>CM045492.1:5841016-6525143 GCA_024704745.1 Rosa lucieae
TGTTACCTGACAAGGTTTTTAACGAGGCAACAATAAGCGCGTCCAATATCATCATTCATTAGTGGACATCCAAGGGGGAGTTGTAAATATTATTATTTATATGGCTGTCCACGTAAATACTCATTAGTTATGTACTTTGATGCAAACCCTACCTTTATATAAAGGAGGCTAATGAGACTGAATGATATACTTCTACTTCCTCCCTACTATTCTCTCTCCATATTCTCTCTACTTTATAACAGAGACAAGATAATGGTCCTAACCCACACACCGGTGGGAAGAATGGGAGATGATGTTGTTATCCAACCTATATAGGTAAGGTCCGGGCCACACAATAAATTAAGGGATTGGTACCATGGTTTTCTCAAGTTTTGGATTTGCAATTTTTCTTTCTATACTACTTCTGGTACTCGTTATCATTGAAGCCATTGATCTACACTTAGTTTGTTCAAACAACAGCGGTAACTACACCACCGGTAGTGTCTATCAGAAAAACCTCGACTACTTTCTCTCCTCCCTCGTCACTAATAAGAGCATCAACGGCTATGGCTTCTACAATTCCTCTTTTGGCCAAGACGATGATGTCGTCGACAAAGTTCATGCCATCGGGCTTTGTAGACCGGATCTTAATGCTTCCCTCGGCCTCAATATCTTCAAGGACTCGGCATACAATCTCACAAGGGCTTGTCCAAATCAGAAGGAGGCAATCATATGGAATGATTATTGCATGTTACGCTACTCCAACCGCCCCTTTCATTTTGAGCTTTCTCCTAGTTACAATCAATCGACCACGGGAAGCCTATCGTCGTCGGATGTCGATTTCAATTCTGAGCTGGAGGAGTTAATCGGAGTACTGAAAAGTCAAGCAGCTGCAGGTGATCTTCGGAAAAAGTTTGCAACGGAAACGAAAAGGGTTACGTATTCCAACAATCAATCAATATCTGGGAGAGTACAGTGCATTCCGGACTTGTCGGAGAAAGAGTGCACTGACTGCTTGGGTGAGGGTTTGAGACAGCTTCAGAAATGTTGTAATGGGATGGTTTCTGCGAGTTTTGGTAATCCGAGCTGTAATTTGAGGTATGAAGTTTTCAGCTCCCATGATCCAGCTAAATATGATGAACCACGAGCACTATTACCCCATACCCGGCCCGGACGTCAGGTAAAAATTCAGGAGGTAAGAGTGCTGCTAAAGATTTGTATGTAGTATTTACTTTAATTTAGGATGAGATAAATTATTTTTTGAGAAATTGTCGGTTTTAGACTTTAGACACTAGTTTATAGTTGACTAGAAAAAAGAAGAAGAGAAGGCTACCTTTAATATGTAGTACCTTGCCCTTCCAAGTAGGCCTGGGATCGGTTCTAGTTTTGTCATTTTTTGCCGGAATCGGAACCGGAACCGATATGCTTTTGCCGGTTCGGTGTGCCTGTTATTTTTTGCCGGAACCGTTACTTTCGGTTCGGTTATGGGTTGTAACCGATTCCTAACCACAGAAAAGAAACCATTTTTTGCAGTTTCCCAGCCTCATTTACCTACAGCACCCTTCTTCCCTTTGCCAGGATCATGAGACTTCTTCATCTTCAGTTTCCCAGACCGAGAGTGACCGACTGGGTATTCGAAGGAATTGAAGGATTCGAAGCCATCTCCTTTGAAAGTTCGAATTGGGAATGGCCGATTGGGGATGAAGATGAACTGGTGGTATATGTCTTTCTGGCTTTTCGAATGGAAGAAATTGGGGAAGGTCCGACCTAGCGTGTCAATCTTCAATTAGATTAGGTCAGTTTGAAGGCTGAAGAAGGATTGAAGAAGAAGGAGGCTTAAGCTCAGTTTCAGACTTTCAAGGCTAGGTCAATTTGATTGAGAATGAGTAGCAGGTCGGGGTTTTTTCTTCTTTTGTTTTTGGGTTATCTAAACTGGGCTAGTGGGCTAATACGAGTCCATATATATGGGTCCATATATACAAAAGCCCTAAAGCTCGGTTCTCCCAGTTTCTGGCAGTTGCAGCGTTCCGGAACCAGAACCGAATCGGAAGGATGGAAAACGGTTCGGTCTTTGAAAAAACACCTCTTTCAGATCTATACACCGAACCGAACCGGGAATTTCGGTGCGGTCCGGTCCGGTTCCACCAGTTCCCGGTTCGAAAATCCCAGCCCTACTTCCAAGCGTGTTGGATTAGGAAAACTCTTGGCCAATAGTTTTTTTTTTTTTTTATATGTATTCTTGGCCAATAGTTAGGATTGTTCGGCTGTCCAATCACATACGTTCATGTGATGCAAATGTTGGAAAACAACCCATGGAACACATGCTTAGTGGTCCAACGACCCTAGGGATGGCAATGGGGCGGGTTGGGAATGAGGATCACAATACCATCCCCATCCCTGGGGTCATTATCTACCCCCATCCCCGCCCCAATCCCCAATAAAAATATATTGGGGATTCCCTGTCCCCATCCCCATTGGAGACTAAGCCTCCAAATCCGCCCTACATCCCCAATAAGAATTTAATAAATAAAATAATTTTTTCTCATATTACCTTTTTTAAAATCAAAATCTACAACAAATAAATTTAAAACATAATTAAATTCATAAATCATAATTCAGTTAGTGCAAAAGTCAAAACTCCATTTATCCATTAAAGTAAAAGTGTAGTCATTAAAGTAAAGCAGTAAATATATATATTTGTGATTTATATTATAAAAAATAAATTAAAACATATATAAGTTAAATATATGTATATATTATTGGGGCGGGTTTGGGGATGGGGATCACAATATCATCCCCGCCCCATCCCCAATCTTATATAGCTGGGATTGGGGATCCCCATCCCCATTCCCCATTTGTCCCCGAATTCCCCCCATTAGGGGTGGGTATCCAATGGAGCTCCGCCCCGCTGGGGATTTTTGCCATCCCTAAACGACCCTGTTTTTTTTTTTTTTTTTTTTTTTTTTTTTAGAATAGAAAAAATTCCATTAAACCAGAATATTACAACAGGAATGACACTGTAATTCTCATCTACTCATATCCCTGCTACAGAACCAACGATTACAAAAATCATGAGTCGATAGGGGCTCAATTGTAATCTATACATATCTCAGGAGTGTCGATACAACCTTACAGCCAACCTCAATAAAAGACTAACACCTTCCAATACCATATACCAAAACCGTCGGTATATGTGTAGAGGTTTCTCCCCATTACAATGACAACAAAAAAACATCGAAATTAAAAGCAACTAGTCCTTGAAAATAACACCATATCAATGGCACAACCACTAAACTAGACCAAACGACCCTAACTCAAAAGAGTAGGGACTTGCCTAAAAACTAAAATAAAAACCTAAATATAGAAACCAAAACAAGCCGCTGCGAACCACCACTCTTCCCGAAGGAGCCGACAGCTGATGGTGAATGCTGGAGATCAGGCTAGACCCAGAAAAACAACAATAATCTGACTTTGACTCGCCATTCTTCCAGAACCACCAATATGACACAACACCCATTCCGCTGCCACAAGAGCAACCCACTGACTGTGCACCACTGCTCCCAGCCCGAGGACAAAAGCAGAATATCCGCCATGAACCACTGGCAGAAACTAAAGAAAATCAGACAATGAAGAACTCCGCCGGAGAACCCGCACAACCCAATCCATCAGTATTCCATCAGAGAACTAGATCTTGATATCACTGCCGCGCCGCGACCAGCTATAATCCGAGAAGAAGAAGAAGAAGACGACCAACATGGGCCACCAACCTACCTAAACGACTGGAGAAACATATCGGCCTTCCGGCTGCACCCAAGCCACCCCGACGATGGCGGAAGCCAACGCCGGCGTAGAGGAACCGTCGGAAAAGCAAAGAAAAACCAAAGTGTTAACTGCCTTTCGCTGTTTCCTTTATTTGCGGTGCTCTCGAAACTACCAGAAAAGTTTTTAACACTGGAAGGTCTCTTGCGCAACGAGCTCAACCACAAGATGAAAAAGCACAGACCCTACCCTAATATCACCAGAACTTAATTTGTACAGGAAGTAGGCCACGGTAGCCTCTTGGAGTTTCTTCTTAATGTGAATAACAAAGGGCACGTACATTTAAAAAAAAAAAAAATGTTTTAAGGGCACTTTGTTGGGGCTACTTTTGGAGACCATGTTGTTACTTGTTAGATTCCCAACTCTCAATGGATGAATACCGCACAGACTAACTCATTAACTGAAAATTCAGATTCTGCTTTGATAACATTGGTGACTTTTGCACGGGTAATAGATGATCATACATATCTAGTCCTTTCTTTTATACATAGCGAGTAGATATTTAACAAGTATCACCTAATGAAAAGTCAGCCCCAGAATGCTTTGAGCAGATCAGAACATCGATTTTTGATTATTGCAGGAAATAAGAAGAGCAGCACATCTGCAGGGACCGTCATCATTATTGCTATGGCAACGGTTGTTTCCTTCTTGATTCTAATTATGTCCATCTCACCTATCTGAGAGTGAAGTATAAAAGGAAAAGAATTGAAGGTAATTGAGATAACTGTATGTGAGTTATATGGTTAGAACTCCTTCTAAACATGCAACGGATTTAATATTTTCTCTTATTTTTCTTCCCATTAAGAAAGAGCAGAAGAAATCAAATCTGCAGAAGCTTTGCAATTCGACTTTCGCTCCATTAGAGCTGCCACAAATAACTTTTCGGAAGCAAATAAACTTGGACGGGGAGGGTTTGGTATTGTTTACAGGGTATGTAATCCAACATCATTTGTGAAAATGATATCAATTATGTGCCTCAAAAATTAGATAATGATCAAATTCCCTTTTTATGCAGGGTATACTCCCCGATGATAAGGACATAGCGGTTAAAAGGCTTTCGAGGGATTCTGCACAAGGAGATTTAGAATTCAAAACTGAGGTCTCGCTAGTGGCCAGGCTTCAACATAGGAATTTGGTTAGGCTTCTTGGTTTCTGCCTGGGAAAAAATGAAAAGATTCTTGTTTATGAGTTTGTCCCTAACGGAAGTCTTGATCAATTCATATTTGGTAGGGTTTGTCTTCTTATCAAAGTGTTTCGATTAAGTCCATTTGCATGTATGATGTTTACAAAATAGTACAACATTGCAACAAACTTCATTATGAAATTCGCATTTGCTTGAACATGTAGGTGAAGTCAAGCGCGCACATTTGGATTGGGATGTTCGCTACAAAATCATAGCAGGCATTGCGAGAGGGCTCCTTTACCTTCATGAAGATTCTCGTCTTAAAATCATTCACCGTGATCTCAAAGCTAGCAACATTCTATTAGATGCAGACATGAACCCCAAAGTTGCAGATTTTGGTATGGCGAGATTGTTTGATCTTGATCAATCACAAGGCGAAACCAGACGAGTTGTGGGAACTTAGTAAGTACTACCACCAAGAAATGTATACAGTATATACGTAATGGTATTTGTGCAGTACTAAAGATACTCCAAACTCAATTGTACATTGAATATATTGATAGAAAGATCCTGCTAATACCACTAGTGCATGTAAAGAACAAGTAACAAGTTGGGATAAGCATAACCATAAAAGATTTACATGGAGGCAGTATTGACTTTTTTGTTGTATCAATGCAGCGGATATATGGCTCCAGAGTATGTGATGCGTGGACAATTTTCGGTTAAGTCTGATGTCTTTAGCTTTGGTGTCTTAGTTTTGGAGATAGTAAGTGGACAAAAGAATAGTTCTTTTCGTAATAGAGGAAATGTGGAGGATCTTCTAAGCTATGTAAGTGTAATAGAAACTTGTACTTCTATGTTTCTCTACGAACTAATAACTGTATTAGATGCAACTAGAGAAAGAAGAAGTATTCAGAGCCTAATTTGTTTATGTAATTTCCAATTCATTCAGGCATGGAGAAATTGGAGAGCAGATACGGCTTCAAATATAATAGAGCCCATCTTGAGTTCTGGTTCAAGAACTGAGATGATGAGATGCATCAACATTGGATTGTTATGTGTGCAACAAAATATAGCTGATAGGCCAACTATGACTTCAGTTATTCTCATGCTCACCGGCAACTCTCTCTCTCTTCCAGTACCCTCACAGCCAGCATTTTTTATGGGTGCATCCGACTTTTCAAAGGTTGTAGAATTGGATCAAGCTCGAAGCAGTAGTTCTGTCCAAAAATCTGTTAATGAGGCTTCAATTACTGAACTATCTCCTCGCTAATGTACAAAGAGAATGCTAATTTTTAAGGTAGGGTTCTGATCAGTATCTGAAAAATGCCAACTAGCCAGAATTTGGTCTCAGATCAACAAATTTCTTGGTCAATATGATCTCACGACAAAGGGAGCAGCCATTACCACAGCTAAAATGTTGGTAAAAGATACGCATGCTATCGGAGTGCACTATGCCAAAAAATGCTTCATACCATACCCCTCAGACGACAAAAGACGTTTTTTCTGTTGTCTGATTTTTTTCAACATCTTCAGACAATAGTTTTAACTATTTCAGTTGTCTGAATGGTATGAAAATCAATACCAGTTCAACTTTTTCAAGTTTGTTGTAATTTAGAAAATTCAGACAACAGAATTTTGTTGTCTGAGTAAATGGTATTATTTCTCCTTGTCTGGACAAAAAAATATTTTTGGCTGAACTAAAACTTAAGTGAGCTAGACCCCGAGTTTTCTAAACACTTGGTTAAAAAAACAGAAGCCTTCTTTCCTTCTCCGCAAGCTAGACCCCAATTAAGCAATTGCAGCTCCCATTCTGGTTCTTCTCCCGATCAACAACATTCTTTCCCTTTCCCAATTATGGTTCTTCTCTCCCCGATCTAGGTTTTTTACACAGAAGAGTCTCATCGATCAACCTCTCCCCGACCTAGGTCAAGAAGACACTGTTGATGGAGTTCTTCGATCTGATTTTACAAAGTATACTGTTGTTGTACGTAAGTCTCAATCTTCGTGTTAGGATTTCGACCTTGATTTGTGTTGGGTTTTAGGGTTTCCTTGAGATATCGATTTGGGGTTTCCTTTGAAATTATATTTGTGATTCAATTTAGAGATGTGGTGGTTGAAATAGACTTGGGTGTTATTTTGGTTTTATGGATTTGGGGATGGTTTAGGGTTCATTTCGATTTGGGTGTTTGAAATTTGCTGAAAATTTATTGCATGTTCTTGAAATTGGGTTGGGTGTTTATCTTTTGGTTCTGGGTTTATAGCTTTTGACCGAATTAAATGTTTGTTAAGTATATATATGATTGTTGATTGGGTTATGTAGGATTTCTGGTCAAGGAGAGGAGTGAAGGAGAAATGGGTTCTGCACTCAGATGAGTTTTTAGCCTCTCTAAAGTCCGAAGTGTTAAAGATCTTGCAAGATTAGGTTGTGGTCAATTGTTATAAAGGTATATATGAATTAATCATAATTTGAATGGCTGGTTGTGCTTCTATTATAAGTGGAATCCCAATAAACCTGGTTTACCATTAATTATGGTACTGGACACATGCTCTAAGTGTCTGTATATATATCTCCACTAGTGGAATTAACAAATTGGGTATCAAGTTTTAGAATTATGCTAAAAAAATGGTCATGGTTGAAGGTCTATGGTTTTAAATTTCTGGTTGGCTCTCCCTTTGATACGCATATCCAAATAGAAATTTGATTATTTGCCTTGTTTATAATGAATTGGAGTTTCAGCTTATTTTTGGAAAGGTGTAATGTTGTTTACTTGGTTTTGATTCTTCTTTTATTGTCATGTGAGATGGGTAAGAGATGATCAGTCTTCAGTAATAGTCAATCTGTATTACCTGCAATTGAAGTGCAAGACTTGGTGTTTGGTAAGCAGTTTTAGGTTTAACTCTATAATTGAATTTTGGTTTGTATTTTTGAGACTTAACTATTAATATATGTATATTATATATATATATATATTACATGATTTCGCAGGATATAGGGGCAGAGTTCTTGCTTCATGTGGGACTTATTTTAAGGTGCTTTTGATACTTGTTTAATATATGCTTATATCTACTTTTACGTTACTATGCACTAGACTGGAGTCTTTTAATCATGGTCGAAGGTCTATGTTTAAAATTTCTAGTTGGCTCTCCCTTTCATACGCTATCCAAATAGAAATATATATTTCCCTTAAGCTATTTTGTTATCCATCATTTTTTGTCCTGTTCTATTTGTGCAATCTGAACTTGTATGCTACATACTGCTGATCATGTTTTTTTTTTTTTTTTTTGCTGTTGGTGCTATGTAGTAAAAGCTTGGAGTTAGGCTCATTAGGGAAGCATTGGAAGCGGATGATTGGCTTAGCTCTGACTTAAACAAATTGAGGTAAGCATTTATAATCAACACAGAGTTCGTTCTTCATTTTATTTTTGTGAACTTTCTGTTCTAGAAGCACATGATTATTGAAATTTTATAGTTCTAGTTTAGCATGTTTCATTTTGTGTTATAGAATTGAATGTTTTTCATGGAGTGAACTATTTTCTACTAGAGTTAGGCTCACGAATTATTGGAATTTTCTGTTATATTGATGCTCATGTTTGTCATGGAGTAGCTATATTCGAATGCTAAATTAAGATTTGCTGTATGTTTATGAATTAATGTTGCTTCTATATATCTGTGTGTGTATATATATGTGTGGTGAAGTTGTTTAATAGTGATATGTACATTTTTAAGCTTTCTGTTCCTAATTGTATAATGTGTTTATATATAAGATGGATAAATCATGGATGCATGCTGATAGAAGATCATTGAAGTTTAAGATACGACTTGAAGACTTTCTTAAGTTCGCTTTGGCAAATGCAAGCGACATATCAAAAATATGCTGTCCTTGTTTGAAGTGTTGTAACAATGATGAATTTTCTATTGGAGTGATCAAGGACCATATATACTTTAATGGTATTGATGTTAGCTATAAGCAATGGAAATGGCATGGAGAACCTTCTACCATGAATGCCGATATATTAGGTAAATAAGAAACAGTAGATATGGGTGCTGATTTTGGGATAGGGGATGAAGATGATGAGATTTCGAGTGACTCGAATGAGTTTCTTAGGTTTGTAGAGGATGGAGATAAGCTTTTGTATCCGGGTTGTACTAAGACTATAAAGTTAAACGGTTTGATACAAACATTCAATTTGAAGCCAAAACACGGAATGACAGACTCTTGTTATTCTGACATGCTAATCATGATGGCATGTTGCTGCCTGAAGGGAATGAAGTACCTGGGTCTGTATATGAGGCTAAGAAAACACTTGCTACATTGGGCATGGGCTATGAAAGGATTCATGCTTGTCCAAATGACTGCATCCTTTATAGAGGGCAGCATGCAGAAGCAACAAGTTGTCCAACCTGTGGTGATCAAGTTAAAAATTGGGCAGAGACAATACTAATAAGGAAGGGGTGCTTGGGAAGGTCTTGTGGTACTTCCCACCAATCCTGAGATTCAAACAGATGTTCCAATCGACCAAGACAGCTAAGGATTTGACTTGACATGCCAATGATAGGAAAACAGATGGAATGATAAGGCATCCAGCAGATTCCCCGACTTGGAAGTTAGTTGACACAAAGTGGCCAGAATTTGTAGAGAACCGAGGAACCTTAGGCTAGCCCTTTCCTCAGATGGGTTTAATCCCTACAGTTCATTAAGTAGCCGATACTCTTGCTGGCCTGTTATTCTTGTTACATATAACCTTCCTCCTTGGCTATGCATGAAGAGGAAGCACATGATGTTAACATTGTTAATATCTAGACCCAAACAGCCGGGAAATGATATTAACGTTTATTTGTAGCCTTTGATAGATGATTTGAAACTATTGTGGGATGGGGTTGAAGTGTATGATGCCCTTAGAGGAGAGTCCTTCAAACTGAAGGCAGTCCTATTTTGGACTATGAACGACTTTCCCGCATATGGGAACCTCTCGGGCAGCATTACCAAAGGATACAATGCTTGTTCAGTTTGTGTTGATGAAACCCGACCATACAGGTTGAAGCCTAGTAACAAAATGACATTCATGAGACATCGCAGATTTTTGCCAAGACATCATCCATATAAAAGGCAGGCTGCAGCTTTTGACAATACCATAGAGGAAGATGTCGCTCCTTCACCATTAAGTGGAGAGGAGATGTTGTTAAGAGTTGAAGGTCTGAACATACCATTTGGGAAAAAAAAAAAACCTTCTCCCCCTTATAAGGGTGTTGAAGCGAAAAACAGATCTTGCTGGAAAAAAAAAATCAATTTTCTTTGAACTTGATTATTGGAAACATCTTCCAGTGAGACACATTCTCGATGTGATGCACATTGAGAAGAATTGCTGCGATGCTATTCTTGGTACCATATTGAACATTCCCGGGAAGACCAAGGATGGAGCTGCTTCTCGTTTGGACATGGTTGATATGGGCATCAGAACTGATTTGAAGCCTACACCTGGTCCGAAAAGGGCCAAGTTGCCTTTGGCGAGTTGGAACTTGCTGTTAGATGAGAAGAAAATATTATGCTCTTCCTTTTTCAACATGACGGTTCTTGTGCACTTCTGCTCAAACATAAGGAATCTGGTTTCAATGGAAGCTTTGAGACCCATAGGTCTTAAATCACATGATTGCCACACGATTATGCAGATTCTTCTCCATGTGGCATTACGATCAGTTTTAGAAAAGCCGGTTAGGTATGCTATTATTCGGTTCTGCCTATTCTTCAAGGCAATTTGTAGTAAGGTGATAGATGTTTCAAAACTTCAACAGATGCAAGCTGACCTTATTGATACAGTTTGCTTGCTTGAAAAGTTCTTCCCACCTTCGTTTTTCGATGTAATGATTCATTTAACTGTCCATCCTGTTAGAGAAGTAGAGTTATGTGGTCCGGTGTTTCTTCGATGGATGTACCCGTTTGAGAGGTACCTGAAAGTGTTCAAAGGGTATGTGAGAAGTGGCCATTTTCCTGAGGGGTGTATTGTTGAGAATTATACTGTTGAAGTGGCTATAGAGTTTTGCTTAGAACGTATGCTGCATGAAGATGATACCACTGTGGGAATTCCATCAAGAAGCTTATCTGGACTGTGTAATGGATGCAAGCCTTTATCAGGCGCAACCATGGTGACCGTTTCTGCAAAGGAGTTATGACTTGCATACCTGTGTGTATTGCGGAACACTGAAGATGCCATGCCATACTTTAAGTACGTATTACTTTATGCAATGCTACTGTTTTTTCTTTGTAATATCAACACCTATAATATATATTCATTTGAGTTATATTGATGATCAGTTTTCTTTTCCTTGTACTTAGGGAGCATATGGAATTGTTGGAGTTAACTTTCCCTAAGTTCAAGAAAAACGAGAGGTGGTTGAGGGAAAAACATAATGCGACATTTGGAGATTGGTTAAAGGAAAGGGTAAGTTCATATGAGTTATGCTTATTCATACGTTGATTTTGAATGTTTTGAGTTTAATTATTTGATGAGTGCACTTTATTAATGTATAATTCAATTAGCAGGTTTCAAATGCAATGAGTGTTCCCGACAATGATGTTCAAGAAACAATGAGGTGGATGGCTGGCGGCCCAAGGCGTGAAGTGCCAACCTTTAGTGGATACCATGTTAGTGGAGTTGATTTCAACACCAAATCCCAGGACAATGTCAAAGCAGTTCAGAATAGTGGTATTTTTTTACTTGCCGATGCAATGCAAGTTGCAAGTGCAAAGGATCGAAAGCCCAGAACTGATGATATGGACTTCTACGGTGTAATTAAAACAATATGGGAGGTTGACTATTACAAATTTAGGGTACCATTGTTTAAATGAGATTGGGTAGAGAGTTCTAGGGGCGTCAAAATAGACGATCTTGGGTTTACTTTGGTGAAACTGAATAGGATAGGGCATTTAAATGATCCGTTTGTCTTAGCTAAGCATGTGAAACAAGTTTTTTATATTGAAGACCCCCTCGATGCTGAATGGTCAGTAGTGGTGAGGTGCCTAGATAAAGACTACGAAGGGGCTAATGATGAGTGCGAAGACCCAGAAGTGGAGCAACTAGCATTTATTTCGACAATGCCATCAGTTGAAACCTTTGATGATGTAGTTGGTCATCAACCTAGCATTCATATGCGAGATGGTGATAAAGGAATATGGGTTGACAATTAAAGTTTTCCTTGTGATTGATGGGAGTAGCATGGTGTTTATACCTACACTAGCAAGCTAGTTCTCTCCATCACCAAGCATAAGTAACACCCACTTTGGGACATCCACGAACCATGGCAAGGCCCAACCGAGACATGCATCGTGTAGCCCTATGTTCAGGCTACGCCACGGTATCCGGAAGTCGCAAATCCGACGTCGGGAAGCCACCTTTCCGCCCTTGCCAAGACGCCACCACAACATAGCTTTCTACATGCTTCTAGGCTTAATAGACTAGAATAGTAACTTTGCTTGTCCCACATCGAAGAACAAGTAAATGAGAAGCATTCCTTCATCTATAAAAGGAATGCCTCCTCCCACAACTCAACACATTCATTACATCTCTTGTAATCTTGTTAGGCCGCAAGGCTCGACACACACTAGTATAAGCTTTCAAGTGGATGTAGTCTCCCGCTCATGCGGAGGCGAACCACTATACATCTCGTGTCAACTCTTTCTCTCTCTCTATCTCTCTCTTTGATGCTAACTAGAGATCCCCACGGATCACTAACGTTAACATTGGCGCCGTCTGTGGGAAGCCAACACAAAGGCTTCGTCACCTACCACGAACTTTGACCCGAAAGTGTCGAGTCAACACTTGTTCAACATCAAATAGGAGCCGGTCAACGCCCGGCGGGGTCGGTCAACGCCCAGCGGGGTTGGTCAACGCCAGTCAAGGTTGGTCAACGCCCAACCCATGAAAGTCAACGCTGGTACCACCAAAAAAAAAAAAACCAAAAAAAAAAAAAAAAATCTCAGGACACCCAGAAAACTTCTCTGGGCACCCCTCCAATTTTCAAATTTCCCGCCAGACTTCATCTCCGTTGAACTTCAACTTGCAGCTCCGCCAGCTGCAACTCCTCCGCTCCGCCCAACTTCCATCTCCGCTGCAGATACTCCGCCGAGCTCCTCCTTCGATATGCCAGCAGCCATGGCCAAGTTGCTTCATCCACCTGCTGGGTCAGCGTCCATGCATCCGGTCTCCGCTAGCGAGCTCGAGCCTCCGCTCCGCAAAGCTCCGCCGGACCCGAATGCAGCCCCCTCCGCTAGCCATCTTCGCTCCCTCTGCATTCATCCGCTCCGGACATCACTTCCGCCGAACTTGGTCAGCGGCACCGCTGAACTATACGACTCCGCTGAGCATCACCGCTGACTAGAACTTCACCGACCAAGACTCCGCTGAGCTCACAACCTCTGCCAAGACAGCAAGCACAACCACCAACTCTCCGCTGAGCACCAGGTCAGCTAGCTACAACACCGATAGGAGACTCCGGCGGCAAAACCTCCGCCAGCCGCAAAACCGACGGCCAAAACTGCTCCACCGTCGAGCACCTCTGCTTCATTCAGTTCCAAACCTCCGCCACCACAGGCTCCGCCGGCAAAACCTCCGCTGAACGCAACTTCCAACCAGTCAGGGGCTCCGCTCCGCCAGCCCCGCATAGCCTCCGCTAGCGACCAGCAGCGACCACCTTCCGCTGAGCTTTCCCTTCCGCGAGGCAACCCAGCACCAGTGCATAGCCTCCACCTGCCAACCCAGCGCTGCCATGACAGCATCAAAATCATCTTCACGATCCGCTGATGTCCCAAAAGCTCCGCCGAACTCCTCCGCCGGGCACCACTGCCGGCAGGCCAGTGAACTCCGCTACTCATCATCCCATCTCTGCCAAGGAACGCCAAAGCTCCTCTATGTGTTTATCATTTTTCAACCAACCGCTAAGCGGTAAGGCTACGCCTCATAATGACAATGACCGCTACGCGGCATTGCAGTCAAGTTTCTCATTTGAGAAAACAGTAAGGGACTAGTTAACACAGCCTACGGCAGCCATTGATCCGGCAGTTAACCCCGACGCTTGGGTACCAAAGATTGGGCTCGCTACCCAACACCCTCTGCTCCGCGCAGCTCCCCTCATCAAACAATTTTCCGACCATCCGGAGGTCTATAGCCAGGAGTGGGGGACTCCTCGCAGGGCCTAGCAGGGGCCCACCCGAAAGGACAAAAGCGTTCGCTCCAACCAATTCTAGATGGACGACGCACTCGCACTAATTATGCTTGATATACGGCACAAAGCTACGCTTTGGTATCAACCCGCAAGACCACCCTCCTTGACTGGGGACTTCGGGGACTTGCACATACAGCCCAGCATAATTAGCAACGGCCACGCTCATGCCCCAGGGCATCACCATCGAGCTACCCGTTAGTGCCTCAGCGGCATTGCCGACCTTTTCGCGCTCGTGCCTCAGCGGCACCGCCGAGCTTCCGCTCATGCCTTCCCGGCAACCCACGAGCTTCCGCTCATGCCTTCCCGGCACCCCGAGCTTCCCGCTCATGCCTTCCCGGCACCCCCGAGCTTCCCGCTCATGCCTTCCCGGCAACCCTTGAGCTTCCGCTCATGCCTTCCCGGCACCCCGGGCTTCCCGCTCATGCCTTCCCGGCACCCCCGAGCTCTCCGCTCATGCCTTCCCGGCAACCCTTGAGCTTCCGCTCACGAGCTTCCCGCTCATGCCTTCCCGGCACCCCGAGCTTCCCGCTCATGCCTTCCCGGCAACCCTTGAGCTTCCGCTCACGAGCTTCCGCTCATGCCTTCCCGGCACCCCGAGCTTCCCGCTCATGCCTTCCCGGCACCCCCGAGCTTCCCGCTCATGCCTTCCCGGCACCCCGGGCTTCCCGCTCATGCCTTCCCGGCACCCCCGAGCTCCCCGCTCATGCCTTCCCTGCAACCCTTGAGCTTCCGCTCACGAGCTTCCCGCTCATGCCTTCCCGGCACCCCGAGCTTCCCGCTCATGCCTTCCTGGCAACCCTTGAGCTTCCGCTCACGAGCTTCCGCTCATGCCTTCCCGGCACCCCGAGCTTCCCGCTCATGCCTTCCCGGCACCCCGAGCTTCCCGCTCATGCCTTCCCGGCAACCCTTGAGCTTTCCGCTCATGCCTTCCCGGCACCCCCGAGCTTCCCGCTCATGCCTTCCCGGCAACCCTTGAGCTTCCCGCTCATGCCTTCCCGGCACCCCCGAGCTCCCCGCTCATGCCTTCCCGGCACCCCGAGCTTCCGCTCATGCCTGCCCGGCAATCCTCGAGCTTTACACTCATGTCTACTCGACACACCACACGTTAATGGAACATTGAATTCTTCTACCATTTGTCGCTTGTGACAAATTGAATTCTTTTCACGTTCCATTAATACGAGCGACAACCAAACAAACACAAGCGTTCAAGCATTCAACACTCACGAATTACAAACGCTTACCTCCGCAACGCTCATACAACTTACATTTATCATATGCAATCCATATGCTCACACGCCCATACGCGTCCTCGAGTTTGTACGTCATATGCGATCGTACTCGGCACCATTCGAGTGTATACATCAACGTGTATCATGCACCCCGTACGTTCGTATATGCCAACGCATATAGGTGCAACTCACATTTGTTGCCCAGGGCAACGAGAATCCTACATATGCCTGTTTTTTGTCTTTGTTTTGCAGGTTCACGAGTCCCTTCTTGCTTACGGAGTTCGGGGACTTGTAGGGGCCGTGCGCCTCTCGGATATTACTTATGCTTGATGACTTCATGATTTGAACTCCCCAACCAAGAAGCTACTCTTACTCGGGGACTTCGGGGACTTGTTTATACCTACACTAGCAAGCTAGTTCTCTCCATCACCAAGCATAAGTAACACCCACTTTGGGACATCCACGAACCATGGCAAGGCCCAACCGAGACATGCATCGTGTAGCCCTATGTTCAGGCTACGCCACGGTATCCGGAAGTCGCAAATCCGACGTCGGGAAGCCACCTTTCCGCCCTTGCCAAGACGCCACCACAACATAGCTTTCTACATGCTTCTAGGCTTAATAGACTAGAATAGTAACTTTGCTTGTCCCACATCGAAGAACAAGTAAATGAGAAGCATTCCTTCATCTATAAAAGGAATGCCTCCTCCCACAACTCAACACATTCATTACATCTCTTGTAATCTTGTTAGGCCGCAAGGCTCGACACACACTAGTATAAGCTTTCAAGTGGATGTAGTCTCCCGCTCATGCGGAGGCGAACCACTATACATCTCGTGTCAACTCTTTCTCTCTCTCTATCTCTCTCTTTGATGCTAACTAGAGATCCCCACGGATCACTAACGTTAACACATGGTGTTTAGGATTTTGATGCTTATGTATGCATATTAGTATAGGCTGCATTTCCATTTGTAGCTTTTAGCTGTTGTACTTTAATCTGTTAGTTGATGGAATATATGCTGATTTAAGTTGTTACTTGATTACCTAAGTGTTTGATTTTCACTAATATGTCATTTTAATTGTAAGTGATGCATCCTATATATGTCATGTTGCCTATCATGTGGCTAACAGATTATGTGCTTGTGTGTTTTAGATCATGGCGCCATCTAATAAAGCAGCAGCCGTTAAAGCGATAGCTTTGAGGATGAAAGCTGTGCAAATGAAAGAACTAGCTCTAAGGATGCAGGGCCGTCAACCACAGCTAAAGCTTTGTCTCCAAAGAAGAGGGTTGTGTTTGCTAAGAAGAAGGAGGTGTCCCCAAAGAAGAAGGTTGTCTAAACTAAGAAGAAGACTAGATCCCCGAAGAAGAAGACAAAGGCTGTATCAAAGAAATCTGTATCAAAAGCCAAGTCTGGAAATAGTTCTAAGTCTAATAAGGCAAAGGATGGTGATAATGAGGAAGATCCCGATGCAACTGGTGGTTTGAAGCTACTAAGGCGAGGGATAGTGACAATGAATCGCATTACAAGGCGACTCATCAGAGGGAGAAAGCTAACTATACAGATTAATGATAAGGGGGAACCTTATGGTAAGGCAGCAAAAGAAATGCAGTCTTACATTGGGGTCTTAGCACGTACAAAGATCCCGATTGTCACTGGTGATTAGAGAGAGGTAGACCCTGATGAAAAACAGAAAATCTGGGAATCTATTCAGGTATTTAAACTAAATCTTACAACATATTGCAATCCTTATCACTTTCAGTCACACTTATTTCCGATGTAAACTAATCTTCTTTTTCTTATACGTAGGATGCATATGTGATCCCTAAAGAATGTAAGAAGCTGGTGATTACCTCTGCTGCAAATAAATGGAGGGAATTCAAGAGCAAATTTACCAACAAGTACATTATCCCTTATATGGATACCCCTGAATTGCTTGAAAATCCATCGGATGATTATCGATGTGTTAAGAAGGCTGATTGGGATATCTTTGTCGCTAACATGATTTCAGAAAAATTTAAGGTTTGTTAGCTGTTGAAAACTTAGTTCATATATTGGTTTCATTTTATTGGTGGTTTGTATAAGTTCAATGCAATGTAGTGCCTAAATATGCTTTGGTTTGTAGGAACTGCGTGATGCACAAATAGAAAAAAGAAAGGAAAATCGGTACCCTCATCGTATGGCACGTAAATGATATGCTAACTTAGAAGCCAAACTGGTTAGTTTTTGGATATACTTATTGAACTTTGTGAATAGAGCTTGTGGTTACCAATTCTAATATATTTTTCATTTGTTATAGGCCAAGTCAATCCCCTTAGAGAAACTGGATCGTGCGATGATGTGGGTGAAGGCACGACAAGATAAGAATGGCTGCTTTAAAGAAGCTGAGGTGGAGAAGATGACAAAAAGAATTGTAAGTCTTTATCTAAAACTTCGCTAGCTGATTTGGTGTGTGTATATACACACACACACACACATATTTGTCCTTCATATGTGAATTACTTAATAAGTGAGCTTATATACATATACTTGTACCAAGAAAGGTTAAAGAAAAAGGAGTCTGACAGAGAGCTTACAATAGATGGTTCAGATGATGTGCTCACCTTAGCATTGGGGAAGCCAGAGCATCCTGGGAGGGTACGCGGGGTTGGTGGTTTCACCAAACCAGCTTTATACTTTAACCTCCCAAAAAGCAGAAAGAAAAGTGTGGAAGAGACTGTGAGGAAGAGTGTGAAGTTGATTTTGGAGGAGGAGAAGGAAAGTATACTCGCTAAGGAAAGAGTTGCATGGGAACAAGTGAGAGATAGACAAGTTGCTGAGAAAAGAGCATATTGGACAGCCAAGATTGCGAGGTTGGAAGCAAAAATTGATGGGAAGGAGGTGCCATTAGAGTCACCAAAATAATTGACACCACTTCATGAACATGGTTCAGGCCAAGGGAGCTGTTCCCGACCAGCTGAGAAGATTATGATTGACATTGTGGAGGGTGAGGCCAAAACAGTGAAGAAGAAGTTGGTTTTAGCTGACGAGACGATATTTGTTCAAGAGGACCAGCAAGTGGCTACAGATCAACCAAAGCAGAAACTGACTTCTATAATTGAAGAGGAGGTTAGAGTCCACATATCTTAAAAAAATTCTTTCAATGATGACAATGTAAGCACCTTTCTTGCCTTAATTTATCTCTGTTCTCCTTAACTTCATTTTGCTTTGACTGTCTTTATCTGAAACTAGAATAACATCACTAAATATGGAATTAATATAGTGAATGATTAACTACTCATTGTTTGACATAGGAGCTGGTTGAGGGGAACGAGTGCGAACTGGTAATAGACAGGGTCGAGAATATTGTTGCATATGGTACCGTCATTCAAGTTAATGTTGAGGAAGGCAATCAGAAGATCCATGGGATTCCATTGGGAGAGGACAATGTGCGCGTCTCAGTCATTGAAACCATTGTGCATGATGCCTTGCTACCGTTTCCAGTGAAGGATGCTGACATAGTCACTGTCGGAGACGCCATTGGGACTTGTGTTGCTTGGCCAAGAAAGCTGGTTGTTACCCCTGCACCAGAGGCACCCCCTAAACCCATTGAGCAGAAAGTAACTCATTCTTAATTCATTTATGAGTTAATTACTGTTTACTCCCTATACTTATAGGGTTTTGTCGTTTCAGTCCCTGACCTTTGAATTTCACCTAAAAAGTCCCTGAACTCTCAATTTCCGCTCAATTCGTCCCTGCCGTCAAAAACCTTGGTTATCTTGCTGACGTGGCATACATTTCACACTAATGATGATTATACCCTCACTTATTCTTTTTTTTATTATTTATTTATTTTTCTCTTTATTTTTTCTTTTCTTTTCACCCCTTCTTCTTCCAGCTCTTTTTCCTCATTCTCTCTCTCTCTCTCTCTCTCCCTCCTTCTGCTTCCAAAGAAGAAGCAGCCGCAGCAGCAGCCCAAGAGGCAGAGCTGCAAACCCCAACCGGCCTTGTCAAGCCAGAAACCTCAGCCCAATTTAAAAAACTAGCCTCCTCAATCTGACGTTCTCATAAACTTGAGTTAGATAGAGAGGGGTAGTGGTGCTTGCCGGCATGACGGGGATGATGGATGGATGGTGGGATGGCCACGGATGGACGTCGGATCAGTCTGGTCAACTCGTCTCGGCGGTACGATGCGTATCCTAGTAGTCTCTGCTCCGAAATACCGGTGACTGCAGCAAGAGGAAGCCTGAAAATTTCTGGGTTCGCCGGCGGGTTTTCCAGTTCAAGCCAAATCGCGGTGCCACACCTATATCAGAGTCTTCCTTTCTACCTCGCCGATCTATCCATGATGTTTATTTGTTCAGATGATGATCCAAGTCAGAGAATCGAAAGGCGGAAGCTTTTGGGTTTTTATGGCAAGTTTCCTTGCTTTTCCTGGCAGCTCCGGCCATAAACCACTATGCCGCCGTCATCACAGCCATAAACCACTCCATCTTTGCCGACCTGAAGCCCTCAGGTTCCAAGCCCTCACTACTTTTCCAACGCGGACGAGAGCCTTCTCCGAGTCATCGATGGATTCAGTGCACCGAGGAGACCGATGATCAACAGATTTTATGATTTGTGATTATGGTTCTATTGATTAGTGTTTGGATTATTTGGTAAGAACTAGATGATATTAGTTGGTATTATAAGAATTAATCTGTGTTTGATTTGGCTACTTTGATTGTATATGTTGGGAGTTGAGAGAAATTCAATAATGGGAGACCCTCTTTGTATTTATGCATGTAAGGATTTCAGACTGTGAAACCGACAAGAACTTATCAAGATGAAGAGATTGAGGTGGAAGTTCACATGCTTGATCTAAAATATGCACCCAGCTTCCGGTTATCGCCGCTCCCGCCGTCGAAATCCTTCTCGATTTGGACCCGAAACCCGCCGATATGTGGGCGGATCCGAGGAGGTATTGAAAAGTGTGGAGGAGGTGGTGGGGCACTGGTGGGTGGTCATTGACAATGGTTAACGGGATGGAGAGAGAGAGAGAGAGAGAGAGAGAGAGAGAGAGAGCTGGAAGAAGAGGTAAAATCAAAAAATAAAAAAAGAAAGAAAAAAATAAATATAAAAGAAAAAAAGTGAGGGTATAATAGACATTTCACCGTGTAAGAGATGCCACGTCAGCAGTTTAATTGAGATTTTGACCTGAATTGACGGTAAGGATCAATTGGGTGAAATTAGAGAGTTTAGGGAGTTTTTAGGTGAAATTGAAATGTCAGGGATTGAAACATTGACTCCTTATAAGTATAGGGAGTAACCAGTTTTTAACTCTTCATTTATAGTCCATCTTTTTCTTTTATTTATTGATGTTCAATTAATATGCAAATCTGTTTCATATATATAGTATTTGTTAATATTGGAAATGGTTGATAACATGTAGTCTTATCGTTACAAAATTAGAAAACAAAGCATGCTAATCCAAAGAAGAGAATCAGAGATTCATTTGATGATGACAATGAAGACCTGGAAAACTTGCCGACGAATCTGCCATTACCAGTAAAGGACTTGTGTATGTGGGCCAAGACTGAATTGATGGATGGCGCCACAATCCACACAACATTTGGTGGGAAAATTTTTGGCCATTCTAGGAAAGCCGTCATCTTTAGAAGGGATATCTATAGCATGGCTAACATGCTGGAAGTATCTGGAGGAGTCATTGTTTTTTACATGAGGTACATATCAGTTTTCAATTACCTTATTCTTATCTTCAGTAATTGACTATACTCTGCTTAATCTTCATAATCAGAAGCCTTTTTTTTTTAGCCCTTTAATATGACAATATTATTTTGTAGCTACCTTTATGGAGTCCTGAAGAAGTCTAAGATGCTTGATATGGTTGGCTTTATCGACCCTGCACACACCGGTATAATTGAGTGTGGAAATCCCCCTGAACGGGCACAGTCTATATCAAATCGGTACATGTTAGGGAAACCGGGGCAGATATTTTTGGTTCCATATAACTCAGGGTATGTAATAAGTATTACTACAATGTTAGGCATGTTATATTGCTTGTTGATAGCTTCTATGTATAGATTTAATGGACTTAATCAAAAAAAAAATTTACATCTTTTTCTATAGTGCTCATTGGATGTTGTCGGTGGTGAACCCGGATGAAGAAGTCGTGCATTTCATGGATCCGCTAAAAAAGCGACTTTGTGCTGGTGAATGGAAAAGTATTGTCGACAAGTAAGTCTGCTTCCCAATTTTTTTTTTTTTACCATATTGATCAGTTGATGTTGTTTCTTCATGTACTGAACTTGCTGCTTACTAATTATAATTTTTGTGATCATCATTTTTAACCTCCATTATAGGGCAGGAGAGCCTGAAATGGCTATGAACTATTCATCTAATCAATAATTTACCAGAGGTATAATCTTTCTCCGAGTTCATTGATTTAGTCCCAGTTTAATTGTTATTTTGTTTTCTTGGTGTGATATTGATTGTGTCTCTATATTTTATTCAGTCACAACACCCACAGCGTAGGACATGCTTTCCGAGCCTTGGCCTTCCTCTTGAGTTTGGAAAGTGTGAATCTTGTGGTACTTCCGAACTTGGAAAGTGCGAAGGTGCATAACTATCTTCTTACCCTTTTTATCTTTCATTAATCTATAGAATGCTGCAAAACTAGGTAATAATAAATAAACATATTATAAGTCAACCTCTTCTGATGACAATGTTTGTTTTATGCCATTTTCAGGACATTTTGGACATATATTGGCTTACCATTACCAATATATCATCCTAACCATGTTAGTGAGCTGAAGCGGTTGTTGAGTTTTTTGTGCCTGAAATGAGATACTTTTGGGGTTGGCCTGGAATTTCGTTTTGCCTAAGAATCGCTTTGGCTCCTTGTGCACTCGACACCTATTAGTACTTTTTGAACCGTAACTCTGATTTCTGACCATCAATTTTATTTCTTTGTAAAGTTCTATAATGGAATTGACTACCTAGAGACCAAAATTAGTTGAACAGCTCTAATTTCTTTGTCAAAATTGAGCAAAGATAGAGAATTGAGATGGTGTTATTTTATATATGATAAAGACGATCAAGCTGAATAGCTCTGCTTTTCTGTGTCAAAGTATTCCTTGTTTGATAGAATTTAGAGATATTTTAATCGAGGTCCAATTTGCTACATCAGTTTTGATTGTATTTTGGTTACTTTTTTTATTGTTAATTACGGTCTAATCACTTTGTTTTGTTCATTTTACCCTTGAAGGTAAATAAAGGAAACAAATCAAAATCTCATAATTTGGAGTTTTTGTTTTCAGTTTAAATCTTAAATTTGAATTTCAAATTCCTCAAATCTACTCCAGGAAAACAAATATATCAAACATCATGCATTTAAAACTATTTAAACATATAATTTATACCTATATGAAAGGTCATCAAGTCTCAAACAATACAATGTAGAGAAATTTTAAATACACACCCCTAACTACTTAATACACATCTATATTATTGTATATTACAAATAAGATTTTATAGGTAAGTTAAATGACCAAAACATATTTATGTATTGAAAGGAAATGTAAATATCACAAATGGTCACTGAATTATGACATGTTCGACACTTTGGTCACTCAACTTCTAAATATATCACTTTAGTCACCCAACCTATATACCTTTTATCACTTTTGTCATTGCCTTAAATTTAGATGTTAAGTCGAGGGTACTTTCGTCTAATTACTATTTTTTATTTAATAAAATAAAATACAATAAAATTTTGCACAAATCCTTACCATCTTCTTTGCAGCTTTTTGGAAAATTTTTCTTTAGCTTTTACCTCATGCCTCTTCTCTCCATTTGAACAGAATCTTGATCTGCTTCTCAATGAATTAAGAGGGTTAGTACATTTCTTGTTCAATAGCTATCATGGCTGATATGATTGATTTTCACCCCCTCTCTCCACAAGCTCTCCAGACCTCTTCTTATCTCTCCCAACAAAAAGATAAAGTAGATGAGTAATTATAACTAACCACAATTCACAATAACCCAGATCACCATCTCGGCCATAGTTACAGGGACTAAGACGGTAAGACCTCTTCACCTTGCCTTCCATACTCTCTCTGAATTTTCGGCGTAGATAGCGAAGCTACCAAATCAGCAACTTGATTTTGGTTGAGTTTTTGGGTTATTTGGATCTGGAATTTGATTCATTGATCATTGCTGGGGGTTTATGAAAACTGGATCCCACGTCTCCATGGCAGATCAAAGAGACGGGGAGAGAGAAACAATTAAGGAATTCTTGAAGGGCGAAAAAAAAAAGAGAGTAACTTTTTAATAATTTGACCAAAATATCCTTGACAGAATATCTTATTTACAAGATTTTAACAGATAAAATAAATAGAAATAAACTAAGTGACTAAAGTGATAGATGAAATATAAGTTGAGTAACTAAAGTGATATATTTAGAAGTTGAGTGACTAAAGTGTCGAACATGTCATAGTTTAGTAACCATTTGTGATATTTCCCCTAAAAGAAATAAAAAATAGTCTAATTTTTCTTATATTATTGTATATGTTAAAGGAAAAGCACATTATGTGCCTTCGTCAAAGAAACAGAAGAAGAGGGAATCAAGTAATTACAAATCACAGCTCAATCAGCATTTAGTATCATCAATGTAATTGATATTTCCGTTGTAATCCTATCCCTATATAAATGGGTTATGAATGAAATGAGTAGACCAATTCCAACCCATTTTTACTTTTACAGTATAATTATTTATAAATAGTTAGATAAACACAATAAATTTTGATACATGGCCTTCCCATTTAATACAAGAATAAAGTTAGAAATCATCTAATTAATTTTTTTCTTAAATAAATTGTAATTAAATGGGGTGAGAAATTATTTAATTTAGAATTTTGGAATCAATGGCATTAATTTTTTTTTTTTTAAAACATATCGCTTTACTCCTATGTTTTAGTTAGTTTCCTTTTTTTGTTCTAAAAGTTATGATTAGTCAATTTATCATCTAATATAAAACATCATGACGATTCAGGGGAGAGAATGAAGGGAGAGAAAAAGTGAGTTTCATTCCTGTCTGGCGGCGTGCTATCCTGCCGTCGTCGGACGGGCCTTGTCGGCCCTATGTGGGTCTGGAGAGAGCCAGATCTCTCGATTTACATCGTTGTCAGTTTCGAGGGGTCTCTGGTGGTGGTTTGCAGGGTGAGGCAAGGGGAAATTATGACGGCTATTGGTTTTGGTATTTTCATCAGTGGTCTCGTCGGCGGAAAGGCTTGGCGGCACGACTCCGGAGGCTACTGGGTGATGGAGTGCCCGTGGCAGCGCGGCGTCTCTCTAATCTTTTTGTACTGATTTGGGTCGGATCTTTTGGATCTGATCTGGGGACGAAGCTAATTGGTGAGGGTAGCGTGGATCCATGGCTCAAGGGTGATTCCGGCATGGTGGCGGTGGTGGTCCGGCGTTTCAAGCGAGGCTGCGCTGGTGGTGTTCTGCCGACAGTAGTCCATGGTGAATGGTGACTGGCTTGGATGGCTGCGTGTGATTGCCTTGCTGTCTGTATTGAGGCTTGGGCTCTTTTGGGCGCAGCCTGGGCTGGTTTGGCTTTATGTTTTACTTTTATTTTTCATTATGTTAGTTGGTTAGTATTGTCGCATCTTTGGCGCATAATAAGTCTCTGCATCTATTGTGTAGCTTTAGTCGGGCTTTGTGCATGTGTGTGCACTCAAAGTGTCTTGTCTGCTCTTGGTAGGCGGCGAGTTCCTTGCTTGGTCAAATGGTCGCTTCCTCCTAGTGGCAGGGTGAAACTTGGTGTCACTAGATGTATTTTCCAATGGCAACATGATGGGAAAGCTGTGAGAATTAATGGATATTATGCTATGCTGTATTCGAGTTGTAGATCGAGTTATCTTTCCGTTGTGTCACCGTTGGGAAGCAAATAGAACCGTCTGGAGCGCATTTTTTGCTAGTTGGTGCGTATTTGAATACAATTGTTTAGTAGAGATTTCTGATATTATTTCAGGATGTACTCTAGGGACCTATTGTAATAAGGGGTTTAGGCTCAATGTCTCACCCCTCCCCTTGTATTCGACGGTTTTATTAATTAAGGCTTGAGGACAGCCGCACCAGCCCTTTATTCAAAAAAAAAAAAAAAAACATCACGAATGGTGCTACAGATCCAAAACGTATTACAAAATCTTAATACCAAATGAGGTGGCATATGCTATGTCATTAGCTTTTGTTTAGAAAATTGGTGAGTTAGATTTTCATATTTTGATAATTATATTATTTAGATAACCAACAGATTGACTATTTACCAACAAGGATACATGCATGAATATGATTTATTGGAAATATAGAAAAAGGGATGTGAATCATCTGATATTAAAGTGCAGCTAGCTAGTGCTATAATCAAAACCCAATCAATAAAAAAATCACAATGGACAAAATAATATAGAAAAAAAAAGATGATCATGTTCAAGTAAAAGAATATGTGTCTGGCTCAAACTCTAGGTTACTTGACCTAGTTGTAATAGGGTTTTGAATTAGAGATATTCTCTGAGATATTCATAGATATCAGATTAATTGTACGATTATCTTTTCTTGTGCAACTCTAATTCTATGTCTTGTAATCCTCTATATAAAGAAGCCCCTATTATCAATCAAAGTACGACTCAATTCTCTCTCAATTTCAGTTTTCCATAAACACATTATCAACACAACACCCTAATCCTAAAACGTAATAGCCAAAACCCTAAATCCGAATACAAAACCTTGAAACCCTTTCGGCTCTCGCCGCACACCTTGAAGTCCTCCACACCAGGAGTCCAGAACTGGGGCACCACCCCCAGAACCTGCCGGGAAAATACCGAACTGGCCACTAGAAGAAGTTATAGGTTCCCTGCCCGGTTCGAGTTCTTCCAGTCCACATCCTGCAGCCATATTCATTCAACGTTAGCCTGCTTACCCCAGATTTCGGGAACCGGAAAAATACATCTTGGAACCAGCCTAAAAGACACTGAACCGGCCAGAAGAACAGCTGAAACACTGAATTGGCCTGATTTAACTACAAGGGGACATAATAAAGGAAGCAGCTTGGCTTTTGATGAGCATGAGGACATGGCAGCAAGTAACAATTATGGAGGGCTGTGTAGAACTCAATTTGGTGTTGAGGAAGATAATTGTAGCATGCCGATATCAGCAATGTTCCCACATAATTCAAGATTGTGCGCAAGACTTATCATGTCAAATGATCGTATTGCGACTTGGTGGGCTAAGAGAGTAAATATGCATATCCCAGTCTCAAATATATATATCCATCAGTGTTGAGAGTTAATAGGTACCGTGCTGCCATCGTTGGATAAATGTCCGTAGACATGCATGTCCTTGTATTATAGTATGGCATGGTCAATATGCAGGTGAATCCGTGAATGTTTTGAAACAATGGCATTGATCAAATAACTCTTTCCATGTCTCAAAGAGTGTTGTAATTAGTAGTTTTGACAAAACCGCATGCTTTCAAATGAGGAGATAAAGAGAACATAATGTATTGGCTAGTAGAATTGTTTTGTATGATAGTAAGGCACATGTGATCATGCAGAATCTCATTAGACAGAGCTAGAGCATTAGATGCTTGCTAGTGATGTGTCGGCAAGTGATGCTGGCTGCCGTATGATCCGAGTAAATAAATATATACTTGCAGATTGGTGTAAATCGTTAATGCTTTTATATATATATGGAGGGCTTCCAGTAAGGGATCCTTTTTTTGGTCTTTTATAGGGATAGGCATTTGTTCGCTCAAAATTGTCTCGGCCGTGTGTCACTAGGCCGAGGGCTTCTTTGGCTACATGTGTCCTTCTGGAGTGGTGACGTGTGTGCGGGCGTGCCAACTCGCTGCCGGTAGCCCAAGCGAGGTTTTGTTATAGATTGTAGATCTTGCACCGATCTGACTTCTGATCAGTTGATTGTGGGCCGAGGAATGATCAATCTCGGCCGCGGGGTTCTCTCTGCCTTGAATGCAAGGACTTTAGCACGGATCGGCCTTAACTAGCCGCAGTCTTCGTGCTGTGTAACTCGGTGATTGCGGTGAAAGTGAAGTGCTGATAATTCTTTTTGTGATTTTGTATAAAGTAAATGACGTAAAGTAACAACAAATAAATAGCATAAACAAAAGTGCAGGTAAAGAAAGTGTAGGAACGTAAATGTGCAGCAAATAAAGTGCAGGAAGATAAACTGTTTGAATGTAAAGAGCAACAAAGTAAACTGCATGAAAGATAAATACCATTAAAGAAAACGATAAGATAAACACGTAAAGATTGATAAGTGTTGCAGAAATATTGAAATATATTGAGATAAAATTTGAGTAATCGCGTAGAGCATTTGGTCGAGGACCTCTAACAATGAAACCTATGGTCCTTTTTATAGTGAAACTAAACTACTGAATGAAGGAAAAGAAACAATCTCAACCTTTGACAGCTAAGACCGCATTGATTACAAATAGAACAATATTCATGTTTGTGATATCGTTATCAATGATTGATTCTTTTATGAGCAATCAATCAGGTCTTGTAACTGATGATTGGCAATAACATGCATCTCCTAATGCTCATTCAAGTTAATTGCCCAAACTTCGGTAACGTTCCTCCTGACAATCAACCTCTTTGATGTGCCGCAGTTAATTAGCCGCAGTCATTCACGACTTGTGGGTCTGCGGTCATTCATTACACCTTATGATTCATTTGGTCTCTCCTGATCTAATAACGACTTTCTGCACACGTTATCTTCGATCATAAATTTGACAACAAACATTTAATGTGCCGCGGCTAATTAAGAATCAACTTTGTAAATCTTTAATGTGCCGCGGCTAATTAACCGCGGATATTCATTACCCTTTGTGGGTCGGACCCACCTATCTACCACGTGAGCCTTGCCAAATATTGGTTCAAATAGCATTAGACCAAATTTTCGATCATATTTTCACATCTTAACCGTTCAGTTTTTAGGTCCTAATGTATAGATCACTGTTGCAAATTTTTAGCCAAATTGGTGATCGTTAAGGCATCTAAAACAGCCCGTACACACACACACACACATGGGCGGGTTCTAGAGAGGATGTCCCCACTTTAGCAAAAGTGCAGACGGCACTGCACTTTTCGCTACGTCGAGGCGGCGGGGTTTGCTGGATGGAGGCCAGGGGTCGGACGGACCAGTCTGCAGTCGGGCGGAGTCGCTGGTGACCAGGTTGCAGTGCTGCCTAAAAAGTTGCAGTTGCAGGTGAGGTCGCTGCCTAGAACCTGCAACTTCGATCTCCTCCGACCTCGATCGCTGCCCAGAAGAGGTCTGAGATACCTCTGGCCTCTGTCTGCAAGCCCTGCCGCCCCGTCGCCGCCAGAAAGCTGTTACAGTAGCTCCGTCTGCGACGTCCTCTTTAGAACGCCCTGCTATATATATATATATATATATATGCAGGGGCAGATGCACATAGAGCCCAGCTTAGGCACTTGCTTAGACTGGATTTTTGAGTTTACATAGATTTGGTACAGACAAGCTATGTGAAAATGGCTGAAATTGGGCAGGAATATGGTAAAATAGGCAAGCTTGGTACTGAATATACCCTTAATAGATTTGGCATAGGCAAGCTATATATGTGAAAATGGAAGAGATAAGGCAAAAATGGCAGAAATATGGCAGAAACGGGCAAAATAGGCAAGATTCGTAGGATATATTGACCCACTGAATATATCCTTACTATTTACTTTGAGTCTTGCCTTACCTGAGAAACATTTCTGGATCCGCCCCTGATCCTGTCGATGTAATCTTGGACAAGAGGCCATAAAATCATGTCAAGGTTGTTTGAACCCAAAATAACATTTTTTCCCGATAAGGGGGACTCGAAGAAAACCTGGCCAATATCCGTGGCCCACGCATATATTTTTGACAAGTTCAAAATATATTGTTTAGAGCTTAAATAAAGCCTACTTGGAGGCCAAGCAATCTCAAGGCAAATCTGGATATTCCCGAATTTACTTGTGATTATCAAATATTTGATAATTAAAGAGTTGGTTTGCTTGCAAAGATTGTGCAAGAGATGGTTTACTTGTGATTATCAAAACCATGATCAACTTAATTTTCAATTAAGTTTCTATTTGCCTACTGGGCTTCATCATAATCAAAAGCATGGCCCACCTTACTATCATCAATTTTGCCTTGGCCATGCTACTGGACGTCATGGTGAAGGTGGCCACAATCATGGCCAACTTAATTATCAATTAAGTTGTGGTCATGAAAAGCCAATCTGTGGATTTATTAATCAATTCTACTTCAATTTCTTCATCAGTGCTTCAAGGCCAAGCGGTGGCTTTGATATATGTGGAGGATACATCTGCAACCCACCTTGCAAGAATGGCCAAAATAATTATTCTAGTGGCCATGCAGTTTGTCCTTCGCGACTGTAAGTTTGAGTATCATCAATACAAGTTAACTCTTGTTTACAATTATCTAGCATCACATTTATGGCAAGAGAAATTTGTTTATAATACCATACAGTCCATAGAGGCGTCTCAATATGATGCCTGGAAAGAAAATAGAGGCAAACAAATATGTGCTATGCCTATTTTTGAAGAGGAGATCAATTCACCACTTTTTGGTGATTCTAAATATGATCTCAACATGGAGCCAATCTATGATGAATATGATGATAATTATAATTTGATTATTGGTTCCAAAAATCATATGCAGGAGTTCAAGTTATTTGAGACTCTTGATCATGAGAATTTTTACCAACAAGTGGTCAAATACAAAAGCCAATTCGTGGCTTATTCTGAAGACACCATGTTCTATGATATGGTAGTTGGCGACAAAAACGATCTTGGGACACCATCATCTCCAAAATTGTAATTGAAGATCATGCTTCGCCAACCAACAAAGATACTTGGGGGGCAATATTACTCTTTATACGAGCCAAATTTCTTCCAAGTTTTTTTACGCGAAGTATCTTTGTTGCTTTCCTGCAAGCTCTCACAAGAGAGGTTTTAATGCTATAAATTTTGATGCATCGGAGTTTGGAGTGAAGCATAGGTGGCCTCCCCCGTGGCCTTCTAGAGGTTAGCCAAACGCACTGCTGCTAGCTTCTTTCTTTGCTTTTAATTTTCTATCAATTTTCAGTTTGCATCTTTCTTTTAGTTAGTTAAAAAAAAATTAAAAAAAATAATAAATAAATAGAAAAAGGAAAAATACAAAAAGAGTTTCAAGTTCCAACGCCGCGAGGGACGCAAATAGCCACGAGGCCATACACCCGTGAAACTCCTAAGGGCCGCGAAGGAGATGGCCTCGAAAGGGATGGTCGCGAAGGAGGCCAAATATTAAATGAACGCTCGCGAGGAACACTTCGCGAAGGCTATTCTCGCGAACAATGATCACGTGAAGCGGTACTCACTAAGTGCAATTGGCGTCAACGGGATACGATCCAGCGAAGCGCTGCTCCAGAACTTCTTCCAACAAGATGTGCATACTCTGAAGCGAAGGCGATCTAAGGGCCAGCGAATGGACCTTAATAGAAGATCTTATGCCAATCCCAGTGGCAGACGTCGAGGCAACTAAATTAAATTGTAGGAGATGACGCATCCTATCCTAGTTAGTCTTCCACTGTTGTGCGAAGATCAAGTTCAATTTCAGGGCAATAGTCGTTGGTTGTCTTCTGCGATGATAAATTGATCTTCTATGGGCTGTTCTATTGATTTTTCATCACAAGTCTGAAATATGCATACAACGTGTTTGATGGAATGCCTGAGAGAAACATGCTATGAAGATGACATGCTTTGCAGACTTTGGGGGCAGAACTGTTGCCTCGAGATTACAGAGGGGAATATCAATCCCCAACAGAACTCAATAGTATTCTCGTGATGGTGAACTTTCGCACAAAGTTTGAAGATTTCATAGAAGGGTAGTAGCAGAGTGTTCCTTGGTTATTGCTTCGCAAATGCACCCTGGGATGTTGCCACAGGTCAGTGGAATGATAAGCTGGACGCCAGCAAGTGGCTTTAGTGGAAGTAGGCCAATTGCAATGGCATCATACATTGATTCGCACAGAAGGGAATACGTGGGGTACTGCATAGCTCTATTGTGTTTTGGAAGTTTCAAAGGTTCAGAGCCAACTTGTGGCTTTTGCCTACATATATATAAGTATATTTGAGCCACATAATTATTCATGATTCTCTCAGAGGCAACGAAGGCATTATGCTTCCCATCGTTTTTGATCAGTTCATCTTGATCAATTCAAAGAGCATTTCTTAGTGCCTGGGCACATATACAAGTGGCATTCGATGCCTAGGAGTATGGTATCAACAATGTGAAATAGAAGAAATCCAAGAGATATTTTTTTTCTAGTAATTGGTGGCGAAAATAGAGGGTTGTGCTTAGAGCCAGCGAAGTGGCTCAATTACAGGGTCTCGCGAAGAAACGTTCGCAAAAACTGGTGATTAATCATTCACTGCTCACATATATATGAAGAAGGAGAGCACGTGGTTCTCAGCATGCAGCGGCTGCAGATTGTTCGTGAAGCTATTTGACATAATTATCAACACCACCCCACTTGAATAACATGAAAGCACGTGATGACATTGAAGAGCCAGCTTCTAAGGGCCGCGAAGGCTGTTCGTTCGCGATCAATAGCTCCAACTTCTTTTTAGTCCTTCACATAAGTGGGAGCATGCTAAGGGCTGGGGGCCCTACACCTTTTTCAAAAAGTTGTGATTAGGGGTGGGCTCTCGAAACCGAAAACTGAAAAATACCGAGTCGAAAAAAAAAACCGAACCGAACAAGGAAAAATCAAACTGAACCGATTCTGATCGGTTCGGTTTTCGGTTTCAGTACTCCAAGAACTGAACCGAATCGAGAATCGAATTAAAGGAAATGATGTCATTTTATGCTAGCATCTCCAACCCTAATTTATCTTCGCCAGTTCGATGCCCCGACATTTCCCTTCCCTCTAATCCTTTCCTGAGTTTCTGTCTCTTGAGCCCTAAGCAGTTCGACAGTTCGACACTTCGTGAAGACGTGAATCATCATCAAAATCATCACATCGGTGGCTCGCTGGAGGTCCGCCCATCAACAGCCAACCCAAATATTATCCGATCCAGGTAATTTCACTCATCGAACTCAAACTCTCAGTCTTTACATCGACCTCATCAAGCTTTTGGAACATCTTCAGTCCCTAATTTGGTTTCCTCCTTCTTCCTTCTTCAACAAAACCTCTTAGTCTCCTCCAATCGAAGTCGTCAAGAGGCAAAGCTTTAAGGGTTTTTGAATTCCAGATCTGTACTCCAATAGTTCGAAGTTGGGTAATCTGTTTTGAGTGTTTTCTAATTGAAAGGTAACTAATGAGTTCATAAGGTTTACTGATTTGTTCTTTTGTTTAAGAGATTTCATTGTTTAACTTTTATTTTGGCTAATAAAGAGGCAATCTAAATCAACTGGTACTACTTCTGGTGTTGATCCGAAGATTAAATCAACTTCATCATCTCAGGTAGCATTTTTGTTTAACTTTAGTTTTATTGCTTTTGGATTTTCTGGAATTTGGATATTTGAATGTGTAGAGACTTGTTGCTCCACTTGCTTGGTGGTTTACTGCATCTGTTTTGTTGTTGTTTTACTATTTTGCTATTTTGCTAGTTTTAGAAATTTTCATTTGTTACTTTCTGGTGTCATTGTCTCATTATAGTTTGAAGTGACATGTTTGCTGGTTTGTGAATTAGAGAAGGTGACTTTGAGCAATCATTCTTTTGTGGTTAATCTTGCAGCATGTTACTTAAGTAATCATCAAGAAGGCAAACTGAAAATATACTTGCAGCATGTTAATTTTACTGCCAAATTTTACTCGGGTTTCTTGTATAGTTGTATCTGTTTACAGGTAGCATTTTTGCTGTGTCTGTTTTGCAGGTAGCATTTTTGCTGTGTCTGTTTGCTGTTTCTTTTTTTTGAAACTGTATTGCTGAAACTGTTATGCTGCTGTTCTGTTTCTATTTTGCTGAAACTGTTTTGCAGATCAACACTAGTATTGGTGAATCTGTAACACCCGTACCGGTTCCCGAAGGAAGTTCTGCTGCAACTCCGGAAGTAGAAGGAGTCAACCAATAGAAGTTGAAGATGATGAAAGTGAGGAAAGCATTCTTGAGGCTTTGAAACGGAAAGAAAGGTCACATATTTGGGGTAATTTTGTTAGGAAAATGAAGGAGTGTAGAGTTAAGGGTGAATGCAAATATTGTGGAAAAGACTTTTTTGCTGATCCTAAGAAGAATGGTACCACCAACCTTATAAATCATGTGGAAAAGTGTCCAAAGTATCCCCCTAATATTGAGATGTTGAAAGCTAAAAAGCAAAAGATTTTGTCTTTTAAAAAACCAACTAGTGAGGTGTGTAGTGTAGAATGCACTCAACAAGAGCTTAATTTGTTGTGTGGAGTACATCATTCTAGATGAGTTACCATTTCTCATGTGGAGGGAGAAGGTTTTAGGCATTTTATGCGTAGAGCTCTTCCTTTTTGGAGAATTCCTTCTAGTAAGACAATAGCAAAGGATGTGTTTAAGCTTTATTTGGGGGAAAAGAAAAAATTGATGGATCAATTGAGTAGATAAAGGTTGTGTCTTACAACTGATACATGGACTTCTATTCAAAACATTAATTACATGGTTCTCACTGCACATTTTATTGATGATGATTGGGTGTTGCATAAGAGAATTCTTAATTTTTGTGTGATCCCAAATCATAAGGGAGAGTCTATAGCTAAGCTTTTGGAGGATTGTTTGTTGGAGTGGGGTATAGAGAAGATTCTCACAATTATCGTAGATAATGCTTCATCAAATGATATTGCATTGAGAGAGTTGATTAAGAGGATAGGTGATTGGCGGGTCCCCAATGCACTTTTGCATGGAGTGAAGCATTTGCATGTTAGATGTGTAACCCATATTTTAAACTTGATTGTGAATGATCGGTTGGGTGTAATGAGGATGACAATTGAGGCAATTTGTAATGCAGTGAGGTATGTTAGGTCCTCCCCACAAAGACTTGATTTTTTTAAATAGTGTGTTGAAAGGGTGAAAGTAGAGTGCAAAGGGCTTGTGATTTTAGATGTACCTACTAGGTGGAATTCCACATTCTTGATGTTGGAACGGGCTTTGAAACTTCAAAAAGCCTTTGATAGGATAACAGAAGATGATGCCAGTAATTTTTGGGCTTGGCTTCAAGGTGACATGAATGACAAGCCAAAAGAAGGGCCACCGGCAAATGTTGATTGGGAGTATGGGGAGCAGTTTGCTAATTTCTTGAGGCCATTTTATGAAGTCAATTTAAAGGTGTGTTGTTATAATTCTCCTACTATGCATAACACTTTTGGTGATTACTTCATATTTATGGTGTCTTGCAAGAACAATCTAACCCGATATTATTGGAGATTATATCACCCAAGCAAGCCAAGTATAACAAGTATTGGGGTGGTTTTGAAAAGTTGAATCCCTATGTGTTCATTGGTATTGTTCTTGATCGACGTCATAAGCTTGAAAAGGTTGTTGATTATTTTGAGATTATTGATGGGGACATGGATGAAAATGTGGAAGCAAATACAAAGAGAGTGAAAGATCTCTTGTATGAGCTTTACAAAGTGTATGAAGAAGAGGGAAAGGGAAGTGGTGTTAGTGAGGTTAGTGGTACTCAAACATCAAGTGAGGGAGTATTTTCTTCAAGTAAGGGTTGTACCTTGTTAGAAAAGAGGTTGAAAGAGAAAGACCAAAGGAGAAGAGCAAAGAAAGCCGAGATTATCAATAATGACGTGGATAGATATCTTGGAGATCCTATTGAAGGTGGTGTTGAAGACTTTGACTTTTTGAGTTGGTGGAGGGTGAATGGAGTTTGTAAATATCTCATATTGGCCCGCGTTGCGAAGGAGATTCTAGCTATTCCGGTGTCGACCATAGCTTCGGAATCTTCCTTTAGCACGAGTGGGAGGATTATTGATCCATATCGTAGCTCCTTAAGTCTTAGAATGGTGGATGCCTTGATATGTACACAAAATTGGCTTAGGATTGAAAATGTGTATTTACATCATGTGCCTACCATTGAGGAGATGAAGTTGTGTGAAGAAGTGGAAAGAGGTAATTGTTTCTATTTTCTTATTTAATGTTTTTTGGATTAATGAAGTTGTAATTTTTATGTTATATATGATTGTATGTATTTCAATGTCTAATGTCTTTCTTTTTATTATTCTCTATGCCAATGTAGAATTGCTTAATATGCCATGTGGAGCTGCAGTGGGAAGTAGTCGGAGTGGTATGTTACCTCCAAAGTCAAACACTTCATCTTTCCGAGCTTGAGATCATACCTTCCTTCATATGTTGATGTTTGTTCATTCTCTTTGCGATATTTAATTTTTTAGTGAACTTAAACATTTTCAATTTGTAAGGTTCGTGTTAATGACTTGATGGACATTATAAACTTTGGACTCTATATTTTTTTACCATTTCATATGTTGACGGACTTTATAAATTTTGGACTAAATTTATTATTTTGAAGCTTTGAAGTTTGAATTGTGAACTATGGAATATGGATATGGACTATGGAGTATAGATTATTGCCTATTGAATGCACTGGTTCGAAGAAACAAAAAACTTCCCGACTTAAAATACCGAAGAGGTAGAATTAAAAGTGGTAAAAATCTGTTTTACAAAAAAAAAAAAAAAAAAACCTAACCGAACCAAACCAAACTGAAGTCCAAGTTCGGTTCAGTTTTCGGTTTAGGCACAAAACCGACCCGATTTGACCCGAACCCACCCCTAGTTGTGATCTCTGCTACCACTTTTTTCAAATTTCCTCAACCTTTGACTCAACATGGTGTGTGTTGGATATCAAAAATGGGGAGCAGCATGTGGGGCAGGTAATTCATGTGATTGGTGCAAATAATATAATATTGATGTTTGCTAGAAATATAAGCATATGTGATGGAGTCATGATCACCATTCTTTGATGGCCAAACTCACGTGGCCATAGCTTACCCTCTCGGCATGCTTTCTTCAAGTCATGGTATGTGTTAGAGGGAATTGGAAAATTCTGCCATGTTCCAACCATGGCATGCTCGGGCACGTCACCATATTTTTGGTCCCTTGATTTCAATGGGACAATCCTAGCCATTCCTTTGGAAAACCGGCTAACTTGCATAGCTTCTCTAAGTTGAATAAAAATGTAAGGGTCCCAGATATAAGAGGCCAGGGTAAAAAAAATATTACGGTGTGTAAAAAAATTCATGCAACAATTTTGTTTTTTTTTTGTCTTATTGTTTTCTATGAGTACGGTGTGTAAAAAAACCGGTGTGTAAAAAAATTACGTTCTTGGCGGAGCACTCGTTTTGGTGTTTACTGTTTATCACAAATCTCTTTTATCTACCTACCTTTTGAGGTCCCACCTTTTAAATCAAAACAATTTTATTTCGAACAATACAAAACTTCAATTTTAGAAATTATTCACCAAAACTAGAAGTAAAATTTATTTAATTGAATAATTACTATTAATTTAACCTTTTTGACAAAAAAATAATTTAAATTACTCCTAGCTCACCACATAACAAGGTAACTAGCGTATGACGTATATTCAATGTTAATCGAGAGGAGCCATATTAGCGTTCAGACGACCCACTCGACACAGTAAAATAAGTGTATGTAATGCAACTAGTGAAATTTTAAAGTGAGAGTAGACAAATCGGAAAAATAAGTTGCGACTGAACATATTAGTTTTATCTGGTATTTAGGGTTGACATAGTAGATCGAGACACAAACAACTTCGAAAATAGCTAAAATTTTGACCATAATCATATATTTTTATCATGATAACATCTAACAGTCGATTTTGATAAAATCTATTTCCTCTACATTGTTCCTAATGGAAGGTATACTATTTGATACAACTAATAAATAAGTTAGACCACATTAGTAGACATATAAGGATTTTGTGCGATATAAATAATCGAAATTGGAAATCGATAAATTTTTCATTACCCATCTATTTATAGAATATTAATGGGTATTTTGTAAAAAATTTCACCTGATCCGCCGTCATTTCGACATTAAATAAAGCAGTCAACCATTTATACGCTTCTACTTCCCAAAGGGAGCTGAACCAAGAGGAGATAAACTTCCCGAAATTTTTACATTAGCTGATATAACTCATACCCACGAGAGTGTGAGAGCTGACAGATCGAAAAAATAAGTTGTGAATGAGCGGTTATGAGCATATTAGTTTTATGTGGTATTTAGGGTTTAGGGTTCACTTAGTAGATCGAGACACAAACAACTTCGAAAATAGCTGAAATTTTAACTATAATCATATATTTTTTATCATAATAACATTCAACCGTCGATTTCGATGAAGTCTATTTCCTCTACATAGTTCCTCATGGAATGTGTACTATTTGATACAACTAATAAATAAGTTAGACCATATTAGTAGACATATAAAGATTTTGTGTGATCTAAATAATCGAAATTGGAAATCGATAAATTTGACATTACCTATCTATTTATAGCATATTAATGGGTATTTTGTAAAAAAAAAAAAAAAAACCCGATCCACCGTCATTTCGACATTAAATAAAATGGTCAACATTTTATACGCTTCTCCTTCCCTAAGGGAAGCTGAACCACGGGGAGATAAACTTCCCGAAATTTTTACATTATCTGATATAGCTCATACCCACGAGGGCGTGAGAGCTGTTAGATAAAAAAATAAATTGCGAATGAGTGGGTATGAGCATATTAGTTTTATGTGATATTTAGGGTTTAGGGTTGACCTAGTAGATCGAGACTCAAACAACGATGAAAATAGCTGAAATTTTGACCATAATTATATATTCTTATCATGATAACATCCAACGGTCGATTTTGATGAAATCTATTTCCTCCACATTGTTACTCATGGAAGGTGTACTATTTAATACAACTAATAAACAAGTTGGACCACATTAGTAGACATATAAGGATTTTGTGCTATCCAAATTATTGAAATTGGAAATCGATAAATTTGACAATACCCATCTATTTATAGCATATTAATGGGTATTTTGTAAAAAACTTAACTCGATCCGTCGTCATTTCGACATTAAATAAAGCGGTCAACCCTTTATACGCTTCTACTTCCCCATGGGGAGCTGAATCACGAGGATATAAACTTCCCAAAATTTTTACATGAGCTGATATAGCTCATACCCACAAGAGTGTGAGAGCTGACATATCGAAAAAATAAGTTGCGAATGAGCAGGTATGAGCATATTAGTTTTATGTGGTATTTAAGGTTTAAAGTTGACCTAGTAGATCGAGACCCAAACAAAGACAAAAAAAGCTGAAATTTTGACCATAATCATATATTGTTATCATAATGACATCCAACGGCCGATTTTGATAAATTCTATTTCCTCCACATTGTTTCTCATGGAAGGTATACTATTTGATACAACTAATAAACAAGTTAGACCACACTAGTAAACATATAATGATTTTGTGAGATCCAAATAATCGAAATTGGGAATTGATAAATTTGACATTACCCATCTATTTATAGAGTATGAATAGGTACTGTGTAAAAAAAATTAACTCGATCCGCCGTCATTTCGACATTAAATAAAAATTAACCATTTATAATGAAACAATGACGAATAAGACTAAGTTGTTCACTCACAAACCTTGTGGGAGAGTGGTTTACTCACACACACATGTTTGTTCAAACTCTATTTACTCATGGAAAATAATTCGTCAAATTTTGTTATTCTTATGAAATTCTAAATTAACATAACATTTTTCATATGTATATATCTTTTATCTAAAAAACTCTTCTCCACGACTCCACTATTGAAATTAAATATGCATACTTATTTTTTCTTATTATAATTTTGTTTGCACATTTTAATGTTTATTATAAAAGAAATTTAAACACAAACCTTAACATTGCATTCATTTTTCTGGAAGTCCAACAACTAAAAAAGAAGAAACAGCTCTCCCCCACCCCCAAAAAAAAAAAAAAAAAAGGGTTTTCGGCTCGAAGTCTCGAACCTGCAGCCCACCGTGCACCATAACTATTACCTAGTATGTCACTGTGTGGCTTCAGCCTATGTCAACTAGTATTGGTAGTTAATTTTTCGTTCATTTGAACTATAAACAACAAAAGGCCTACTGATTTTTCTCTTCCTTATCTGTTTCAGTCTTGCAGGAACCGAAAATTCTTCGTCCTCTGCAACTGCAAGTAGCTCTTCTTGCTGCAAAGTATAAAAGAGCCCAATGTTTTCTCCGTCTTGAATAGGAAAAAGAACAGAGCTGCTCTCTACTCCAATTTTTCCTTCAATTTTGGGTGAAAAGGTAAGTATGAATTTGGGTATTGCAGAATTTGAATAGGATTCATGAGATTTTGCAGAATTTCGGTATCGCATGCAGTTGATGAAGAATCCAACACGTTCTCTTCCGAATTTCATCTCCGTCCAAAATCTATTCCACTAAAATTCATAGTTAGGATATAAATTGTAGCCAATTTCTTCTCCAGTTCTCCAATTCTGCTTGTTCCAGATTCCCTGCAAATTGGAATTCAATTTCGTGTGGAAATTCAAGATCTGAATTATTCAGTCGAATAGAATCAAAGAGAAACAAAAAGAATGAGCTGTGATGGTGACGAGATCCGGATCAATGAATTTCCTCCGGTCTGGATAAAACTCAATTAACCTATCAGTGGGATTCGCGTCTGTGGCTACATGACAAAGGGGGGCTGGGTAAATCAATTGGGTGTTTAACCCGTCTACGACAAACTCGATTTTTACCCCAAGATTCAACCATCAACTGGGAACAGGCTAAGCCTTTCGCGTCTCTAATTCCATTTAATATGTTTACACGTGCATATCACGTGTCTGGGCCCAAACAAGACGAGCATGGAGAGCTCGGAGCTACAAACTGTGGTGTCACGTGCATGAATGTATTTCTACATGAAAAATGAGCACCGGCCTCCAGCTTCTTTTCTTGGTCAAACTCGCGGCCAACCTACCTCAGATTATCAAGTAAAAGAAGAATGGGGTTAATTCATGCAAGCCATATGTGACTCAAGGCTTAGGTCATGCTTATTATATGGTTATTAGTTAATCAATATGCCACTACGATAATCAACTATCTCGCTGTTCGTCAAGATGACTTTATGGCATTCAAGCTTCATGGCCTATTTAGAGGCCTCTATGGAATCAGGCAAGCGATTTCATTTTGTACTTATTGTTGAGCCAATGCAAGTGGCTTTAAAGCAACGTTGTTACAAGACTAGTGCTGACTCAAGACCTCTTCAGTCAAGACGGGGAACTTTGACTTCGAGGTCTGGGGGGCAATGTTTGAATCCAAAATAACATTTTTTCACAATAAGGGGGACTCGAAGAAAACCGGGTCAATATCCGTGGCCCACGCATATATTTTTGACAAGTTCGAAATAGAGGTTAAATAAAGCCTACTTGGAGGCCAAGCAATCTCAAAGCAAATCTGGATATTCCCGAATTTACTTGTGATTATCAAATATTTGATAATCAAAGAGTTGGTTTGCTTGCAAAGATTGTGCAAGAGAGGAAGGCCTAGCAATTATTGAAGAGACAATTAAGGACGTGGGCTGCTATATATATATATATATAGGGAAAATATCACAAATGGTGTATGAACTTTAAGTCATTCTACATTTTGGTGTACCAACTTTCAAAACTATCAGAATGGTGTATCAAGTTTGCTCCAATCTTTCATTTTGGTGTACGCCGTTAAATTTTCCGTTATCTTTCCAAAAAAAAAAAAAAAAACTGACAAAGCTAAAGGAAATATAACAGAATTTTTTTTTTTTTTTTGCAAAGATAACGGAAAATTTAACGGCGTACACCAAAATGAAAGATTGGAGCAAACTTGATACACCATTCTGATAGTTTTGAAAGTTGGTACACCAAAATATAGAATGGTCTAAAGTTCATACACCATTTATGAAGATATCCCATATATATATATATATATATATATATAATACTATACTATTATTAAGAAAAGAGGGTTTGTTAGCCAAAGTGGACGTGAGAATACTCAAATACCCTCACACCATAAGTTATATTAAATTAATATTTAATAAATTAGGGATATAAATATAATTAACAAAATAACAGAAAAGTAAAAACAAAAGAGTTTTTCTGCAGAAACTTGTTTTTTAAATGCCACTTTGGGTCGTACACCGTCTGCTATCTGGAGAGGGTTGATATGGGGAAAACAAGTAATCGATGGTGGGACAAGGTGGAGGATTGGGGATGGGAAGCGAGTAAGAATTCGTTCTGACCGATGGCTTCCTTACCCGGTAAGTTTCAAAACGGTGAGTCTGCTTCAAATGTCGGAGCAGCAAACAGTGGAAACTCTATTCACAGGGTCTGGTGCATGGAACGTTCCTTTGATTAAAGATATTTTTTTGCCTCATGAAGCTGAGCTGATACTTAGCATGCCGTTAGGGTTGAGAAGCATACCTGACAAACTCGTTTGGCATTACACTAAGAATGGGGTGTCTACTGTGAAGTCTGGCTATTGGGTGGCAAAGGACTTACAAGACCGAAATAAAGGGTCTGTTGCTAGTTCAAGTTCAAACAAAAGTAAGGGGCTGTGGGGAGAATATGGAGCATTCGAGTTTTTCTGTGGAGAGCGCTGCATGGTTTTTTACCATGCGCAATGAATTTGAACCGAAGACGAATTGTGGATGACTCTTGTTGTTGGCAATGTGGAGACCAAAAGGAATCTGTGCTGCATATAATATGGGAGTGCCCAAAAGCAAAGCAGGTATGGAAGAAGACTTTCTTGAATGGGGTTTATAAAGCATGGAAGGAAGTGTCTCTCTTCGACCTTGCACTTCATGTTCTTTCTTCTGTAGTAGGAACTGAATTTGATTGCTTTTGCTCGATTGCTTGGTGGCTTTGGAAGAACAAGAACCTTCATAGACATGGGGAAAAGCCGGTTGAACCTATAGTAGTGGTAAATTCTGCTCATGGATGGCTGAGGCAACATAATATGGGTGAGATCTCTACAGATGGTGAATAGAGGTCTAGGAGACATAATGTCATTGCTTCCAACCAGATTGGTTGGTCACCTCCATTGATGGGCCATATTAAACTAAACTTTGACGGGGCATGTGACTTGAATAATGGAATTAGAGGATTGGGAGTGATCTTTAGAGATTATAATGGGATCATGAAGGGTGCAATTGCAGTCCCACAGGTCGGCTATCTTCCGCTTAGATCGGTTGAAGCGTTGGCGTTACTACATGGACTTAGATTTGCAGCTTATGTCGGTTTCTCTCATATTGAAGTGGAAGGAGATGCCATCTCAATTATCAATAGTCTGCATGACAGTTCGGAATATTTGAGTTTTGAAGGTCATTTAATTGATGAAGTTAAGTTTTTAATTCAGTCCTTTCCTTATTGTAGTTGCCATTTTGTGAAACGGGAAGCTAACAAAGTTGCTCACCGTTTGGCAAAAGAGGCTTTAAAAATTAGTCAGCCTTTACTTTGTTTGGAGTCGAGGCCTGTTTGGCTTCAACAGTCTGTCAGTATGGATTTCCCGTGCGAAGTCTAGGTGGGTCAATTGATTTGCAAAAGTAACCTCTTCGGTGCTCTAGCAGTCTTTTGTTCCACAAATCATTGTAATCCTTTCATTCTTAATGAAGTTTATCCTTGATCAAAAAGAGTTTTTCTGCAGATAACTACCCCTACCCACTATTTGCATTACCTTTACTTCCCCTACCCACTATCTGCAGATATCTAACACTATTTACAAATATTAATTTTTTAATAAAAAAAATTCTTGCACATGCTCTGCATGTGATTGCAGACTAGTATGTATATATATATATGGATTAATTTCAGTTTACCCCCCTGAGGTTTGGGGGTGTCATCATTTCACCCCCTCTACTTTTAATTTTGAATTTTTACCCCCTAAACTTTCCAATTTCAATCAACCGTGTCCAATTTCTCCTTTTCCGTCCAAAGTCAACGTTAACTTTGACTTTTGAGGGGTAAAATGGTCTTTTCAAGATAAAAATATATAAAAAAAAATTTAAAAAAAATAATTTTTTTTCTGTTTTTTTTTCCTTCTGTTTCTTCGTTTTTTTTTTTTCTTTCTATTTCTTCATTTTTTTTTGTCTTCAACCTATACACCAAAAGTTATAATAGGTTTATAAAAACAAAAAAAATACTCTAGTTGGTTGAAAGCCGCTTGCTGGTCTACGATATTTGTGATATATTTCCGATAAAGTGAAGAATTTTAGGATATATCCCCAATAAAGTGAAGAAATATCTGTAAAAAATAATTTTACACTTTATCTAGAAATAAATATCTGTAAAAAATGATTTCACACACTCGCTGGTCTACGATATTTGTGATATATCTCTGATAAAGTGAAGAAATATCTGTAAAAAATAATTTTACACTATTTGTAAATAAATATCTATAAAAAAATGATTTTACATAGATATTTCTTCACTTTATTGAGGATATACAGATATTTACAGATAAATTGTAAAATCATTTTTACAGATATTGGTTCACTTTATTGGGGATATATCCTAAATTTTTTCACTTTATTGGAGATATATCACAAATATCGTAGACCAAAAATGATTTTACACAGATATTTATTCACTTTATTGGGAATATACTGATATTTATTTACAGATAAAGTGTAAAATAATTTTTTACAGATATTTCTTCACTTTATTAGGGAATCCTAAAATTCTTCACTTTATCAGAGATATATCACAATATCGTAGACCAGCGAGTGTGTAAAAATTTTTTTTTACAGATATTTATTTCTAGATAAAGTGTAAAATTATTTTTTACAGATATTTCTTCACTTTTTGGGGATATATCCTAAAATTCTTCACTTTATCGGAGATATATCACAAATATCGTAGACCAGCAAGCGGCTTTCAACCACCTAGAATATTTTTTTGTTTTTATAAACCTATTATAACTTTTGGTGTATAGGTTGAAGACAAAAAAAATGAAGAAATAGAAAAAAAAAAAAAAGAAACAGAAAAAAAAAAACGAAAATTTTTTATTTTTTTATTTTTTTATATTTTTTTATCTTGAAAAGACCACTTTACCCTTCAAAAGTCAAAGTTAACGTTGACTTTGGACGGAATAAGTGAAATTGGACACGGTTGATTGGAAATTGGAAGTTTAGGGGGTAGAAATTCAAAATTGAAAGTAGAGGGGGTGAAATGATGACACCCCCAAATCTCAGGGGGGTAAACTGAAATTAATCCTATATATATATATATATATATATATATATCATAAGATATATACACCTAGATTATCTAGGCAAGATATAATGCTTTAGAGCTGAAGGTGGATTTGAGGACACCCTTTAGCAGCGATGGATGGATCCAAAATCTGACCATCACCATTTCTTTGGTTAAATTAATTAATTAATTAATTAATTTGCCTTGGTAATTTTAATGTTAAAGATAATTAGTGTCACTATTCTATTGCTTATAGTAAGACCTATTTATTCTAATCCAACAGGATTTTTCAAAACTAGTTTAAATCCCTTTGTTCTAGTTAGGTACTTACAGTGTTGTTGAAAAGTTGATTTGCAGGCAAGACAAGGCCGGAAAAGGAAGAAAGGAGGAGGTCGTTACCAGGGAGTATACCATCAATCTCCACAAGCGCTTGCATGGATGCACCTTTAAAAAGAAGGCTCCAAACGCCATAAAGGAAATCAGCAAGTTTGCTCAAAAGGCCATGGCTACTACTGATGTCAGAGTGGATGTTAAACTCAACAAGCATATTTGGAGCCGTGGGATTCGAAGTGTGCCAAGAAGGGTTCGCGTCCGAATTGCACGAAAGAGAAACGATGAAGAAGATGCCAAGGAAGAGTTCTACTCCCTGGTTACTGTTACAGAGGTTCCGCCAGAGGGATTGAAGGGCTTGGGTACCAAGGTGATTGACGAAGAAGACTGACCTAGTTAGGTACTTACAGTTTTGGCTGTAGTTCTATTTACTTAATGATATTTAGTCCAATTTTTGACTAAAAAAACATGATTTTTCAAACTATTTTAGTATCATTTGAATAGTTTCTCTAATTAATGCTAATTAAGGACACTCCCATGGTGTCAATTTACAATTGCTCTGCACTTCCTTTTTCATGTGTAGGCAGATAATGTATTGACAATTACGGTTGACATTACACTTTAACAGCAATGCCCTTATTATAAGGAATTTAATATAATTAACTAAGCCGCTCTGCCTAGTTTCATTTGGCCTAATTATATAAATCTCATTTCCGTAAGTGAGAGATTGTGAGTTTAACTCACGAAAAATTAATTGTTGTATTTCTCAGTTGTTGACTTAAAAAAAAAAAAAAAATCTAAGCGGCTTTAGGAGAAGAGAAGTTTCACACCGGAATGTAACTTAAAAAATCGAATGCTAACATATATGAGAAGAGAATTAATGCATGATAATAACTACATATTTCATTCTTGTTTGGAATACATAAATTACTTTACCTTTTGTATTAATTATGTAATGTATACAATTTATTTAAAAGGCCCCTCTTGACCCAAAGCACAAAAAGAGTTTTTCTATTGGAACCTCCAAATTTACTCACTTGACTTCTATGCTTTTTACACCTCTGACCAAATTTTCAAATACTAAATTTACTCACTAAACCTCACTAAACTTCCTCAAATAACCTTACACATATAATTTGCAAACAAATTATTATCTTTAAAATAAAAAAATTAAGTCATTTCAATGATTTAATCACTCTATAAATCTTAACTAAATATACATTTCTTAGTCAAACTTAAGTTTCAAAAATTAATGTCTAATCAATAAGAAAATGCCATGAACTATTATGTTTTTTTTTTAATTTTATTTTCTTTCTATTTTAGCGTGCAAAAAAAAAATTAAAGAAATCATTTGTTTATATTCTCAAAAAAAAAAAAATCATTCATTTTTAATGTTTATATTTTTTCTGTATTTTTTGTTCCATATGATTAATTATTTAAATATTTGTAATTTTTTTTTTGTAAATATAATGGATTGACTTAGATTTAGGTCATAAATCATAAGAGGATTTATTTTATTTTCCCTCACCAATATGCGTTCAACATATATATCATACATTTTTATGTCACATGATCTTAATCATATATTTAATTCTTATTAAATATATATGAATGTTGTAATAAGTATGTAGTGAAATTAGAAAATGAAAATAGATAAGGAAAGGAATACAATCTAATATTATTGAATTGGAAAGTTTACATAAAATAAATATAATATTTTTTTGGTATAATTATTGTCCTTAATAGTCATTTTATAATAGGTTATATATGTCATTTAATAATTCATAATAAAGTGAGGTCAAGTGAGCAGATTTGGAGGTCCCAATATAAACTGTCTCACAAAAATAGCTTAACATCAACCCACTTACCCTATCAACAGATTTTTATTTTCACTAACCCAATTTAAAGTAAAATGACAATTTTACCTTCGACCTAATTAATGAACCACATATGTCACTCATCATCATCATCATCATCATCTCTCTCTCTCTCTCTCTCTCTCTGCCAGATCCCTGCAGATTGTCATTAGGGTAAGCTCTGTTCTTGTCACGACCTTCAGCTTCGGTTTCTGGTCCAGATGGTCGGCGGCGAGTTATTGGGACCTCTAAGCCTCGGGCTCGATGATCGATTCCATCCACTCATATGTTTTTTTCCAACTTGACCTTCAATTCAGGCAAGTTGTATGGGGTCCAGAGAAGCAATGATTTGTGGAAAAAGGTTGAGTTTGCTAACCATCCATTGTTCAAGGTATTGTTAGAGGATGCTGCAAAGGTACAAGAGCTTGTGAATAAAAATATTACAAATGAGCATTATTATCGGGTCAATATACTTAATGCTGTAAAAGATTTTCAGTTGGCAGAGCTAGATATATGGTAGATTTACAGATAATTAGTTGGGGCTCCTTGTTCTTAGTGCTACATTTGATCCACGTGATAATTTTTTATCATTCAAATATGAAGATGTTTGCATTCTTGCTTTGAAGTTTTATCCTCAAGATTTTACATCACATGATATGCTTGCTCTAGATATGGAGTGTGGGTATTTTCTAACAGATATGAAGAAGGATCCTCAAGAAAATTTCTATGTCTAATTTGTGTAGGCGGTCAGTTGAATCAACAAAGTCATCATTCTTTCCTGTGATTTTATAAGTTGATATGTCTTGTGTTGACTCTGCCAGTTTCTACAACAACAACAGAAAGAGCATTTTCATCTATCAACATCATAAAAAACAAACTTTGAAATAAGATGGAAGATGAGTTTCTCGATGATTTGATGGTTCTCTATATTGAAAAGGAGTTTGCTAATAGTATTGAGAATGATTATGTGATTGTTGAGTTTAAAGTGAGTGGGCCTCTGAGGGTACAATTCAGTTGGTTTTAAATTACGGTTTTATTGTTGTTCTACAATAAATTTATGCTTGTAATTTTTAATTTATGGGATTTTTGGTTTTATGTTTTTCCATTGTATGTTTTGAATGATAAAAAAAGAGCGTGAGGATGAGCTTCTAACTGGGTTCCAAACCTTCAAAAAAAAAAAAAAAATACAGATGTTTGCAAATTGTGTACTTAAAATTAACCCACCCCATTTGGATCTTGGATCTGCCACTAAATATGGGTACAGTAGGAATGCTTCCTTAAGATGTGGAATTGTTCTACAATGTATTGGCAGAGATGGAGAACAATGGGGGTTTACTTTTTTCTTGTTTAACGTAATTTGCATCTAGGTAAAAGACTACTGCCAAACACCTCAAAAACATAATTTTTATTTTTTTGGGGAAAATACACATATACTATATGTGTATTTGGCTTCTCTTTTTTCTCGATCTTTTAGTCTTTCTTTTGGCAATTGAATAATATGGAACTTGTATGGTATAAGGTCAATTGAATAATAATGATTAAATAAATATTTTATTATGGGTTGATAAATCTTCTAAAATTTTTAAAAATAAGAACATCTTCATTTTTCACTGATCATTTACTCTCAATAATTTTTTTTTTGTGGCGGGGATAAACTTTTACTGGAGGGGCGGTAAATTTTATTGGGGGTCAATATATCTTCCAAAATTTTATTGTGGGGCAATAAACTTTTATTGGGAGGCAATAACAAATTTTATTGGAAGGCAATAAAACTTTTATTATAGACATGAATTCTAAAAATAATTTTCTAGAGTTTCCTAATTTTCTGAAAATAAAGTATGAAAAAAAAATTCTCAAAATCATGAATTCTATCTAAAACTGTAGACTTATTTTCTTAATAAATATTTTCACCCTGAAATAATGAATTTTAAATACTTTGGAACTGATAAACTCAAAAACCAAGATGAATATTTTGTTATGATTTTTCAAAATCATAAAACAATGAAATTCACAAAAAAGAAAAAAAAATTGTTCCAGGTTTCAATGTGTCTTCAATTGGAACATGTTCTAAAAATCATGCTCAATGAGTAGTGAACTTATGGTATATGAGAATTTTAAGAAAAAATAGTGTTAATAAGGTTAACATGTTTCGATAATTGGGTGATTATTAGAAGTACATTGTCTAAAAAAAAAAAAAAGATAACTCCACCTTTTCTTGAAGACGTGTTCCAATTGACGGAACACAAAAACCTCAAACGATTATTTTTTTGTTAATTTTCTTGTTTTCTAACTTAAAAATTCATATAAAAAAAAAATTGTTTCGTGATTTGAGTCCATTCAATTCCAGAAGTTTAAAAGTTAATATTTGAGAGTGAAAAAAATGTTGGTAAGGAAATAAGAAAATACAATTTTGGCTAAAAATCGTATGTTATAGTCCCCAAAATTTTGATAGAATTCATGATTTCAAAGTTTTTTTTTATTTTTTAATAAAACTAATTAAAGCATAAGCAACAAGTTGAAAAGTTAATCATCACAGGTGATCGAGTTGGTAAGAGGCTCCAAGTGTGGGACTCAGGTTCGATTCCCAGCCGTCGAATCTATTCTTGATAGCTGGGGAAGGAATCATTTTGACATGACTATTTAAGCATTTAAGAATATATGTCTCTACTTGAGGTCAACTCCAAATCAGACTGGTCGGTTCATCGAATCTGGCCAAAAAAATATTTCTCATGAAGGAATCATTCTGACATAAATCTTTTAAGCCTTTAAGGATACGTCTGATCTCGATTTAATCTCTACTTGATCACTACCACAAATGTTGGCTTTAGACACCATTACTAATAGTGTGAGTTGGGCTATTGGGCACCAATGATTGGTGGGTACAACCAATAGCCAGTTAGCAACGATCTAGTTAGCGAACTTGCTGATGGTTTCTATTGCTGCCGTGACAAATACCTATGTACTCACCATTACAATGCATGGGGTCTGCCAATGTGAACAACCCACCGATCAAGTCTTTGACTCTTTGGTGACTACATGTATTCCAATTTAAATATATGTATATATATACACACACATATAGCAATAAAAATTTAATTAATTTGAATATTTAAATACCATGACAAACACCTATGTACTCACCATTACAATTAATGCATGGTGTCTGCCAATGTGAACAACCCACCAATCAAGTTAAACTTTTCAAAGTTGATAATTGTTTCTCCTTTCGTTTGAAACGTATTATTTTAGTATTGGTGACAACTTTTAGTATTAAAAAATTGTCTAAGCCCACTGCTGTTATTTTTTTTATTTTTTTAAACCCCACCCAACTCCCACTCATGATGGGGCTCGAACTCCTTACCTCTCAGATGAGAGACCAAAACCTTACCAACCCACCAAAACACACACCCAGCCCACTGCTATTATAGTGGCAATGAGATGTTTCTCACCGTTCTCTAAATCTTGGGGAAACAATAGTATCACGTGCTTAGTTTTGTAGTAGTGTGGGGTCAATTATATGGTTAAAAATGTAACCAGAAGTTTCGTACGTATTTCAAAGTTAACTGGTCCAACTTAGAATAATGATTAACAACAATATAGCCTTATCAATACAAAAATTTCGTCAAAGATAAACAGCAAAATAAGGAGACAAGATAATGGTCCTACACCCACACCAGTGGAAGAATGGGAGATGATGTTGTTATCCAACCTATATAGGTAAGGTCCGGGCCACAATAAATTAAGGGATTGTTACCATGGTTTTCTCAAGTTTTGGATTTGGAATTTTTCTTTCTATACTACTTCTGGTACTCGTTATCATTGAAGCCATTGATCTACACTTAGTTTGTTCAAACAACAGCGGTAACTACACCACCGGTAGTGTCTATCAGAAAAACCTGACTACTTTCTCTCCTCCTCGTCACTAATAGAGCATAACGGCTATGGCTTCTACAATTCCTCTTTTGGCCAAGACGATGATGTCGTCGACAAAGTTCATGCCATCGGGCTTTGTAGACCGGATCTTAATGCTTCCCTCGGCCTCAATATCTTCAAGGACTCGGCATACGATCTCACAAGGGCTTGTCCAAATCAGAAGGAGGCAATCATATGGAATGATTATTGCATGTTACGCTACTCCAACCGCCCTTTCATTTTTGAGCTTTCTCCTAGTTAATCAATCGACCACGGGAAGCCTATCGTCGTCGGATGTCGATTTCAATTCTGAGCTGGAGGAGTTAATCGGAGTACTGAAAAGTCAAGCAGCTGCAGGTGATCTTCGGAAAAAGTTTGCAACGGAAACGAAAAGGGTTACGTATTCCAACAATCAATCAATATCTGGGAGAGTACAGTGCATTCCGGACTTGTCGGAGAAAGAGTGCACTGACTGCTTGGGTGAGGGTTTGAGACAGCTTCAGAAATGTTGTAATGGGATGGTTTCTGCGAGTTTTGGTAATCCGAGCTGTAATTTGAGGTATGAAGTTTTCAGCTCCCATGATCCAGCTAAATATGATGAACCACGAGCACTATCTCCCCATACCCCGACGTCAGCTAAAAATTCAGGAGGTAAGAGTGCTGCTAAAGATTTGTATGTAGTATTTACTTTAATTTAGGATGAGATAAATTATTTTTTGAGAAATTGTCGGTTTTAGACTTTAGAGACTAGTTTATAGTTGACTAGAAAAAAGAAGAAGAGAAGGCTACCTTTAATATGTAGTACCTTGCCCTTCCAAGTAGGCCTGGGATCGGTTCTAGTTTTGTCATTTTTTGTCGGAACCGGAACCGGAACCGATATGCTTTTGTCGGTTCGGTGTGCCTGTTATTTTTTGCCGGAACCGTTACTTTCGGTTCGGTTATGGGTTGTAACCGATTCCTAACCACAAAGAAAAGAAACCATTTTTTGCAGTTTCCCAGCCTCATTTACCTGCAACACCCTTCTTCCCTTTGCTAGGATCATGAGACTTCTTCATCTTCAGTTTCCCAGACCGAGAGTGACCGACTGGGTATTCGAAGGAATTGAAGGATTCGAAGCCATCTCCTTTGAAAGTTCGAATTGGGAATGGTCGATTGGGGATGAAGATGAACTGGGGGTTTATGTCTTTCTGGCTTTTCGAATGGAAGAAATTGGGGAAGGTCAGACCTAGCGTGTCAATCTTCAATTAGATTAGGTCAGTTTGAAGGCTGAAGAAGGATTGAAGAAGAAGGAGGCTTAAGCTCAGTTTCAGACTTTCAAGGCTAGGTCAATTTGATTGAGAATGAGTAGCAGGTCGGGGTTTTTTCTTTCTTTTGTTTTTGGGTTATCTAAACTGGGCTAGTGGGCTAATACGAGTCCATATATATGGGTCCATATATACAAAAGCCCTAAAGCTCGGTTCTCCCGGTTTCTGGCAGTTGCAGCATTCCGGAACCAGAACCGAATCGGAAGGATGGAAAACGGTTTGGTCTTTGAAAAAACACCTATTTCAGATCTATACACCGAACCGAACCGGGAATTTCGGTGCGGTCCGGTCTGGTTCCACCGGTTCCCGGTTCAAAAATCCCAGCCCTACTTCCAAGCGTGTTGGATTAGGAAAACCCTTGGCCAATAGCTTTTTTTTTTTTTTTTTTGATATGTATTCTTGGCCAATAGTTAGGATTGTTCGGCTGTCCAATCACATACGTTCATGTGATGCAAATGCTGGAAAACAACCCATGGAACACATGCTTAGTGGTCCAACGACCCTAGGGATGGCAATGGGGCGGGTTGGGAATGAGGATCACAATACCATCCCCATCCCTGGGGTCATTATCTACCCCCATCCCCGCCCCAATCCCCAAAAAAAATATTGGGATTCCCTGTCCCCATCCCCATTGGAGACTAAGCCTCCAAATCCGCCCCACATCCCCAATAAGAATTTAATAAATAAAATAATTTTTTCTCATATTACCTTTTTTAAAATCAAAATCTACAACAAATAAATTTAAAACATGATTAAATTCATAAATCATAATTCAGTTAGTGCAAAAGTCAAAACTCCATTTATCCATTAAAGCAAAAGTGTAGTAATTAAAGTAAAGCAGTAAATATATATATTTGTGATTTATATTATAAAAAATAAATTAAAACATATATAAGTTAAATATATGTATATATTATTGGGGCGGGTTTGGGGATGGGGATCACAATATCATCCCCGCCTCATCCCCAATCTTATATAGCTGGGATTGGGGATCCCCATCCCCATTCCTCATTTGTCCCCGAATTCCCCCCCATTAGGGGTGGGTATCCAATGGAGCTCCGCCCCGTTGGAGATTTTTGCCATCCCTAAACGACCCTATTTTTTTTTTTTTTTTTTTTTTTAGAATAGAAAAAATTCCATTAAACCAGAATATTACAACACGGGAATGACACTGTAATTCTCATCTACTCATACCCTGCTACAGAACCAACGATTACAAAAATCATGAATTACAAAGACCATGAGTCGATAGGGTCTCAACTATAGCCTATACATATCTCAGGAGTGTCGATACAACCTTGCAGCCAACCTCAAGAAGATACTAACACCTTCCAACACCATACACATACCGGCGGTTTTGATGTGTAGAGGTGTCTCCCCATTACATTGACAACAAGAAAACATCGAAATTAAAAGCAACTAGTCCTTGAAAATAACACCATATCAATGGCACAACCACTAAACTAGACCACAACCCTAACTCAAAAGAGTAGGGACTTGCCTAAAAACCAAAACAAAAAACTTAATATAGAAACCAAAACAAGCCGTCGTGAACCACCACTCTTCCCGAAGGAGCCGACAGCCGATGGTGAATGCTGGAGATCAGGTTAGACCCAGAAAAACAACAATAATCTGAATTTGACTCGCCATTCTTCCAGAACCACCAATATCATATAACACTCATTCCGCCGGAGAACCCTCACAACCCAATCCATCAGAGAACCAGATCTTGATATCACTGCCGCGCCGCGACCAGCTATAATCTGAGAAGAAGAAGAAGAAGAAGACCAACATGGGCCACCAAGCTACCTAAATGACTGGAGAAACATATCAGCCTTTTCCGACTGCACCCAAGCCACCCTAACGAGGGCGGAAACCAATGCCGGAGTAGAGGAACCACCGGAAAAGCAAAGAAAAACCAAAGTGTTAACTGCCTTTTGCTGTTTCCTTTATTTGCGGTGCTCTCGAAACTACCAGAAAATTTTTTAACACTGGAAGGTCTCTTGCACAACGACCCTGCTTAGTGGCTCAACCACAAGATGAAAAAGTGCAAACCCTACCCTAATATCACCAGAACTTAATTTGTACAGGAAGTAGGCACATTTACTTACTTGGAATAGAAAATGATTACGGGGTAAAACTATTCCTACGTTTACTAACACATAAAGGAATCAGAATGATTCTGGGTAAAAGTATTATTGCGTTTACTAAAACATGAAGGAATCAGATTGGTGTAGGTCCCACCTCCTTATAAGGAATCGATTCCTGAATACTCAGGAATTCGATTACGAAGGAGGGAGATGGGTTTAGGAATCAACTCATCCGGAATCAATACCGATTCCTTTCTTCTCCCATTCCAGTTGTCTCCGATTCATGATTATTTTCCACTCCAAGTAAGTAAACATGTTAATGTGAATAACAAAGGGCACGTTCATTTCAAAAAAAAAAAAAAGGGGGCACGTTGGGGCTACTTGTGGAGACCATGTTGTTACTTGTTAGATTCCCAACTCTCAATGGATGAATACCGCGCAGACTAACTCATTAACTGAAAATTCAGATTCAGCTTTGATAACATTGGTGACTTTTGCACGGGTAATACATGGTCATGCATATCCAGTCCTTTCTTTTATACATAGCGAGTAGATATTGAACAAGTATCAACTAAAGTCAGCCCCAGAATGCTTTGAGCAGATCAGAACATCGATTTTTGATTATTGCAGGAAATAAGAAGAGCAGCACATCTGCAGGGACCGTCATCATTATTGCTATGGCAACGGTTGTTTCCTTCTTGATTCTAATTATGTCCATCTGCATCTATGTGAGAGTGAAGTATAAAAGGAAAAGACTTGAAGGTAATTGAGATAACTGTATGTGAGGTATATGGTTAGAACTCCTAAACATGCAACGGACTTAATATTTTCTCTTATTTTTCTTCCCATTAAGAAAGAGCAGAAGAAATCGAATCTGCGGAAGCTTTGCAATTCGACTTTCGCTCCATTAGAGCTGCCACAAATAACTTTTCGGAAGCAAATAAACTTGGACGGGGAGGATTTGGTATTGTTTACAGGGTATGTAATCCAACATCATTTGTGAAAATGATATCAATTATGTGCCTCAAAAATTAGATAATGATCAAATTCCTTTTTTATGCAGGGTATACTTCCCGATGATAAGGACATAGCGGTTAAAAGGCTTTCGAGGGATTCTGCACAAGGAGATTTAGAATTCAAAACTGAGGTCTCGCTAGTGGCCAGGCTTCAACATAGGAATTTGGTTAGGCTTCTTGGTTTTTGCCTGGGAAAAAATGAAAAGATTCTTGTTTATGAGTTTGTCCCTAACGGAAGTCTTGATCAATTCATATTTGGTAGGGTTTGTCTTCTTATCAGAGTGTTTCGATTAAGTCCATTTGCATGTACGTTATGTTTACAAAATAGTACAACATTGCAACAAACTTCATTATGAAATTCGCATTTGCTTGAACATGTAGGTGAAGTCAAGCGCTCACATTTGGATTGGGATGTTCGCTACAAAATCATAGTAGGCATTGCGAGAGGGCTCCTTTACCTCCATGAAGATTCTCGTCTTAAAATCATTCACCGTGATCTCAAAGCTAGCAACATTCTATTAGATGCAGACATGAACCCCAAAATTGCAGATTTTGGTATGGCGAGATTGTTTGATCTTGATCAATCACAAGGTGAAACCAGACGAGTTGTGGGAACTTAGTAAGTACTACCACCAAGAAATGTATACGGTATATATGTAATGGTATTTGTGCAATACTAATGATACTCCAAACTCAATTGTACATTGAATATATTGATAGAAATATCCTGCTAATACTACTAGTACATGTAAAGAACAAGTAACAAGTTGGGATAAGCATAACCATAAAAGATTTACATGGAAGCAGTATTGACTATTTTGTTGTATCAATGCAGCGGATATATGGCTCCAGAGTATGTGATGCGTGGACAATTTTCGGTTAAGTCTGATGTCTTTAGCTTTGGTGTCTTAGTTTTGGAGATAGTAAGTGGACAAAAGAATAGTTCTTTTCGTAATAGAGGAAATGTGGAGGATCTTCTAAGCTATGTAAGTATAATAGAAACTTGTACTTCTATGTTTCTCTACGAACTAATAACTGTATTAGATGCAACTAGAGAAAGAAGTATTCAGAGCCTAATTTGTTTTTGTAATTTCCAATTCATTCAGGCATGGAAAAATTGGAGAGCAGATACGGCTTCAAATATAATAGATCCCATCTTGAGTTCTGGTTCAAGAACTGAGATGATGAGATGCATCAACATTGGATTGTTATGTGTGCAACAAAATATAGCTGATAGGCCAACTATGACTTCAGTTATTCTCATGCTCACTGGCAACTCTCTCACTCTTCCAGTACCCTCACAGCCAGCATTTTTTATGGGTGCATCCGACTTTTCAAAGGTTGTAGAATTGGATCAAGCTCAAAGCAGCAGTTCTGTCCAAAAATCTGTTAATGAGGCTTCAATTACTGAACTATCACCTCGCTAATGTACAAAGAGATTGCTAATTTTTAAGGTAGGGTTCTGATCAGTTCTGACAAATGTCAACTAGCCAGAATTTGGTCTCAGATCAACAAATTTCTTGGTCAATATGACCTCACGACAAAGGGAGCAGCCATTACCACAGCTAAAATGTTGGTAAAAGATACGCATGCTATCGGAGTGATGTAAATGAACCATTGGTACGTGGTACAGGTATGCAACCACCTCATTCTATCTAGCAACGAATTTGTTTTCGATGGAAGAGATATATGTCCCCAGTATTTGCCGGTATGGCTGAGGCAAACATAGTTTACTAATCGAAGGGTAATGACATATTTCTTGCGGTATATGCTTACAATTGAAGGCTAGCGGAACGAATTTGTTCACCTAAGTGTGGGGGATGCTACAAGTCATACAAACACTCTTTTATGCAGCTGCCCTGTCTTATACAGCCAACATTTTTTTTTTCTAATTATAGTTTGTTGTAGAATGAGAGTATTTGAGAGAGAAATTTGTGTGTTATAAAGTATTGACTTACTTTGTAGAGAGTGAGAAATGTATAAAGAGAGATGAGGGGAAAATGGAGAAGTATATTATTCAGTCTCAGAGGCCTCCCTTATATAGAGGTAGGGTTTACATGATAAGTGTTCAGACTATTGAGATATTACATGCAGGTCCCTAACTAATAACATGGATAGCCACATAAGAAATAATATTTGCAACTCTCCCCCTTGGATGTCCACCAATTGATGATGGCATTGGACACGCTTATTGTTGCCTCATTAAAAACCTTATCAGATAACAAAAACCCAGTAGGATAAAAATAACCCTGGTCGAAGGACAAAAAGAACACAATGCGCATATGTCCTAGGTAACATGTTTCTTGATGCTCCCCCTGATTGAAATCTCCCCCTGATCTTTGCATGCATCGCTTGATGGCTTCGAGAGTCGTTCAATCCAATCTCTTCCACTAACTTCTGGAAAGTACACTTAGTTAGAGATTTGGTGAATAAATCAGCCAAGTTTTCATCTGATCGAATTTGCTTCACTACAATTTCTTGATTCTTTTGAAGCTCATGGGTGTGGAAGAACTGTGGTGCAATATGCTTAGTCTTGTCACCTTTGATGAATCCTTCTTTAATCTGAGCAATACAAGCATCATTGTCTTCATACATGACTGTTGGATTGTCAGTTACTGAAGGTAAATCACAAGTGCTTCGAATATGGCGAATCATGGATCTTAGCCAAAAACATTCTCGGCCAGCTTTCATATAATGCAATTATTTGAATGATTAGAGGAAGTTGCTATGAGTGTTTGCTTAGATGATCGCCATGAAATTGTTGTGTCTCTACAAGTAAAAACATATCCTGTTTGAGAACGACCTCTATGCGGATAAGAGAGATATCCTGCATCAGCATATCCAACAATCGTGGGATTTTCAATAGATTTATTTGTATAGAATAAACCCATATCTGTTGTACCACGAAGGTAGTGTAAAATGTCTTTTACCCCTTTCCAATGGCTTGTAGTTGGAGCAGAGCTATATCTTGCCAACACACTAACTGCAAATGCAATGTCTAGTCTTGTACATTGTGCCAGATAAAGTAGGGCACCAATAGCACTAAGATATGGTACTTCGGGACCGAGGATAATTTTGTCATCTTGTCTTGGACGAAATGGATCTTTCATAGTGTCGAGACTCTGAACAACCATTGGGGTACTCAGTGGGTAAGCCTTTTCCATACCAAATCTCTTCAGAATTTTTTCGATATAAGCAGATTGATGGACAAGAATCCCACTATCCAAATGCTCAATCTGCAGTCCAAGGCAATATATTGTTTTTCCAAGGTCTTTCATTTCAAATTCTTTCTTTAAATATTCAGCAGTTTTTCCAAGTTCAGAAGAACTTCCAATCATATTCATGTCATCGACATAAATTGCGACTATTGCAAAACCAGAATTTGATTTCTTAATGAACACGCAAGGACATATAGGATCATTGACATATCCTTCCTTAAGTAGATACTCACTGAGGCGGTTGTACCACATTCATCCAGATTGCTTCAATCCATATAAGGATCGTCTCAGTTTGATTAAGCACATATTGCGTGGTTTTGTAGTTGCTTCAGGCAGCCTAAGTCCTTCTGGGACTTTCATGTAGATATTAGTATCTAACTCACCGTATAGGTATGCAGTAACAACATCCATAAGTTGCATGTCAAGTTTTTCCAAAACTACTAAACTTATTAGATAGCGGAATGTGATAGCATCCATTAATATGTTTCCTCATAATCTATCCCAGGCCTTTGTGAAAAACCTTGTGCAACAAGTCGTGCTTTATATCTTGCAATCTCATTTTTCTCATTACGCTTTCTTACAAATACCCATTTATATCCAACCAGTTTGACATTGGGTGGTGTTTGGACAACAGGTCTGAAAATACTGTGTTTTTCTAGAGAATTTAATTCAATTTGGATTGCATCTTTCCATTTGTGCCAATCATGTCTTTGTCTACATTCATTAACAGAGTGAGGTTCAGTGTCATCGCCTTTTATTATTTCAATAGCTACTGCGAATGAGAATATATTGTCTATGATCATATCTCTACGATCCCACAACTCATTGGTGTACACATAGTTTACGGAAATTTCCTTATTTTCAGGAACCTGAGCCTCTTCATGGGCTAGTGTCTCACCGATCTCATTTTCCTCTTCTATAGTCACAGAATCATGAATTGTGGATCGGACATTAATGTCTTGCCCAATATTCTCTTCAGGGGCGATTTCATTTGGATTCAGATGTGCCTTTGATTTCCTCTTTCTGGGAACTGAATCTTTTGAACTACAGGTCTGCCACGCTTCAGGTGTCCAACAGATGGCTCATTGGCCGCCACGTTATTTGGTCCAATTTGGACATTAATTCTTGCCAGTGCATTTATTGCTGGGATATGTGATCTTGTCACTTTTGCTGTGTCAGTGAATGCATCAGGCATTGTGTTAGCAATATTTTGAAGGTGCAGAATCCTTCGTACTTCAATTTCACTTTCTTTAGTACGAGGATCAAGATAAGATATAGTGGGCACAGTCCACATTAATTCACGCCGTTCATTTATAACAGTCTTATCTCCCCCTAACGGCAGGAATATTGTCTCATCAAAATGGCAATCTGCAAACTGTGCTGTAAAGGTATCACCCGTCATGGGTTCTAAATACCTAATAATGGATGGTGAATCAAAACCAATATAGATTCCCAATCGACGTTGAGGGCCCATTTTTGTACGTTGTGGCGGTGCCATAGGCACATAAACAGCACAACCAAATGTTCGAAGATGGGAGATATTGGGCTGGCTCCTAGAAACAAGTTGTAATGGGGAATACTAATGGTTGGGTATGGGCCTCAACCGAATTAAAGTTGCTGCATGCAAAATTGCATGTTCCCATGCAGAAATTGGCATCTTTGTTTTCATTAGCAAAGTGCGCGCTATTATTTGAAGTCGCTTAATAAAAGCTTCTGCCAAACCATTTTGTGTATGAACATGAGGGACCGAATGTTCAATTTCAATTCCCATAGACATGCAATAATCATCAAAGGTTTGAGATGCAAATTCACCAGCATTGTCTAAACGAATGGACTTGATAGAGTAGTCCGGGAATTGAGCTCGTAATTTAATTATCTGAGCAAATAGTTTGGCAAATGCCACATTACGGGTAGACAAGAGGCAAACATGTGACCATCTTGTAGAGGCATCAACTAGGACCATAAAATATTGAAATGGTCCACAAGATGGGTCAATAGGTCCACAAATGTCCCCTTGAATTCTTTATAGAAAAGATGGGGATTCGATATCTATCTTTGCATAAGATGATTTAACCACCAATTTCCCTTGTGAGCAGGCTTTGCAAGGGTTGCTTGGCAAAACAATATGTTTAGTCATCAATGGATGTCCATTAGAATTTGTAATGATCATACACATCATAATGGATCGAGGGTGACCCAAACGCTCATGCCAAAGCATAAATGTATGTTGAACTTTGAACTGCTGGTTCACAACATGGTATACCTCAATTGGTTGAATGGTTGAGTAATACAACCCAGATGATAGGGCAACCAATTTTTCCAATATCTTCTTTTGGCAGTTTTTATTGGACGTAATGCAAAGATATTCCACATGATTATCATTTGTGGTCTCAATGTGGTATCCATTTAAACGGATATCTCTAAAACTGAGGAGATTTCTTTTGGATCTCGAAGAGTATAAAGCCTCTTGAATGGACAATTGAGTTCCATTTGGTAGCCTAATGTAGGCTTTTCCGGAGCCTTCAATCAGATCTGCAGGACCTGAGATAGTAGTCACATTGGCTTTAGAAGGTGTTAAAGTGGAGAAATAAATCCGATCGAGAAGGATCGTATGTGTAGTGGCACTAGCAGCACACATATATCTTCTCCATCCTTCATAACTTGAGAGCACCCAAAATCTCTTTCCATGCCTTCATAAAAGAAATAATAACAATTAATCAATCTCACTAAGGCATAATATTGTATTTGTTTATATTCTTATTGACAAAACAATTTAGTCATTGCGTTGGGTGCCAAAAAGAAATATAAATTTCTCTTTTTTTTCAAACGGAAGTTTAAATAAACAAAAATAATCAAGGAAGACTAGTTAGAAGTAGTTTTAAATACAACTTCCTACTGATAACTATAGTCGCAAGACATAAAGTCATTGAGATATCTACTTGTGATAAAATGATAATTATTGGTGATATTCCTTGCACAAAGATAAGTACGTAAACATTCCATGCACGAGTTGGTTTCACTGATCTTTATCTACATGCTGTATTACTACAACAAATATTCTACTTTGAAAAACGTTAAAAAGGATTCTATGATGATTGCATCATTGCATGTGTGCATGCACGCCTGAACAAGGACTTCTTTTTCTTTTTAGCAAGACCAAAAAAAAACTGTGAAAGTTATAATTAAACCATAATTAGAGACAAGTAGAGTAATGGTCATAACAAAAAAAATGGAAATTCAAATTGTTCGGGGAAAAAAAAATATAATAGAATAGAAACATTCTTCTTTTATTGAACCTTCCAAACTAGAGAGAAAAATACAACTAATAAAAACATCCAATTTAGAGACCAAAACAAAGGGAAATACGACTAATGCGAGGAAAACATAAAGGAAAAAGTGCCTAAGCATAGGCTGACAACTAGTTGTGGTCAAGGACTCCACCACTAGTCATATCATCAAAATTGCTTCCATTGTTCGCAAAAAAATCTGAGACATCAAGTGGGGTAATGTCCAGAGGCTCAGATGAATCCCAAGGGTCAGAGTGATCAATGTAGTTTGTCTCCACATTTTTCTTTTTTAGGGAAGCTTTATAGAGTGCCACCAAATGGTCTTCTGCACGACAGGTACGAACCCAATGGCCTTTACCACCGCATCTAAGACAAACACTGTCTTCATTTTTGAGTTTTGATCATCTGACCATTTCCGTTAGTAATCTTGGCATTGTTCCTTGGGCCCAACTGTTGGTTGTAGTCCCCACGAGCTTGACCATTTTGTCGACCCTAAGCACTTCTATGACCACGGTTACGGGCTTTGCCATGCCTTCCACCACATCTATTGCCATGACCACTGGTAAAAATAACATTCTCTTCAGGGAATGACTGTGATCCTGTAGGGCGAGACTGATGGTTCTTCATTAAGAGCTCATTGTTTTGCTTAGCCACCAGAAGACAAGACATGAGATCAGAGTATTTGGTAATCCTCTTTCTCGGTATTGTTGCTGTAAGACCATATTTGAGGCATGAAAGGTGGAGAAGGTTTTTTCAAGCATCATGGCCTGAGTGACAGTTTCTCCACAAAGATTCATCTAGGAGGTGATCCTGAACATGGCGGAATTGTAATCTATCACAGAATTGTAATCTTGAATGCGCAGATGCGTCCATTCATAACGTGCCTTAGGGAGAACAACAGTCTTTTGATGAGCGAATCTATCTGCCAATCCTGTCCATAGCTCAAGTGGGTCTTTGACAGTTAAGTACTCGTCCTTCAATCCCTGATGGAGATGTTGGCGCAGAAAAATCGTGGCCTTAGCTTTATTTTGCGGGGACGCTGAGTTTCCTTCCTTGATTGTAGGCCCAAGATTTTGGGGCTTCGAGATGAATCTCGGCATCATGGGCCCAAGACAGGTAGTTCTTGCCAGAGATGTCAAGGGCGACAAAATCCAATTTTGCCAAATTCGTCATCTTCCTGCCATAATGAAGATGAGGTATGTTAGGATCCATATATAGTGTTAGAACTATAGGTTCTTAACAAATAAGCAATCAGTGTCAAAACTTCAGGTTCGAAAAATAAAATGAACGTTGGATCGCAGTTATATGCACGAAACTTCATGTTCGTGTTCTTATGATTAGAACTTCAGGTTCTAAAATTCCGTATTTTGAACTTTGGGTTCAAACGGATATGTACTCGAAACTTCTTTCAACCTAGGCCAATTTCCGTCACGGAGGCGTTACAGAAATTGGTCATAGGTCTGATGTTGATATATGAGTCCAGGTATCACGTTGATAACTTTGTAAGTTCAGGCATCATTCTGAAAGTCCCCTAAGTGTCCAGACACCGTTGGTGAATTTTTCCCATATATATATACAGATTTTATCCAGAGTGGAGCTCCGCTTTGAAATTAACGTGTGAAGTTCGAGTTTTGGGTCACTTTTCGGTCGCATATCCACATCTCGACCGTTCAGATTTTAGATACTACTGTATAGATCATCTCTGTAAATTTTCAGCTAAATTGATGATTGTTAAGGTATCTAACTCGCTTAAACCAATGGACGGACAGAATCTGTCAACCTAAACTGTACTAGCTTTATGACAGTTATCAATGTCTTAAGGATCATCATTTTTGCTAAAAATTTGCAGAGATGATCTATACATTAGTACCTAAAAACTGAACGATCGAGATGTGAATATGAGACCGAAAAGTGACCCAAAACTCGAACTTCACACGTTAATTTCAAAGCGGAGTTCCGCTCTAGATAGGATATGTATATATGTGTGTATATATATATATATATGTATATATATATCTATGCAAAGTGTAGTTAGAGATCATTGCCCATAATTATCAAACATAGGAGAAAACATTGACGCATGCTTGCCAATAAATATTATACAGTAAATGTAAAAATTGCTGCAAAAAGTAAATTGAAGTATAAGACTCATAGATCTTGAGTAATGGTTAGAAGCAACAGAGTTGCACCATAAGGACTCATGGATCATCATAGAGTTTTAAAGAAAAGAATAGAGCGTGCTGATAACGTGTTATAAAGTATTGACTTACTTTGTAGAGAGTAAGAAATGTATAAAGAGAGATGAGGGGAAAATGGAGAAGTATATTATTCAATCTCAGAGGCCTCCCTTATATAGAGGTAGGGTTTACATGATAAGTGTTCAGACTATTGAGATATTACATGTAGGTCCTTAACTAATAACATGGACAACCACATAAGAAATAATATTTGCAACAGTGTGCTTGTTTATAAATAATATGACCATTTATATAGAGGGGCAAGAGTACATCTTTATTACAAAGAATTCTATTTCGAAAAGAGATAGGAAATCTATGATTAATTCTACTCTCTCTATTATATAAGGTATCACATTCTTATTTGGACTAGTCACACCAAATATGGGTTTCCTGCAACATAGTTATATATAAGTGATAAAACGTGAAAGCTATATATATAAAATGGTGGTGAGCAATTTTTTTTTTTAGGGTTTTGTCCCTTTAAATTAATTCTAGGGATTTTTTTCCTCTCCCTTACACCACTCACTTATTTTTCTTTCAACTTACTCATAGTAACTCTTATAAGTCCCTATATAATACCTAATTAAGTTTTTTTTTTTAAATTATTTTTGAGATTATTTTGTTCTCACCCCTTTGTCACATAGAGAGAGAAGCCATAGGAGATTTCACGGGACTCCGGTCACCCATCGCCAGAATCCGGTCACCAATCACCAGACTCCGATTACCCATCTCAGGAATTTGGTGAATCCAGTGACCGGCCATCGGACTTCTCCAAAAACCTCGCTTGAGGTCCCCAAAGAGGACGTCGGAGATCTCATAGGTCACTGGAGACTTTTATTGCCCCTCAATAAAACTCAATTAACTTTTATTGTCCCCCAATAAAAGTTTAGTTTATTGGGGGGCAATAAATGTTTAATAGGGAGAATGGGGACTAATTTCCTTAAAATTAGACAAATAAAACATTGGTTGAGATTGAGGAGATTATATCAATTCAAATTGTTTTATAGGAGGCAATAAAGGTCTATTAGGGGGCAATAAAACCAATAAAATTTAGGCATTTGGAATGCGGACTAATCTTCTTAAACTTAGACAAATAAAACTTTGATTGAGGAACTCTATTATATTAGAGGTTAGAGATAGACTAATAGGTGCTTCGCGCTCTGGAACCCTTGGAAAAATTTTCACTGGTGTCGAACCTGTCCGGCTGCTCCACGGCGCTAGGTTCTTGATGGTGTTCGATGTGTGCGGCCGGATGAGATCTTTGTTTCCTAGGCGAGTCTGATGCTCGGAGGCTGAGGTCGAGAGAAGTCTTTCTTTGTTTCTCTTGGTTAGAGGATGTGTCTGCTTCGAAGAGTGAGTTAGGGCGGTGGGAAGGGATTGAAAAATATAGTCGAGTCGGGTCAGGGACTTATTGTCAACAGTTTATGGTGGGCCGAGATTGTTGGTTTGCTAGGTTGGTAGGTGGCGATGTTTTGACTTTTGTGCTGGAGGTCGTTGTCTATCCGTGATGAATCCGTGCTTGGTTGGATCATAGACTGGTGGAGTGGGAGAGGGACAGTGGTTAGGACGGTGTGGTTTCTAGATCTGGACTCTGGCGGTACGGTGTAGAGACAATGCTGAAGATAGGTGTTGCCGGCCAATGGCCCGACTGTGGTGGTGGCGCCATGATGGTGGAGTTCCAACATTAGTGTTGGCACGGTGGGTATGGTGGCGAAGTGGTGGTGCAGCTGCTGACTTGGGCCAAGATGGATGGACTGAACGCTTTCTTTGCAGACTTGGGCTTGTGAGCCTGGACTTTGCTTGTGGGCCCTGTTTGGGCTTTTGTTGGCATTATTCTTAAGTTGTTAATTACCATAGTATTGGCTTGTTTTGTGCTTTCAATAAGTCCCCATCTAAGCATGGTAGGCGAATGTGGGCTTTGTCCTGGTCTGCACACTCTGTGTGCCTTATCTGGCCTACTGAGACGGTGATCTGTTTTAAAATAAAAGTAAACTCTAAGTTACAGGATGAAATGAAATGTTGTCAGATATGATTCTGTGTGGCAAAATAGTAGGAAAGCTGTGCTACTTGTTATGATGCTTTTCCTTAGTAGAGTTATTTTTTCGTTATGTCACTGTTTTGTCAGAGCAAATAGAGTTGCCAGTAGTGCACTCTTTGCTAATTGGTGCATGTTAGAATACTTAGCTTTAGTAGAGAGTCCTGGTATTATTCCAACATGTTCTCTTGTATTCTATGGTTTCATTAATCAAGGCTTAAGGGCAGCCGCTGACAGGACCCGCCCCAGATTTCACCCTGAAATCCAAAGTGACCCTGTGGGGCCCACCTTAGAAGAAATTCTACAAAAAATTTGGCGGAACTTCCCCTAAAATGGGCTACCCAAACCTGTAGAAAATATTTACACTTCTCAATCAATTCATCCTTATGCTCCTGGAGCCACCCTGCTCCCCAAATCAACATCAGTCTCCAATTCACAAAACACACATCTCAACTCGGATAGCATAAATCCCATAGGTAATCAGAGCAATTCTAACATTGGTATAAGAGGAAAACCTAATTCAAAGACAGATGCTGTTGACTATGCCTCAACTCCGTGTACGCCCGACCTCAACCAATTCGTCTGCAAACTGGGCATTTGAAACCGAATGGCCCAGGGGAAAGAACATAAAATACGTTAGCATGAGTGGACAAAAATAAACAATTTTTAAACCAAATGGATTTTATACTTCCCCACATTTATTTCTTTAAAAATTCCCGATGCATGCAAGGATTAACGAAAATAAAACAAGAGGAGTTCCACTCATGAAAACCGACTAGCCCCGCTAGTCACATACGATTTAAAAGAAAAAGTTGGAATTCTGATAAGGAAAATAAGACCAGCCCCGCTGGTTAAACGAAAATCGAGCTAGCCCCGCTAGCTTAAGTAGTAAAGTGAGTAGGGGAAGGCGATAGCCATACGAGTGAACCTCCCAGGCTCGGGTGATAGCCTCCCAGGCTAAAATACTCCTATTACTCCTGTAATATACCCTTACGTCACTAAGTGTAGCGATATGATACCGGGCTACAGAATTACTGTCACAGAGACAGTAACCTGCGCCACAAAGGCGGAGGGCTACGGTGATCCCATCACCGCGCCACAAAGGCGGAAAATCAATGCTAGCAATGATAAGTCACCTAAGGTATGGCAAAAGTAACCCGAAAGCCAAGTAAATCCATAAGTACATAAAGCTTCCCCATCTCTCGTAAATGAATTTCCAACGACGTGTCCCACACGCCAAGATAATCTCAAGTTCAAAATAAATAGGAGATAAATAAATATAAAGATTTACTCCATCGAAATCTCATTTCGAAAATCTCATAAAAATCTCAAATCGCCGAATATAAATATAATATAAATAGTATAAATCCGGAAATCACATCGGAATTAAATAAATAAAAGAAAATAAGCATAATCCAATGACGTGACCCCGCACGCCATAAAACCTTCAAATAATCAAATATCCAAAACCATTCCTGAAATTAACCATATGCACCGGAATTTAATACGATAAACAAATTATAACCTCGGAACCAATTAAATAAAAGCATGCATCATTCTTTGAAAAATAAAAGTCCACTCACAGTACTATTCCGACGATCACGCATTCGTGTTCCGTCATCGAGCAATAGCTCGGTACGTCGTCCTGTACACAATTATATTCCGTGAATAATTCTTCAATAATTTAATACAATTCCTAAAATCAATTCCTCATAATTTCACCTCCCAATTCTCCTCGGATTTAGCCCAAATTATACCACTAATACCAATTCATTAATTTAAAGGTTCCAAGGCAGAACCGAGAGATATCCGACGGTCGGATTCTCGTAATTCGATAATCGAAAACCTAAACTTCAAAATTCAAAAATAATTCCAAGTTTCTCCAAAAATTACCAAACTTCACATACAAGCTCTACACAATTTATAGGATTTAATGGGCTAAAAACTGGAATTAAAACACTGCCTTACTCGCCTTCACGAGCCACCTACAGGGCCCCACGCGCCGGTGGCCACCACCTCCAATGGTCACCAAATTTCAGCAGTGCCACCTACTCGTCAGACCCAACATTTTTCTCAACCACAACACAATCCAATTTTACCTTTAAGAGCTCCAATTCGGCAAGTGAAAAATTTCCAGAAAAATCCCAAACCTTAGGATCGGGCTTTCCTTGATTCTCCTTCCACGCTGCAAATCACGGCTCAAGGCTAGGGGGGAAATGATCCTTGGCAAAAACCCCACCTACGATGCCGGTTTGGTGGCCAGAGACTGCCGGAAATGGCTGAATCGCCGGAAAAGCTCAAACTGCCCCCGTGAGGTTACTTGCTTCGATCCGGAGTTTTCTGGCCAAATCGCCGAAACACAAGGGCACTAGCGTCAAGAGGAGGAAGAGGCGATCACGTGGTGGCCGGTTGCCCACAGGTTAATGGCCGAACGGCGGCGAATCAAAGGTGAGAAGAAATCACCCGAAGAGGAAAGGGGAGAGATCGGGGGAGAGGAGAGAGAGAGAAAGGTGGGTTTCCGGATTTGGAAACCTACCACAGTAAATTTTCATTATTTATACCAATTTCTACCATAAACAGTAACTTTACCTTTTCTCTGATAACTTTCACATACAAACTCCGATTTTTACGTACCACATATGCACGCGCTCGGTTTAACACCCTCTACAACTTTCATGAAGAAAACTTTCTCAAATTTTGACCTGAACAAAAGTCAACAATTTAGGGCCACTACTGTTACCGAAAAAGAGTAAAGGTAAAACAAATTGTCGTTCACTGTCCAACAACTAGTAAACCTGTGAATTTAGGTTCGGGACGTTATAGCGGCACTGGCCCTTATTCCAAAAAAAAAAAAAAAAAAACCTTTGATTGAGGAAGAAGATGAGGAAATTACATCAATTCAAAACATTTTATTAGGGGAATAAACTTTTTATTGACCCTCAATAAAAGGATTTCATTGTCCCCTCAATAAAGGATTTCATTGTCCACGAATACACCTGCTTATAGGTCTTCTAGTTAATTTGTTTCTTTTGCTCTTTTATTGACCATAAACCTAATTGGATAGAAAGTTAATTGGCTGGAAAAAGCTAAAAAAAGATATCAGAAATGCATCTCTATAGTGAACGAAGATACTATGTAAGATTTAAAACCCTAACAGGAACCAGACTTATTTAATGCATTGACTGTCTATACAATCAGCCAGAGAAGAGCTAAAGTAGGCATATTAACTTGATGTCTCCATAATCAGGCCACAAGAAACAAATTGAAGCTTAAAGTTCAGAAAAGTAAAAATCCCAGAACTAAAAGAATTTACCCCCAAAATGAATGTGTGCCTCCCAACTAATCTAAAATCCATGAGTTGAACCTCAATACTCATTACAACAATCAAATTACTGAAAACCAGACAAAGGGTACCTCCTAATCAACATATATTAGAAGAAAGAATGGTAGAGAAATTATTTAATTGGCTAGAAAAAGCTAAAAATAGATATCATAAGTGTATCTCTGCCGTGAACCCCTTGAAAAAAAAAAAAGAAAAAGGATTTTATTGAAAAAATAACAAGAAATCAGAGGAGCATTTCCTATCGCTTGAGCATAACCTTCTTCAGAAATTGGAGGCCATCAAGTGCAAAATCTAGACCCTAGAGCACGAGACGAAGGAGAGCCTCGACCAGCTCGAGCAGCGAGAGATTACCACCAACCAGAGCGTTGAGATCGCACTCGTCAAGGTCGAGGAGACCAAGAAGGCCGTGCTCAAGGTCCTCAAGCGAGCCTGCTCCGATGATGAGTGCGATGAGGTGGACAACAATGATTACACGTATTTTTATACGTGTAATTATATCTAAAATACTAGAATTAAGCTAATCCTCAAGTTAATTAATATATAGTTAATCTATTTTTATTTATTTGTAGGTAATAAGTGGAGTTACGAAATTTGCGAGAAAAAAAGCGAAAATGGAGCAATCTGGAGTTTGGATAGAAGAATGAAAAGTCAACGTGGGTAAACCATGATCAATGCTATCAAGGGAGAAATCTAATTGCTTCCGATAATATGTGGAAATGCAATGAAAAGAGAGAAGAAGAAAAACAATTATATTAATAATCATTTGATGATTAATTATGCATGCATGCCATAATCACGTGCAGCAATTAAACAATCTTTGTTTAATTGACTTGAGTCATTTGGCAGCCATTCATTAATTCATTTCCCTATATTTTGATGGCAGCCCAAGACCAATTAAATCCTCATCTTTTCCCCTTCGACAACAGCCACGTGCCCCTCTATTTCATTCCTTCTCCTCTTTTAAAAAACCCACCGTGCATTGTTTTGTTCCTTCCTTCTTAACTGGCACGTGCACCCTACTCTCCTTATCTCTTCACATAATTGCAGCCATATATATATCATCATTCTCTGACCCTAGCGACATCAGTGCCGCACCAGAAAACCAAAAACAGAGGCAGCCCCTTTGGGCTGCTCTCTTTTCTCATTATCTTCTTCTATCCTCTCCTCCTCCCTTTTCATTTTCTTTAGTTTCTTTAGTTTTATTTTGGGAATTTTGAAAGACTCACTCAAGGCTTTAAGGGAATCATCATCAAGAGTACCACACCTCTATTTTGGGTAGTTGGGTGAAGAAATTGTTTGGTTCATACTAGCTCATAGCTAGAAGTGACCAAGCTAATTCTCCCCTCTCTTCCTTATTATCTATTCCATAATTTTATTTGCTATTGATGATGTATTTAACTATGGATAGTGAGTAGTTCAATTTTGGGAGTTAGGGTTGTGAAGCCCTAACTCATCTTGTATAAATATTGATGCTTTAATTTTAATAAATGCAATTTTCATTGTGTATGCTTTAAATCCGAATTTATTGGTCCTTAGAAGCATGTTTCTAGGCTTTGTCACCCTTTGAAATTATGTTGTGGGCAATTGTGATGAATGGATTGATAAATTGACAACTTATTGGTCTTTTGCATCTAGGATTTAAGTGTGGTAACCATTAGCTAGCTTAATTGTAGCTAAGCTTGCTTGGGTCTCTATTATCTTGCACTCTAGGCCTCTAATTTTGGATATTGCGGCCTTAACCGGCGTAATGCCCAAATTAGAGAGTTAATTGTGGCCCTAACCGGCATAATCGATACACCGAAAGGATAATTGGTTTAGTAGCCTTAACCGGTACTAGATACGAGACTTGACACATATAGGAAATGCATGCATTTGTAAAATTGGCATTGATATTTACAAGATAGTTAGTGTGAATCACCCAACACTCCCATGTTCCCATTAATTTGAAAACCCAAATTTAATTTTCTAGTTCGTTAATTAGTTGTTTAGTTTACTTTTCGGTTGTGTTTAATTTAGTTGATTCTCAATTCAAAACCCCCTACAAATTTTGACTCATTTGTGCATATCCACCACTAGGCTCTTAGTTTTGATTAGGCTTTGGTGAAAACCAAAGCCGAGCATTGCTAAGGCTTGGTGCCTTAGATTAGCCTTTTTATTCACTTTATTTTTATTTTGTTTGCTTAGTGACTTTAGTTCCGACCACCCAAGGATTGTGGGTTAGCCACTAATCCCCGTGGTACGATAACTTTGGGCATTATACTTCCCTATCTTGACAACGATTCGTACGCTTGCGAAAGTTTATGACTCAAGTCAAACAACGAGGGGTTGATGGAGATGAAGTTGTTATGCTTGAAGATGGAGATCCAACTCTTTGGACCTGGATCTCATGACCATTGGCGCCCATCCAAAGTGAGACGACGACGTCGTATAAGCACCATGAAAGTGGAGAAGAATGAGGGAGGGAGGGAGGGAGGGAGGGAATATTCATTGATTAGGCTGAGGGCAAAATTGTAATTTAAATGTTAAATTGGGTTAGTGGGAATAAAAATCTATGGATAATGACCATTTACACAATCTTGCGGTTAATTAACCCCACTTACCCAAACACTCTAAGAGATTGCTCACTTACACAATATCTTATATATATTTTGCCCTAATACTCAATTAAGTATTTTTTTTATTGTTTTTATTTATTTTTAGGACAATTTTGCCCTCTCCTTCTGTGTCACTTAGAGAGAGAAGTCATCGGAGACCTCGCAGGACTGTAATGACAGGTGGTCGGCCGCGGACTCCGGTGACTGGAATCCTGCAACCGGTAACCGGATTCCTGCGTCCTAATTTATTGCCCCTAATAATACCCAGTAATCATATTATTGCCCCCCCCCCCCAGTAATCATATTATTGACCCCAGTAATCGTATTATTGCCCTTCAATAATCGTATTATTGCCCCCAAATAATCGTATTATTGCCCCCAATAATCATATTAATGCCCCCAGTAATCGTATTATTGACCCAAATAATCATATTATTGCATCCTAAATTTTGTTTTTTTTTTCTGTTTTCTTTTTTCTTTCCTTCGAGGCATTCTGCCCCAATTTTACCAAAAAGAAAAAAAAAATTGATTTGGGCACCCAGAAAATGCTCTAGGCACCCACATCTTCTTCTCCTCCCATCTTCGACTTCGACGCTTGCAAACCTGCCTTCTTCGAGGCTTGAATTCATCGAATTTCACCATCTTATACATTCATTCCATCACAATCAAATTTAAATCGAAAATCCAAAACGCAGACCAGAATCAAAAACAGGATCCGGAAATCTAGACTGGGACCAGCAAGTCGTCGAGGTCGATTCTGATATGGATCGAGTCATCGAGGCCAATTCCGATCTAGATCACCACTGGGAAACCCTAAATCCGGGGGAGAAGAAGTCGTCTAATCCAAGGAGATAGTTCAGGAGGCCATCGCGGTCTGATTCGCTGGAGACCTGGGTCAATTGTCAGTGACAGTGAGAGGGAGGCTGTCGCGGTTTGGGTCACCAGGATTCGTCGAGCGCTGCGGAGTCCAGTGACAGAGAGAGAGAGAGAGAGAGAGAGAGAGAGAGAGACGAGTTGAGAGAAAGAGACGAGTTGAGAGAAAGTGAGAGAGAAATCAGTGAGGGGGGAGGAGAGAAAGAATAGATCGAAGAGGGGAGGGGGGAGAGAGAGATGAGTATAATTTGTTAATTAAAATGAGGGCAATACTGTCAATAGATGTTAGATTGGGTAAATGGGAGTAAAAAACTCTTAGTGGAGTAAGTGGACAATTTTTAGGCCAAAATTGTGTAAATGGTCATTATCCCAAAAATCAATTGTTATGGTAAGTGAGCTAATTTTAACCCATTTTAGTGCTTTGGGTCAAGACCCTTTAAATTAATGATAGTTCAACTAACCAAAATAACATAATTTCCAAATAAATAAGATTCGTCCATGAGAGATATATGAAATTCTGACAAAACGAATACCAGATAGATTTTTTCTTTTTTTCTAAAAATGTGAACCCTTTATTGAATCGAACACTTAAACAAATTTGATTCTGAGCCCATTGTTTTCTCACAAACCATAGATATTTGATTTAAATGCGTGAATCTCTATCAACCATTCAGACGGCAAATAAAAACCATGTATTTTCCAAAACCGCATTTTCTTCATCTTCTCCATTAGGTTATGAAGATTTTCTTAAGATTGCTTAATTGAATTGTACATCAATCTTCTGCAATCAAATATTCCCTCTTTATTGGATATGGTTCTAATTCATGAAGGAGTGATGAAACCTGTTAACACACTTAAAGGACATGGTGTAGAGGAAGACGATCCTCTTACTGAATAGGCCCATTGTGGTTCTGCATCATTGAATCAATGATTTACCACAGGTATAATATTACCAATCAATAACTTGTCAATTATAATTTTTTTTTTATGCACTTGTTAATCTTGATTTTTCTTCAAGTTGTCATTATTTTATTTCAAAAAAAATTCGACATAGTTTTCTCTATCAAGAATGGTCACTTCTCAATTTATAGTTATTGTTTGTTTGAAGTTTTTAGTTGTTTCTAGTTTTTAGATGTGTGATCAAATCTCAAATAAGTCTATTATGTTTCGAGTTAAGGTTGTCGTCAATGATTCCAGTGTGTGCCTAGATTTGGGTAGTTGGTACATCATCAATAAGACCTAGTTTTTTATTGGCTCAAGGCCATGAGTTTTAATACCGATCTACGTGATGTGATAGGAAGATCCTGGATAGCTCACCCAATAATTTTCTATTGTCATCATATGTCTCAGTTATTGCTTACTCTTTTATCAATTGCCCAATTTTTCATACAACAAATAAAGAAAATGTATTTTCCAAAACCACATTTTCTTAATCTTCCCCATTGGGTTATGATGATTCTTTAAGCTTGCTTAATTTTTTTTTTTTTTTAATAATAATAAGGGATTAGGCGATATTAGTTCCTCGGAGGCAGACAATGTAGGGAACAAGTCCCACCCTCAATCCCGAAGGAGAAGGGTCTGCCACACTCTGGGAACCCACCCCCCATCCCCCTATTTTATTAAAATAGAAAAAGACCAATACAAATCCGTTGGGGGGACCAAGCCAAAACCCAACCTGTAAAAACAAGGAAGAGACAAGTCCTCTTTCCTTGTACACCAATCTTCTATCATCAAATATTCTCTCTCTACTTGATACATTTTGTTTCATGACAAGAGTGATGAAATCTTTGGACACATATGAAGGACACGAGATAGAGGAAGACGATCCTATTACTAAAGAGCCTAACTGTGGTTCTGCATTATTGAATCAATGATTTACTAGAAGTATAATATCATGAACCAATAACTTGTCAATCATGATTTGGTTTTTTTTTTTTTTTTTGCGCACTTGTTAATCATGATTTTGCTTGAAGTTATCATTGTTTTTGTCTAAAAGCCCTTTTCAACATAGTTTTCTCCATCCGAGATGGTGGTTTCTTTTCAATTTATAGTTATTATTTATGTGAAGTTTTTAGTGGTTTCTAGCTTTCGGATATGTTTGATCAGATCTCAAATAAGTCCATGCTTTTTCAAGTTAAGGTTATCATCATAGATTTCAGTGGGTGCCTAGATTTGGTCACTTCACTACTACAAAATTGGCCAAAGGACACCCTCCATTAAGGGTGCTTATTATTTACAAAAGCCACCAATATCTTCATTAGCCACTATGCAGCCACCCAAAACTTGAGAGTGCCCTTTGTTCCAGTTTCCTTTGCTCTAAAGGGCACCAATACGTTAACGGTGGAAAAACTTTTACCCAACACTCATGGTTATCACATCACCCCCTCACATTACTTGCCACGTCATCTTTTACACCATTTATGCCTTCAATTAGCAACTCCTAGAATGGTGGGAAACGTGCACCAAATATTTTTTTTTTTTAAAAGGTGGTGCCATTTTTTTTCTTCATAAAAATGGCCCCACACTAGAGATTTTCTTCTTTTTCCTTTTTTCTTCCTGGTCATCATATTATAGCATTCCACAATATATGGTAATACACACTACTGATAATAGCAAAATAATTAACAATAAAATACATTTAATGATTCCAAGTATACTAAACATTTGAAATTAAACAATAAGTTAGAGTACTAGCACTTTGCGCTCTATGAAGACCCTCTCTGGTCTTTAGCTCTGTCCAACTTTCGAAGTCCCGCCTGTAAAATCTTAAACACTTAGTAGGCTATATATGGACTTATGTGTGAACATACACAACACCAAGTACAATCCTGTCACCATTTGTCTACATACTAAACCAAATCTTGAAAAGAAAACAAAATATCAGTCTAATTCTAAGTGCCCCAAATTACAAAAGCATAATAACTTGTGATAAAGAAGCCACCCCATGTAGAAAAGCATAATAACTTATGGTAAAGAAGCCACCCCATGTAGGAAAGTTTAATAACTCATACGGTCATACCTGCAAGTGCAACCCTTCAAAGCAACCAAAATTGAATAGGTACCTACAGTTCATAAAAAAAGAATATCACAACAATAAAAGTATTAGAGGATGGGGAGTTGATCTCATGAAAGCATTAACAAGTGTATAGAACTACAGTAAGTAATCATTGAAAATCATTTGCGACATTGGCAAAATACATAACCACCCAGGCACACATATCCCAAGTAAAACATTCAAGAATAGAAAACTTAATTCCAAGTAGAATAAGGAATCTGGAAACTCACATCCCAGACTACTTGCAGATTCACTGTCAGAGAATGCACCAAGGTACCATCAGGAGCATTCCGTGCACATTCTACAGCTAAAAGGGTACCAGAAAGGAGAAAACATAAAATGAACACATTAAGTGTGAATTTTACACCAGAGTCAGAAAACAAAGCAAAGATGGATGAAACAATAATCTACAAGTATATTACCTTCAACCAGAATGAACACAATTGCCCAGTGCAAATTGGACCATAAACTAAACGACTGGTCACATGAACAACAATAGGGGGCAAATCTGTCAGAGGCAACAATACTTTTTAGCTTTCTACATATCCAAGAAAAAAGATCAAAAAGAGAGTTGTGACCTCAGTCAAAAAGCAAATATGATGAAGAACAAAGTTCACAATGTAGAACACTCAAAAAAGAATTTGAAGGAGATGATACTTTTTAGCTATATATGGCCAAATTATAAATAGACAAACCGATCACGCACCTGCTTATGACTCCAATAAGGCACATAAGAGAGTAATAAATGGAGTGATCATTAGTTTTCAAGTTTCCTTTCCAATGTACTTTTGGAAGCAACTTTTATGGTATTCATCATAACCTGCAATTTGAAACCACAAAATAGCAAATTTTCATCAGTTGATAAGTATAGACAAATGATACGAAAATCAAAGGAAAAGTACATTACAATAAAAAAAAATCAAAGTACTTCAATTACTACACTAATATGATTAAAGGACCAGGCACCTTTCAGTAGGCATATGAAATAAAAACAACTTACATAAATGCAAGTGTAGTGCATTAGGAAAGAACTATTTCTAAGAAAGAAATCATAGTCAAAACATCTAAAGAGACAAAATCTCAGATAAACAAAGACAATGGTCCAAAAAATTTACTGAAGATTCAAACACAGATTATTGGAAAGAAACCACAATAAGAATTTTTATTTACCACACTGCATTCTTTAATATAAATGTAATGTTTCCTATAGGTGACATGCACTACACCATGATACCTCAAATTCATGACATGTATAGCAACAGCCCCAATTCTGCAGAGTGTACTCCTGAGGCTGCATCCCTAACAATAAATATGATACACAATTCTAATGGTAAGCTGAATAACAAAGTTCTCTACCAATCAAAGTTTATAGCATATGTGTCCATAAAAACAACCAAAATTATAACCTAAATCTTCTATAAAACAAGTGCGAACAAATGAAACAAAATTAACCCAATATCATGCACCTTTAGAACACTGATAGGTAACAATGTAATCAAACATTAATGTCTAAATGCTGCCCTAATATATTAATTAAATCACCATTTACACTGCATTACAAATTACTACAACTCCCTCATGCTCAGATTTTCTCAGACATGAAAGCTGATTTCTTTGCCCATGAATAGTTAGAGTATCTTTTGCTATTAAGTGACTCATAGCATCGGAGAACAATAATTTTAAAATAAGTAATCAACCAAATATTTCAGAAATTGAACCAAACGGACATGCAGACCAGTAGACCTAATACAAAGTGATTTTTGCAGGAAAAATAATAAGCAAAATCAGACATGTTATGGGGTTGGGAGGAGAGAGGAGAGAGGATGGAGGAGAGAGTTGGGAGTGTGTGTGTGAGTCGATGAGAGAATGCCAGAGGGAGACAGGTATGGGCACCGATATTTTCTTTTTCAGAATTAAAAAATTATTATAAACTCTTTTTTGGTCATTCTTGGTATTAAAAAATTAATGGGCCCTCTTTTTTTGTCAAATTCCCACCGTCGTCCGTGGCATACCCAAAAAAATAACACCGTTTTCCCCATCAGTGGCACCCAAATCACAAACAGCACTGCTTGAATATCAGTGGGCTCTATGGGTGCCCTTTGGGCAAAATTCTAGTAGTGCTTGTCCCAGTTATTGCTGAATGTTTGGGTCGGTTGACATATCAATCTCTTATCTTTCAAGTGAGGATGCTCAATCATGTTGTCGTTGGTTGCAATAGGTATTGAGATTGCGGTAAGTTTGTAATTGCACTTTATTATATTAAATTTCTTTTGATAAAGATAAATGTTTTTTCCTAATTAGATTTTTGCTTTTAGCGTAGATCATGTTATGCTTATTCAAAGAAGAAATCCATATTATTTGTGGATGTGGTCTTCAAACCTTTGAAAGTATCTCGTTATTAGATTTAGACTTTTTTTAAGACTATTTCTCTAAAAACGTTTTTGTAATAAAGTGTTTTTACCTAAAGCAGCTATGTTATAAACACGCATGGATATTTAAAATATGTCCAAATGCTTTTAGGAAGCAATGCTTAATGTCGTTAAAACACCACCAAAAATACGATTTTATAACTTAAAAATTATTTATAACTTCTTTTGCCAAACGCTATCGAAAACCACTTTACATAGTTTGGAGGCACTTTTACCCATTTTAAAAGCTAAGCTCACAAACATAGCCTTATAACTTTTGTTGTCAAGAAATTAGCATAGTTAATTTATGATGCAAGAATGTTACCATTGTTTTTTGAAAATACACTTAAACGTGATGGAGAGTATTAGACACAGAAACCCTAAGGCCGTGCTTATGCGCAGTCACCAAACCAACAAAACCTTGCGTTGTCCCTCATCTTCCCCAAGCCGCCACCATGTCCACCGTTGAGGACATGACCTCGTCCTTCGCTGCATCGCTTGCGCTAGCTTGCAAAGATGTGGTTGATCTCTCAAGACCCTCTGGAGGAGTCCAAAAGCATGCAACACAATCCTTTTTACTGGCACGACCACTGGTGAAGAAACCGGCAGTGCTCAATGATCTAAACTTTTTTCCAAGCTAGTTTGGGTCCTTGATAAGGGTTTCAAGATTCAAGAGAGGGCACCAAACAGGATTGTCCTTGCTTTTGATTTGCGCAGGGATCGCAAAAAGGTGTTGAAAGGAGGGCCTTGGAGTAGGGCTGTCAATGGGTCGTGTAGGGATGGGTTCGTGTCGGGTTAAGGTATTTGTCGTGTCGCAAAATACAAACCTAAACCCAAACCCAACCCATTTTAATAATCGTGTCAAAAATTAAAACCCAAACCCAACCTATTTATTAAACGGGTTACCCGTTTCCAACCCGCTTAACCCATTTAATAAATAGGTCATGTAGTGTCAGACAAAATGACCCCATTTAAGAGTTAATAATGCGACCCGTTTAACTAAAGAAATGCATAAATTGATTAAATTCACTAAAAACTCCACAAGATGAAGAATATAAATAATTATATATAATTCACAAATAATTAAATCCAATAATAATAAAGCAAAATATTTCAAATTGTCTAATCCTATGATCAAATACTCCGAACATCCAAAATTTCAAGAAGAAATACAGTATAATAGGGTTATACGGGTTCACTTCATGTTGGCGGATTGACCCGTGGCTAACCCATTTATTAAATGGGTCATGGCTGGTTGACCTATGACCGACCCGCTTTTTAATCGTGCGGGTTCAACCCGCTTTATTTCGTGCGGGTTTCGAGTCGTGTTATCAGGTCGTGTCGGAATTGACAGCCCTACCTTGGAGATTCAGTTAAGCTCATGTTGTGCTTTAAGAATATGATGGTGTTTTCCCCTATTCATGAGATTGATCTGAACTCACTTTTCTTCTAGGTTCGAATCGGCAACATACCGCCGCTGTTTGAAGAGCCTGACATGATCAAGCGCATTGCGTTGGTGGCTGGTAAGTTCCTTGAAATGGATGATAAACTCTTTGCAAATGTTGGTAAAGTTAGGGTTCATGTGGCACCTGATATTTGAAAACCCTTCTTTCTCAAGAAAACCCTAAAGCTTGCACCTCATGTTGAAGTCGAAATCTCGTATTTCTTTGAGAACCTTAAATGTGATCATTGCAATCTGATCTATGATGAAGGGGATCATTGCCCTTTACTAGGAAACCATGCAGCACCGGTTACAACTAGTGGATTGGGTGATCCAAGAGTTGAAATTGGACGTCCTTCCCTAGGGTTTGTTACTAATAATTTTGTGGATGGGACTTTTAGATTTTAGGGTGTGCAAACATCCATATTACCATATGTTTGCAAATCTTTATTTCAATCCACTAAGAGCAATAAGGGTGGCAAATCGATCATTCTACGTGAGAAGATCTTCAACTCTAAGCAGTCTAAGGAAGTACCAGATCAAGCATTGGCGTTAACTATGTTTGATGCATCGGCCAAAAATACTACAGAGCCTGCTAGCCATGATCCAGGTACGTGCATGGAACTTGTGAATGGGAATGAGGATGTGGTTAGTCCAAATAGCAATGCTGAAATGGCTCTTGAGGAGCAGACAAGTATGCCTGAGCTGGCTGTAGGAAAAGAAAAAGAAAATAGAGGTGACAAGCGTACCCAACCTCCCTCTCCTGCCAAGTCTCCACAGAAACTCAAAATACTACTGCCTGAACTTTTCAAACCACTTCTGACTGAGGTGCCAGCAAAAAAGCAAAAAATGCCAATGTTCACAAGCAAATTCTCTACTAGATCCTTGGGTATGATTGAAGCTCCAGGGAACATTATTGTGCCAAAAGATGTGATGCAGCCAAAGCCTGAACCAAAGAAGAAAAGGGGAAGGCCTCTGGGATCCAGGAATAAAAATCCCCCAAAATCAAAGAAGATTGCGGAAGCACAAGAACAATGTTTAGCTTATCTTTCCAAACCTCCTAGCCCAACTATTAAGGGCAAGGAGAAAATTTATAAGTTTAGTTTTTATTTCTGAATTTGCCTAATTGCTATGTGTTACTTTTTATAGTTCTTAGGCTCGCTGAATAAGTGAGCACTGGTTGTCTAATGGGTGGTGCTAGCATACCACGTCCTAAACTTGCCCTTGAGTTTGGCAAGGGAAGGTATGTATCCGTGTCATTCTAGCTTGAGATGAATGAATTGTTTAGTTAAAAAAAAATTTGTTTTTTGAAAATACAATATAATTGTATAATTGCTATAGTTAGGAAATAAAGAAGTTGCCTTTTATAACATAAACCTCTCTTTTGGCAGAGACACTGAATTTTCCCAGGAGAAAATGGAAAAATACAATGAGTATAGAAGGGAAAATCATAATGGGAACAATTTCAGCCACTGTTTTACCCCCAGAATCAGCCCATTGTTTTGCTGCCCATGGAGTTTCTGGAACTCAGCCGTTGTTTTCTCTCAAAACAGCCTCTATCTTCTCCTATAAAAATGACCAAGACTCTGAGTCAGTCTTCATCCCAAGTTCTGCATTCACTGACATCTTTAGGTTCTAATATAGAGAATAGTAAAGTTTATTTAGGCATGCTTAAGGTTATGATGAAGAGGAAGAAGATGATTATAGGGCAGGAGAGCCTAAAATGGCTATAAACTACTCATCGAATCAATGATTTACCATATGTATAATCTTTCTTTGAGTTCATTGCTTTGGTCCCAGTTTAATTATTGTTATTATTTTTTCTTGGTGTGATATTGATTGTGTCTCTATATTTTATTCAGTCAAAACACCCTCAGCGTAGGACATGCTTTCCAAGCCTTGGCCTTCCTCTTGAGTTTGGAAAGTGTGAATCTTGTGGTACTTCCGAACTTGGAAAGTGCGAAGGTGCATAACTATCTTCTTACTGTTTTTATCTTTCATTAATTTATAGAATGTTGCAAAACTAGGTAACAATAAATAAACATATTATAAGTCCACCTCTTCTAATGACAATGTTTGTTTTATGCCATTTTCAGGACATTTTGGACATATATTGGCTTGACATTACCCAAAGCTTCTGCTATCCACCTGGTGACCCTCACCTGTCGTCAACACATTGCGTGGGGTACACGCGCTGACAGTATAGTTCCAAAACAAAAAAAAAAAGTCTTTGGCTCTGTTAAAAATTAGGATCCCCCGGCAGCGCTCCGTCGATGACACGCAGCCTGTCCAGAACCCCCAGACAGTGACGCACCAGAACACTGCTGTAGGTGACACCTTCCAGTCATTCAACCTGGCCCAACCCCACCACCTCCGAAGAACCAGTCGCAGCGCTGCACAGCCACCTTCGCAGGACCGCCGCCTTCATCCCACCGCCATTCCCATTGAGCGGTCGACCATTTAACCATGGAGCAGCGACATCCTTTCCATCCCATCCCTTGCTGCTCCATCCCATCCCTTCCCCACATCGGACTCATGCGACCCAACCCAAACTGGATCAAATTGATCGGATCCAAGTCGTGTCGGCACGACCTCGTCCCCAACAGGAAGTCTCATCCTCACATCAAACCCATTTTTTACCCGTCCTCTCTCTCTCTCTCAATCAAAGTTACCTCTTTTTTTTTTTTTCCTTCAAACGGGTTTCTAAGAAGACGGTCACGGAGAGATACACATTAGTCAGATTAGGTCAGACCTATAGCTAGATCTACCAATTTGCGGCTGTCGTTCAGCCACATCACCAGGTGAGGGTCACCTGGTGGATAGCAGAAGCTCCGGACATTACCAATATATCATCCTAACCATGTCAGTGAGCTGAAGCTGTTGTTGAGTTTTTTGTGCCTGAAATGAGCTACTTTTGGGGTTGGCCTGGAATTTCCTTTTGCCTTAGAATTGCTTTGGCTTCTTGTGCACTTGACACCTATTAGTACTTTTTGAACTGTAACTTTGATTTCAGAACCGTCAATTTTATTTCTTTGTAAAGTTCTATAAAGAAATTAACTACCTAGAGACTAAAATTAGAATAGCTCTACTTTTTGTGTTGAAATTGAGCATGATGGATAAAACATACATTTATGTATTAAAAGAAATAAAAATAGTCTAATTTTCCTTATATTATTCTATAATTATTTACAAATAATTAGATAAACACAATAAATTTCTATACATGGCCTCCGCATTTAATACAAGAATAAAGTTAGAAACCATCTAATTAAATTTTTTTAAATATTAATTAAATTGGGTGAGAAATTATATAATTTATAATTTCTGAATCAATGTCATTAAATGGTTTTAAAACATATCGCTTTACTCCTATGTTTTAGTTAATATCTTTTTTTTTGTTCTAAAAGTTATGATTAGTCAATTAATATCTAACATAAAACATCACAGATAGAAAATTTTGTAATTGTAATTCTTTTATCTCCTCCAGTGACAACTTCATAGTTCCACAACTATGGAAAAACTCCTGATATAGTTTTGGTTGAATGCTCAACTCCAAATTTTATACTTGATCAACACGATGTTTGGTGGATGAGAACTGAAATAATACAAAACTTATCTCTACGCAAGGGAACAATTATAAATCTGCATGGATTTTCCAATCAATAACTAAGTCAAGGAATCAATATGGTCATCACAAAACGTCAATATACTAATATACACTAATAATATTAAAATAGTAGCCTTAATCTAGTCGAGTAATAAGATATTTCATGATTTTTGAGATTAAGGATATTTTAGGTACTTTGGGTTGTGTATTTAGCAAAATATTAGATTGAGACATTAAATGAATGGTGTATTTAGTAGGGGGTGTGTATTTAAAACTTCTCCAGAATGTAACTTTATCAGAGTGTGAAAAAAAAAAATCAGACAATCTAAGTAGCAACTAATGAAAGTCGAAACAACAATACTTAGAAGTGTAGTAGCAGACTAGTCTATAATCGAGTTTTAACACTATTCCTAATTAATAGGTAGTGAAAAACAAACCACTACTACTTAGTTTATTTTTATTTTTTTTAATGGCCCATGCGGCTGCCCTCAAGTCTCGATTAATAAAACCGCAGAATACTTAGGGAGGGAGAGGGAGACATGGTGCCTAAATTCTGGATTACAATATGCAGCAATAGAACTTTATGAAGTAATAACAAGAGTCTCAGCTAAAACAATGTATTCTAACAAGCACCAACTAGCGAAAAGTGCTCTAGTGACTACTCCATTCGCTTAACAATTGTGGTGACATACCAGAAAGATAACTCTATTACGAAGAAGAGTCATTGTAAATAGCACGGTTTTTCCACTATGTTGCCACACGCACACATATATATAGTTTCTTGCTACCACTAGAAGGTTGTGACTATTTGACCAAGCAAGAAACTCTCCACCTACCTAGATTAAACACATTACTGCCACTAGAAAGCTGCAACTATTTGCAGATGCAAGGAACTTGCCACCAACCTAGGATACACAAGGGGCGCAGACCAAGACAAAGCCCAACTTGTCATACCAAAATATGGCATAAACTTATTAGCAACAAAATAACAATGGTAGAAAAATAACTAAAACCTAAACAACTATTAACCAAAGACCAAAAGCGAAGGCCTAACACCAAAGGGCCGAGCCAACCACCACCCTCCCAAGCAAGGGATATTAGCGCTGCAGGCCATCAACTTGGTCGCCAATGATAACCTTGTTACCATGCATCACCACACCACTGCACCACCGCACAACAATGACACGCCGCTGAATTCCGGCTGATGCTAGAATTCGGATCCCAAGCTGAAGTCGACCCTTTTCGTCATCTTTTCCATGAGATTACAACCCCAACCACTGACTAGAATTTAGTATCGTTAGAGGCACCAGATCCACCCGCCGGCCAACAATACCCTGACGCTGATCCTCACTAGTGCTTGCCCACGATCCAAGAAAATCAGATCGAGATCGATCACCCCAACCCGGGATCAAACCCTCGACCCTCTTCCCTGGACCACGCCTCTACCATAAAACCACTCTTGTAGCCTTGACCAACATCCTTTCCAGGGCCGAAACATAGCAATGGGAGCACCGGCGACATTCGGCTGGGAGAGAGCGCACTCACACGGGATCTCTTTTTGGCTTCCCATGTAGGGTACGTTCTGTAGTAAAAGGTTTTTTTTTTTTTTTTTTTTCACACATACTAAGCTTCTTTTAAGATATGCAAAAGGCATCTTCATTTCTAGAATATTACATTTGTACTAGGTATCAAAAGTGCAAACATATCTATGCATAAGGTAGTGAAAAAAAAAAGTAGGATAGTTTTAATATTGTTCCTAATCAGAAAGTGGTTTTAACATTAAACCCATACCTATCTCAAAGTCAAATAATATGAAGGAGAAAGTGAAAAGATAATGAGAGAACCTTAGATATAGAGATATATATAAACTTCAATTTTTAGAAACTTGTGAAATCTTACCTACAAATAGAGGTGGCAAACGGGCCGACCCGACCCATTTTAAGCGGGCCTAGTCGTGCTTCGTGCCATGCTTAGGCCAACCCATTTATTATCGTGCCAGGCTGGTGCCGGCCCATTTACTTAAACATTAATCCTGGTCCGGCCCATGGCCTGAGCCCATATCGTGCCGGGCCAATAAACGGGCCTTGCTCATGCCTACCCACTATAAAACACGATTTAAAAATCTTAATTTGAATAAATAAAAAATAATTTTATTTAACTATTTAGAAAATTCAAATAAATTAAGTTCTACAATGTTTTTCTTAATCTTAGCTTTTTAAGATTAGTTTTCTAATAATTTTTTATATTCCACTACAAGAAAAAAATAAAGAAAAAAAATAACTCAAAATATATTGCTATTAGTATATTATTGTGAGATTAATCTTTATTAATATAATGAAGATTTAGTATCATATTATTATTTCCTTCATTCTATAGTTGTATTATTATGAGCTTAGTCTTTATTAATAAACATATATTTAATATTTAGAAAAAATACTTTCTGTCAAAACAAGGATATAATGTTTTATTTCACTATTTGGATAACATAAAAGAAATAGTCATTCATATTCAGTAAATTTTGACGAAGTGGTGTTAACTCAGTGGTTAGAGCACCCACTACCTAATGACGAAGTCATGGGTTCGAGTCACCATGGGGGTAGGAGTGAAATCCTTTGATCCTCTTTTAAAAATAAGAGAAAAAAAAAAAACATAAAAGAAATAGCATTGGTGGAATTGTCATGAGATTTTAAATAAAAAAAGTCTAATATTCAAATCTCATCATTGTGATTTTTTAATATTTAAAAAAAAAATGAAATTTTATGTTTGTAACGGGCAGGCCAACAATATGTGGTGCTCGGGCCGTGCCGGGCTCATTACAGGCTCGGGCCGGGCCAATGGGCCAATATTCCTAAGCCCAACATGACCCGTTATTCTAACGTGCTCGGGCCGTGCCGGGCCACTAACAGGCTTGGGCCGTGCCGGGCCGCTTTTAAGCGCGCTGGGTCCATGCCGTACTCGTGCTTAGCAGGCCGTTTGCCACCTCTACCTACAAATAAGGCATATAAATGTGAAATGAAAATGTCTAATCAAACTCTAAAACAAAAATTGACTAACACCATAATCGATTCTATATTGAAGTCAAGCAAAAACTTCTTACCAATCCTATATTAAAGGTAGCTAAGAATTGAAGAGGTCACGTCAACAAAACATAAAAATGAGCTAAGAAGGGAGAAGCTCACAAAATAGATAGGTATGAGAGAAAAAGAAAGAAACAATGAAATGAGACGTATGTATTGGAAAAAAGATGGCCATGGAAGAAAAGAGAGGAAGAAAGAGATGATTCGGTTTCGGTAGGAAAGAGAAGGAAACGTTAGGATTGTTAGGTGCTAACCAATATATAAGGATTGAGTTTATAAAAGTTAATGCATTAATGATTAACTTTGATTAAAAATAAAATTTAAGGAAACCTTGTATAGAAAATAAATTAAACTTTGTATTCAATGAAATCTTGTTTGACCTATCTATAATTATGTTAGTTATGATGACAATATATTGTAATTTATTACAAAATTGTATAATAGGAATGCAAAAAAGTATATTCATTGAACAAAACTGAAAATGAAAGAAATCCTATGTGGCAGGTGAGTCATAGGACCGTAACAAAAAAGATTCATCTGAATTGCATCTAATACAAATTAATGATGAATTTTGGACTTAAAATCAGTTTTGTCTAGATTTTATAGGCCATCAGTTCATTAAATTTAGGGAAAATTTTGGTAAGTGAACTGAAGTTTGGCCTACTATGAATTTTTGTACATGAAGTTCCAAAATAATAACTTTGGTACATCAAATTGCAAACCCGACCTAATATATGTGCATGACATCAATGATGCCATTAGTTTGTGTGACAAGTGTCATATTTTGGGGGGTAAAACGGTCTCTCTCTTTCTCTTCCCCTCTCTCACTTCACTTCATTGATTTTGCCTCTTAAATCCCAAGCCATTATGCTCATAACCACCACCACCATCGCCGTCAATGCCTCTACCCCCAACCTCACCACCTGTCTCTACCACACTGACTTCGCCTTCTTCTTCTTGACCTAGTCTCGCTTCTTCTTTGGCGGCTGCTCTCTCCACCTCAACCTCTTCTACCACACCTTCGACTCTCCCCCACCTTCTTCTTTCTCCCCTTCTTTCCACATCAACATCAAGCTTTATGTATAGGCGCGAGAGATTGAGCTGACCTCGATTGCCAGAGAAGTGGAGGAAGAGTGGAGGGTTTGAATTAGGGCGAGTGGTAGCGAGACGTTGCAGTTCTCTATCAGTTTTGAATTGGATCAGGGAAAAAACCCGATCGATTGGGCTATAGCAGATGACGTTGAGGTCACCGCCGATGTAGTAAGGAACAACCCATTCCAAATACTCGTTGCAGTCGAAGGACCCAAGGAGGGACTGCAAAAATGGGTGCAGATTTTGGGTCGTGGACCAAGGGTGATTGGTGGTGGGGATGGGGTTGAGATTAGAATTGGGGTTGAGTTTGGTGGGTATGGATTCAGAAGGTGGAGGAGATGTGGTGGTCGTGGCCATGGAGGAGAGAAAGGGGATGGGTCTATGTACATAGAGAGAGAGAGAGAGAGAGAGTGTGTGTGTGTGTGTGTGTGTGTGTGAGAGTGAGAGATTGAGGAAACTAAAAGTACTAAATTACCCTTTGATAAATGAATAATGACATAAGGGTTAACGTTGTTCCTAACGGCGTGTACATATATTGGGTCGGGCTTGCAATTTGATGTACTAAAGTTTATGTTTTGGAACTCCATGCACTGAAATTCATAGTGAGCCTAACTTCATGTACTATTCCTGAATTTTTCCCTTAAATTTGTTTTATATATGATGAGATTTGAGTTAATTTGAGATGTCATTGCTATATATATTGCAACAGAGGCTTCCTCACTTAAGGGACTTTTTTTTTAAGGGATTGTAAGGGACAAGTGAATCTAACGGCTAAAAATAAATGCACAATTTTAAGTTGTTATAATTTCAGCTTCTAAATTTAATATATGTGGTTGAAATGCATTTGTTTTTCACAGTCCTTTTAAACTATCCCTTTGGTGAACAATATTGGAACAATTAGACAACAATAATAAGTAAAAAACATTGTCCAAAATGCTACAGCACAACGACAAATTCAGTGTGTCATGTCACATCACACATACATTTAATTTTCAAAGTCTCCACACCACACTTTATGATTGTCATATGTATAAAATACGCACAATAGCTAGAAAATAAGAACCAGCCTGTTAATTACAAAGAGACAACAGAGAGCTCATGTTGCCTGTTGTTTGAATAAAATCCCACAACAGCATATTGTTGTTGACATATACTAGATGTTTCTGGTGGCTTTCTCCGGGTACCTCACTCAGAATGCTATACCGCCTAGGGTACCAATCCAACTCCTCAATCCTGTACCAGGAACACAGCGTTAGAGGGATAAACCGTGCCGGACGGTTTATGCCCCTCCGATGCCTGAGTAAGATACTAACATATAACCGAATTATATAAAGGGTGGTGCTATTCACACACCCTTTTTATCTATTCACACACCCTTTTTATCTATTCACACACCCCTTCTGATTTTCTATTACTTTAATTCAATTTTTTTATAAATTCTCTAACTACCCTCCTTGTAAATCTGTTTCTTTTTCAATTTTCAATTTTCTTTTTTCTATTTGGTCATTCAATCATGAATCAAACATAATTATACAATAAATCAAATTTTTTACCTATAAATGAAGGAAAAATAATACGTTTATTAAGTGGAATGACATGTATTATTAGAGAAAGAATATGCTTCTTAGGTAATCACCTTCACTCAATTGAATCTAAATTGTAAAGTTTGTCTTTATACTTTGCAAACTACCAAACTCAATGCTTTTTGGTTTATGATTCTTAATCCAAGTACATCATCCTGAAAAAAAAAAAAAAAGAATCAATGTACTATCCACTTCAGCCACATGCTTCCATATTGCAGCTGATGATGTGCACAAAATTTGGAGATGCTCTACATAATATTGAATGCAATGAGTTGCAATCTTCGTGTAGGGACAAAATTATGTTCTACTAGCATAATATAGTAGAACAAATCATGTTTATAATCATAAGGCCATCATTATTAGGTTGTTGTAAAGATCTATAATTGCTCAATGGATTCAAATGTTGAATATTCTAGACCATGTGACTTTTGGGTTCTCCCATAGAGATAGTTATTGTCTCTACACATTCCTATGCAAGTTTCTTGAAGGATTCATGAATATGGAAGATTCATGAAGGAGTATTCATTGGAAGAGTTGAATGGAGCATTAATGAAGACATCTAGAGGGTTCCTCCTTAGCCTATATAAGGAGAGGTCATTTGCTCATTCTAATCATCCAATCCAATCTCATCTTCATCCAAATAGAGAGTGAAGAGTGTCTGCTCTAAGTTGAGAGTGTTGTAGTTGTTAAGTAGCAAAACAAGTGTGAGAGAGAGTTTCCTTCAAGTAGTGTTCTTGAAGTTGTGTATCTCTTGTACCCATCTTATCATAGTGGAAGTTCTTGTTGTTGCTGCCCCGTGGACGTAGGCACCTTGCCGAACCACGTTATATCCGGTGTTCTCTTTCCATTACTCTTTTATTTTCTTTGCATATTATCCTACTGTGGTTGGAGTTATTATTTCTATTCTATTAATTTTCCCAACAGTGGTATCAAAGCCCTTGGTTCGTGGGGGGCGTTAGAATGGAAGGTTCAAGGAGTACCATGATCCGACTCAACCACTCTAATTGGATTACAATGATTACATGGAAGCCGAGAATGGAGGATATTCTCTATTGCAAAGATTTACATGAGCCAATCGAAGGAGAGGAGGCCAAGCCGGAAGAGACCTCGGATGTGAATTGGACGAAGATGAACCGCAAAGCCATTGGTCATATCCGCGAATGGGTGGATGATAGTGTATTCCACCATGTGTCCAATGAAACCAACGCACATGAATTGTGGTTGAAGTTGGAGTCCTTGTTTGAGAAGAAGACCGCTGCCAAGAAAGCATTTCTAATCAAGGAGCTTGTAAACATGAAGTACAAAGATGGTGTTAGAGTAACCGAGCACCTCAACAACTTCCAAAGTACAATCAATCAATTGGCCACGATGGATATGAAGATTGATGACGAGTTGCAAGCCTTATTGCTATTGGGATAGTTGCTGGACAATTGGGAAACCTTCGGACAATTGGGAAACCTTCGTTGTAACTGTAAGTAATTCCGCTTCAAATGGTGTATTGTCAATGGATAATGTTAAGAGTAACATGTTGAATGAAGAAACTAGAAGAAAATCTTCAAGCTCCGACAATACCCAAGTCTTTGTGGCGGAGAATAGAGGAAGGAGCAAAAGTAGAGGTCCCAAAGGCCATGGAAGGAGTGTAAGCAGATCGAGGACAAGATTCAATGGAAAGTGCCATCATTGTGGTATTTTTGGCCACATGAAGAAAAATTGCAACAGGTTGAAAAAAGATCCAAAGGAGGGTCGAGATGGCAATACTTATCAACCGAATGATGACACAAAAAACACTGCAGCTTCCGTGTCTCATGATGAATGTGAGTTCCTTTGTCTTGAAGGTGAATGTCTGCATGTTGATGATTGTCCCGGTGTTGCATGGGTTGTTGATTCCGGAGCCTCTTTCCATGCTACTCCACACTTGGAGTACTTCACTACATACAAAGGTGGTGACTTTGGGATTGTGAAGATGGGCAACGATGGCTACTCCAAGATTTCAGAAATTGGAGATGTTTATTTTGAGACCGATTTGGGCAACAAGCTTATGTTAAAAGATGTTAGACATGTTCCGGGTCTACGTCTCAATTTGATGTCAATCGGTGTGCTTGATCGTCATGGAGGTGATCAAAAATGGAGGCTTACCAAGGGATCACTAGTAGTTGCTAGAGGGAAGATGTGTTGTACCCTCTACAAGACATATGGTAAGATATGCAAAGGAGAGTTGAATGTTGTAGACGATTCTTCTCCAAGTTTATGGCACAAGCGGCTAGGCCACATAAGTGAGAAAGGATTGCAAGTTTTGGCAAAGAAGTCTCTAATTCCCTTTGCCAAAGGTACCTCACTTGACCCTTTTGATTATTGTTTATTTGGTAAGCAACATAAAGTTAGTTTCACAAGAACATTTACAAGGAAAGAAAATATATTAGACCTAGTACACTCAGATGTATGTGGCCCCATGGAAGTTGAATCACTAGGTCATAATAAATATTTTGTCACTTATATTGATGATGCTTCACGAAAGGTTTGGATTTATTTGTTGAAATCAAAAGACCAGGTGTTCCAAACTTTTAAGGAGTTCCATGCCATGGTGGAGAGGGAGACAGGAAGAACCCTCAAAAGTATCTGTAGTGACAATGGCGGAGAGTATACTTCGAACGAGTTCAGAGATTATTGTTCGAAGCATGGCATCAAACACAAGAAGACAATTCCTGGCACCCCACAACATAATGGTGTAGCAGAGAGGATGAACCGCACCATTCTAGAAAAAGTGAGAAGCATGCTGAAGACGGCCAGCCTAGCAAAGGATTTTTGGGGTGAAGCAGTGACAACCGCATGTTACCTTATCAACCGAACACCATGTGTACCGTTGGGCTTGGAGACTCCCGAAGACGTGTGGACCGATAAAAGCGCTTCATATTCCCACTTGAGGGTGTTTGGGTGCAAAGCATTTGCACATGTGCCAAAGGAACAAAGGTCAAAGCTAGATGACAAGGCCATGCCATGCATCTTTCTTGGGTATGGCAATGAAGAGATGGGCTACCGGTTGTGGAATCCAAAGACCATGAAATTATTCAGAAGCAGAGATGTGGTGTTCCATGAAGGTCAAACCATTGCGGATTTTGACAAAAAGGAAGTAGAAAATGCAGACCGCCTCATTTACGATTCATCACCGCTTCTACAAGAACCTAGTGACAGAACTCAAGATATGGTAAATGAAGATGTTCCTGATATGACAGAAGTAGAAGCAGAAGCAGCAGAACCTGAAGATAATGATCAGGTGGATCATGATCAGGGGGAGCAGCTAGAAAATGCCCAAGTACAGGTTCGAAGATCCAACAGAGTGCCAAAGCCAAGTACCAAGTATCCTTCTTCACAGTATATTTTGGTCACTAGTGATGGAGATGATCCATATTCCAGATACATTCTGTTGACAAATGATGGAGAGCCTGAATGCTTTAAGGAGGCAAAGACTCATGCAGACAGTGATAAGTGGATGTTGGCAATGAAGTCTGAGATGGAGTCCTTATTGAAGAATGGCACCTATGAGTTGGTGGAGCTTCCTAAAGGCAGAAAAGCACTCAAAAATAAATGGGTGTTTAAGTTGAAGAGAGATGAGAATGACCAGTTGACAAAGTTCAAGGCTCGCTTGGTTGTGAAAGGTTTTGGGCAGAAGGAAGGAGTAGATTTTGACGAGATCTTCTCACCAGTTGTCAAGATGACTTCTATTAGAGTTATTTTGGGCATGGCAGCTAGCATGGATCTTGAGATGGAGCAGTTAGATGTGAAAACGGCATTTCTTCATGGTGATTTGGAAGAAGAAATATACATGGAGCAACCGAAAGGTTTCGAAGTTGAGGGAAAGGAGAACATGGTTTGCAAGTTGAAGAAAAGCTTATACAGGCTTAAGCAAGTGCCAAGGCAATGGTACAAGAAATTTGACTCATTCATGATGGGTCATGGGTACAAGAGAACTGATGTAGATCCATGTGTGTATATTCAACAGTTTACTGTAGGTAACTTCATAATTTTGTTGCTCTATGTTGATGATATGTTGATAGTGGGCCAAGACATTTCTATGATTCGCAAGTTGAAAGCAGATTTATCAACGTAATTTGATATGAAAGACTTAGGGCCAGCTAAGCAGATTTTGGGCATGGAGATTACTCGTGACAAGCAAACGAAGAAATTATGGCTGTCACAGGAAAGGTATGTTGAACGGGTGCTTGAAAGGTTTAACATGAAAGAAGCTAAGCCAATAAGCTCACCTAGGCAATCATTTCAAGTTAAGCAGATTATTATGCCCAACTACACAAGTGGAGAAGGACAAGATGACAGGTATCCCTTATTCATCAGCTGTTGGTAGTCTTATGTATGCCATGGTATGCACTCGCCCAGATATTGCACATGCAGTTGGTGTTGTTAGTAGATATCTTTCTAACCCTGGAAGAGAGCATTGGGAATCTGTTAAGTGGATACTTAAATATTTGAGGGGCACCTCAAAGTTGTGTTTGTGTTTTGGTGGATCAGGACAGATCTTGGAAGGTTTCACAGATGCAGATTTGGCAGGAGACCTTGATAATAGAAAGTCCACTTCTGGATACTTATTTACATTTTCTGGGGGAGCTGTGTCATGGCAGTCCAAGTTACAGAAGTGTGTTGCCTTATCCACCACAGAATCTGAGTACATAGCAGCAAATGAAGCAGGCAAGGAAATGTTATGGCTGCAAAGGTTCGTTCAAGAGTTGGGTGTGAAGCAAGAAAATTATGTGGTGCATTGTGATAGTCAGAGTGGTATTCACTTGAGCAAAAATTCAGTGTATCACCCCCACACTAAGCACATTGATCATCGTTATCATTGGATTCGAGATGCGGTGTCAAAGAAGTTTTTCCAGTTGAGAAAAATTCACACCAACAAGAATATTTCAGATATGCTGACTAAATTTGTTCCCAAGCAGAAGCTGGAGTTTTGCATTAAGGTTGCTAGGATGGACTTCCATTAAGAAGTCATGGTACCCATGGTCTAGAGGGGGAGATTGTTGAATATTCTAGACCATGTGACTTTTGGGTTCTCCCATTGAGATAGTTATTGTCTCTACACATTCCTATGCAAGTTTCTTGAAGGATTCATGAATATGGAAGATTCATGAAGGAGCATTCATTGGAAGAGTTGAATGGAGCATTAATGAAGACATCTAGAGGGTTCCTCCTTAGCCTATATAAGGAGAGGTCATTTGCTCATTCTAATCATCCAATCCAATCTCATCTTCATCCAAATAGAGAGTGAAGAGTGTCCGCTCTAAGTTGAGAGTGTTGTAGTTGTTAAGTAGCAAAACAAGTGTGAGAGAGAGTTTCCTTCAAGTAGTGTTCTTGAAGTAGAGTATCTCTTGTACCCATCTTATCATAGTGGAAGTTCTTGTTGTTGCTGCCCCGTGGACGTAGGCACCTTTCCGAACCACGTTATATCCGGTGTTCTCTTTCCATTACTCTTTTATTTTCTTTGCATATTATCCTATTGTGCTTGGAGTTATTATTTCTATTCTATTAATTTTCCCAACATCAAATACACCAAATAATTTTAGTTAGAATCTTACCATGAATAATGGATTTAAAGGGGCTCGAATGATCACTGAACTCATATTTTTTTTTTCATATAAAATTTTCTCAAAAGATGGGTCTAAAGTTTCTTATTCTACCATGATTAAACTTCAAAGCATCATATTAGATAGATAGAATGACTATGCTAGAGAAGTTTTTGATGAAAAAAAAGAAAAGAAAGAGGGAATGGAAAAGAGTTGCGGGAAAATAAGGGTTTAGGATTTGAAGATGATTGACTTGCCAAATAAAAAAATAAAAAAGAAGCATAATTATAAGAAGGGTAATTAGGGTAATTTTTAAAAGAAAATTGAATTAAAGTAATAGAAAAATAGAGGGGGTGTGTGAATAGAGAAAAATGGTGTGTGAATAGCACCACCCTATATAAATAGTGGATCAAGGAGTTATTACCCGTAAAAGGTGGTTGTGCTGATGCCTTAATACTCGAGCAAGGGAAAGGAGTTTCCCTTATCTTCGATGTGGGACGCATATTGTCCCTTTGTGGCTACATCAGCTTTCTTGTGTGTATTTAGATTGACTGTGCTGATCAGGTCCAAACCCCTTTGTGCTCGGGGTGTCGTCCCTGACGTGTACCATCATGGTGGGATGCAAGGTTCGAAAAATTGCTAGGCGCTAGTCGGGCAGTGGGTTAGGGAGGAGTCTAGGCGGCGCCTAGGCGGTTTTGTATTTTTTTAATTTTTATAACTTTTATTTATATAATTAAAAAAATATAAACTTATAAAGACTTAAAGAGTAATAAACTAAATATTTATCTTCCTCAAATAAAAAATAAACTAAATGGAAATTTGGTGGAGCGATGTGAGACATGGATCCCCTCACTGCTTGATCTGGGCCGTCCATTGTTAAATGGACCAATTTATTTATAGCCGTTGATCAGATCAAAGAGAGAGGGAGAGAATAAGCTCGAGAGAGAGAGAGCCCGAGAGCTCGGTGTTCTCAGACCCGAAGCACGACCTGACCGGCGCCACTTCTTCTGGCCACTGCACAGCGGCGGACCACCGGCATCGTCTTCGACTCGTTGTCGCCAGAAACCTCCAATCCTTGGATCGTACATGCACTGAACGGAGAAGGAGACTCGACAACTGAAAGCTCCGAGACTTCTCCGACGATCTCTGCAATTTCCGGCAATTCCAGCCACCGTTTAGGCCACATGTGGTCTAGGCGAGATATTGTGAAGCCTTCCAGGCTGTAGCCTGACGAATCATCAGTTCATCACCATTCTAGTTTTGGCAGTGAGCTTGGGGAAACTGAGCTTGGGGATTTTTGACTTCCGAAGGTATAATTCGAATTCTTGAGTGGTAGTTTGGTTCTTGTTGTGTGGATCGAAATCTGTGGCTGGTTTTGGAACTTTGTAATCAATGGTTGTGTGTGCAATGACCTATGGAGTTGTGGTAGAGCACAGATTTGTCTGGGATGTGTGGGATGTGTGTTTAGCTTGTTAAGTTGTTGTAGTTAGCAAGCTGGAATATACCTTGACTTGATTGTATATTTATTTAATTAACTATTTATTTAATTAAATAGCTGTAAGAGAGAGAGAGGTAGAACTGAAGTTGAATTGTCCAACAACTCCAGAACGCCCAGATGGCCCAGGTGGACGCCCAAATTCTATCCGCCTAAGGCTTCTGATTTGCCGTTACTCACCTCGGTCTGCTGCCGCCCAGCGCCTAGGCGACTTGGGAGGCCGAGTTTTAGAACACTGGTGGGATGTGAACCCGGCCCATGGCCTGATACTTGGGTATTCCTACGGGCCCCAGCTGAGTGCCAAAATGTAGTGACATATCAGCTAGTGTGTACAAGTCCCCCAAGTTCCCGTTCAAGAGATGTCTTGAGTGGGGACTTGATAAATGTAGGCATAAGGTTTGGCACTAATGTGCCTGTAGGGAGTCTCCCAAGTTCGCATGCAAGAGATGTCTTGAGTGGGTTGCGACGTAGGTAGCTAATCTAGAGGCACCCGCTGATATCTATTAGCTAATCTCTAGTACCCGTTTAGGGTGGAGTGAGGGCTTAGGCCTCTGGTACCCGGTGGGGTAGAGTGAGGGCTTAAGCCTCTGGTACTCGGTGGGGTAGAGTGAGGGCTTAAGCCTCTGGTACTCGGTGGGGTAGAGTGAAGGCTTAGGCCTCTGGTACCCGGTGGGGTGAAGTGAGGGCTTAGGCCTCTGGTACCCGATGGGGTAGAGTGAGGGCTTAGGCCTCTGGTACCCGGTGGGGTGAAGTGAGGGCTTAGGCCTTTGGTACCTTGTGGGGTAAACTGAGGGCTTAGGCCTCTGGTACCCTGTGGGGTAAAGTGAGGGCTTATGCCTCTGGTACCCATTGGGGTAGGGTGCTGGGTGCATGTTGGGTATGTGGCACGTATAATTTCGAGGATGTAATAAATGCCCGTTGCCTCGAGTTCTGTCGATTGGCATGCTGAAGGAGTTAATAGAGTTAGTGGGACACGTGGCGCGATCAGGCCGTTGGCGACGTTTCGCTATCAACGGTTGTGATTGCAAGAGAGTTGAATTTAAGAGGGAAAACCTCTGTTCCTCGTTATCATTATGCAAATACTGTGAGAAAACTCTGCCCAAATTTGCATTGGTCTGTGATACTACTGTGGAGAAGAGACACGAATAGCTGACTTGATTTTGCGAAGGGCTTGATCGGAATAGCGATCGTAGTAGTGCAAGGTAAGGAATCGTCTCTTCCTTTGTAGAAAAATCTCTAGGTTTTTTTTCTTCTTTTGCTTCTTTATCTTTTTTTGTTGGGTTTGCGATTTGAAACTATCTGGCCTTCTGGGATTTCGCCTTATGTGAAGAATCTGGTTTTCGTTTGCCTTTGCATTGTTGCTTGTGGTACCAAATATGCTTATTAGTGACTAAACCTGTGTTTAGCAATGATAGATAGATGTAGGAATATGTCTGGATTTTCTGGGTTTGATGAATATCTGGGTTTCTGGGTTTTTCTGGGTTTATGGTAGTGGGGAGTGATCCACACAACCACGGGGCCCTAGATATGGATCTGGGCTAACTCCCCCTTCTTCTGATTCTAGGTAGACGTGAAGGCTAGGGTACTCATAGGCTAATAGGATGGAATCAGAAACAAGAGCCACACTTGGGGGAGAGTAGTCGTATCAAGCCTCGGAGAGGTAGGCAGAGCAGGCGATAGATACCTATCTCGCCAGCAGCGGTACTTGCGGTGGGTACGGGGACGAGGAGACCGCTTCATCGGCCAGGGTGGTATCCATGAGTTCCGGGAGTGAGGAAATCAGTGGGAGCGCGGAGGGTCCGGGTTCCGATGACGGGGCTATCGTTGCAATTTCAGAAGGTGTGCCAGTAGGTAGGTATACGCTGGTGGATGGAACGAAGTGCGATGAGCCAGTAAGAAGCATGACCATGAAAAAGATAACTTCTGTTAGGTTGAGGTGGGGAATCCCGGACTAAGTGGAGCTTAGGCCTCTAGGACCGAAGGAGTTGGCATGTAATCCGCCTACGGGACGGGTAGCGTTATACGAGAACTAGCTGCACCAGGGGCTATCGTTACCGTTGCCGAAGCCAATTCAGTACATACTAAGGATGCTGAATTTGTCACCGGGGCAATTGACCCCAAACGCATGGAGGCAACTTCTCAGCATGCTTGCGATTTGGGACATATGCGAGCAGGGCTAGCCCACCATAAATGAGTTTCGGGCGGTTTATCGAGTGACTTACTCGAAGAAGTATGGAGAGACCGTGACTTTTGATGCACGGGACTATAAGCCGCTTGTTACCGATCTACAGACCTCACAAAGTAAGAAGTGGAAGAACAAAGTATTCCTTGCTGGGGGGAGGTGGCAGATCAAGAATAAGAAATGGCAGGTGTCTGGAACGTACCAAGCCATCGGGGACCAGTCTTATGTGCTATCAGATGTGGAGAAGAAATGTATTGCAAGGGTATATACCGTATGCGGTGACGTGGAATGAAGGAGCTTTTACAGATTCATCCGGTACTCTATATTGGATAGGTTGGGCTTAGGAAGAGTACTCGGTGAGGAACGACGCCAGAGTACTTGTACTAATAATAACTTAATTTTTATCTTGACGGAATCGTGTCATTGTTCTTGCAGTCAAAGTACCGAAGAGGAAGCTAAGGAAAGGCAAGGAAGAAGAAAAAAATGGATGACTTGCAGCTGATGGATAGACTGATGAACCAGGGAGACGAGGCCTTACGAATCGACGTGAACCTGGAGGGCAAGAAGACCCGGACCTCAATTGAGGATATCCTGCTGGAGATACCGGGTGAAGGGTATGGGGAACCGGACCCCAATGCCCAAATTGTGAGGCAGGAGGCTTCTGGATCGGAAGTTGTGCTTACCATGGTGGACCCTGAAAGGGACAAGGGAAAAGGAACCGGGTCCCAGGCTTCTCTCTCCAGCTGTTCCCTTGGTAGCGAAGGCGTGCTTTTGCCTGGGGAGAAGAGGAAAAGGGTTCATCGCCACCGTCATCGCAGTGGGGGGAATGTGGAGGTGACGTACACTAGCCTGGATGTAAAGGGGGACTCAAAGAAGTCTAAGAAAAGTCATCAGGCCCTTTCGAAGTCGACCCAGTCACTGGGGCTGCTGTCTCCAGTGCTGCCGGTTGTCCCTAAGAAACCGATCAAGTAGCTACTCTCCGAGTATGGCGTGGCAGATAGGCCTGGCAATTCAGCCCATGACCCGTTAACCGCCCATTAACCGCCCGCTAAAAACCCATTTATTTCCGCCCAATAACTTAACGTGTTAATGAGCTGCCAACCCGTTAACGGGCGGAAACTGTTTGCACGACGGAACCCATGTAGCCCAATTAGAAAAAAAAAAAAACAAAAAAAACAAAAAAAACAAAAAAAAAAACAGTCTAACACTAACAGTCTAACCCTCACTTCTCTCGCTGACACTCTCCTCTTCTCCATTTTAGCTGCGCGAACCCTCTAGGCCTCTACAGTCTACCCATCTCTACGCCGCCGGCCGCCGCTGCCAAAGAGTTCGCCGACGGAACCCTCTATAGTCTACCCATTTCTCTTCTTTCAATTCTCGCAACTCTTCATTTTCAGCTTGTTCTGTTCTCACCGACGGGCTCCATGGTGAGTCATGCTTGTTCTGTTTCATTTATGTTTTCTTAGCTTTCTTTCTATCGATCTCTGTATTGTTTGTTTTCTGGGATTTGCAAACTGGTGGGTGTTTGTATTTTCTGGGATTTGCGAATTGGTGTTTGTATTTGGATCTGGGTTTTTTTATTTTTCTGATGTGCAATATATATGGATTTATATATATATGGATTTTTCTGAGAATATGAAGGGGCAAAGGAGCTAGATAATCTGTGGAGATGGTTTGATTCTGCACTTCTTTATGGGCTTCTGTTTCTAGGAAGCTCAGGGAATTGTTAGAATTGGAGTTTAGCTGTTGTTTAGCAAATGTGATGCAAAGCTAGTTTATATATTAAGGTTTTGGTTTTGAGGTCAGTTGTTCATGAAAAAACGTAGAACCAGTAGAGGAAGACAACGGAGAAGGATTGAAGCTAAAATTTTTCTGTTTCTGGGTTTTGTTTCTCTTTACCTAAAGCATTTACTTTTTTTGTAACTGCTCACTGTGAAGTTGATACTTGGCCTTTGAATTGGATAAAGATTCTTAAACTTCGTTATTCCTTGAGGCTATTAACTCTTGTCCCTCTAAGCTGTATTGGTTTTAAAGTCTGCTGCAATTTCTTTCTTGTGACTAATTGGAATCGTCTCTCTTGGCTAATATTTCTGTTTGGGGTGTGTCCTTGGTTGGTCTGATGACCATTGTGTACATTGTACATATAGGGCTTTGCTCTTCCTTTGTTAATATATTCATTTATAGTTGGTAAAGGGTATCTGAAATCAAAAACTTGGACTTTGTACTTGGAAGTGTTGAAGCATAGTAGTTTTTCTGCTACTAATCTAGTGTTTGAACTTGATGAATAACTCTTTCAGTTTGTGTTTACGGTCATTTGATTAATAACTTGATGGGAAATTTTTGACAATTACCTTACTGCCCCAACTTGGGTTATAAGCTTGCTTTGCCAATCTCAGCAACTTGATGAATTCCTAATTAACTACTGGAGCAGTGATTGCTGCTGTACATAGGTGCTTCAGTTCGATAGGGAAAAAAAGTCTGAGTAATTCATACTCAGAAACACATAGAATGGAATGATTTAGAAAACAGCTCATTATTGCCTGATACTGTTCAAGCATTGCTATGTACTCGAGATTGGATTTTCGGTAAAAAAGGTAAATTCTATATCACTTGGTTATTGTATTAGCTTCTTATCTTTTCATCATGTGAATATTTATTTTAATTTGCCTCTCTTTCTTTTTGTGTAATTTAGACCAAGATCGAACTGATTTGGAGCAACTTACTGAAGATGTGTTGGATTTGACATTGAATGGACAAGGCCACACCAACTAAAGACTTTTTTAGTTTCATGTAAAGATTTTCTTTGAATTTGTAATATTTTAGTTTCAAGTAACATTGGATTCAACCTATTATGAGAATTGTGAGTCTAATATGTCTCAAAGAATGTGAGTAGCTTACATTGATATTATAATATCTAGAAAGTGAAAAAAAAAATTTTAAAAAAAGAGTTTCAATGGGTAATGGGTTGGAAAATAATTTTAAAAAAAAATTAGAAAAGAATTTTAAAATGAAAAAAAAAAAAAAAAACTTAGCGGTCTTAACGGGTTCCAATAGGTAACCCGCGAACCCGTTGGGCTCAACCCGTTAAGCCCGCCCGTAACCCGCCTGTGACCGTCCAGTTGCCAGGCCTAGTGGCAGATGAAAAATTTGTGAGGTCGATGCTTGGGGACCTCAAGGACATTGACCTGGACCGCATCCGGGTCAAGGATAACACTCCCCAAGAGAACAGGAGGTTGGCGAGAGAGTTGATGATGTGGGTACGTGGCACGTAGTTGTCCAACACTTTATACGTACATAACATTATTTATTTTATTATTATTATATTTTTTTTTTAAAAGAGCATCACTAATAATACTGCTTCCTGGTGCAGGCGCTATATAATGTCTACACCATCGATGCTAGTGAGGAGGATACCCACCTGAAGGAGGAAGTGAGCAGCCTCTCAGGGCAAGTGAAGTGTCTCCATGGGGAGAAGGCTAAGTTGGAGAAGGAATGGGACTCCTTGAAGGGGAAGGTAGAGTCCTTGACTCCTAAGGTGGCCGAACTAGAGGCGGCGGAGAAAAGGATCTCGACTCTTGAAAGTGAACTTGCTGTGCCCTAAGCTGAGATAGAAAGTGTCCGGGACTCTCTGAAAGAAGCTGAAGAATCTGTCAAGTCTTGGAAGGCAAAAACAGAGCATCTAGAGGAGCGTCTTCCCACTGAAAGGCAAGAGGCCGTTGCCAGGTACAAGGGCTCTCAAGAGTTTGTCGATATGCTGCTCAGTGCTCAAGACAAAGCCATGATCACCAAGTATAAAGAGTGGGTGGCAGCCGGGTACCTGGATGAGGCTAAGTTCAAGCGGGGTGCCCTTGAGAGGAGGAAGAAACAGGAAGCTACATCCAAGGGAGGTGCCAGCGGATCTCAAAGTACAAGGCCTGACCAGTAGTAATTTTTATTTATTTTTCTTTTTAAGTAGAAATTGTCCTTGCTTTGAACAATGGCTAGAAGAGCCGGTAGGCAAGATTAATTCTTAATTCCTTTGCCTGGTAGTCCAGGTTTTTTGTGAATGATGATTTTTTGTAACTTGAATGGGAATTTGAAAGGAATTACAATTTCTAGGATTTTATGCCTTGTTTTAAGCGTTTGTGCTTACATTACTTATTATCGGAATAGAGTAACTGGCAACAATTGTTTGTACGAGATCGTCCGGTGACTAAGGTAAAAAAAAATGCTAGAAATGGTCTAAATAATTCATTTTTCCATTCAAGTACCACATGGTGGTTAATACATAATGAGTACCCATTGGGTAGCTTGCCATAGCTGTATGATAAAAAAGCAAAAGCTAGGACAAGATGCTTCGGGAGCTACTTGTAATAGTAACGAAGGCGCTGTGTATTCCACGGGTGTCGTGATACCACTCCATCCATATCCCGGATGTAGAAGGTTGCCGGTCCTACCTCTTCTACGATTTCATAAGGACTCGTCCACAAAGGATCCAGTCTCCAAGGTTCTGGGTAAACCTGCTTCATGACCCAGTCCCCCAACTTCAGTGTCCGGGTCTGTACATTGGCATCATAATAACTAGCTATTCTCCTCTTGTTTAGGAGATTATGTATGTGTGCCACATCCCTCCATTCCTCGAGCAAATCAGCATCGAGTTGTAGGCCTTCCCCGTTGGTACCCGCATCGAAGTATTCGATCCTGGGACTCTGGATTTGAGTTTCAATGGGGAGGACCGCCTTAGTCCCAAAAGCCATGCAGAAAAGGGTCTCTCCAGTGGCCTTTGTCGCCGTGGTCCTGATAGCCCACAATACCTCTGGGAGTTTAGAAGCCCAAAGGCCCTTGGCCTCGCCAAGCTTCTTTTTCAATATCTTCTTGATTATCTTGTTGACAACCTCGACTTGACCGTTGGTTTGGGGATGAGTTGGTGATGCGTAAAGGATTCTAGTTCCCAAATTCTCTGTGTAAGCCCTAAGTTCATTGTTGTCAAACTGGGTCCCATTGTTCGTGACAATGGTGTCCGGGACTCCAAACCTACAGTAGATGTTTTTCCATAGAAAGTTCTTCACTTTCTCCGTATAGCAATGAGGGGTTCTGCCTCTACCCACTTTGTTTGGTAGTCAATGGCCACAATGGCATACTTGAATTGTCCCACTGTTGTAGGAAGCTTACTGATCAAGTCTAAGCCCCATTGGCAGAGAGGCCAGGGTGCGAGGAGTATGGAGAGGGCAATAGGCGGTGCCCTTGGAATGTTCGCATACATTTGGCACTTGTGGCAAGAGCTTGATATTGTTTGAGCTAGGTCCGACATGGTTGGCCAAAAGTATCCAGACCTCAGGGTCTTGTGTGCAAGGGAACGGGCCCCTGCATCACCAGCGTGTATGTCATTCATTATCTTGTGGCCGTCCTATGGTATCACGTACTTGAGGTTAGGGAAGCAATGACCTCTTCTATACAATTTTCCATTCATGATCGTGTATCGAGCTGACCTCAATTGGAGTCTCCTGGCCTCAAACTTATTGTCCGGGGCCAGACCGTCAACCATGTATTTCAAGATTGGATCCATCCAGGAACCAGTGTGGTCCACCGTAAATATTTATGACACCGTTTTAGAAATGTTAGGCTTCTCTAGTATTTCGACCTTGGTAGACCAGTAAGCAGGGCTTGGAGAAGTTGCCGCAATCTTAGCAAGGGTGTCTGCTTTGTCATTTTTTTCTCTGGGTATTTGAGTGATGATGTAGGAGGTAAATCTCTTAACCAGTGCCCTGGCTAGGGCCTGGTAAGAGGACATGTGGGGCTCCTTTGCCTCGAAGTTACCGTTGACCTGGTTCACAACCAACTAGGAATCGCTGAAGATATGAAGGTGTTGGACGCCTAGTTCCCGGGCGATCTGTAGACCTGCTATGAGTACTTCGTACTCTATAGCGTTGTTGGATGCCTTGAAGGCAAACTTAAGGGCGTACTAGTAGACTTGGTCCTCCGGGCTGATTAGCAAGATGCCGGTGCCACTTGTCTTTTTGTTAGATGCACCATCAACGTACAATCGCCAAGTGCTTGGTGGTTGTGGGTTCGGGGTTGGTGGTTCTGGTGTTCCCATAGGTGGATTATGAGGGGGAATAAGTTTAGAAATGAAATATGCTGCTGCTTTGGCCCTTAATAGCCGTCCGGGGCTTGTACTGGATGTCGAATTCTCCCAATTCAATGGCCCATTTGATTAGTCTTCCCGATGTCTCTTGTTTCTGCAGAACCTGTCTTAATGGATGATTAGTGAAAACGGTAATCGAGTGTGCCTGGAAGTAGTGTCTGAGCTTCCTGGCTGACACAAGGAGGGCCAAGGCTACCTTCTCAATGTTCGGGTACCTTGACTCTGCGTCAATGTAACCTTTTCCAGCGTAGTACACCGGGTACTCGCAATTGGAATCTCGTCTGATCAAAGCTGAGCTTACTACAGTAGAAGATGTGGCGAGGTATATGTAAATCATTTCTCTGGGAACAGGTTTAGATAGCAGAGGTACCGCTGCCAAATATGTCTTTAGGTCGAGAAAAGCCGCTTCGTGGTCGGTGGTCCAGGCTATTAACTCAACGTGCTGGGCTTTTAATAACTTGAAGAAAGGAGTACACTTGTTCGTGAGTCTTGAGATGAATCTTGACAGAGCGGCCACCTTACCAGTAAGGGACTGGACCTCATTCTGGTAGGTGGGGGATGTCATATCCAAAATAGCCTGTACTTTCTCTGGGTTCGCCTCGATTCCCCTGTGGCTAATAATGTACCCGAGGAATTTCCCTATTTCAACCCCGAAAATGCATTTCTGTGGGTTAAGCCGCATACCGTTGCGTAATATGGTGGCGAAGACAATGGATAGGTTAGTTACATGGTCCACAGCGGTTAGGCTTTTGACCAACATATCGTCCACGTATACCTCCATGATAGTACCGATTACATCCGCAAACATGGAGTTGACAAGTCGCTGATAAGTGGCACCTGCATTCTTCAATCTGAAAGGCATGACCTGGTAACAATAGAAACCTTTATCTGTGGTAAAGGCGTTGTGCTCCTCGTCTGCGGGGTTCATTCGAATTTAGTTGTACCCATTGAAAGCATCCATGAAACTGAGTAACCGGTACCCAGTAGTGGAGTCGATTAGTTGGTCAATTCTTGGAAGCGGGAAGCTATTCTTAGGGCATGCCCGGTTGAGATTTGTATAGTCTACACAAACGCCATGATCCTGGTGCCTTCTTTGGTACCATGACCACATTGGCCAACCACCGGGGATACGTCACTTCCGTGACAAAATTGATGGCCATTGACTTCTTCACTTCAACCTGGATAGCCTGGTACTTATCATGCTTGAAGGCTCTGCGCTTCTGCCTTACCGGTACTGAGAAAGGAACAATGCTAAGGTTGTGCATGGCTATGTCAGTTGGTATATCGGGCATGTCCTCGTACGACCAAGCGAAAGCTGATGCATTAGAGCAGAGGAACATGATTAGGTTTTCTCTAATAGCCGGGGCCAATTTGGTACCCATTTTGACAATTCTGTGTGGGAACTCTTCGGATAGCACTACTTCCTCGACATCATCCACAGCACCAGGCCGTTTTTCGTCAAAGTCCGTATCATCTCTGGGGTCCTCGTACCTATCTGTGAGAAGGTCGGTGGCTATGGGCAACATTTCCGACTTTCCCCTACCCCGAGATACCGTCAAAGAATAGCATTGTCTTGCCGCAGCTTGATCACCCCGTATGGTCTCTAGTCCTACTGGGGTTGGCACTTTCATCATGCAATGAATGTCCTTAAACGCCAGAGTGTCGGCCGACCCAAGATAGCATTATAGGACGAAGCACAGTAGACCACAATAAATTCTGTTTTGATGGTTGAACAGTTTGGACTTTCTCCTACCGTGATCGGTAAGTAATCTGATCCGAGTGGCTGGACGATATCTCCTGAAAAGCTGATAAGGGGCTCATTGTCCTATGATAGCTTGGCTCTTCCTCTGTTAAAGGCCTTGTACGCATCACAAAATAATACACTCACAGAGGCCCCGGTATCCATGAGCACCCGAGAAATTATGTAGTGGTCCATTTGGAGCGTGATCAGGAAGGGGTCGTCATGAGGTATCTTGAGGTCAGCCTCTTCTTCCTGCAAGAAAGTGACGGACTTCCACTCAACATCGCCTGCTTACTGCGGGGCTTTGTGGAAATTGAACACTTCCGGGTGGCCGAAACTGAAATTTCGCTTCTTCTTCCGAGAAGGTAAATCCTTAGGGCCTCCATCGTGGATCGTGAGGATCCGACCATATATGTCGATAGCTCCTATCTCTTTAGCGGGTAGGTACCTCTAAAGCCTACCTTTCTGAATAAGTGACTCGATCGTATTCTTTAGAGCCATACAGAGGTTGGTATTGTGCCCGGCATCTTCATGATATGTACAGAATCTTTCGGTATCTTGTTGGGTAAGTTTGCTTTTCGGGAACTTTCGAGGTGGTGGTCCAGGTATTTCCTTTTTGTTCTCGTTCCAAATAGTTTCGTGCGAAGCATTTAGGATAGTAAATACCTCGTACCAGGGTGGGGGTGGTGTTCGTGGGCCTTGCTGTGTCCTTTCATCGAGGTAGGACTGAGTGGTCACGTAACCACTAGACTTGGATGACTCTTTGCTTCTCTTGCCTGAGTTATGGGGTGATCGTCTCTGATCATAGACGCACTCCCGCTTTCGTGGCTCATCCCTGGCCACCTGGGTCGGGTTGGAGACTCTTCGTTTTGGCTTGACGTTATCCCCGTACGTTTTGAATTCTGCTTGAGTGTGTCTAATGGTCGTGGCCATTAGTTGGTCATAGCTAGCCGGGGGATGATGATTGATTCCGTAGAGGAACTCGCCGGCCCTTAAGCCCCTCCTGAAAGCCAGTTCAGCAAGTTCCTTGTTAAGGTCCCGGCACTTAGCGGTAGCCGCTTGCCACCTGTTGACGAAGGATTTCAACGTTTCATTCTCCCCCTGCTGAACCTCTAGTAGCCCCTTCGGGGTGTGTATCTCATTGGTACGTAGGATGAATCGAGCTACAAATTTTTCCGTGAGTTCCTTGAAATTCCCTACAGAACCAGCCAGCAGTTCGTAGAACCAACTCAAAGCTTCCCCTGTTAATGTCTCCTGGAACATGTTACAACACACCTCATCTGTGTATCCTTTGGCGCTTGTTTGTGACCGGAAATCCTGTAGGTGTTGGTACGGGTCCCCAATTCCCATATAGTCAATCTTCAGCGGTTTTGATATGTTCGATCGAATTGCACCTCTAACCTGTTGGGTCAAATGACCCGGACGGTCTTCATAAGTGGTCAGGGGCCGCTAGGTGTGCCTATTCTCTACTGCAAGGGCATGCAAGGAGTTGCTCATTTGTAAGAGCAACGCTGTGTTTGGATCAATTACCGGTGGGGCAAAGGCGGTGATGGCATATGCCTCAGGCTTTCCGGGTACAGATCTATCGGTATCTGGATGACCCGGTGACGGCTTCCTATGGACGGGGTTGTCAATATGCCGATTACTCCCGTAACGGGGGTAGCATTTAACTCTGTTGTTACCTGAGATGCTCTAGCGAAGGCCTGGGTGAATGCCTCGTTATGCTGGTGCCTTCGGTCCAGTGCCCAGGCAAGGGCAATGTTTTCATCTTCCAGCTCCTGTAGTCTCCGTTGTGAAAGGAGGTTTGTCTCCCTATCGATTCTTTGTTGTTCCCGATCGATCCTGGCTTGTTCCCGGAAGGCTGGGATCTCTACTCACATGGACTCCAACTCTGAGACCGGGGCCACTTGGTCCTGGATGACTGGTGGGTTGCTTGCAATCTGCGGGTCCAAGAATCCAAGACCATGTGTTTCTCTTCCGACACTTGGTGTCCCTGCTGATGAAGTGCCCGGAGAGAATACCAATGCTCTGGCAACACTTCTACCCTCACCTGCAGTTTCTTCCGGCTCAGTCATGATTCGGTACCCCTATCTGGCGCCCCAATGTTTCTGGTGGCTTTCTCTGGGTACCTCGCTCAGAATGCTATACCACCTGCGGTACCGATCCAACTCCTCAATCCTGTACCAAGAACACAGCTTTAGAGTGGTAAACCGTGCCGGACGGTTTATGCCCCTTCGATGCCTGAGTAAGATACTAACATATAACCGAATTATATAAATAGTGGATCAAGGAGTTATTACCCGTAAAAGGTGGTTGTGCTGATGCCTTAATACTCGAGCATGGGAAAGGAGTTTCCCTTATCTTCGACGTGGGGCGCATATTGTCCCTTTGTAGCTATATCAGCTTTCTGGTGTGTATTTAGATTGACTATGCTGATCAGGTCCAAACCCCTTTGTGCTCGGGGTGTCGTCCCTGACGTGTACCATCATGGTGGGATGTGAACCTGGCCCGTGGCCTGGTACCTGGGTATTCCTACGGGCCCCAGCTGAATGCCAAAATGTAGTGACGTATTGTCACGCCCCTGATTTTACACACATGAAAATCGATATATAATCTCATAATTATACATGCGTGAACATTCAATCATCAATACAAAATACCTGTAAACTTTTTCCTTTTAAACCAAGCACGTACTGATGCCCTGAACCCTTAAAGTTAATATACACCCGCTCTCCACAGAGTTATATATTACACAAGCTTACGAATTAAATTGTCAACAACAAAATAAAACGTAAATGCTCCTCAGAGCTCACTACAAGCGGAAGTCTTAATAACGGTAAAGTCACAAAATTGGCTTCCTACCGTAAAGCTGCAAGCACGCTACCTCAGCTTCAGCCACGATTACACTGACCTGCAAGATTAACCCCTACACCGTTTGAATGGTGTACCGGGTTGCCACACAACAAACCCGGAATGCTTTTGCAAGCCCGTATGAGTAACTCAAAACCACACATGCACAACTTGCCCAACGAGGAAACCTATCAACTCTTAAAAAGGGACACACACCCTGTTTTCCCAAAACAGTACATTCTTTTCCCAAAACAAACAAATACAAGTCACCCCATGACAAAGTCATAATAATTGAAGCTCTGACAATTCAATATGCATTTCCCAAAAATCACAATAAAGGTCACATCGTGACCAAATCATATAATTGAAACTCTGACAATTAAATATGATACACAAATCCTCCCAGGACATTTAAAAGAAAGAATCCCCAAAACTCCCTTTTAAAACACACTCTCAATCAACACAAGTCACCCCGTGACAAAATCACAATAATTGAAACTCTGACGATTAAATATGATACACAAGTCCTCCCAGGACATTTAAAAGAAAGAATCCCCGAAACTCCCTTTTAAAAACACACGTACTCATGAGCATCAGATAGCTCCCCGCTACCCCCCATGATGTACCATGGCAACAGACTAGAGCTCTAATTGATCGTATCCACTCACCCGGCCAAAGGTGTGGAGTCCCGATATATATGCCTGAGGTCACCCCCAGCAACCCCAAATCCTCGGACCTCCCCGGTCGTCAGATCAAAACCTTTCAAAAAGGTCACTCAAGACCAAAAAGTTACTCAACTCACACAAAAGGAGATGTCACCCCGTGACTTCCAATCATCAGACCTCCCCGGTCGTTAGATCAAAACATTAACTCAAACCACAAGGAGAAATCACAACCTGTGACTCTCAGATCTTCCGACCCCCGGTCGTTAGATCAGAACGTTCAAATCACATCAAAGCAACTCACACCAAATCTTGACACTTTTCAAACAATAGAAATTCCCAATTCCTACACAATGTTTCCCGAAAAGTCAAGCCCCAAATAATAGAATGAAACCCATCAATACCTATTGCTTCAATTCACTCATCAACCCACAATAATATACATATTCCATGTAAATATATAAATGCGTGGTCATTCACTCAGGAATGCCATTAATACCAACTATAGTTTGCAGTTAACTAAATAACTCTCAAAACAATAAGGTTAACCCGTTCGTGAATGAACTTCGTGAGATTACTCACCTCGAACTCCCGCTGCGTCTTCAATATAGCACAAAGCCGCCAATCCACAAAATAACCGTCCAGAATACTTCGTCAAGTACCTAATCACATAGAGTTCCAACTTAGTAACGATTTACATTTGATTTAAGTTTGAAACCCCTGTTTTGAACTAAAATCCCCAAAGTGGCGCCAATCGAGGCAAAACCACATTCGAGACCTCCCAAAATCTCCGGAATACGTCCACGATCGATATGACCAAACCACAAGTCGATCGGACGCTCAAATCCTCACGGATCGAATAAATCGATCGGTATGAAACTGCAAAAATCATAACAATTCCATACGAACTCCAAAATTTGCATATTATATATCGAAACGCTCGTATCAACGAGTAGAACATATATAATACCAAAAAAAGTCCCTTACATGGCCGAAACTCAATATTTCACAAAACTCCCAACATAAAAAATCTTCATCTAAGCATGCTTGTGAATTCTCATAACTAGCTCGAAGTCAGAAAACAAGCATAAAGGGTCGAAAACTACCTCACAAGCCGTGAACAGTAATCCAAACTGAGTTGAACCGATTTCCACGTAAACTGATCAAAACAAACACCATAGATCGATCAGGGAGCCTTCTCTGAACTCAACCAAGGAAGCATGAAGCGAAGAAGTCGCCCGAGTTGTGTTTTCCGACCGGGTCCGAAAACACAAAACTGCACCGCCTTGCAACGCCGCCGTGGAGGAGAATTGGTGCTAGAGGACACCAGAGGGACGACCAGACGGATGAGACGATCCTATCTGGAAAGTTTCGTCGTCGGAGACCGCCGCAGTTCGCCGGAAAAGCCGGGTCGGTTCACCGGGTTCGGGTCGGGTCAGTCGCGGGCGAGGAGAGAGAACGGAGCGTTTCTGATTTTTCCGGAAATGGTAAATGTGAAATGTAAATAGTAAGTTTCCGAAAATGGAAACTCCTATTTATAGAACTTTCCCAAAACTTCAAATGTTCATAACTTTCACATACGAACTCCGATTGATGCGTTCCGCATATCCACAAACTCGTACCGACACGCTCTACAACTTTCGTGAAGGAAGTTTTTTGAGAATCTCAACGAATAAAAAGTCAAAATTCACATGACCCTCTAAACTGTGAAATTCGAATAATTATTCGCCCGAAACACTTCCGCTCCGTCCACAAGCCACTAAATTGTCCAATAACCACAAATTAGATTTCCGGAAAATCCTCAGAAATAATTACGAATTTCCAGGGCATCACACGTATCAGCTAGTGTGTACACTAGATACAAACCATAATCTGTCGACCGTATGATCGATATACAACGGATAATATTCGTCATCTAACATAGTTCATCAAATGGTGCCTTGATAGACCACGGAATTGCTCAATGTGGGACAACGGATTTTAATCGTCGTGTGAAGCGTTTTTTTGTAGTAGTGCCACTTGATTAGCTTGGTAGTAGAGCCTGAAGGAAAGTAAAGGGTTTGGTGAGCCAGTCGAAGTTATCAGACAGAGTTCTCGGCCGAATCAACGATTTCTCAGATTTTTGCTGCTAAGATTATTTTTAATTGACAAAGTTGTACATCAAAACCAATAATGAATTTTTTCAACAAATTTGTTGTATATTTCAAGAATTATTTTCAGCGTATGACAACTAATGTTCATAGTGAAAATTTAATATTATCTTAGATACTTTTTGAATAGTTTACTTGCAACTAACATGTGTAATCATAAAATTGACAGAGCCAAAGAATGAAGAAGGTTAGGACACAATTTTAGAAAAAAGTTGAGAACGGTTGTTGCCTTGTTTTCTCTTATTGGACATATGTCTTGCATTTTTAAATTACTAGTTATATTGGAGGAGAATGAAACCTTATCTAGCCTAATCCTAATTTAATTCTCAACCCCCCACCAGTTGGGCTAATCTCAAGAGCTTTTTGTTTGTTATTTAGGGTCGATAGACACTATCATAAAACTTTGTTCAGAGAATTCCAAAAAAAAACTAAGAAACAAGTAGATTAGGAGGAAATGAAGTCCAAATCCCGACAAACTATGAGTAAAACCCATCACTAGAGTCAAAACTTTTCTCCGCCGGACAAAATAATACCCAACTTTCAAAAGTGATCAAAATGATACCTAAATTTTTAAAAGTAATCAAAATGATTCCTAAATTTTTAAAAACAAATCAACTTGATACCCAATTTTCAAAAGTGATCAAAATGATACCTAAAGTTTTAAAAACAAATCAATTTGATACCTTAGTTTATTTTTTTTAGGGCTAAATACTGGTTACTACTCTGTGGTTTAGGTCCAAAATCAATTCAGTCCCTGGACTTCTAATTTCATCAAAAACACCCATGTACTTTCAATTCTGATCTAATAGGTCCAATTCATTAAGGGCATGTTTACTTACTTGGAATGGGAGGGAATGATTACGGGGTAAAAACATTCCTGCGTTTACTAACACATAAAGGAATCGGAATGATTCCGGGTAAAAGAATTCCTGCATTTACTAACACATGAAGGAATCGGAATGGATGTAGGTCCCACCTCCTTATCAGGAATCGATTCCCGAATACTCAGGAATTCGATTACGAATGGGGGAGATGGGTTTAGGAATCGTTCCTCCGGAATCAATACCGATTCCTTTCTTCTCTCATTCCACTTGTCTCCGATTCATGATTATTTTCCATTCCAAGTAAGTAAACGTGCCATAATATTCTGTTATGGGTTCAAGTTATAGTTGGATTATTTGTTGAAAAACTATTTATTTGATAGATTTCTAATAGTGGGACTCACTCCAAAATTGACTATGCAGGCCACCTCAACACCACATCATAAAACATAGGTCATGTATGAGCCATGTCAACAAGTTAAATGACTCAATTGTCGGAAGACTAACAAATTGGACGTATTATATGAAAATTGAAAATGTAAGGGTGTTCTTGATGAAATTAGAAGTTTAGGGACTGAATTGATTTTGGATCCAAACTACGTAGTAGTCAATATTTAGCCTTTTGTTTTTTAACTTCTTTGTTAAATCAAATGCAAAATCAAGCACAAAAATTGAAGTGATTTGTGGTCAGAGGGCCATCAATCATCTATAACCCAATCTTCTTCTTCTATAGAATTAAAAAAAATCTTCCATTCAATTTCAATTCTACCATCGATCGTAGAAACAAATAAAGTTCGGATGTTTCCCAACTTCTAAAGAAACAAAGAAAAATGGGTAGAGAAAGAGAGGCAGAGATAGAAGAAGAAGAAGAGAATTAACAAAAGTAAAATAAAAAATAATTGAAAAATAGTTTTTTGTGTAAAATATTATTATAACCCCATAAAATACTGCACCACACGTGATCAATTTTAACAAAAAGTTACAAAAAATTAAACCGAGGTATCAAATTGATTTTGATCACTTTTGAAAGTTGGGTATCAAGTTGATTTGTTTTTAAAATTTTAGGTTTCATTTTGATCACTTTTAAAAATTTAGGTATTATTTTGATCACTTTTGAAATTTAGGTATCATTTTGTTCGGTGGAGAAAATTTTTGACCCTAGTGGTGGGTTTTACTCGACAAACTATAGCAAAATATTGACGTGCCCGTCTGATTTTGGAAATTTTATCATTAGTGGTGAAATCTTGTTTTCCTGAAGATGAAATCGAGATTTGAAAACATGCAATTTACCGTGATTGGATATCTTCTAAACATTCAAGGTAGCTTCATAACAGAAAGGTAATCAACATGAGGCCTTCAGCAGGCCTTGCTTAAAATAGTGTTGTCAGTCACTCAGTCGGCTGAATGTTTGTATAGCCTGCATTGCTTTGAAGTTTTGTCGTCTTGCTGGCGCTGCTTGATTTCCATCGTCTTTTTTGGAATTTTGAAGTGACATACCCCTGAAGAACTGTTCCTTGCTGTTGCAAAAAGTGATGGATGGTCCAGATGAGAAGGCATTTTAATGTATAAAGGAAAAGAAAAGGGAGAAGAATCTCCTTAATTGTTAATACGAAAAAGAAGTCTCCAAGTTCCAACCATAACCATAAAGATTGCCTGGCCCAAGTCAAGCTATAAAGTAGTGCTTTCTTTATATTGTTGCTTTAGCTGTTAGGCTGGTAGCTTTATTTTGACAAGAATAGATTTTAAGAAAGAGTGTCCTTGTTGAAGTTTCTATTTTCTATGGGCTGTTTGGTGCTGGAGGGTTCAAATGGTTAGTTTCTGTAGAAAGCAATAGTCCAGTTCATCTTCCTATTTTGTATGTGTAAAATTTAGCTCAGGGAATATGATCAGCATCTATCCTTGTGTTACTGTCTCAAACACCACGTTTAAGTTTTAATGGCAATTAGTTTTTAGAATCCTTGATTACGTTGTGAACAGCAAATGTAATTAACGTAGAGATAATCACCTGCGTGATAAAATAGTATGATAGGTCGGCTGCTCCATTTCCAAATGAAAGATGAGCAGTTGGAAAACTTGGAATTCATCTACTGCTTTATAGGACATGATCGAGCTCTTGCTCGAAATTAAGAGAAGAATATCCATTTGAGGTTTGAAAGATTACTGGGAAGAGAAAAGATTTTTTTAGCATTTGTACAAAGAAAATTGTTCATGTTCTTATTCTTTTTCCTTGGTGGGTGTTTGGATGAACATTTTAGTATATTCTTCAATGGCTGGTGATGTAATGCAGAGTGTCCTGTCTTAAGCAAATTAAGCCAAGAGTGATAAGAGATGGCATTCTTTATTAACAACTCGAAGCTACAACATAATCATGTAACTGCTACAAAGCCCCACCACTTTCCCATGTCCCTCTTGCATCCCTATATCTCCCAATTGTTCAAATTCAAGTACGAAAGAACTACATTGCAACAAAATCAAAAGCAAAACATATTTTAGTCTTCAATATTGTGCTTCCTTAAATTTAAATGAACTCTTTGATCTGCATGCAAGTACGAAGTTATGAGCTAAGACTCCAACTGCAACCGAAGAATGGTAGCAAAACTCAAATCTTTCACTCTGTAACAAGGAAAATGGAATTAATAAAAAAAGGAGATGTTTGTAAGAATGAATGAGTCAGCAATGTTCCTTTGAAAGGTTAGCGAAGTTGTGGCTCAATCAATTCCAAGGTATTTCCTAAAGGGTCTTCAAACTTCTGGTTAGTGTTTGTAAAGATTGTCAGGCAACAAATCAGCCACTTGGGTGGAGAAAATGCGGTGATGCCAGTGAACACCAATGGTACAAATGAGAGAAGTAAGCCAGAGGAGTCCAGGCTTTCAAATTTGTCTTTGCTTTAACTTTTAACCATGAGTCTACTTTCTCTGAACTCTCATTTGTTAGATCGCAATTTATTTCTGAACATGTAAATACTTGATCATATATAGCAACTCTTATCTTTATAGCAGCAAGAACATTTGAAAATCTGTTCATGCAACTTTTGCAGATATATATGATTATGAATTATGATTGATTCTAAGTTCATCCTCATACTATGTAATTAACAAGGCTATGCAAAATATAAGATTGTAATTCAAGAACAACATGAATCAAGAATCTGCTGCATATTGAACATTATCTATACTATTATTAAGAGAAGAGGCTTTATTAGCCAAAACTGAAAATTTTGACAGATTTAACCCTGAAAGATTAAAAAACTTTAGCAACAAATTAAATCACAAGGGTAAATAGGACAATTATAAAATAGATTTTATTAAGAAAATTGAAAAGAAATTATCCCACTACCTCCCATTTTCTCTCCCACTATTTTCTCTCTGCAATAACTACCCACTAAATCTATTTTCTTTTGCAGATAACTTTTTTTTTTTACAATTAAAATTTTTCTTACACATGCAGAGTATGTGATTGCAGACTAGTATCTAGAAAACAAAACTGATAAAAGCATATGATACTAACAGGATGTAGTTCCAGAATCCATTGATGCTTCTCCTAGATGCACCCTCAATCTCAGATTGTTAATGGGACAATTTTGTTTGAGGTTTGGTGTTCTAGCAGGGATCAAATGAGGACGTTGTAATCCTTCTTATATCAGAAAAACTGTTGTGGCAATTCCTTCCATTAAGCAACTGCCTTATAACTTCCTTATGTTTATCTGAAAGGATTAATCTAAATAACCATACATGTTTGAATTCAAATTCAAAAACAGATTGCATTAATAAAACTATTTTCGATTACAAGCTTTATTAAATACTCTGATGTTACAAACTGAAACTCTAAAACTCCTCACAATGTCAACTTGCAGAAAGTGTTGATGTCTAGTTCAATAAGGTCTTACATCATTTACTTCTACAGTTCGAAGGGAACATACAGATCTTAGGAAATTGCTTTTCATTACAAAAGAGATCAGAAGGTAGGAATGACATATAACCTCGGATGTAGGGATACATGCTGCTCAAGTTTAACTAACTTGATTCCATCCTTACACTAAACTAAATGCAATAGGGCATTCTGATTTGAACGGTATCCTTGTAAGTTGTTAGAGAAAGCAGTCAAATAGATTGTGCATGTCGTTTATTCTATCATTACTTATTTACTTTCTCCTCTCACTTTTTCCCACACTTTTATATCAATTCAGTTTGATACAATTAAATATTTACTTTCTTTATATGTTGTATAGTATGATTCTTTACTTCACCCAGATCTTACGCATTTTAAACAAGACCATTGAAAGCAAAAGGGATTATAGCGATTCAAACATTCCGAAAGCACAGCTCAAAAGCATTCAAACCAGTTACTTGAATTTGAGTATAGTGATCTGATCCCTTGGTATGGCGTTGAAGTTTAGTTTCTGCTATTTCAATTAGTCTAATAGAATAATTGAGTGAAAAAATTAAAAGCGTATAGTATAATCGAGAATTGAAATCTAGTACGTAGTTCCACCAGAACTCTAAAGCAGTGGTTTATTTATTTTATTGCTCCATTTGGTAGGCTTTTAGCTCCTTTCACACGAACTAATTTAAAGAATTGGTCATGGTGTAGCAACAAAGAAAGAAAATAGTCGGTGCATGGTTGAAACAGGAAATTTTGTACTCTACCGCTTACTTCTGCTGTAAGATGGACTGAGATACTTTAGAATCTTCATTTCAAAGAGTTATATTAGTTGAAACTATTTAGGGTTAATATAGAGGCATTCCGTTCATCCCTTAAAGGTTAAGTTTACCTGTTACTGTTTCTTGTTTAGGCTACTACATCTCTGGTTTATGCATTCTGCTCCACTGAGGGACACAATACAAATTCCTTTTTGTCCACCTCTAACAACATTCAGTCATGTTAATTTGGGACAATAATACCCCTATTCAAAAAAAATTTGAGACAATAATTGCAACAGTTCTTAGAATCATTGATTATAATAAGAGCAGAAAATGTGATTAACATAGAAATAATCAACTGCAAGACAAAAAGAATATATGTATATAATGAACATCTAGAAACGAGGATCTTGACAAATCCTCAAAGACATTACTCGTTAAACAGTAACACAATTGCTTATGTTTGATGTGATCCACTAAAAGTGTCGAGATATATATAAAAAGTCAGACAATCTGGTAAGAGAGAACATTACTTGCTGGTAAAACTGTCTGGATTGTTACTACAAATACTTAACAGATGAAATATTCATCATAATAAGTGTCATCACCTCTTATGCTAGCCGTTGCTTCAAGTGACCACTTTTTCTTGCAAATGAGAGATGAAAGTTAGAAGCTTTCACGTAAACTGTTGGTTTTCCCTGTAGATAGGACAAGTGCTCTTCTCCACTGATTAGGAGACAAATATTTGTATGAGGTTGGAAACAACCAAAAAGCATATATATTTAAAAGAACATATTCTTTAGTTCTTACACTAAGCAAACTGGTTGTTCATGTTCTTATTCTATTCTTTGGTAGATATTTAGTTAATTTTTTAGTATTCTTTCAAATATCTGCCATTTTCGGAGTGTATTTGTCTTCAGGTTCATCGATCTAATTAACTTTAAACCTGTCAAGATTGTGATTAAAATGACAGATCTTCATTAACAATTAAAAGCTGCAACATAATCAATCATGTAACCACTACAAAGAATATTATTGACTCCATTGATGAATCCACTAAAATACTAAATACAATTGATAACTCCATTGATGAGCCACTAAAATCTTCAATACAATTGATAGGAAATGTAACCGACTATCTATAGTGAAAACAAAACAGAATCACACCACTTTTCCTATGACCCTTTTGTATTCCTAGGAAATAATTTACACCCAATTCTCTGAAGTATACAAAAACTCAAACCCAAAACCAACTCTAAAAAATATGACATTCCAGGCTTCAAAATTGCCCTTTCCAATGCCTTCGAATCTGAATGAACTCTTTGATCTGTATGCGACTATGAACTAAGACCCAACTATAATGTCAGACACCTAAAACCAAAAAGAAGGTGCCCAAAAATCAAAACACAGAGACTTTGTAGAATTTCTCGCTCAAGATGATGGACTTTTCCTCTGTACTCTTCTGTGTTGTGGAGGGCTTGGAAACCCACCAAACTCTTAAGGTCTTGTCAAGGCCTCCACTATACAACATAAAACCACCACCAACACTATTCGGCGATGCTTGCAAGCACTTGACTGGCCCTTCATGGCCACTAATAACCCCAATTTTGGAAAGCTTCCCAAAAGCCTCTCTCTTCCATATACCAATACTCTTATCTGCTGATCCACTACACAACATCTCCCCCATCAAACACATCGACAACACTGCCATTTGATGCGCTTTTGTTTCGGAAACCAACTTCCAGCTCGCAACTTGATCACCACCACTAGTACACACTTCCCATCCCATCACAAACCCATCGGAACCGCCTCCATAAACCCATCTCCCATCCTCTGAAACAATCACCGAATTGAACGAAACATCCTTATGACCCTCCAAAATACCCTTCAAGCAATGGGAGCTCTTCCCCTCTTTTCCCCAAGCCTTGATCTTTCCATCGGCAGAAGCAGAATACACGATCCCTTTACTTGCCACCAACCCATTAATGGCATCATCATGAGCCTTAATCGACTCCACGCACTTCAAATCCGAAACTCTCCACACCTTAAGGGTCTTATCCCACGATCCAGAGTAAATCAACCCATTATAGAAAGCCAGACAAGAGATACTATCAGCATGTTCAATCCACAACTTCTTGTGGTGCCTCCTCGTTTGCACATAATTGCTTTGCTTCATGAACTTCCCCAAATAGTCTTTCGTTGTAGGCAGTGTGTCCACAAGCTTAAACACATTCTCTGAACTCCGCGAAACCTTCCAAACTCTGATCCTGCTGTCTTGATGCGCCGTAAAGACCTTGTTCCCAACGGTCACAACCGCCTTCACCGAGCCATCGCCTTGTCCGAACTTGGTGAAAGGCCTCAAATCAGGCTGCTGCCACACGATGATGTCTTTGCCTTGTGAAGCACTGAGAATGAACTCTCCACATAAGGACAGGCACGAAATCGAGCCTTTATGGCCGGCAAGCACAGCCAGTGATCGGTAGGAGAAGGACCCGGATAAGTGCGTGCATGGAAAATGATGGTACTTGATATCCTGGAGCTCGAAACGTGCTGAGGTCGGCGGGCTTTCTTCGGAGGCCTCGCTGCTTGTGCTGCTGATGCTGCTGGTGCTTGCTGCTGTGGCAGAGAGTAAGGGAGTAACTGAGAGGCGTTTGTTTTCTGAAAGTGTCATGGGATGAAACATAGTGTACGTTCAGAAATGAACAGAGAGAGAGAGAGAGAGAGAGAGAGAGAGAGAGGAGAGAGAGGAGCGGAGTTGGGAGGAGGTAGGGGGGTAATGGAGGAGGGGACATATTTAAATGGGGGGAGAGGGGGAGGTGCAACGGCTACTTTGACGTGTGGCAAAGACGAAAATGTATGGAAGGTTTGATTAGTCGTTAATCTAAAAGTAGGTTGGCTTAGAGGGACCACTATACCACACAATGTCTAAAGCTCCATTTCATATTCTATTGATGGAGACCGAGCTGTAGGGCTTTTTCTGCATATTTTACGAGGGTTGTTCGCTGACCAGTTGGACGTCGCGAGCAAGGGTTACGTGTACTTTTTCTATTGACTGCAGATTTTTTTCTTAAGAATTATATTCCTTTCTCAAAGGAGAGTGAACACCAAGAGTAAACGGAGAAATTATAAATAACACTACTATTTAAGTATTTAAGTAACGAGAGAGTGTTATTCCTTAAAAAATAACTTTGGAGGAAATGTGAAGGGAAAGTGACTATAATGAATGAAAATAAATGTATAATTTTAAATTGTTGTAATTTTAATTTTTTAATTTCACGTATGTGATTAAGATCCACTTGTCTTAGATGATCATGACTGAGTAACTTCATCAGCTACTAACTACAATAATAAAAAAAGCCTTGTAACTAGGTACAATACTGAAATACAATTTAGCACTCGGTAAACACAAAAAAAAAAATTAAATTCTAAAGAATATGCTCTTGCGAGTGCAGGATAATTTACTCTCGAAAGAGAGGTTGTCAAGTGTCGTTCAAGGTCTGGGAGCTTCCTTTTACTCTGATCACGATGAGGGAGGTTGTAGTGGATCTTTGCAGCAGCTTTCTCTTGCCCAAGTGTCAAGGGCCAAACTTTGCAATGCGCAAAGCGGACCGTGCGGCACTTGCTAGCAAGCAAGTCAGCTAAGTGAGTACCTTGCAAGGAACAATGAAAGCCACACGATATTAAAATAGTGCTAGCAACAAGCAAGAACACAATTATACAAACGTTGGGCAACCGTGAAGAACAATGAATAATCGAAAGGAAAGATCAAAGGGCAATCTCACGAGACACAGATGATTGAATAATTCCTCTTTTATTGATGGTAAGATGGCAAGGAGGCAAAAGTACATGTGCTTACCTATACTAGTTCACTAGTCCAAACTATGCCGACTAGGAACTCCTCCCCAAAAAGCATATCGGCCTTACATGAACATGACAGGAGAAAACATGAAAAAGGCCGAGGAGACTAATGCTAAAATAAAATAAATTACATAATTTGTAAATTACCAAAACATCCCTAGCACACAAGCAAACCAACCAAATGCTTGACTAATGACCTTGGGCAAGGTTGCTTGTAGCATTACAAGTGCGGCCCCTAACACCAAGCATATGGCGATGAGGCTCCGACTAGGACGGCGTTGTTAGATCTAAGGCTGAAAGTTGCTAGCAGTGACAATGGCTTCCTTCCTCCAATCTTCATGGGTTTCAATCAATCATTTGACTCCTTCGTCAATCTTGGCGAACTGGTGATTTGAAGAGTGACAGTTGATGCATCGGCAGTTGATGTAGATCATTGGTCTGGCTTACTTGATTGGAGGCAGGCGGTAGGTGCTGTCGATGATGGCGCTAGTTTCATGATGCAATAACAAGTTGGCGGCAAACCCCTAGGGTTCTCTAGTGGATGGTATTCAAACTTCTAATTTTTGGCATGATCTTAAGTTGTAATAGAATTAGGCTTATTCCATTTTCTTTTTTTCCAGTCAAAATGGATGAGGGGTTTGCGACCTCTTGAGATGTTGTAGATTCTCCCTCAATAATCATGCCTATTTGTAGTTTTTCTTGGGAGTTGTTAGAGTGTTTTTGGTCAGGCATAAAGGTTTGAAAATGTGGGTTTACTTAGGTAATGACTATTTCTGACAACCTCATTAAGATAAGTCGTTATGTGTAATCTTGCTAAACTGACTATTCTCTCTTAAAAAAAAAAAAATCTTAAACTAGGTACAATACTTAAAAGAGAACTCAATACCATTACCTAATGCTTCATTCGGCACTTCTATAGAAAAAACATCACAATGATAGAATTAGGGACAAACAACTTTTGGTCTTGTCTATTTTCAACAATCAATCCCCAACTTCAATCATAAACCCTAAACCAATCAAAAAAATATAAGCCTAGGGATAAATCACGATCGCTAGGTGTTGGCGAATGACAAGACTTATCTGGTAGTCATCTACTAATTGTTGTATGATAATAATAAAAAAGAAAAATTAAGTCATAAGGATTACCGTACCGGATACTCTTGATAAATGGTTTATTATTATTTTCCAACAACTAATCTCTACTATTATAAAACGAAGTCCTCAGAAGCTTCACTAAATTTTGAGCTATCTTTTTTTTTTTTTTTTTTTTTGAATGAGTGGGGTGTCAGTCCATTATAGTAAAGTAGGAAACATTACAAATATGACTCACCCGAACTCCGGGCAACGACAGAAAAGAGTCATGAATGAATGGTCTAAAGCAAGCCCTAGACTACCCAAACATAATGTAACCATAGGATTAAGCTCCAATGATTCAAGTAACCTTGACACAACTAGGGAAGACTCCAAACGCAGCCAAGATCCCTCCCTAATTTTATTCATGTTCCCAAAGAATAACCCTACGCAGAGGGGGCTTCTCCGGGCTCAATGAACAAGTAAAAAATGAAAATAAAAACTCGAGGCCCAAAAGACCAATATTGAACCAATGTTCGAGCCCAAGCACCAACAAGCCCATGATCCATAACCATCCCTTGATCCACTTCAAACCTATTGCCATCAGTGGCCGTACCTCCCGTCGTCACCGGATCCCTAGAGACGCTCACAAGGCCATGCATCCCGTCGTTGCCTCCGTCATGCCTACCACCGTCGTGGTCACCACCCAAAAAAATACCGCTACCACTGGGAGCAAACATGCCGCTTCCAGTGACCTTGACCCTAATCGCACCTGAGCCATCATGCGTGCAGCCGCATATCTGCAACCCTCCATAAGAGGAATATGCATCAGAACTGATGCCCCCCCCCCCCCCCCCTCGGCGATTATACCCCCATCATCACCTGGCCGCCGCACGCGCCACCGTCACACATCAAATAAAGCTTCAGATCTAACACTGACGGACACAGAAGGGAAGCAAGTCGATTCCCCCACAGCCCAACCACCAGAGCGCTCCATAAACCATGCTAGATCTCGACCCACAACACTCCAAGCCGGAGGAAGGCCACCATAACCCATCACCGGAGACTCAGAGGAGCACCGAGCGCTAGAAACAAGAAGAAGGAAGCCGAGACCTCCCAATGCCAAGAGGATCCAACGCACAACAGCATTGAGACCACCTTCATCAGAGACCAGAGAGGGAGGGTAGCCACCCGTTCGAGTAAAATGAATCAAATTGTTGCCGCCGCGTAGAAACCCTAGGAGAGAACTTCTAGAGAGAGAGAGCATTTTTTTTTTATTACCTAGTTGGTACTATTGAGTGGTTCTATGACTTTTTAAATTTTGAGCTATCTTAGATACCCATATTGAGTTAATTGATGAAACAAATAAATATAAGGGTTATTATAGTAAGGGGTCGTGACCACTTACCCAATTTTAGCCTAAAAATTGCCCACTTACTCCACTAAGAGATTTTTAACCCCATGTACCCAATCTAACATCTACTTACAATTTTACCCCTATTAATCAACTCTCTCCTCTCAGACTCTCTCTCCTTCCCCTCAGTCTTCGATCTATTTCACTTTCCTCCCCCTTCACCGATTTTAGTCTCAGTCTCTCTCTCTCAACTCGTCTCAGTTTCAGCCTCTCTCTCTCAACTCGTCTCAGTCTCTCTCTCTCTCTCCATGTCTGCAGATCAGAAAATGGGTTTGGTTTGTCAAAATCGAGGGAGAGCCAAGCAGATCGGCGGTGAGGGTTTTTCCTATGCTTGCTGCTTTTCTCTCTCGGTCTGGTTCAGTAAGGCTTCAAATCCGAAATCAAGCAGCCGCAGTCCAGTTTGACGACGGCGGAGGAGATCAAGTCGAGTCGCCGACGGCGGAAGGTCTGCTGGAGCGAAATCTAATGGAGTTCCTAGGCGGCGACGGAGAAATTTTACGCCGGTGGCGGGGATGGCTGCAAACAACGTGTGGCGGTGGCTGGCTAGGTAGATTTGGTGACTTGTTTTGGGTGCCTAGAGTAATCTGGGTTACCGGATGGCGACGTCAATCTAGATTTTTTATTTTTTATTTTTATTTTTTTGGTAAATTTGGCAGAAGGCTTATAAGGAAAGAAGAAGCAAGAACGAAAAAAAAAGTTTTATTGAGTAGTTATACATGTCTATTGCGGGCCAATAATAAGATTATTGGGAGGCAATAATATACATATAAATTTATTAATTGTGCCACTAGTGTATTCATTTGGTTTTGGGAGTTTATGCAATTCACTGGAGGTCAATAATATGATTATTGGAGGCACTAATATGATTATTGGGAGGCAATAATATGAGTATTGGGGGGCAATAATATGATTACTGGGGGGCAATAATATGATCAATTGTGCTTGTAGTGTATTCATTTTGGTTTCGGGAGTTCATACAATTCACTGAACGAAAATAATATAATTATTGGAGGCAATAATATGATTTTTGGGAGGCAATAATATGATTACTGGGGGGCAATAATATGATTAATGGGCATTATTGGGGGGCAATAAATTCAGACGCCGGAATTCTGACACCAGTCCTATAGCCGGATTCCGATCACCGGTCACCGGTCGCCGGAGTCCGCTGCCGGCCACTAGTCACAGGAGCACAGCATGATGGAGGATGACTTTTCTCTCTAAGTGAGAAAGAAGGAGAGGGCAAAAAAGTCCTAAAAATAAATAAAAAGAATAAAAAAAAAGAATTAATTGGATAGTAGGAAAATAATCCCTCAGAGTATTTTAGATAAATGGGGTTAAAAAACTGTTAGTAGAGCAAGTGGGCAATTTTGTTGTTAAAATTGGGTAAATGATCATTTCCCCTTATAGTAGAAAGAAATAAACAAAAATAAATAAGTACCAGAGATATTTTTGAAAGACGTCATACGTGAGCTGTGGGAGAAATATAAAATAAATGATTGCATTCATTCCAAATTCTCACGTCCTAAGGCAAGTGGTCGGATGAACTGATAAATCAAAATTAGATGTGACTCTGTGAATCTGTGCATATACACAAGTAAAAAGCTAGTTTTTTATAAGTTGAAATCAGAATTTCTCGTCACTGCAGGTGCTTTACTCAGCTTAATTAAATGATTCTAGGTTATTATACAACCTTCAAACTAGACTTCGAAAATGAGACCCACGAGACGCATGGTTCACGGATTCTAAGGTCAGTGGCCGGACGAAAACGATGAAGACAACGGTTAGTCTGTTAGACGACTTGACTCTGGAAATTTCTTCTGCAAATAAATCCAATTGTGATTGACTCACCAGGATAACTAGATGGACCATTTCTTCTAATTTTCGCGAGTTGAAGAGAAAGCAGACATCCTTTGACACGGTCTCCCCTGAAACAGGGATATTGATATCTTTGTTTCCACCATAGCCGCTGCTGTATTAATTTTAATTTGTTGGAAAAGTTGCTTAGGCCTTTTATAACGATCATCAAAATTTGGCCATAGGATTAATGATTGTGACAAAAGAAAGGATATGGAATCATACTCGAATGTGATTTGGTTAAACTTCCTATTGGCACCAAGCCACCAAGTATGATCATTAATAGTCATAAAAAAAAAAAAAGTATGATCATTAATCACATGAATCACATTCACACGCAAATCAACAACTTAATTCGATTAGTTAATTCTATTTTCTCATCTCTGGCTAAGATTAATCTAAAGCTTTAGGACGTCTAATATATTCTATAATCAAAAGCTAGAAGCTTTAGCCTTTAGGTTTTAATATATTGTATCACCAGCTCATATAATTGACCCACTAGCAAAAGCATTACATTGGACCTAATATTAAACACATACGCTAAATGGTCGGTTGCAAGTTCTTGGTTTTCTGAGTTATAATAACACGAAGATTGACAAATGCTGTAAGGCTCTCTCTCACTTTTGGCTTTGATTTTTAATTTATTCCAAGACTTCGCATATGGAACAATTCACAAATGTGTCTCCCAAGAAACTGGGGGGCGAAGTCACAAGGAAACCACATCGCAAACAAAAATGAGAAGAGACAGAGGCAAACAGTGGTTCACTTTTCGGTCTCATATTCACATCTCGACCGTTCAGTTTTTAAGTACTAATGTATCGATCATCTCAGTAAAATTTCAGCCAAATTGATGGTCGTTAAGGTATTGATAACTGCCTTAAAACTATTAAAGTTCAGGTTTGACAAATTCAGTTCGTCTATTGGTTTAAGCGAGTCAGATACCTTAAACATCATCAATTTGGTTGAAATTTTGCAGAGATGATCTATACATTAGTACCTAAAAACTGAGCGGTCAAGATGTGAATATGAGACCGAAAAATGACCCTAAACTCTAACCTCGCACTTTAATTTCATAGTGAGGCCTCGCTCTGAATATATATATATATATATATATATGTTGGGAATTAATGTTGTTTTGTTTAAGGTTTCTGATTTTGTAGAATTTTGTTTAAGATTCAAGCAGCATGAACGAACCAAAATGTTAGGTTTATCCATTCTCAAAAAAAAAAAAAAAAAAAAGGAGGCTATGGATGATCTAGGAATGAAAAAAAAAACACTTGTTTCTCCACAGAAAATATAAACAAATATAACGGTGCGTTTGGATGAGAAAATTATAAAATCCGTATGAATTTATAAATGATGGAATCTTTAACTTCATCAATCTAAAATTTCATTAATTGCAATTTCTATTGTTTGGTTGCATTTATTTAGGATTTGAAATGTATAATAAATTAAGAAAGTTTAATACAAATAAAAAGATAAAGGGAAAATTTCGCAAACAGTACACCAAGTAAAGGCCACTAATAATTCTTATACATAAAGTTCCAAACCAAACATTTCGGTACACGAAATATGAAACTCGACCCACTATCAGTACACGACATCAATTTTTGACACCAAAATGTCCATTATGCCCTCAGTTCTTTTTTTTTTTAATAAATTTTTTTTTTTGTTATTTTTTTTTCCTTCGTTTTTATCTCTTTCTTCTTCCTTCTTCCGGGCTCACTCCCTCGCTTCCAATGCCGCCTTCCTCACCTCCACGCTCACTCCCTCGCTTCCAACGCCACCCTTGCCCTCCAATTGAACGCCCATTCCTCCACCCGAGAACAGGTTCTGCTCTAAATTTAGTAGCTGGGTTTTTGAATTTGATTGTGATTCTTGTGTACAACTCTGAATTGTTGCATATCTTGTTCAAAGTTTGGATCTTTCTTATCTGGGCGTGTTGCTTTTAATTCGAATTAGGAGGTTTCTCTATCTGGGTCTTTGATTTTGAAGCAGGAGTTAGATTTTCCCATTCTCTCTCTCTCTCTCTCTCTCTCTCTCTCTCTCTCTCTCTCTCTCTCTCTCTCTCTCTCTCTCACTTCTTCTTACTCTAAAAACTCTCACACTCTCTCTCTCTCTCTCTCTCTCTCTCTCTCTCTCTCTCTCTCTCTCTACGAGACAAATTGTGGTGTAGCTGTGGCTATTGCAAATTGTGTTAAAGTTCAGGGATTTTTCCTTGTTTTTGGTCCTGGTTGAGTTTCATGGTTGTAGGTGATCATGGAGCCGGAAGAAGGAAGAACAAAGACTTAAAAACGAAGGAAAAAAAAAACAGAAAAAAAATTATTAAAAAAAAAATTGTTGGCATAATGAACATTTTAGTGTCAAAAATTGACGTCGTGTACTGATAGTGGGTCGAGTTTCAGATTTCGTGTACCGAAATGTTTGGTTTGGAACTTTATGTATAAGAATTATTAGTGGCATTTACTTGGTGCACTGTTTGTGAAATTTTCCCAAAGATAAAATAGAAAAAAGTCTTGTTTTGGAAATAAAAATTGAATACTGCAAAGGAATTCGTAAATGACACATATTTTGGTGGAAATTGAAGTGAGGAATTTAAATAAAGAATTCTTTCGTTTTTTTCCACAGAGAAATTTAAAATTTCCAATCTGATAATGTCAAACGAGGAAATTGGCTTTTAGGAATTATGAAATCGTCATTTTCAATTAAATTCCATCATTTTTCCGTCATCCAAACACACTTTAAGAGACAAGGACTCCCAGCAATTGTAGAGGAAATATCCCATGGACAAGGACTCCCAACAATTGTAGAGGAAAACAACAAACCAATGTGTGATTACTATTTAGCAAGTTATTAGTCAAATAACTAATGAGAAACTTTTTTCTCTCTCTAGCCCCAATCTTCTTTGCGGTAACCCTAGCTTTGCTGGCTTATGACGGCAATGGGTTCTACAGAGGCAACTCTGGCCACTACTCTTCAATACCAAGACGTCCAATCTCTCCCTATGGTTGCTGTAAGAAGGTCCACAAGAAACCTTATTCTATGATGGAGGTCGAATGCCGAGACGTCTCCGTCAAACTGATTCCGATCAGTTTTAGCAGTGATCTGAGCTGTCACCATCTGATTCGGATCAGCCTGGATCTGTCACTAAGGCCATCAATCTCACGCCAGCCACCGGCTGGACTGCCTCCTTTTCACAGGTGCTCCGATGCCATCAACCCAGATCCCATATTGGGTTGATACTGAAACTGCCTGGCCGCCACTTTACACAACCTGGAATTCGCCGAGGTCTTCACCAGTGTTCTAGAAACCGTCAGAGATGAGGGTGGCTGCATAGTGGCTAATGTCAACAGCCACTCTTATCGGTGTGTATTGGGACAAAGGGGACTAATTTAAATCTGTCTGGAATGGGGAAATTAGTGCGGGACTGAAAAACTTGAGTTGCAAAAATATGATCCTCGAGTAAAACTTCATGTTCTGTTTGCTGAGGCAAAATTGAAAATTAAATAAGTATGCTCTTCTATATCATTATGATACACCAATTTGGAATTTTGGATCCTTGTTTATTGATGATTGAAACGGATATGCTAGCCTGTATCTAAGTAGACCCAAGTGCGTATAATAATATTTGGTGCTGTTGAATTGATTAATGATAATAAGAGCATCTTTAGCAATAAAGTTAAATTTGAGCCAAAGTAGCTAAAAAGTCATTTTAGCTAGCCACTTGAGAAATACGTCTGCATCAGTGCTCTCTATTTTAGCTAGTTTTGAATTTATATAATTTTTCAAACGAAGATTAAATAGTTTAAATATATTTATAAATTACATAAAATAACTTAAAATGAATGTTTTAAATTATAGAGAGCCTCATCTCGCTCTCTATATTTAGGAGCGAGATCGCTAAAAGTTAGAATGGAGAGCCACATAGGAGTCTGGTGCAGCTGCTAAAATAGATAAAAAGCTAAACATCATCTCAAAAATAGCTAAGGAGTCAAAATAGAGAGTCTGCTAAATATGCTCTAAGATTTCTTGGTTTGGTTTCAAATTTTACTAGTGGTATATACTGTGTAGGTACAAGATTTGTACATGTTGTATTGACATTCCCATACAAAGCATTGAAAAAGCCTACAAACTGGTCTTGGAGAATTTCAAGTAAATGCTTCTCATGCATAAGCACGAGATTGCAACATCCCTGAGATAGTCCGAGTCAGTCTTAGTCAGCCCTACGTTTTAGAGAACTTGTTTTCGGTAAGTATCTTTAGGGTTTCAAATTATTATTCTATAAAGATATTTTCTTGCTGTTAAAATCAATCCCTTGAAGTCCTAGGTGATTTAGGATTTGTTGTTTTTAATTGGATATCTTTTATTAAAAGATCTTTTCCTAATAGGAATCCAATGAGGGTAAAATCATGATTGATTGAGTATTGCGTTGCTCCTCCATATATTCAGAAAGCATACTGTTAATGTGGTGTGACTATAGACGCAAGAATTATTTGAGAGTCTTGCTTGCTTAAGATCGAGTTTCATAAAAGTCTAAAACACTCGTTCCATGTCTAAGTGTTCTTAGTCATTCGCTCATGTGCATTGATTCTCTCAGGATCAGTAGGGAGGCTGTGAAGCAAAAAGAGCTATATTTACAGATTGTTCAAGTGAAGAAGGCTTTCAAGGTTGAAGACAAACTTCTCATTAGTTGTACCTACATGTGCATTTGCAAGCATAATTAGCTATAATGAGCCACGCTCATTGTACCGCCAGAGGTACCAACTCCCACCAAAGGAGTGACCTACGGAAACACAGCCAGGCGGGCTATCGCCTGAGCCCCGGATCACCCCCAGATCACCGCTGACGCGCCGCGCCAAGATAGCATGTAATACCCCGAAAATCCAAATTAATTTCCGTGGATTTTTAGAAAGGATTTCGCCGTAGTAGGAGCGAGTACGAAGCTTGGAGAAGTTGTGGAATTAGTTCGAACGATTTTATTTTCGAAAACGAACGTTATTTAGGGTCTCGTGGAAATTGACTTTTTATACGTAAGGAATTTGGGAAAACTTTCTTCATGGAAGTTGTAGAGCTCGTCGACACGATGTCGTACATATGAGGAACACAATATTCGGAGTTTGTATGAATAAGTTATGAATATTTGAAATTTGGGAATTTTCTATAAATATCAAAAAAATCCGAATTATTTCATTAAGGACGAAAAAGTTTCAATTTTGTGTTTTGGCCCCCGGTTCTCTCCGTTCTCTCTCTTCAGAACGCTCGGGTCCCGACCGACCCGACCCGACCCGACAAATTCTCTCTCCTTCGGCGTTCTCCGGCCACGACCCGGCCCTCTCCGAACTCGCCGTACCCCGTACAGTCGCCCTCTGCCATCGCTTCGCCGAGCCACTGCCCCTAGACCTGGATCGAAGGAGCCCAGACAAGAGAAATCGGACCCGGCCGGAAAACCACTTTTCCGGCATTTCATGGGCTGATCCTCGCCATTTTCGTGATCTCCTCCTCCCCCTGATCATTCTCATATCCTCCTTGCACGACGATTTTGAGTGTGGAGTGAAAGATCACGAGTTGAAGATTTTGACGTCCCTGATTCGATATGGAATCTGATCAGACGCACGAGATTAATCCAACTTCAAAGCTTGATCTAAGACGATCTAGGCCGAACCAGACTTAGCTCCAGGTATGAAAGTTCATCAACCCTTCATTTTGAAGAAGTTTGTAGTTGACAACTTTTGCATCGGAGGTGGTTGACCGTCGTTGACCGCCGTCTGACCTCCGCTTGTGGCGGGGCGTCAGACCTTTTTTTGAGTTTTTATTATCTGGACGATGATCTATGCATCCATACGAGCGTTTTGATATATCACAAGGTTATTTTAGAAAAAGTTGATAAATAGTGGATTTACGTTTTGACGTTACTATTGAACGTTTTTACGTTTTATCTTCGGTTTACGATCTGCGAAGATCATACCGTCAGATTTACTTCAAATTCTAATATGTTGATCGTATGATTGTCCCGATGACTTTGTGAGGTCACGAGCGAAGATCCGACTGTTGGATCTTCGTATAATTGTGAAATAGTGATTCGGAAGGCGATTCGTGAGAATCTGACCATCGGATTTTCGTATAATTTTGAGGAGATGTTTGTTAGAGTAATTCAAGAAGATATGACCGTTGGATCTTCGTGATAATTTTGGAGGATGATCCTAAGGGCGATCCGTGAGGATCCGACCGTTGGATCATCATATAATTTCGATCTGACTGATGGATCATCATTAAATTAGAATCCGACTGTTGGATCATCATTAATTTAGAATCTGACCGTTGGATTTCTGTATATGTGTGGTTTATGAATGATTCCTAAGTTAAGATCGTGTTTGACTAAGTGATTGATGGATTGATTGGTGAACGATTTCGGATCGTTATTTTTGGGATATTAAGAAGACGCAGCTGGATTAGAGGTGAGTAAACCTCACATGGTTCATATTACGAACTGTATATAATTAATTGTTTTTTTTTTGTCGTAATTGTGAGGAAATATTTATGCTTGAACTATAGTTGGTATTAATAGGCATTCATGTGCGAATGTCTATGTATATATATTATTTACGTGAAATAATATGTATTGTTGGAGTTGTGAAATATTATGTATTGTTGGAGTTGTGAACTAATATGTATCGTTAGAGTGGTGTTGAGTTTATTGTTGAAAAGCAACATATTGTGAGAGGTGTTGAGTTTATTGTTGAGAAACAATATATTGAGAGAGGTGTTGAGTTTTATTGTTGAGGAACAATAAATTGTTGGGTCACGAGGTGACCATGGCATACTATCAGTGAACACGCTCTCGCGCCGGGTAGGTGGAACTGATAGTATTAAATCGTGAACCACGCTCTCGCGCCGGGTAGGTGGAAACGATCAGTTAGAGCTCTAGTCTGTCTGCCAATTGTTGAGTGGTGTTGTGAGGGAAATGTTGAGGATACTAGAGTCTCTTAAGTATGAGTTTTTATAGAGAGTCTCAAGAGTATTCTTTGTATCCTTGTTATGTGTATTTTGGAGTTACTTTGTGAGTTGAGGTTGTTTACTTGAGTTATATGATTTGTAATTTAATAAATCAACAGTTCATTCTTGTTTACTCATACGAGCTGTCAAAAGCTTACCGGGTTTGGTGTTGTTGCAATCCCGGTACACTATTCAAACTGTGTAGCGGGTACTACTACAGGTCAGGAGAATCAGGAAGGTGATCGAGCTGCGTAGAGTAGCTGCAAGTGTGTTATTCAGATTTTCCTTTGTGAGGTGTGTTATGCTTATTTAGAGCTTTACAATTTTACCTGTGAGAGTGAATTTGTATTAATAAACTCAAGATCTTCGAGATTTTATATTGGAGTGGCGAGTGGTGTGTTTGTTCTGAGAAAAAAATTCAGAACGTTTATTTGTTTAATTCGTTTAATTCATGTTTCGGATTTGAATTTATTATTCAAAATTCGGGGCGTGACATAGCATCAGAAGCTCCAGACGCTGGGAATCGAAGCACATCAGTCCTACATTGAAAACAAGAAGAAGATCAACTTTCTCCTCACCTATAAAAGGTTCTCTCCTCTCTCCTCATTAAGGACGCATTTATTACTACTCATTTATTGTTATACTGTCTATATGCATTGACTGACTTAGGCATCGGAGAAGTGAAGATCGCCCAACGCGGTCTCCCTCTGACGCCCTGTCTCTCGTGTGACAGCTAGCGAAGGCCATCAAGTCCTCAGAGTAGTGGTCCGCCCACCGGACTCGCATTAAATGAAAGATCGGCTACCGCCAGACTTTGAGCATTAACATTAGTTAAGTCTAGTAATTGTAGCTGAGCTAGTGCTACTTGTGTTTGTAAAGAGACATATCCTTCAGCATAAGTAAATTGATTTTATTTTGGGTTCTCAAGAGTAAGAGCCCCGCAGTGTTTTTAATCTCATATTTGAAGTTTTCACTACGTAACCAAAATCATATGTTCTGTTTGATTTTTGGTTTCTGCCCAATAAGGACTAAAACGTGCCTATCAATCCTTGATATCTAAATTCACGTTCTGCCAAGTATTTTCAACAACTACTAATCTCTTGCCTGTGAAGAAACTGGTTACAAGCTTATTATTTTCAATACTTACATCTAACAAAAAGTAAAATCTAATTCACTAGCGAAGTCAAAACGAAAACAAACAAGTGCCCCAAACATAAGTAGAAAGCTGAAGCTAAACTTGCTACAAACCCTAGATGCAGAAACAGTAGTCGTAACAGCTAAGTGGCTAACCAATACACCAAAGCCGACCTCACTAAAATGAACAAAAGCAAGGGCAAAACCTGTTTGGAGAACTAATTAAATAAAATGTCCACATATATAAGATATGTGGTAAGAAGGTAGTCATCGTGTCACATTGATATGCATCACCTGATCGATATTACCCTTTAACTGATATACGATGTCTAATCGATAATCTCCTCTCGACATTTCAGTTTTGTCTTTGTGGCGAAAAATATATTCCATTATGGTGAAGATATATACATTACAACTACATGATGTACGTAAAGAACAGAGGAAGAGATTGGAATAATCTGTTTGTATTTGATAATTGCTTTACAGTACAATGCCTAGATTTATACAAGGACTATATTCTATCTAAGGTAAGAACTAACTGTTTGATTTACAGAATATATTGAATTGAAAGCAGATACAAGAAACTGATACTCTTTGATTTAGGATCTGCCATTTGATTCACAGAGTGATTGAAGCACTAATCAATGCAATGAACCTGGACTATCTTCTTGGTTATCATTCCCCCGCAAGCTGAGAGGACGAGCACAAACCGAAAGCTTGGATGTAAGAAACTGGAAACGCTGAGTTGATAAGCCCTTGGTGAAAATGTCTGCTGTTTGGTCATCAGTAGAAACATAGGAAACGGCCAGCTCTTTTCTAACAACCTTATCCCTCACATAATGGTAATCAACTTCGATATGCTTGGTTCTGGAATGAAAAACTGGATTGGAGGCCAAAGATATGGAGCTAACATTATCACACCAGATCCGGGGACATGAGAGAAACACATTAAGATCACGAAATAGAGACCGAAGCCAAGACAACTCAGCAGCTGTGTAAGCAAGCTGCCGGTACTCAACTTCAGCACTAGAATTGGATATTGTTTTATGTTTCTTGGAGCTCCAAGAGATCAAGTTTGGACCAAGATAAACACAGAACCCACCAGTGGAATGACTATCATCCGGATCACCCGCATAATCGGCATCCGAATAGGCAACTAACTTGAGAGAACCTGGCTGATAAACTAATCCATGATCAATGGTACACTTCAAATATCGTAGGATTCGTTTGACTGCCACCCAATGGACATTAGTTGGTGAGTGCATGAACTGACACACTTGATTGATAGCATAACAAATATCAGGACGAGTGAGAGTAAGGTACTGTAAAGCCCCAACAATACTTCTATATTTTGACGGATCCTCTAATTTGACTCCATCATAGACACTAAGCTTTTTGCTAGATAAAACAGGCGTAGTATAAGGTCTAGAATCATGAAGCTTGGTCATTTTCAACAAATCCACAATATATTTATGTTGTGTCAGATGCAAATGTGCAAATGGTCACCATTATAAACAGCCTCAATACCAAGAAAGTAATGAACAGAGGCCAAATGTTTCATAGAGAATAAGGAGTTGAGTTGATGAATGAGGTGTGATATGTGAGAAGAGTTGTTACCCGTGATCAGTATGTCATCCACATAAATGAGAAGAATGATATATATGCCTCTATTATTGAATGTGAACATAGAGTAGTCAACCCGTGATTCCAGGAAGCCAAGTTCTTCTAAGTAATTCGAAAAGCACCGAAACCAAGCCCGAGGGGCCTGTTTTAAACCATATAAAGAACGGCGGAGCTTGCAGACATGTTGTGGGAATTTGGGATCGACAAAGCCAACAGGTTGCTTCATATAGACATCCTCATTGAGATAGCCATGGATAAACGCATTTTGGACATCTAACTATCTAATTGGCCAACGATGACTGACTACAAGAGCAAGAATGAGGGGAATTGTGGAGTGCTTAACAACTGGACTGAACGTTTCAGTATAATCAGGGCCCTCTTGCTGATGAAAGCCATTGACAACTAGCCTTGCCTTATATCGCTCAATACTCCCATTTGAGCGTTTCTTGATTCGGAATACCCATTTATTAGGAAGAATGTTCATTGAGGAGGATGGTGGAACTAAGGACCAAGTACTTGCCTGTTGCAATGCTTTGAATTCGTGACCCATTGCTTCACGCCATTCTTGATACTTTGCAGCCTGTGTATAACAAGTAGGCTCAAGAGGAAGAGTTAGGAGAGTATAGTGCATAACATATCTGGGATTGGGCTTGCGAATTCCATGTTTGCTGCAAGTGACAATGCCGCCATGATTATTCACCTGTGACACCAAATGAGATGATAACAATGGTGGAATCAGATTGTCAGTGGGGAGAGAGGTGGGGGGATCAGTGTGGGACGAGGGTGAAAGAATTGGTGATGCAGGTGGTTGTGTAGAGGAGGGCGAAATCGGAGTGGAAGTACTCTGATTTGGAAGAGAAGGGGAAGTTGGAGATTGGGATTGTGAGGAATCACCAAAAGTGAGAATTTGGCATTGTGGGTTCTGAGTATAGACTTGTAGAGATGGTGTGGGTGGTTGACGTTCATGGTCTGGAGGCGGAGCAATGTTTGCGGTAGAAGGAGAAGGAGAGTGAGATTGACGTGGAGGAGCAGAGAAACGTGGAGAAGGAGAAGGACTTGGAGAAAGAGATGGACTTGGGCCTAAAACTGGGCCAAAAATTAAAATGGACTGATCTGTTGAGGGATCAATGGAGGAGCTAGAAGTGAGAGCAGTTTCGGTAAATGGAAAACTGGACTCATCAAATAACACATGACGAGACAAATAAACACGACCTGAAGATGGATAAAAACAACGATATCCTTGATGATTGAGTGAATAATCCAAGAACACACAACGTTTGGACCGTAATTGTAATTTAGAAGAGTTATAGGGACGAAGATAAGGAAAACAAGCACAGACAAAGACCTTTAAAGAGTGATATTGAGGCACATGATGAAAAAGTTTTTCATAGGGAGAGACATAGTTAAGAACTCGGGATGGAAGACGATTGATGATATATACTGCCGTATTGAATGAGTCAACCCAATACATGGATGGCATATGTGCATGGGCCAAAAGAGTGAGTCCAGTATCAACAATATGGCAATGCTTTCGTTCGGCCAAACCGTTTTGTTCAGGGTGTTTTGAACAAGAAAATCTTTGGAAGATTCCATGAGTTGATAAATAGGATTGAAAAACATGACTCTTGTACTCACCACCTTCATCACACTAAAGCATTTTTATAGGACGATTAAATAATTTTTCCACGTGAGTACGAAAGGTGATAAATAATTGAAAGACTTCACTCTTTTGTTTCACGGGACAGATCCAAGAGTATCGGGAATAGTCATCGACAAAGAGTAAATAATATTTAAAACCTTGATGAGATAATAGAGAGGAGCACCAAACATCCGAATGTATTAATTCTAATGGGAAATTTGAAACAGAATCTGATAATTGATAGGGAAGTTTTGTACTTTTCCCTAATGGACATGATTGACAAAAAGAGAAGTTGCTTGATCCCAGTACTGGAACAACTTTATTAGACAATACTTTAGATACTATAGCAGAAGAAGCATGACCAAGGCGAGAATGCCAAGTTTCAGCGGAGACACGAGAGCCAACATAAGCCAATGAACTAGAGACTTTGGATGATTTTGAAGGAAACCGTAATGGATAAAGGCCATTTTCACTCTTCCCGTGGTAGAGCATCTTCCCTGTCTTCAGATCCTTGACGCAGAAGTAATTAGGATAGAAGATAAAATAACAAATAACAATGATTATCAATAGTGAATTTGTAGACTTATAGAAGATTAGTAGATGCAGAGGGACAATGAAAAATATCATTGAGATGAAAAGAGGAAGAGGAAGAATGAAGCTTAGATGAGCCAATGTGTTTAATAGACAATCCAGAATCAGAATTAATTCCACCAAGATTATCAAGACCTTTATAAGTTTGAGGAGAATCAATATTACCTAGGTTTGGTGTCACATGAGAATTGGCCCCGGTGTCTGTCAACCATGTTTCTTCAAAAGGAGAGTGATGAGCAGTCATGGCATTGAGCCGAGAAGATGGGACATGACCCTCATAAGATAAATTGAGGCGGTTGAAACAGTCAATAGCGGAGTGGCCAGGGAGAGAGCAGATTTGGCATTGAATGCGACCAGTATTGAAAAAGGAGTTACCAGTGCTTGTAGAGGTACCTGGTGCTGGACCCAAGATGGAAGACCGACGAGACCCAGAGGAGCCACGAGAATGAAGGAACGTACCACGGCCTCTAGAATGAGCAGAACCCGAACTTGTGATTCCATGAGAATTCGATGAGCCACGGTTGGAACCCCCACGTCCAAAGATGAATGAGTTCCGACCACGTCCCCTAGATTGATTTGCATGAAGTGCATGGACTCCTTCGGCAGCAGCAGGAAGAGCATATTCAGAGACGCGGCGCTCCGCACTAAGGAGAAGAGCTTCTAGGGCGTCATACGTGATATGAGAATCACGTGCCTGAGCGAAGCTGACTGTTGTTTCATAAAGGGGGCCAACATTGGTCATGATAATGTTGACAAGATCTGTATCAGGGACAGGAGAACCGGCAAGGGCCAAGTTGTCTACAATGGAATTGAGTTTGTCCAGGTAATCTGAAACAAACATAGTACCTCTAGTGGTGCGAAGGAGATCGGCTCGGAGTTGAAGGACACGGTGCTGGGATTGAGAAGCAAATCAGGTAGCTAATGCAGTCCACGTAGCATGAGAAGAGGTGGAGCGTGCGACAGTTGAGAGGACTTTGGGAGTGAGAGAGCCATTGATCCAACTCAGGACCATTTGATCTTGTAGAACCCAAGGCTCGAAGTCTGGATTAACTTGATCAGTGAGGCGACCTTCTTTATCTTTCAGGAAGCAAGGGGGACACAGAGTGGTACCATCAACAAAACCCCAAAGTTTTCTACTTTTCAGAATGGGGGTGATCTGAGCAAGCCATAGGGGATAGTTTGTTCGGTCAAGTTTGATGGTGAGGAAGTTTGAAACAGAATGAGTATTCTCAGTGGAGGATGAGGAGGCCATGGGACCTGGCATTGAGAGAAAAAAAATTATAGATATCAGGCTCTTGATACCATAAAGAACAGAGGAAGAGATTGGAATAATCTGTTTGTATTTGATAATTGCTTTACAGTACAATGCCTAGATTTATACAAGGACGTCTATATTCTATCTAAGGTAAGAACTAACTGTTTGATTTACAGAATATATTGAATTGACAGCAGATACAAGAAACTGATACTCTTTGATTTAGGATCTGCAATTTGATTTACAGAGTGATTGAAGCACTAATCAATGCAATGAACCTGGACTATCTTCTTGGTTATCAGTACGATAGGATAATATGGTGCGAGTTCTGCTCGGTAATTTAGATGGTGGCTCTGTTATAATTATCTAGAAAAATTCTCATTTTACTTGAGATCTTTATCAGTTTCACGATGTTTTAATATACTTTAATTGAATTGAATTGCATGCTTGGTATTAGGAAAAGAAAAGAGAATTCAAATTGGAAAAGTATCCTTGAAATTTTAGTTTTCACTACAAGAATAAGTTAATCACACGACACTCATCACACGACACATCAGTTTTTTCTGTCGTCTGAGTTAGTTAGACGACAGATTTTTTAAATCAGTCGTCTCATCTCTACTCATCCAACAAATGATCATTTCGTAAATTTGAGAGATTTCAGACGACACTAACAAGGACATCTGTTGTCTGAATAACCGAAAAAAAAAAAAACAAACTATCATTAATTTATATTTATTTTTCCCCCTCTCAAAACACCCAAAACCTTTCCGCCAAAAAAAAAAAAAAACACCCAAAACCTAACCTAGCAGTAAACCCGATCGAGTTCCCTCCTTAGCTGAAAATTTGGGTCAACTCTCTCTCTCGGCCTCCCTCCGACTCACCATCGCTCTCACCCTCAATCACCATCGCTTTCGGCCTCCCTCCGACCCTCCGACTCACCATCGCTCTCACCCTCAATCACCATCGCTTTCGGCCTCCCTCCGACCATCCGACTCACCATCGCTCTCACCCTCAATCACCATCGCTCTCGGCCTCCCTCCGACTCACCATCGCTCGCACCCTCAAATTAGTTGGTTTGATAACGTTCACTCCTCTAAATTAGTTGGTTCGGTGATTGATCAAATCTTGATAGAGTTTGGTTCTTCTTGATACCGTTACCTTTTCGATATTATCAGGTATGGTTATTGATGAAAGCTTGACAGAGTTTGGGTCTCTTTTGATGGAGTTTGGGTTTCTATTTCCTATTAAACCTGACAAAATCGTTTTCCTTTTGGGATTTTATTGTTCATTGAGCACACAGATAAAGAGAGGGATATGAGAACTGGGGAAGGAGGAAAAGAAGAAGAAGAAGAAGAAGAAGAGAGATTAGAAACTCTTGCTTGCTCGAGAGAAAACAAGTGGATGGTATTTTTTTTAATCTCCTCAAATTTTCTGATTGAAGCTTATTGGAGTACTGATCCAATATTTATAAATTGGTTATTATTATCCTTTTGGAGGCCTTGTGATGTTAGGAATGAGCTGTCTAAAGTAGTGCTTGCTAGCTGTGGCTTTGGATACCTTATAGATAATGACTGAAGAATTGGACAAGTGTCCAATTCTTCCTCCTAGCCTGGTTTATTCACCTATATATGTACTAGTCGGTTACCATGTTTAATTATGATATATCACAGCTTTATCTTTCTTCTGCTATTACCTCGCTCTCTTCTTGTATTTTTGGGTTTGGACCCTTATTATCTGGTATCAAAGCCAGGTCGCTACTACCACTTTCAAAGAACTCAATTTATTTACCTGCTGACTAGTATTATGCAACAAACTAGGATGAATAAATGAGTGAGTTGCCCCCCCATCAATCAATACATGAACCGACTTATTGTTATACCTTCCTTTTAGTTGCATGGTTCTGGGATTGTCAATGTCACCAATAACATGTAGTGATACTGTGAGTTCATCAAGTTTCCTATCCCCACTTGTTCCCTCTGAATCACCATCTTCAAGTTTAGGTGGGGGTGTGACAAGTTCACTCTCTTCTGGAATCCCTTCAATTAGTAAGGCTCTTCCCTGCCCAGATGTCTTCTTGCAAACATGACCACCCTTATAAGGTTCATCACAAAAGAAACAAAGGCCTCTTGCCCTTCTATCATGGTAGTCATGCTGAGACCATTTTCTGTCAGCTGAATTAGAGCTAGATGTGTGCATATTCGACCTCGTCCCTTGAGCCGAAGTAAATCTGTTGGATGGAAGCGATGAGTTTCTGCCACTAGAATAAGAAAAATTGGTGCTTCGTTGATTATAGGTTGGGGTTGAGCTGGAAACTTGAACTCTCTGAGAAACTCCTCCTCGCTGCCTCATATGCCTCTCTTCAAAAATCATAGCTAATTCATATGCTTGATAAAGAGACGTGGGCCTCATTGCCCTCACATCCACACTAATATCCTCTTTGAGACCACCCAAGAAACAAGCCAACAGAATATCATCAGAAAATCCAGGTGCTCGTCTGGCATATTTGTTAAACTGCGACTTAAATTCACTAACAGTCCCAGATTGAGATAACTTTGTCAATGCAGCTTGATAATCTGTTCGATTGTGAGAACCAAATTCCCTCATCAAAAGTTCAGTAAAACCAACCCAAGTGCCTGGATAATGATGCCGAAATAAATGCCACACATCTGCAGCCTCATCCACGAGATGCATTGCAGCAATAGCAACTCTGCGAGCTTCAGGAATCTGATACAAGTCAAAGTACTGCTCCGCCTTATTCAGCCAATGAAGCGGGTCACCACCACCAAAAGTCTGGAAGTCAAGACGCATCTGTCTCATTGTAGGGAGGTTGGGATCCATGTCTGGTTGCAACGGAAATTGAGCACCCTGAGGTTGATACATATGGTTGTGAATTTGTGGTTGGTGAAACTGAGGATAAGATGTTGGATAGTTGGAGTAAGTAGCTGGAGCTTGAACGGTATGTGGTTGAGTTGGTGACTGAGTGGTAAGATAATGGTTCACAACAAAAGGCAAGGTGGGTCTATTTTGTGGTCCATTATTGTTGCTGGGGTATGCATGCCATTGCGAAACATTATCGCAACTAGAATTAGCCTGCCACTGAGGGTAGTATGAAGAGGCACCAGAAGGACCAAGAGGCATGGAACCACCATGAAAAGAATTGCCAAGTATATAACCCATAGTAGGAGCAGGCATATTATGAGAATGGAACCCTGGGTAACCCATGCTTGGAACAGGAATATTGGATGAATGCGATACATGATTAGGAAAATTGAAATCAGTATAAGCAGGACCAATAGTATGTTGATAATAATGTGGTGGTTGTTGCCAATTCCCAGAGTCAGAGTTGTCAAACCTATCTCTTCCTTTAAATGCATCAGTCATCAACTTACTACCACTAGGAACATCACTAACAACAACAGGACTACCACAAGTAGCAACCATTTTACCACGTAGAATACTAGCACTAGCTCTAGAATTAACATGAGTATTAGCAGGAGAATTAGATATGGGCAGAGTAGTAGCTGTCGAAGAAACGATTATACCTGAAGAAATTTCACCGGGAGTGAAGCTCAAAATACCCAGACCGTGAGGGTAAATAGGTGAATGAGCCGAAACCGTAGAAGTAGACGGTTCAGAAGATGGGATAGATCCAAATTGCAGCGGGTTAGGAGACAACGGAGCCGGTGAAGAATGATTCACCGATGTAACTCGAAGAGCACGAAGTTCGTCGAGCAACTGAGACTGAAATTCAGCGTTCTGAGCTTGAATTTCAGCGTTCTCAGAACGCATACGCTCATGAGAAGCACGAATCTCATCGACGGAGTCGCGAACCGCTTGAAGTTGGCCTTCGGCCACTGTCTGTTGCGCCAAAGAATCCATTTCCACCGCTGAAAGATCCTTCGACGTATGATGGGTGGTGCCTCCCTTACGCGCCGGTCCCATGATACCGACGGCTCTGATACCAGATAATAAGGGTCCAAACCCAAAAATACAAGGGACACCCATCGACACGGAGGTATTTGTGTTACCTATCAATGGTTGTGAAGTGCTTCTGGGAGCTTCGTGGTTAAGGACACTTGGTGATATTGTCTGGAACTATGAGAAAATGACTATGAAGTTTTCTGTACAAGGTAGAGAATTTATGTTGCAAGGTATCCTTGATAATGACACTGCCTTGGTGAGTTGCGCTACAATGACTAAACTTTTGAAACAAGAAAAACAAGCAATGCTCATACAATTGATGGAGATTTCGAGTGCGGACAATGGTTCCTTGAATTTTGTGGATCCTGCTATAGTGACATTAATCAACAAGTTTGCTACCCTTTTTGATAAGTCTACCAATTTACCCCCACATAGAAGGCAAGACCATAGAATTGAGCTTCTACCAGGAACTACTCCAGTAAGTGTCAGGCCTTATCGGTATCCTCAATTTCAAAAGAATGAGGTCGAAAAAATCTGCAACGAGTTACTGGTGGAAAAACAGATCCAACATAGCACAAGTCCTTTCTCCTCTCCTGTTATTCTAGTCAAGAAAAAGGATGGCAGCAATAGAATGTGTGTGGACTATCGATCTCTTAATGCGGTGACAGTTAAAGACAAGTTTCCCATTCCGGTGGTCGACGAACTCTTAGATGAGTTACATGGAGCAGTGTACTTCACCAATTAGACTTACGGTCTGGATACCACCAAATCCGTATGCACCCTAAGGATGTGCATAAAACAGCTTTCAGGACTCATCAAGGGCATTACGAATTTTTAGTTATGCCATTTGGTCTCACTAATGCCCCTTCAACTTTTCAGTCCTTGATGAACGAAATATTTCATGACTTCTTAAGAAAATTTGTTTTGGTATTTTTTGACGACATATTGATCTACAACAAGTCGTTGGAAGAACATCTAATGCATCTCTCTCGGGTATTCTCAAGGTTAGACGACAATCAACTTAAGGTAAAACTGAGCAAGTGTGCTTTCGGTACAAAGAGTGTGGAATATTTAGGTCATATCATCTCAGATAAGGGAGTTTCAGTTGATCCGGAAAAGATTGAGGCCATACGGAATTGGAAGAAGCCCATGACTTTAAAGGGATTACGGGCATTCTTGGGGTTATCTGGTTACTATCGCAAATTCTGCAAAAATTATGGTATTACTGCCAAACCATTAACGAACATGCTTCAGAAGGACAACTTCAAGTGGACTCGAGAAGCCGAAAAAGCTTTTGAAGATTTGAAGTTGGCTATGACAACCACTCCAATACTTGCACTCCCTGATTTTTCAAAGGAATTCACTGTGGAGTATGATGCTTCTGGTCATGGTTTGGGAGCAGTTTTTTCTCAAGAGGGACATCCCATTGCTTATCTCAGTAAGACTTTGGCTCCGAAACATCTCGCATTAAGTGTTTACGACAAAGAGATGATGGCAGTGGTGTTTGCGGTTCAGCATTGGAGGCCTTACTTGTTAGGACACCGTTTCAAGATCCTCACTGATCATAGGACTATCCAATACTTTCTCAACCAAAGAATCACTACGCCGGCACAACAAAAGTGGTTGCTCAAATTGTTAGGATATGACTACAGTATTGCTTATAGAGCTGGACCCCAAAATATTGTTCCTGATGCACTTCAAGACAAGCTGAGCTCAATTCTTTGATGGGAATTTCAAGTCCTGTCATGGACTTCATGAAGGAAATTGCTGCTATATGTCATACTCATCCTGACACCATAAAAGTAGTGAGTGACATTGAGAACGGTACTTCTTCACAAAAGAATTTCACTATCATGAATGGTCAGTTGATGTATAAGAAGAGATTCTTTGTCCCAAATGTTGATGATTGGAGAGTCAAGATAATCAAGGAACTGCATTGTGGGAAAGAAGGGGGTCATTCAGGATGGTTGAGAACCTACAAAAGGATCTCAAGGAGTTTTTTGTGGCCTGGTATTAAGAAACAAGTGAAAATCTTTGTTTCCGAGTGTATGGTTTGTCAACAAGTCCACTATGAAACTATAGCACCTCCTGGCCTACTTCAACCTAATCCCATTCCTTCTGGTTTTTGGACTGACATATCAATGGACTTCATCGATGGTCTTCCTCGAGTTGCAGGTAAGGATTCTATTTTGGTTGTTGTGGACAGATTAACTAAATATGGACATTTTGTTGCTCTTAGCCATCCTTATACTGCAAGGTCTGTGGCTGAATCCTTTATCAAAGAAATATTTAGATTGCATGGAATGCCGGAAAATATCATCAGTGACAGAGATCCTATTTTTTTGAGTGCTTTCTGGAAGGATTTCTTTGAGTTGCAGGGTTCTAAGCTTTGTATGAGCACGTCCTACCATCCTCAAACTGATGGCCAAACAGAGTGTCTAAACAGAGTCTTAGAGCAGTATCTCAGCTGCGTAATATGTGAGCAGAAGGCGCAGTGGCCTGAGATTTTACCGTGGGCCGAGTGGTGGTATAATACTACCTACCACTCAGCAATCAAGATGACTCCATATGAAGCTTTATATGGGGTGCCCCCTCCTCGAATTCAAACTTATGTTCCTGGTTCTACATCAGTACATCAGGTGGATATCACGCTAAAGAATAGGGATGATCTTTTGGCTTTATTGAAGACAAATTTGCAGCAAGCTCAGGGACGGATGAAAACTTATTATGATAAGATCACACAGAGAGGGAATTTGCTGTTGGTGACTTTGTGTTCTTGAAGCTTCAACCTTATAGACAGAGGTCTGTTCAAGTAAGAAAATCTTATAAATTGTCACCCAAGTACTTTGGGCCATTTCAAGTGATTGAGAGGATTGGAAAGGTTGCTTATAAGCTTCAGCTCCCAGCTACTGCTAAAGTGCACCCAGTTTTTCATGTATCCCTACTTAAGAAAAAGCTTGGAGATTCTGTGGTTCCTTCCCCAAATCTGCCTCCCAACTTCGATTCAAACAAGGAGAATTGGGTTCCTGCTAGGATTTTGGAGAGAGCTTTATTTAAAAAGGGTAATTCACCTGAAGTGCGTTGGTTGGTTCAATGGAAAAATAGCTCGGATGAGGATGCTACTTGGGAGAGTGCTGAGTCTTTTCAACTTCGATTTCCTGAGTTCAAGGGTTAGATCATGCAATGTTTGAATGGGGGATCGGATATTGGAGTACTGATCCAATATTTATAAATTGGTTATTATTATCCTTTTGGAGGCCTTGTGATGTTAGGAATGAGCTGTCTAAAGTAGTGCTTGCTAGCTGTGGCTTTGGATACCTTATAGATAATGACTGAAGAATTGGACAGGTGTCCAATTCTTCCTCCTAGCCTGGTTTATTCACCTATATATGTACTAGTCGGTTACCATGTTTAATTATGATATATCACAGCTTTATCTTTCTTCTGCTATTTCCTCGCTCTCTTCTTGTATTTTTGGGTTTGGACCCTTATTAAAGCTGTTTATGAGTTTTGTATTCAAGTGATTTTTTTCTCAGAAGATTTGTGTTTTAGGTGTGGGTTATTTGTTTTCTTGCATGTTTATGGGTAAAGTTTGAAGTAAAGAAATAGATTGAGGTAACTTTGGGAATTGAGGAAACTTTGTTTATGGGTAGTTTGTTCATTTTGGGTTTGATTGGCAGATTCTTTCTCTGCTATTTGAACGATCCCACCACGAACACTACTGAAGCTACTGTTGCTAGCTGGTTAAACTTTTTATACATTTGGAACCTTGACAGCTATAGTCAATTGTGCTCTTATTTTTCGATGGACCAAACTATGAATTCTTTGAATTTGTACAGTTATTCTGCATAAACATATGCATCGATATTCTGTTTGCTTTCACAATTGCAGAAATATATGTGCTACTAACTATAGGGGGAAAACGCAATATGCTTTCCTCTGTGTGATTGTGTAATGCCCAAGCTCCAGAGGTATACTCTGTGCTTGTTTTTAGAAGCAAGGTGTTATTATTTTCATATCTGGAATGGCAAATGCAAAGAAAATGATGGTTATTGTTTTGGTGAATCAACTTGAGTGCATCTTTATTATAGGGAGGGGTTAATGGTTGAATTTTACTTTGGCTGGACCATGACTCCAATATCATTTTTCTATTTACCTCACCTTTGAAGTTGCAGTAACTTTGTATATATATGATATATATTTGTTTTGTTTCCTTACTTGAGCAATTCGAAATTACAGACGGGACAGCCCCCCTTGGCGCTATTCAAAAGGTATTAATTGAACATATTCTTGTAGAGAATATCACAACCTTTGGTCTTGTGTTATGTTCCCTATGTGATGTACAAGGTTGCTAGCCATCACCTAGACATCTCTTGTAGCAAAAATGCATCAGTTAGGACTGCAATTAAATAATTAGCATTCCATATTGTAGCTGCAATATATCTATTCAGTCTGGTCAGACCAATGCAATAGGATGAATCCTGGCTAAAGTCTGGTTAATGCTCCGCTCGAGTCATATTCAAAGTTCTCTAGAAAATCTAAACTTCCTCTCATCTAATTATTCAAATTATCATCATGAAGCATGTACTAATCTGAACTTCATATGTTCTTTAACTATTGTAAGGGCACTTTTAGGTTCTATAGCACGGCTTTCTTAAAAATGCATCACTTCCCTTACAACTCTTACAGGACACTGACTTTGCTATGTCTTGAACACAGAAACCCTAAAGCGACAATCCTCCCAACAGTTGACATTCACAGGTATAGACCTGCACCAACAGTCGCGTATTTTTCATCGAGAGGTCCTGCACAGCTTACCGAAAATGTTCTCAAGGTAATTTTCTTTTGCTTTCACCTTCACAATATAAAGCTCGATGTATTTTGACATGTGAAATTTGTATGGCTTGGGAGTTGGGACCAGTAGGAGGCTCATTGATCAACATATTGAGAGTGCACTCTCACTCTCTCTAGGGTCTCTTTAGGGTCACTGAGCCACCATTGACTCTGAAGAACCATGCTAGTTTTATTATACACCTGGAAGTAGTCATCTTATCCCCAGTATTTCTACACACAAACTCTACAAGGTTTCATGGATCTATATTGGTCTCAACTGTTCTGCTATCCATTTTAGGATTTGTCTTGCTTAGTTCTCTGGTCTCTTTGCATTTCCACATATGTACTCAATTTTCACATATACTAAAGGGGTCCTGATTAACACATGTTTCTGACATGAATTAAAACATGCAAAGTATGCATATTCTGAACTTATTTGTACTATGAAACATTAACATGAGTTTATACTCTTTCTTGATGTGCTTTTCAGCCTGACATAATGGCTCTGGGAGTGGCAATTTTAGCTGCCATCAGTCCCGACAATAAATCAGGGAGTATCCCCCATGGAGAAAAGCCATCCAAGTTGAATGCAAGCTTATTTTAAAAGGGTATAATAAAATTTCAAATTAGACAATTACCAGAATAGAAAAGAATATGGAACTGATTTGCCATTCTACTTGTTTATGTAAACAGGGAGAAGTACAGTATTTTATTGGAGTACAACTTGATGGCAGTCAGCACATTGAGCCTCTGCATAACTCTATTCCTGAAGTTACAGTAAAAGAGAGTGAAAAACTGGTATGGAAGATACATTGTGCACTTTTCAGATGATTGTGATCATAAATATTGAATGTTCTTTTCCTTAAATTGTTTGGTTGGTTCGTTACGCAGGTCAAAGAGACTGCAGTTAATGTTGATGAGGCAGCAAGAGAACTTCCAGATGCCAATATGGTAATGCCACTTTCTAAATCCACCGTTTGTAAAATCTAAAGGTTTAAAAATTTGACAGAAGTTTTCTCTAACTGCAGAAACTAGAAGATTTATGGATGAATCATTCGAAGGTCGTTCATCCAAAGCCTCATAGACGGGACAGCCCCCCTTGGAGAGCTATTCAAAAGGTATTAATTGTTCAATTATATATGTATGGTATTGTCGAATAAAATTTTTATAAACTGCCATGGGAAAATATTGGTTTTGTTCAGTGTCTATTACTGGTTCATGGAAACATAACATAGACATACTCATCTCTAAAATTTTTCTTTTCTATCTTCAAGTGTTAGGGATTTGTTCTGTTGTTTTTCTTAAAACTATATCATGATAGATTGCTGATCGAAGTAACTCTTGATATTGCAGATTCTAGACAGTGGAGAACAGATAGGATTGAAGCATTTTAAGCCTATAAAGCCCTTGGGATATGGATATGTACTTTTGGAAATGTTTTAGATTGGCAATGTAAGAACAGATGGCATTGATATATGACAATGTTATATTTTAGATTTGTTCAGGATATGAATGTTCATATTTGCAACAATTGTGCAAAGTTAATTCAGACAACATATATAGGTCAAATAACTGTAGTTTTCAAACGTATCACACAACTGAAGGGTTCACAAAACCATTGTCTGAGATCCACTCATACAACACATCTAAAAACAGCAAATAATACATGTTGTCTGAACTTCATTTCAGACAACAGAAATAACAAATTGATGTCGTGTGATCTCCATTCTGGTAACATGTATAGTAAAGTTACTGTCGTCTGATATTCAAATCAGACAACAGATATAACAATAATATGTTGACTAAGATTCATTTCAGACGACGGAAATAACAAATTGATGTTGTGTGATCTCCATTATGATAACATGTATAATAAAGTTACTGTCGTCTGAAATTGAAATCAGACAACAGATATAACAATAATATGTTGACTAAGATTCATTTCAGACAACAGAAATAACAAATTGATGTTGTGTGATCTCCATAAGACACAACTAAAACAACAATGACGGTTGTTGGAGATTCATTTCAGACAACAGTGTCACTATAACTGTGTGGTAGGCCTGGGCACGGTCCCAGCCCGAGGGTCAATATGCTGAGCCCGGGACCGAGCCCAAAGTTTTCGGGTCGGTCTCAGATGAAGTTTTCCGGCAGTCGGGACCGGAGAGAGCCTGGACCGATGTTTTCCAGGCTGGGTTTCTCGGGTTTTCGGGACTTTTGCACCATCTCAAGATTTGAAAAATCTGGTGAAGATCCACCACCGATCAGGTTAGAAACAGATAAACCGATTAAGGAACTTGAAGAATTTGAGGAGATCGAGGAATTTGACGAAGAAATCCGGCCAAAAACACATTCGTCGGGGTTTAGATGGAGGAATTTGAGGAGGTCGACTGGTTGAGGTTGTCGCTGTAGTGGCAACAGTAGCTGACTAGCCGTTGATAACTCATAATTTCATACATTTTTATACCCTTAAATATAAGATTCTAGGCTTAGTTCTTATCACTTTTGAGTCATTTACTTTGTGTATGTGTTTTGTAGGTTAAATTGGAGAAAAGAAGGATTTGGAGCTTAAAATCAAACGCAGGATTGAAAGGATGCTTGCTATCCTGAGTGTCCAGAATTGTCTCTGCTTTGCGTCAACTTCACAGCTTAAACTGTACCTTCTCACAAAGAACTAGCAGGCGAGCCTTATACTATTGGAAAGATACGGATGTTAGCTTTCTGAGGAATTTTACGGAAGTGGATTCGCATTCTCGTGGAGGAAGTTATGATGATTTAAGTGAACCTAGTTCGGGAAGGCAGATTCTGACGGATTTTGCATATCTTTTGGGAATCTAACTAGTGAGGCCCAAGTCCGTTGCTCTTAGCACTTGAATGGAACAAGGCTGAACGTGATTGACATATTTGGAGTAATTTCTTGCATTGATTTTAATAACCTTGCGTTCCTTTGGAGAGAAGAAAGCTATTCCAAGTTGGACTAGAAGACCGAAGAAGCCCAAGTCAAGTAGGAATTGAAAAGGAAGATAGAAGGCAGAAAACCTAGCGCGTTAGGAGAGGAGAAGACACAACATATTCCGCAGAGAACAAGAAGAAGAGAAGCTCTCACCATCGCTGGACCCGAGTTCCTCAATTCTTCCATTGTTTGTTTCATGTTTTCTTTGATTCTAGTCATGTTTTTCATGGTTATGGATTGCTAAATTTCTAGGCTAGGGCTGAGATGAAGCCCCTAGTATGACTATTCTATTTGTTTAGTTGGTTTGCTATTGAATTTCTGGATTTCTATGTTAAACTCTTAATCACCGTTTCAATAGAACTTCTATTCAAAATCTTTGCTCGGGATCAATAAGACCTAGGTTTTGTTTATGAGTTATTTGGTTGGAAAATATGATGCTTGATCAATGAGTAGATGTTTTCTAGGGTGTCAAAAGATAATTTAATCTTGTGATTAAAGAGTTGTGAATTGAGAATACAAGTGCTTGATCATAGTCGATATTCTTGTTTGCATGATTTCCTAGTTCTTTTGTGCTTAATGGAGTTAAACATGTTTGCTTGAACCTGATCATTAAGTGGAGTAAATTATAGTTTGGCTACTTGAGTTCTATACAGGATCAATAAGTTGGAATTCATAGGTTAGAAGAACTTTGGCATATGTCTGGGATCAATAAAGCTTATGTACGGAAATCTTAGCATGATATCTAGGGAATTCAATGGTTATCAAATAGAGAATAGGGTAGGAGTATTAGGTGGTGGATTCAATGCTTTAGCATCTTCATAATCTGCTTTCTTTAGAGTTTAAATCTCATTGCTCATTCTTGTTTTTAATTTCAGTTTTCCTTTCTTTAATTAAACCTCAATCACATCATAAAAATCAGTTTGTTTCACTTAAGTAAAGCACACCTGTCATTGCAAAATTGTTTCAATCAGTCCTTGAGGGAATGACCTCGTGCCTGCACATCTATCCTACAATTGAATCGTGCACTTGCTAGTACTAAATTAAAATTGATCATTCACTTTGAAGATTGAGTTGTTCCTCAAGTTCTTGATCTCAATTGCTCCATGGAGAAACACCTTTGTGACCAGAAAAGGACCCATCCACCGAGATTTTAACTTTCCTGGAAAGAGTCTCAGTCGAGAGTTATATAGCAGCACCTTTTGGTTTGGTTCGAATGTCTTTTGACGAATGACTTTATCATGAAACCTCTTGGTGCGCTCCTTGTAAATTTTTGCATTCTCATGGGACTCATTACGAATTTCCTCCATCTCATTCAGCTGCAATGCTCTCTGTTCACTGGCTGCATTCATGTCAAAATTGTAGTGCTTGATTGCCCAATATGCTCGGTGCTCCAACTCTACCGGAAGATGACAAGCCTTCCCAAAAACTAAGCGATATGGCGACATGCCAATTGGAGTTTTATAGGCTGTCCTATAAGCCCACAGAGCATCATTCAAACGTTGAGACCAATCTTTTCTATCCGGGCGAACTGTTTTCTCCAAAATATTTTTAATTTCCCGGTTGGAAATCTCAACTTGACCACTAGTTTGAGGATGGTAAGGTGTAGCCACTTTGTGAGTGATGGAATACTTCTTCATAAGTGATGCGAATGGCTTGTTGCAAAAGTGTAGTCCTCCATAGCTTATAATGGCTCGAGGAGTGCCTCGAGGAGTGCCAAAACGAGCAAAAATATTGTCTTTGAGAAAAGAAAGTACCACCTTGTGATCATTAGTTTTGCAAGCAATTGCTTCAACCCACTTTGATACATAATCCACTACCACCAATATATAGAGATTGCCAAAGGATTGAGGAAAGGGTCCCATGAAGTCTATTCCCCAAACATCAAATAATTCAACCACCAAAATATTACTCAAAGGCATCATGTCACGTTTGGAGATATTACCCATTCGTTGGCAGCGGTCACATGAAGAACAAAATTCAAAAGCATCCTTGAATAATGTTGGCCAATAAAAGCCACTTTGAAGAACTTTAGCCGCTGTTTTCTTGGATCCAAAATGCCCACCACAAGCATAACTATGGCAGAAACGAAGAATGCTTTGAAACTCACTTTCCGGTACACATCTTCTAATCAATTGGTCTGGGCAATGTTTGAATAAATATGGTTAATCCCAAATATAATGCTTCACTTTAGAAAGAAATTTCTCCCTCTCTTGCTTGCTCCAATGATCTGGAATTTTTTTAGTAACAATGAAGTTCACAATATGAGCAAACCAAGGAGGAGAATCACGTACCATAAACAATTGTTCATCAGGAAAATTTTCATTCAAAGGAAGGCAGTCCACTTCATCATCTTCATGCACCAATCTACTCAAGTGGTCTGCAACCACATTCTCACTTCCTTTTTTATCTTTTATCTCCAAATCAAATTCTTGAAGTAAAAGAACCCAACGGATCAGCCGAGGCTTGGCATCTTTCTTGGCAAGTAAATATTTAAGGGCAGCATGATCAGTGCAGACAATTACTTTGGAACCAATCAAATAAGACCTGAACTTGTCTAGAGCAAACACAACCGCAAGCAACTCTTTTTCGGTGGTAGAATAGTTAAGCTGAGCATCATTTAGAGTCTTTGAAGCATAATAAATAGCATGAGGAAGCCTCTCTATACGCTGCCCCAAAACTGCACCCACCGCATAATCCGACGCATCACACATTAATTCAAACGGTAAGTTCCAATCCGGAGGCTTAATGATAGGAGCTGAAGTTAGGAGGGCCTTAAGCTTGTTAAACGCCTCTAGACATGCTTCATCAAACACAAATTCTGCATCTTTTGCTAATAAATTGCTCAATGGTCCTGCAATCTTACTAAAATCCTTCATGAAACGCCGATAAAATCCGGCGTGGCCAAGGAAAGAACGCACTCCCTTTACTGTTGTTGGTGGAGGAAGATTGGTAATTAAATTCACTTTGGCTTTGTCAACTTCAATGCCTTTGCTTGAAACAATATGTCCCAACACAATACCTTGCTTGACCATAAAATGGCACTTCTCCCAATTGAGCACAAGATTGGTTTCTTGACATCTTTTGAGCACTAGAGCTAAATGAAGCAAACAATCATCAAAAGAAGAACCAAAAACAGAAAAGTCGTCCATAAATACCTCAATAAATCGCTCCACCATGTCGGAGAAAATACTCATTATACATCGTTGAAAGGTAGCCGGTGCGTTACACAATCCAAAAGGCATTCTCCGGTATGCGAAAGTACCAAAAGGGCAAGTAAATGTAGTCTTTTCTTGGTCCTCCGGTGCAATAGGAATTTGATTATACCCTGAATAGCCGTCAAGGAAACAATAATAACTATGACCCGCCAATCGCTCAAGCATCTGATCAATAAAAGGTAATGGAAAGTGGTCTTTGCGTGTGGCAGTGTTGAGCTTTCGGTAATCAATACATACTCTCCAACCGGTAGTCATCCTTGTAGGCACTAACTCATCTTTTTCATTCTTCACAACAGTTATTCCTGACTTTTTAGGTACCACTTGAACTGGACTAACCCATTGACTATTTGAAATTGGATATATAACTCCAACATCTGGGAGCTTCAAAATTTCAGCACGCACAACTTCTTTCATTGGTGGATTTAAACGCCTTTGTGCATCACGTGTTGGCTTCATATTGTCTTCAAGATGGATTCGGTGCATACACATTGTAGGACTTATACCTTTAATATCTGCAATTGTCCATCCAATCGCTGTTTTGTGAGCTTGAAGAACTTGCAATAACTTCTTTTCATCTTCTTCACAAAGGTCCGAAGCAATAATCACTGGAAGTGTCTCAAATTCACCAAAAAATACATATTTCAAGTGTGATGGCAGTGGCTTGAGCTCTAACTTTGGTGCTTGCTGAATGGAAGGCACAACTTTATTTGTGGACAAAGGTAAAGACTCAAATTGGTTCCACCTTCTTGATTCAAAAACCGGTGCAACATTAAGAAGCTTTTCTAACTCATCAACCTCTTTCTTGGCATCAAAATCCATTCCAGATTGTGTCAAACATACTTCAAGTGGATCTTGAGATGAATTCAAAACAAAAGATTCATGAGTGATAGGAGAAATAGAATCAACCATAAAACATTTACCATCATCAGAGGGACGTCGACCAGCTTCAAAAATCTTGTACTCCACGGACATGTCACCAACTGTCATAGATAGAAGTCCATCTTTTACTTTAATTATGGTATCAGCAGTAGCCATGAATGCACGGCCCAAAATGATTGGTACATCCTCACTTGAATAAGCATCTGGTTCAGTTTCAAGAATGACAAAATCTGCAGGCAATATGAACTTATCAACCTTCACTAACACATCTTCAACAATTCCCTTTGGCCTCTTGACTGATCGGTCTGCAAATTGCAAGGTGATTGATGTTGGTTGCAGGTCACCAAGCTTTAATTTCAAATATAGAGAGTATGGCATCAGGTTAACGCTGGTACCCAAGTCCATCAAAGCACGCTCAAAATAATGATCACCAATTGTGCAAGGGATTGTGAAGCTGCCTGGATCCTTCAACTTTGGAGGGAGTCTTCTTTGAATTACGACACTGACCTCTTCTGACAACAACACTTTCTCATGATCTTCAAATTTCCTTTTATTAGTGCATAACTCCTTCAAAAACTTCGCATAAGCTGGGATTTGTTTAATAGCATCAAGTAAAGGAATATTAATTTGCACCTTGCGAAATAGTTCCATAATCTCAGTCAAGTGCCTATCTTTCTTTGGCTTCTGAAGCAACTGTGGATATGGAGGTTTAGGAACAAAGTGAGACTCTGGAGTAGACCTTAAAGTCGTTTCTGGGGTGCTAGAAGTCGCTGGGTTCGAATCAGTTCGTTTTCGGGATTGCTGTTGCAGCTTCAATCCTTCTGCAGATTCCTTCTTTGCTGATTCATTAATTTCTGGGTTTCCCCGTTTGACTTCTTCTTTATCTCTTGGACTATGAACTTTTATATCGACTTCTTTTCCACTCCTCAATGTGATCACAGCTTTCATAGGCTCATGTTTCTCAAATTGACCCCTTGGATTAGCAAGAGTTTGGCTAGGTAAACGCCCTTGTTCTCTCTCATTCAAAGCAGTGGCAATCTGACCAACTTGAACTTCTAGCTTAGAAATAGCTTGAGATTGAACTTGTTGCTCTTTCTTGGTCTCTTGAATAGCTTGAAGCATCCGAGCATTAGCCTTTTGAAATTCCATCTGATTTTGTGCAAGTTGCTGCATGGTTTCTTCAAGAGATGGTTTCTTTTGTTCAATTGGCCCTTGATAATTTTGCATGGGAGGATTCCTTGGCATCTGCACTTGATTATTATTGCTATAAGAGAAATTTGGATGTTGTCTCCAACTTGGATTATAGGTATTTGAAAAATGATCATTCACAGGCCTTCTATAATTATTCACCATGTTGACTTGCTCATCTTGGAAGAAATTTTCAGAACACTCCTCGGTGGTATGTGCAATACTTGAACACAAAGCACATGTCTCCCTTGTAGCCTTATTTAACAGAGGAGTAAGGCTCTTCATTTGTCTTGCCAAGGTTGCAACTTGATCTTCCAACTTAGTACTTGCACTAACCTCATATAGTCCTCCTCTTTTGGGCGCTGATGTATAAGGATCATATTGCTGCGAATTTTCAAATATAGTCTCAAAAGCTTGAATTGCCTCATCTGCCATCTTTCCCATCAAGCTTCCACCAACTGTAGCATCCACCATACTTCTACTTTCGGAGTTCAAACCTCTGTAGAAAAATTGAGCCTTTTGGGGTTTAGAAAATCCATGGTGAGGACACTTCAAGAACAAATCCTTATAACGCTCCCAACTCTCATAAAAAGGTTCTCCTTCAGGTTGGGAGAAGCCAAAAATTTCTGCTTGGAGAGCATTGGTTTTCTTAGCTGGGAAGAATTTCAACAAGAACTTTTTAACCAAATCATCCCAAGTATTGATGGAACCAGGGGGAAGAGAGCTTAGCCACTTTCTGGCCTTGTCTTTCAATGAAAAAGGAAAAAGCCTTAAACGGATCTGCTCATCTGATATCTCATACCGAAAAGTCCCACATATGTCTTTGAATTCCTCCACATGGAGATAAGGGTCTTCATTCGTCTTCCCATAAAAGTTAGGCAAGCTCTGGATTGTTGCTGGTCTAATCTCAAAACGCACTCCTGCAGGAATGGGAGCTACAACAATACAAGATGATGTTGTGAGTGCAGTAGGAGCCGTGAACTCCTTCAATGCTTTTGTTTCATCTTCTGCCATTGGAACCGCAACTTGTTCTTGAGTTCTTGCTTGCCTTAAAAGCCTTCTACGAGTTCGTTCAATCTCCGGATCGTATACAATGATATCTAAATTCTTGGATCGACGACTTTGCATAAACACAATTCAAACCTACAAGAAGAACAAACAAAAAATAAGTAAAAGAAAAGAAAAACTAAAAAAACTATACAGAAATTAAGTATGGCACAACTGACAAATCAAATTGAATTAAGTCAGTCCCCGGCAACGGCGCCAAAAACTTGTTGTCAATTTTAATTTAGTACTCGCAAGTGCACGATTCAATTGTAGGATAGATGTGCAGGCACGAGGTCATTCCCTCAAGGACTGATTGAAACAATTTTGCAATGACAGGTGTGCTTTACTTAAGTGAAACAAACTGATTTTTATGATGTGATTGAGGTTTAATTAAAGAAAGGAAAACTGAAATTAAAAACAAGAATGAGCAATGAGATTTAAACTCTAAAGAAAGCAGATTATGAAGATGCTAAAGCATTGAATCCACCACCTAATACTTCTACCCTATTCTCTAGTTGATAACCATTGAATTCCCTAGATATCATGCTAAAGATTTCCGTACATAAGCCTTATTGATCCCAGACATATGCCAAAGTTCTCTAACCTATGAATTCCAACTTATTGATCCTGTATAGAACTCAAGTAGCCAAACTATAATTTACTCCACTTAATGATCAGGTTCAAGCAAACATGTTCAACTCCATTAAACACAAAAGAACTAGGAAATCATGCAAACAAGAATATCGACTATGATCAAGCTCTTGTATTCTCAATTCACAACTCTTTAATCACAAGATTGAATTATCTTTTGGCACCCTAGAAAACATCTACTCATTGATCAAGCATCATATGTTCCAACCAAATAACTCATAAACAAAACCTAGGTCTTATTGATCCCGAGCAAAGATTTTGAATAAAGTTCTATTGAAACGGTGATTAAGAGTTTAACATAGAAATCCAGAAATTCAATAGCAAACCAACTAAACAAATAGAATAGTCATACTAGGGGCTTCATCTCAGCCCTAGCCTAGAAATTTAGCAATCCATAACCATGAAAAACATGACTAGAATCAAAGAAAACATGAAACAAACAATGGAAGAATTGAGGAACTCGGGTCCAGCGATGTGAGAGCTTCTCTTCTTCTTGTTCTCTACGGAATATGCTGTGTCTTCTCCTCTCCTAACGCGCTAGGTTTTCTGCCTTCTATCTTCCTTTTCAATTCCTACTTGACTTGGGCTTCTTCGATCTTCTAGTCCAACTTGGAATAGCTTTCTTCTCTCCAAAGGAACGCAAGGTTATTAAAGTCAATGCAAGAAATTACTCCAAATATGTCAATCACGTTCAGCCTTGTTCCATTCAAGTGCTAAGAGCAACGGACTTGGGCCTCACTAGTTAGATTCCCAAAAGATATGCAAAATCCGTCAGAATCTGCCTTCCCGAACTAGGTTCACTTAAATCATTATAACTTCCTCCACGAGAATGCGAATCCACTTCCGTAAAATTCCTCAGAAAGCTAACATCCGTATCTTTCCAATGGTATAAGGCTCACCTTCTAGTTCCTTGTGAGAAGGTACAGTTTAATCTGTGAAGTTGACGCAAAGCAGAGACAATTCTGGACACTCAGGATAGCAAGCACCCTTTCAATCCTGCATTTGATTTTAAGCTCCAAATCCTTCTTTTCTCCAATTTAACCTACAAAACACAAACACAAAGTAAATGACTCAAAAGTGATAAGAACTAAGCCTAGAATCTTATATTTAAGGGTATAAAAATGTATGAAATTATGAGTTATCAGCCGTGCTCTGGAGAAAGGCATAGTTGACGAACCTCGTTGAAGGAGACGGGGTTGAGGAAGCGAGAGGGAGAATAAGTGGGTCATGATGGTGTTGATATATGTGGGTTGCCGGAGGTGGGTATATCTGGGAAGAGAAGAATTGAAGAGAAGAAGCAAGAAGGAAGAAAATCAAGAGGAGAAAACGTGTGGAGAGAGGAGGAGGAAAAGAAAGAAGGGCCCAACGTGGAGAGAGGAGGAAGACTAAAAAAAAATATAAAAATATATTTATTAATTGAAGGAGAGGACGTGTGGAGAGGGGGGGAGGAAAAGAGGGAACGTGGAGAGAGAAGAAGACTAAAAAAAAATATAAAAATATATTTATTAATTGAAGGAGAGGACGTGTGGAGAGAGGGGGAGGAAAAGAGGGAACGTGGAGAGAGAAGAAGACTAAAAAAAAATATAAAAAAATATTTATTAATTGAAAGAAGGTTCAACGTGGAGCCTATAAGAGAAAGGCATGTGGCATAATGACATATATAATCTATTCGGGCTTTTATCCGGGCTTTCATGGTGGTGTACTCTCAGGCCCGGGACCGGCCCGTTTTATTCTTAAACGGTCCGGGCCTCAAATTTTTGTGTTTTTTTTTCTTAAAGCCCGGTCCGAACCCGGCGGTCCGGATCGGTTCAGGCCGGTTTTTCGGGTTTTCGGGTCAAAACGCCCAGCCCTACAGTGTGGTGTGAAATTCATTTCAGACATCATGTAGTTGTGTTGCTGTTGTCTGAGATTCATCACACACAACACAGTTTTACTAAAACTGTTGAGGTAATATAGCTTTTCTCAACAGTTAATAAACGAACTGTCGTGTGAGTTTGTAACAGACAACAGTTAAACCTAATTATTTTAATTTGAAAATATTCAGACGACACATACTTAGCTATATATGTTGTGTGAATTTTGAACAGACAATAGTTTTTAACTGTCGTCTGAATGAGGTCAATCAGACGACAGGCTACTAGACAACAGCAGTTTTTTCATTTAGACGACAGTTAATGAACTGTCGTCTGATTAACTTTGTGGTATAGTGTTTATTACCTCTTCAGTTTTATAATCTACTTATTTTTATCCACTCACTCTAGCGATTTCTTTTTATTAGAAACGACAATTGTTTTTCCACCTCAACCCGCCACTATTTCACTATATTTAGGAGCCCCGAAGTGTACTATTCAACGATTACGAGGGAATTCGTTTGCATCATGCACAATCTATCACGAAACAAACACTGACATGGGGATTTTAATTTATTATTATGAATAGTAAATATCATGGATTTGATTATTCCAATCGATTCATATGAAATTTTTTAGGTTACATAAGGATGATCAACTGTGTCTTTATTTCAACGAGCACTTCACTTAACTCCGGTACATATATGAGATGCATATGTATCTCACTTCAACCACTTGACGGTGGAACTGTATACTATAACCTGCGGTGGATAGCCAAACTTGTGAGAGTCATTATCAAATATGTCAAATTAAGCAGCAGATCCCTTATGCATATTAACTATGAGAAAGAGTTTAATTTAGAATCTTACTTCCACACTTCATTCCACGAGGAATATCGATACCACAGGATCTAATGACCTTAACCACCTTGTCCATGTCAACCAGCTGCTCGACCATCTTCGTCACGTGCTGGCACGCGCATGGAATGTCTAATGTCCTCATTGCCGTGCAGCATCCTTGAGTCTCTGGCGCTAATAGAGAACCCCCTCTGAACATAACCCGCACCTTGCGTCATCACACCTTGCATGTCACCCTACCAAGCCCGCCCCAGAACAACATCGACTTCAATGGAGAATAAAATTTCTATCAACGCAAAGGCAGCGAAAACCATGAAAGGAAGATTTAGCATTTCCATCTTGCATGCTCTTTGTGTTTGTGCTTTTAATTGTTGCTGGGGGCCAATAAGTTATTGTAGGGTATATTATATAAGTATCTGGATACGGATTTACGTTTCTAGCGTTACAGATTTTGTAACTTTTGAACGTGGGGTTGCATACACTATTATAATTGTGGGCAACAGCCACATATATATTGCCACGAACTTAAGGAACTGTGGAGATTGGGGTCATACCTACTGTTCTGAAACATGTTGGTGTCCATATCTTCCACCGACAAACACAAAGTGTGGGCAGGTATTATTTTATACTTGTTAAAATCTTCATCCTAAAACATGTAGGACATGGCCACTTTGACATGAATTTGTAAATATTCCTTTTTTTCAAAAATTATTTTTTTATATTTTCTTCATGAGTGGATGTTATTTTTATTTATTTTATATTGAAATAAATTATGGGGCTTTTAATTACTGTAAATTGTAGAAAAAATGGGGCAAACTACTTTATCTTTTTGAGAAATTTCTGGGAAAAAAGTATAGCTTTAACTGATCGATGGAGCTGTCATGAACAAAAACATACGAGTCCGGCCTTCTGTAAGGTGTAACCGATAAGCCAAGGGGTTGTTTGATTTTCCTAAAAGGTTACCCTCTTAGAATTAGAGAGGGGCATTTACATGATGGGACTAGATATGGTGCTGTAAATCCTGTGATGTTTATCATCCACTCATTTTACATCTATTTAATTAAAAATTACAATGTATATGAATTAAAATTACTATATAGAGAAGAAAGTTATCATATTTATTTACACTATTTATATATAGTTAAACTAAATTTACAATATTGACAACAAATTTTTTCAAAAACTTGTAATAAGGTCGGAAGTGGTGTAATCATAATTAATAGATCTAAGATTACACAAAATAGGACTCATACATTACCACTCTGACAACAAATTTGTTGTTGTTCAAGTAAATCCAGAATATGTGTCTGGCCCAAACTAGAGGTTAATTGCTCTAGTTGAAATAAGGTTTATATTAGAGATATTCTCGGAAAATCTTAGGAGATATCCAATCAATGTACGATTATGTTTCCATATACAACTCTATCTCTATGTTTGTAATCCTCTATATAAAGAGGCCCCTATTATCAATGAAAGTACGATTCAATTCTCTCCCAATTCAGTTTTCCTTAAACACGTTATCAGCACGAAGCCCTAACCCTGAAACCCTAAATTCGTAGCCTTCAAATCCCATAAACCACCGCCGTCCACCTTGAAGGTCTCAACCCCAAGAGTGCAGAACCGGCGGCGCCACCCCCAGAACAGGCCGAAAAAATACCGAACCGGCTCTCAGAAGTACCAGAAATCCCTCTGCCCGGTTCAAGGCTTTTTCCTCCGCCCCTAAAAGCCGTACTCCATAACCTACAGCACCTCGATCTTAGATTGCCGGAACCGGAATAATCATCACCGGAACCAGCCTGAAAATCTATGAACCGGCCACCAGAAGTTCATCCGCGTTGAACCGCCGCCTGATATTCATCCTTGGAGTTTCTCTTTGCCTCTATCAGTCCAATCCAGAAAAAAACAAAACAAGCCCAGCCCAAGAAACAGAGCAGTCCTAAGCCCAGAAGCAAAAGACCAACCCACAGCCCAGAAGGAAGAAACATGCCTGAAGCCCAACCAGTCAACCCACTGACGTCAGCACAGAAACCTTCCATGTCAGCACCCAATCTGCACTGCCACGTCAGCGTCCAGTCAGCACTAGCGTCCTCGTCAGCAGAGGACCCCAGTGCCATGTCAGCACCGGTCAGCTCCGGTTGACCGTTTCCAGTCAACTTCCTGCGACTTTTCCGGCGACTTTTTCGGACCATTTTCAGGCGACTTTTTCCGGTCAAATTTCCGGCGACCTATTTCGAGGTATTTTTTTACTAAAAGTTTTATTTCTTCTCTTCCTTTTCTCGGGGACATGCAAACTCCCTTCTTCTACCCCCCTTTCTTCATCATAGGGGAGACCAAATTAAGCCGAACTGTGGGGGTTCGCGCTCACTCCAAGCTTGGAGCTTGTAGAGTCCTCCAAACTTAGAGTTTGTTAAGATAAAACAATCGACCACAAACCTCATTGTTTCGATCTAATCCAACCCCTCTTGGAATTGAATTTCTTGGAAGTGACTATGCTCAGAAATTCTTAATTTCTAGGAAGCGACTACGCTCAGAAATTTTTATTGTTTTCGTGGTAGCCTTTTCGCTCCGAAACTAACCCTAATTTCTTGTTCTCTTTCAGGATGAGTAACCTGAACAAATTGGACTTTGCTCCATTGGGAACAACTGGCTCTGGATATCACAGGTGGGTTCGTGATGTCCGCCAGCATCTCAAGGCCGATGGAATCCTAGATACGATTCTTGAGCCTATCCAGGACGTGCTAATTGTTGAGCAAGCTCAAGCTTTGGAAGCAAATAGAGCAGCTTTAGAGGCAAATAAGGCGAAAGTCATCATCCTAATGACTCGTCATATGGATGATTCGCTCCAGTATGAGTGTATAAATGAAGAAGACCCCAGAAGGCTGTGGGTCTCACTCGAAGAAAGATTTGGTAACGTCCGTGACTCCCTGCTTCCTGACCTAGAAGTGAGATGGCATAGCCTCCGCTTCTGTGATTTCAAGTCAGTTCTTGACTACAACTCGGAAGCACTTCGCATTAAATCCTTAATGGAATTCTATGGTAAAGAGATCACAGATGCGATGTTGATTGAGAAGACTCTCTCTACCTTCCCCGTCTCTGCATTGATGGTTGCTAAGAACTATTGAATTGATGTTACTGCAGGACGGATCACAAGGTTTCATGAGCTCATTGGAGCTATGAATGTGGCTGAAAAGCATGATAACATCCTTGTGAAGAACTATAATTCGAGATCCGTGGAAATAGAGCATATTCCGGAATCCAATTACAGTCGAGTCCCTAGGAGAGGGCGCCAAGAGCGAAACTCTAATCTTAGGGATACTTCTGGACGTCCTAGTCCATATAATTGCTCTACTTGGGAAGGTAACCGCCAAAATAGGCAAACACGGAACCGAAGAGGTCAACGTGGAAAGAGAGAGGGAGGCAACGCCTCTGGCCATGTTGGTGGCGCCACCAACACTAAGAGCCATCTAAATGACGCTTTCAAAGTGCCTCAATCAATGGAGTCTGAGCAAAGAGATGTATGTTCTCGATATGGAGTATCTGGACATTGGGCACACATTTGTAGAGCTCGTGAAGAAATTGTCTCTGCCTACAAAGCATATTGTGAAGCAAGAGAAGCACACGATGTGGAACAAGAAGATCAAGAAGATGATCTAGAGTGAAGGGTTGAAGACTACAAATTTGGTTGGGATCAATAGATCGCCAATTCTGTTTAAGTCTTTATTTTTCCAAGAGATGTAATAGGCAATTGCCATATATTTTTGTAGTAAATGTCAATGGTTTAGTCTTTCTTCAAAGTAGGCTCACCCAAAGTAAGTGTGATGTCTAGGAAGGTTATGAGATTAGTGGTACTTAAGCGAGCCTTGCTCCACCGACATCTCTCTACTCACCTGGTCACATTTATTTTGGAATTACCGAAAGAAGTTAGACGACTACCATTGTTTTGAGCATATTACTTTGTGACTACGATGGCTGGGCCATTAGTATTAATTCAAGGACATGGAATAGCCCAAGTTTCGCTTGCCAAATGACACCTTGATTACTGTCACAGAAACTCTCTACGCTCCTAGGGCAAATCGCACCTATGGATAGCCAACGGATTCCATGCGAAAAAGCATGTAGAGAACGGAAATGAGTTCCTTTGGAATACATCTAATGATTGCGAACAAATGCGCATCTTAGAGAAGTTTATGTGTGTCTCTAGTGGACTCTATGTCACTATTCGAGTTATTAATCCAATAAAAGTTATTAGAGAAGATCTCTTGGATTTAGACACATATTGGCTTTGTCACGACCAGATAGGTCATCCTAGTCATGATATGATGATCCGTCTACTAAAGACTTCACATGGACATCCTTTCTTTCGAGCGAAAAGAAGCATGAATCAAAAGTTGATTCCTGGACTTAGTGTGACTGACGATGCTTCCTAGGGCACCGCCTCCGACTTAGGCTGGCACAGTCCCTATCCATGATGCCATGGATGGCATCCATCATGGTGATGGCGCCCCAGGTGATGCTGCAATCACCAACTTTGCTTGAAATAGCGTTTCAGACGCTTAGCCCAAACCAAAATCCTCATTGGTTGATTCTAAGGCCTCTCGCTCGTTTTACAAAGCCCATTCCTTAGGGAAGTTAGGACTGAGACCGTCCTATACAAAGGATATGAAAATACTCATTCTGTTCTTACATAGAATCTGTCGGGATTCTGTGGACTAGTTCAACCAACTTGCGGACGTTTAAACATCTCATGATGTTGGTTGACACGCAAACACGTTGGTCACTTGTTGTGCCATTGTCCACTTGTAATGCTGCTTACGCTACACTTCTAGCGAATATCATATGACAACGGGCTCACTCCCCCCTATTCAGTCAATTGGACTTGACGATGCTAGAGAGTTTAGATCAAAGACTTTCGATGCTTATTGCATTGGGACTAATGTTGGACATCACATTCCCATAAACACACCCAAATGGTCTCGCGGAAATGTCTACGATGGTTGTCCGGACATTGGTAATGAGCACCAATCTCCTTATATCCGCTTGGGGTGATGCAATATCGCATGCAGCTATGCTAATTCTTCTACCACCCACTGCCACTCAATCTACCTCTGCGTTACAGTTAGTGACTGGGTACAAATATCGTACTTAAGCATATTTGAGTGTGCCATTTATGTGCCAATTGCTCCGCCACAGACGAATGGGAAACTCAGTTAGATTTGAGACTCCAACAATCGTCTGCCACTTAATGCCCTTGCATGGCGATATCCTTACCACTAGATTTGCGGATGTTACTTTGATGAGACAGTCTTCCCGTCGTTAGGGGGGGATAAGAACAAAGATGTTCAGCAGGAACGACAGGAATTGCCGTGGCCTGTCCCCACTATGTCTCATCTCAATCCCTACTAAAGTGACGAGATCACACACCTGCTGCAAATATGCCTGCAAGGAAGTACGTCCCTACGAGAGGATGTAACGCCACCCTACACGGAGGTAGGCATGGCGCCAACGCCAAAGAGAGTGGCACTCTGGCGTTACAAGTCATGGCCCCAGCTAGGATGCGTGGGAGGCCCGTTGGTTCGAAGGATGCTTTAGCACAACCTAATCCTTGGATCATTCAAAATCTGTCTCATGAGTATCTTCCGGGTTATGGTTATCGTTGGGGGACGCCTCAACGTCAGAACCTATTCCTGAGAATATAGAGCTCTATGAAACTTACACTAGTGTACATGAGACGTGGGATAAAAACTCCATCATAATTGATGATGTAGTTGCGCATTTCGTTGCACATGAGTTTGTTGAGTCAGATGATATCGAACCACACTCCGTTGATGAATGAATGCCAACGTAGAGAGATTTGGCCTAAATGGAAAGATGAGATCCAGGTTAAGTTGGATTCTCTAACGAAGAGGAAAGTTTTTGAGCCAGTGATGCCAACACCTCCTAACATAAAACCTATTGACTAATGGGTCTTCGTTAGAAAGCGTGATGAGAAAAAGAGATGGCAATCTCTCCTTATGGTGCATGGCTTCTCACAAAACGCCCTGGAATCGACTACGATGAGACATATTCTCTCATAATGGATGTCATTGCACCCCACTACCCTGTCAGTTTGGTAGTTTCCTAATAACTGACCATGCAGCTTACGAATGTGGTCACTACATATCTCTATAGGGATCTAGATATGGAATATACATGAAGGTTCATGGTGAACTTCATTTACCCAAGTCAAGTGGCTCTAGACCTAGGATTGCGTTTGCAGTAAGGTTGAAACGCTCACTAAAGTGACTACTTGATTGGAAAGGGATATGCCCACGAGTTTCCAGAACAAGTTTGGATTCTATCGCGGTTCATGTTGGACATGATCTTCATTGGAAGCCCTTAAAGAGTTAAGGAAAACCGCTGAACACTTGAAATCCGATTTTGAGATGAAGGATTATGGGAGAATACGATTATGTCTCGGTCTGGAACATGAGCATCGTGTTGATAGATGCTTAGGTATTTTGACAAAGTCAAGCCTTCAAGCACCCCCATGATCGTCCGTAGTCTTGATCCTAAGAAAGGATCCTCTTCGTTCGAAGGATGATGACGAAGATGCGCTAGGGGCAGAAATGCCCTTGTCAAGTACAATAGGTGCATTACTGTACTTAGCTCAATGCACAAGACTGAACATCTCATTTGCCATGAACTTGTTAGCTAAGATATAGCTCTGCGCCAATGCGACGCTATTATGATTGGTGTAAAAGATATCTTTCAGTGCTTGAGATGTACGATTGATATGGGCTTGTTCTATCCCTACATAAAGATAATGGATTCAGACCCATCACACACTAGGAACGCCGCCAACACTGGCATGCGTCCTCTATCCCCATCCCAAAACAACATGTGTTTTGGAATGTTTTGCTGATGTTGGGTATCTCTCTGACCCACACAAAGGTCATTCCCAAACTGGTTAAGTGTTCACCATGGGTAAAGACTGTGATATCTTGGAGGTCTACAGAACAGACCCTAGTCGCTATATCTTCGAACAAGGCATAGATTATTGCTCTTCACGAAGTGATTTGTGAATGTATATGGATTGGATCCGTAGTTACGCATGTTCGAACAATTGTGGTTTGAAGTCTACCACAGATGAGCCTACGAGCATATAGGATAATGCTGCTTGTTTTGAACAAATGATGCAAGGCTACATCAAAAGCGACATCACCAAGGATAATCAGCAAAACAAACTCTCCTCAATATCAAAGTGAACTAGGTTCAATCTGAGGTCAGTGCGGCAGGCTTGCTCACTAAGTCATTACCTAAATTCCACTTTCGGGAAACATGTTGGTAGCATCGTTTGCTTAAGTTATCCGAATTCCCATGACTATAGTCATCAGGGGGAGATGCAGACATCAGAGGGAGATGTCTACATGTATGGTCTAGAAATGTGAAGGGTGTGTTGTGCTCTTTTTCCCCTTTGACCGATGTTATTTTTGTCCCACTGAGTTTTTGTTACTCGGCAAGGTTTTTAGCGAGGCAACGAGAGAAGCACCACATTTGGGCGACACAAGGGGGAGTGTTCAAGTAAATCCAGAATATGTGTCTGGCCCAAACTAGAGGTTACTTGCTCTAGTTGAAATAGGGTTTATATTAGAGATATTCTCGGAGAATCTTAGGAGATATCCAATCAATGTACGATTATGTTTCCATGTACAACTCTATCTCTATGTTTGTAATCCTCTATATAAAGAGGCCCGTATTATCAATGAAAGTACGATTCAATTATCTCTCAATTCAGTTTTCCTTAAACAGTTGTCACATTTGTAAATGTGTGTGTAACATACATGTATGTATTGTAGAATTTTCCTTACATTATTTCTTTGATTTAATTATATTGATGTGTGGAATAAAACCTTGTTAGAGATTAAGTCTTGACTTATAGGATCTATTTGGTTTTGATTTGGTCTTGATTCATTATTGTAAATTGATGATCTTGTAAACAAAACAAAACAAAAAAAAAAAGAGTAATTGGATATTGAATAAATGGCTTATGTTATAATTAGTACTTAGATCATGGAGTTAATTTTTTCTAAAAAGTAATAGAGATTTCATTTAATCTCAAGGTCAGAACAATAGAGTTTTTGACTTGGTATGTCTTGATTCATTCATTACTTTTAATTGATGATCTTGTAAACAAAAAAAGAAAAGAAAAGAGTAATTATTGGATATTGAATAAATGGCTTATGTCATAATTAGAACTTAGATCGTGAAGTTATTATTTTTTATATATAAAGTAATAGAGATATCATTTAATCCCAAAGCCAACACATACAAATAATCTCCGTATGCTTGTAGCCTAATGCAGTGGTCAAGCAGGTAAGGAAAAATGGGTATCATCCACTAGTACATTTTTGGTCACTGATTCAAGAGCCTACACAACTTATGCACATTCATCATTCACAAAGAAAGCTACCTTGAATCTCATTTCAGACCTAGAGTCTACATCCCTTATCACCACAGTCCGTTTCTCCTTCCTAGGCTCTCCACCATACTGTAGATTTGTAAATTGAGAACTTGCCACAGGACAGGGGAAAGAAGATTGAAACATGAAAGTTGCACTCCCCAAATAAAACCTGCCCTCAGTAAAATTTATCCTTGAAGTCTCAGACCTATTTGCAGTCCCCTTTGAAGTCAAAACAGTAGCAGTGTACACACCATTTGCATCATAACCAAAGCACAATTACGGCACCTACCAATCAAACTCTCAAAGAAAAGAGACATTTCCTCAATACCTTGAGCAAGTTTCAGTTTATTTATTTATTTATATATATAGAGATTTCATGTGAAACCCTAACCCTATTTTTCTTCTTGTACTTAAAATGCTTCTCATCCATACCAAGATATTTCCCCACCACTGAAGCAATATTCACAACAGTTTCTTTCACCTCAAACAATGGTGGAATATCAGTAATATGTACCAATAGATGATCGACATCAAGTTCACTTTGTCAATCAGGGTTTAGCCATGTACTTTTGCAAGACCAGTGTAGCACGATTGAAATTTCATGCTTCTCCCTTTAAAACTTTTTTGCAATCCCCACCATCATCAAAAGAAAAGAAAACTCAGTCCTTGGGCTTCTCCTGAATTTGAAACCCTTTCTCTTAGAATCCACACTCGCTGAAAATGCTCGTGCACCTCCCTGACATCCACCATCTTGGTGGTCCAGAACCTCCCTAGCAGAAATGCCTGAGAGGTGCGCTTCATAGGCCCCGTAGTGAACTTGGTGATATCCACTACTTCATCACCTGCAAGTGCGAGGGAGAAAGTAAAACTTGTCGTCATGTCTTTAATTGTCACCATGGAGAGAGATCGAAGGCGTCAAAAAGGGAAGCCGAGTAGGTGAGCGAGGCCATACGAACGTGACTGCATTAGGGTTAGGGTTTTCTCACAAAAAGAAAACATGATAACTTGGAGGAAACTAATTGATCATGAAGTTATTTAAAAAAAAAAATAGAAAAATTCAGAAACCCTTAGTAGTGGTCGACTTATGCTGCCTCCTAAGCAACCCTAGCATTCTTATTAGCGCTGCCTAGCTCTCATTCCTTGTATCCTTTGTTTTTCTTCTCATTCTCTCTATGGCATCGATTGATGATGTCACTGCAAGTTTTGCAGCATTACTAGCTTTGCCTGAAGGCATTGGTGTTGTGGATGTTATTGTTAGAAACCTGTAATCTATCTCTTCTCACAACACAATATGGAGCTCAAAGCTTCTACTTTATTGAATGAAAACAGTCGGCTATAAATAAGCCTAGCAATACAGGAATCATAATAGATAACAATCACATTTGCATGACCTAAAATGTGGGGCATTAGTTGAGGAATAATTCAAACCTAATCTATACCCTAAAGACTAGGGCTTTATTAATAGACTACGTAGAACATGATAACGAATGTGAGTAAGTCAAAGTGACTTAATCACCAAGCAACAAATCCTAACAAATCCTCCCTTAAATTGAACTGTCATTTGCAGTCAGTTTACACACGCCAAGCAGCTCTCTTATCTTCACGAACATATCCAGTTTCAAGGGCTTTGTCATAATGTCTGCAACTTGATCCTTCGAACCACAATGCACCAATTCAACCACTCCATCTTTTGACAAGTCACGAAGAAAATGAAATCTGATATCGATGTGCTTACTCTTGCCATGCATAACTGGATTCTTTGATAACTTAATGGCTGAGCTATTATCACAGAAAATGGTGGTGCACTTACTTGTTTTGTGATTAAGCTTTTCAAGAATCCTCTGCATCCAAATACTTTGACATGCACAGGAGGCTGCTGCAATGAACTCAGCCTCAGTGGTGGAGAGTGTGACAACTGGTTGTTTTTTCGAAGACCAAGCCACTGCCCCGAAACTTAGTAGAAACACATAGCCTGAGGTGCTCTTTCGATCCTCAATATCCCCGGCGTAATCACTGTCAGAGAAAGCCAACAAACTCTCATCCCCACCTTTCTTATATAGGATCCCTAGCTCCATAGTGCCTTTTAAGTACCTCATGACTCTCTTCACAGCTTGATGATGCAATTCAGTAGGCCTCTCCATAAAACGACTAATTAAGCTTACCACATACATTAGGTCTGGCCTGGTGGCTGTCAAATACATGAGGCTGCCCACCATTTGTTTATAAACTGTGGCATCAACACAAGAGCCTCCTTCATCCTTCACAAGTTTGGAACCTGGTACAATTGGATTCTTCACAGGATTACAGCGTTCCATGCCAAACTTCTCTAGCACTTCCTTGGTGTACTTCCTTTGATTAATGAAAATCCCCTCAGAGCTTTGAACAACCTCCACACCTAGGAAATACCTCATTTTCCCGAGATCAGACATATCAAAGTGTTGCTTCATAGACTCTTTGAATTTTCCAACATAGCCTCATCATTCCCTGTGAAGATAAGATCATCCACGTACAAGCTTACCACGAGAAGCTTCCCACCTTCTTCACTCTTAATAAACAATGTGTACTCACTAGGACAACGTTCAAAACCTTCAGTTACAAAATAAGACTCTATTTTGCTGTACCAAGCTCTGGGAGCTTGTTTGAGTCCTTATAGGGCCTTTTTTAGTTTGTACACTTTGTCTTCTTCTCCTTGCTTCTCATAACCCAATGGTTGATCAACATACACTGTCTCATTGAGTTCACCGTGCAGAAATGCACTCTTTACATCAAGTTGGTACACATGCCATCCTTTGTGTGCTGCAAGAGCTAGAACCATCCGAATGGTATCCCAACGAGCTACAGGGGCAAACACCTCATTATAATCAATTCCATGCTGCTGTGTGAAACCCCTGGCTACAAGTCGAGCTTTAAACTTGTCAACCTCCCCTTTCTCATTCAACTTGGTCTTGTATAGCCACTTCACTCCTATTCTTCTTGCTCCTTCTGGTAATGAGCATAGCTCCCAGGTGCCATTTCTCTCGATAGCTTCAATTTCACAGTCCATAGCCTCTCTCCATTTCAAACTATTGACAGCTTCCTCAAAGAACACAGGATCACTTGATTCGGTGAACATCACAAGGTTTCCTTCCTCTTCGGACAAGCCCTCACCGCTCACATAATCTTCCATCCATGGAGGAGTTCTTCTTGTCCTCCCTTGAACTGGACTAGGTGGTGAGTCCAGTTCACTTGATGAAGCTCCTGAACCATTGCCTCCTTCGACCACATTTCCTTCTTCAATATTCTGCTCTCCTTCATCATTTTCATTATCTTGCTCTCTTTCCTCCATCTCCTCTTCATCTCCCCATGTAAGTTCAGCATTATTGACTCCTTTATTTTCTGCATCCCACTGCCAGCTCTCATCCTCCTCAAACACTACATCTCTACTTATTACTATTTTCTTCAACACAGGATCATACAACCTGTAGGCCTTCGACTCCTCACTTATGCCTAAGAAGACACATTTGTAACTCTTGTCATCAAGCTTTTGCCTCTTGTTGTCAGGAATATGCACATGCCCTACACACCCAAACACCCTGAAGTGAGCCACTGAAGGCTTGGATCCACACCATGCTTCTTCAGGAGTCATGTTCTCTAATGCAACAGTAGGACATCTATTGAGAATGTGGACTGCCCAATTCACTGCCTCTGGCCAGAACTGCCTAGGAACCTGCTTCTCTGATAAGATGCATCTAACCATGTTCATAATGGTTCGGTTTCTTCTCTCTGCCACCCCATTTTGTTGTGGGGTGTAGGATGCAGTGAGTTGTCTACCAATCCCATTAGAACTACAAAACCTGTTGAATTCTTGCGAGGTAAATTCACCACCCCTATCGGTACGAAGGCAACATATATGGCTTCCTGTTTCTTTCTCAACTAGACTCTTGAATTTTCTAAACATGTCAAAGGCTTCTGACTTGGCATTCAAGAAAAAAGACCATACTTTTCTGCTATAATCATCAATAAAAGTGATTAGGTACCTCTTTTGGCTGTTGGACTCAGGTGTAATTGGGCCACAGAGGTCTGCATGAACTAGTTGCAATCTTTGGGATGTTCTCCACAGGCTTTTCTTTTGGAATAGCTTCACGGTGCTGTTTGCCTATCATGCAGCTTGTGCACACCTTTGTGGGAGCATTGAGTGATGGTAGACCCTTCACCAGTTTCTTGTAATACAAGCTTCTCAACCCTTTGTAGCTAAGGTGCCCAAATCTTTGATGCCACAGCTGAGTTGTATTCTCAGCAGTAGTCTGAAAGCATGCAGGAGCTGGAGCTTGAGTTTGTACCGTTGCAAGCAAGATGAACATGCGATTGGCAGACATGGTAGATTGCATGATCACCCCTCTCATAGGGTGGTAGATTTTGCACATGCCATGTTGAATCAAAATAGCCAAATTCCTTTCTTGCAGTTGGCCAATGCTAAGCAAATTATTCTTTAATTCAGGGATGTAAAATACCTCACTAATCACTTGAGTTGTCCCATCAATTTGAAGCCTTATGCATCCTCTCCCCATCACTGCCATTTTCATGTTGTTGCCAAGCTTCACTACATGCCGGAATGACTCATCAAGATCAAAAAACCATTGTTTGTTGCCACTCATGTGATTGCTACATCCTGAATCGAGGAACCAAACTTCTTCTCTCCTTGAATTGTGTAGCTCTACATACGCCATTAGTAGCATCTCCTGCTCTTCATCAAGCTCTGCATAGTTCGCACCTTTCTCCCAGCTAGGGCACTCATATTGATAGTGTCCCAGCTTGTGACACTTGAAACATTCCACTAGGGCTTTGTTGAATGGCTGCCTTCCACGACCCCTACCTCTTCCTCGATACATGCCTCGACCTCTGCCTCTGACTCCAACCCTCTCCTCATAGCTAACCTTCAGAGCTTGTTCTTCATTTCCATGCCCATTCATCCTTTGCTCATGGACTAATAGACTACTCTGTAGTTCATCTATTGTCAGGGTATCCAAATCATTGGATTCTTCCACAGAACATACCACATAGTCAAATTTTGTGGTCATGGACCTCAAAATTTTCTCAATGATGACAACCTGCTCCATTCTTTCTCCGTGGATCTTCATCTTGTTAGCAATTGTGAGAGTCCTGGCAAAGTAATCGTCTACTTTCTCCCCTTCCTTCATCTGCAAGACCTCAAACTCTTTCCTGAGGGCTTGAAGTTGTGCACGTTTAACCCTAGTTGAGCCTTGATACTTTTGTCTCATGGAATCCCAGATATGCTTGGCTGTATCTTTATGAAGGATGGTTTCCATGATTGTGCGATCAATGGCCTGGAAGAGGTAGTTCTTCACTTTGAGGTCTTTCAGCCTTTGATCCTCCATAGATTTACGTTGAGCCTCTGTCAACTCAACCCCTTCCACTGCTGCTGCGATTCCATTCTCAATCAATCCCCAATACTCCTTCGAGCGCAGAAGATTCTCCATCAACATGGCCCAGTGATCATAGTGGCCATCAAACTTTGGAATGGCCGGTTGCACAAAGCTACCCTCGGTACTCATTCTCACTCACTCTTTCTTTGCTACTTTTCTTCTTTCTCACTCAGTAATCTACCTTTGGTCAGGCTCCGTGGTGGAGCTCTGATACCACTTGTTAGAAACCTGTAATCTATCTCTTCTCACAACACAATATGGAGCTCAAAGCTTCTACTTTATTGAATGAAAACAGTCGGCTATAAATAAGCCTAGCAATACAGGAATCATAATAGATAACAATCACATTTGCATGACCTAAAATGTGGGGCATTAGTTGAGGAATAATTCAAACCTAATCTATACCCTAAAGACTAGGGCTTTATTAACAGACTACGTAGAACATGATAACGAATGTGAGTAAGTCAAAGTGACTTAATCACCAAGCAACAAATCCTAACAGTTATCCGCATTGCAAGAAGGGAGATGGAGCGTACATCGCAATCCTTCCTCTTAAAAAGAGTCTTAACTCACAAGATAGTGGACCTTAATGATCTTCGAAGTCATTTCTAGTGCATCCAGGTCTTGAAAAAAGGGTTTCAAGTTCAAGCTCAGCCAAAAGAGAAGCTGGTGTTATTCTCGTTTTACAATTGCAGAGCTTGTAGAAAGGCGAGGAGGGCCTTGGAATTTCATGTGAGCCTCGAAGATCATGCAAGAGTACGATGGAATGACTATGTTAGACAAGATTCCCTTGATCTCTCTATTTTACTGGGTAACAATTTATAACATCCCTCCAACCTTCGAAGTGAAAAAGACCATTAATTATCAATATTTCCTCTATTGTAGGTAAGTATATTGAAATTGTGGCGACCTGAGTGGGTATACCACCATGCCTTAATATTAAACCAATAGGAGCTCGATACGTCGTAGACATATCGTAAACCTTCCAACTTAATACTACAAGGCCTTTTGAAAATCGAGTTTTAGAAAATAAGAGACAAATAAAACTTTTAAGAAAGGATTTTCGATCAACAACCCAATATTCAAATTAACAAGTCTGGAAATACTTCAAAATAAAGTAGGCAAGTGCACTATGACGCCTTAGGGCTTACAACATAACTGAAATAAAAGGAGGTCAACAGCAACAATAAAACAAAAGGTGAGGCATGCTTCCAAGTAGGCGGACCTCACAGAATTCAACTAAGTTCAACATTGGAAAAAAAAAAACAAGTAAATTGATAGAGTACCAAAAGGGAAGAACTTCAAACAATAGGGACAGCAACACACGGACTCGGCCAATGACCCACTTCTAATCCAGATCGTCCAGAGTGACCTCGTTGTAACCTGAAATGTAGGGGTGATCATTTCGTCCTCGCTAGCCCAATAGGGGCCAACCCAACCTTAGTTAGGTTTGAAAAACTAATAAGTAGAACGTAGCTACTAGAATATAGATTGCGCGCATTTGTAAAATCGAGTAAAACAAATGCAAACAAAAACAATCATTGTTGTCTTTGTCAGAAAATCATATGCAGCATGCTTCACACTACTTGGAGCTCCGAGATACTTACCTACCGGCTGATATAAAACAATCGGTGACCGACCGGTTCGTCATCCTTCGAGAACTGGCCAACTGCTCTGTAGTCCTTGTGACTATGTGACTACAAGTAGCGAAAGTGTCCATTTCTTGGCCTTGAGTGTCCTATGATTGGTTCACCGTCGGTACTCACCTTTCCTCGACACTCATAGGAGCATAGCCCCCTCTGAAGGTTCACAGTTATCGACACCGTGGGATGCTTAGGAATCAATGCATCTAGGTCCCATTCACTTTCAGGTCACAAGTACAAACATACAGTGGGTCTCAACATACAAGTCTAGCCTCAGTTTACTCGATAAGCCATGTTCCCAATTCTCTGGACTATCGGAAAAGGTCCAATGTATCGGGGTGCCAACTTTCCTTTGACCCAGAACCGACTGACTCCCTTCTGGGGTTTCACCTTGATATAAACAAAGTTCCCTACTGCAAACTCTAGGGGTCTCATACGCATGTCTGCATATGATTTCTTTCTACTTTGGGCTACTCTTAGTTTCTCTTTAACCACTTGAATCTTTTTAGTGGTTTCCTGAACTAAGTCAGGTCCTAGTAAAGCCCGTTCTTAAGCGTCAGCCCAACACGTAAGCGACCTGCATGGCAGTCCGTAAAGTGCTTCGAACGGTGCCATGCCTATGCTACGGTGATACCTCGATTTATTTTTTGTAACTTCTTTGTTAATTCAAATGCAAAATCAAGCTCAAAAATTGAAGTGATTTGTGGTCAGAGGGCCATCAACCATCTATAACCCAATCTTCTTCTTCTATAGAATTAAAAAAATCTTCCATTTAATTTCAATTCTACCATCGACCGTAGAAACAAATAAAGTTCGGATGTTCCCAACTTCTAAAGAAACAAAGAAAAATGGGAAGAGAGAGAGAGAGAGAGAGAGGTAGAGATAGAAGAAGAAGAGAATTAACAAAGTAAAATAAAAAATAATTGAAAAACATTTTTTTGTGTAAAATATTATTAGAACCCCATAAAACACCGCACCACATGTAATTAATTTTAACAAAAAATTAAATCAAAGTATTAAGTTGATTTGTTTTTAGAACTTTAAAAGTATCATTTTAATCACTTTTGAAAGCTGGCTATCAAGTTGATTTGTTTTTAAAAATGTAGGTATTATTTTGATCACTTTTGAAAGTTGGGTATCATTTTATCCGGTGCAAGAAAATTGACCCTAGTGATGATAAAAACTGAAAAAGATCTTGATGACATATTTGTCTTCAGCTTCTTATTTGTGGTCCAAAAGAAAATTCTCAACTTGATGTTTATCTGCTCCCAAAAAAAAAAAAAATCTTGATGTTTATCTAGGGGTATTGGTGTACCAACTCTTGGATGGTAACATCATTGAGTCAATGTTGTCCTAGAAGGAGCTTAATAATATCAAATTTGTCTTCCATGACTTTGAAAGCATTGGCAGAACTATCGTAGAAATTTCTCAATTATCTAGTGTAAGCTAAATTCTGTGTGTCCTAGGTGCAATGGTACTTTCATTAGCAGAGCTATCCTTGTGAAATATAAAATAATTGACATTGTTCTTCTAGGAAACATATTTGGGTAGGGATGCAACTGGGTAGTCTTACTTTCTTTTTCTTTTTCATCTTCAGTTTGCTTCTGCCACAATACGGCTTTGAAGTATATAAAATAACTCCTTCACACCCATTAGCAGAGGAACAAACTCTAGTCTCTCCTGGCCTAATATTCGAATTGGGCTTCTTCAGTCCTAATAGTTCTGCTAACAAGTATTTGGGGTTGTGGCACAAAAGTATATCTCCCCGTAAATATGTATGGGTGGCTAACAGAGATAATCCTCTTGCAGATACAGACACCTTGGCTACCTTGAGAATTAGCGGCAATGGGAATCTGGAGCTCGTAGATGGGAAACGTAGTTCTATCTGGTCAACCAATATATCTAATTGTTCATCTGCAGTTCTCTTAGATAATGGAAACTTTGTTGTCAAAGATGTCATGGGAGCTAATTTGTGGGAGAGTTTCAATAATCCTAGTGACTCACTTCTGCCAAGCATGTTGATGGGATATGATAGTGGTTCTGGAAAACGGAATTTCTTAACATCTTGGAAAAGTGAAAATGATCCATCACCGGGAATATTCTTGACTGGACTGTCAGCAGACGTGCCATCACAAGTGTTCATTTGGATTAATGGATCTACTCCCCACTGGAGAAGCGGGCCATGGGATACATCAAAGTTTATTGGTATACCCAGAAGGAAATCTCAGTATATTAATCCATTTACTCTTGTTGATAATGTGACACAGGGAACAAGGTATTTTTCTTACGGTTTTGACAACATAGGTGACAAAGTTCTTGCATATTTCGACATATCTTCCGAAGGAAAACTGAGCTTTTTATTTTCAGAAAGTGGCAAGAACTGGCGTCTTGACTGGGAGTCATGGACAAACCCATGCGATAATTATGGCACCTGTGGACCTTTTGGGGTTTGCATAGCTTCTGACTCTCCAATCTGCAAGTGTTTGAAAGGGTTTATACCAAAGTCAAATGAAGAGTGGAGCAAAAGAAACTGGACTGGAGGTTGTGTGAGACGAACAGATTTGTCTTGTGAGACACACACAAATGAATCAGTCTCATCAAATGGAAAAGATGGGTTTTTAAAGTTGGAGAGATCGAAAGTACCCGATTTTCATCAATATCTGACTTCTTTGGCTCTAAATGTGTTTGAGGACTGCAAGATAAAGTGCATGAGTAATTGTTCTTGCCTGGCTTATGCTTATGTTGATATCCTAGGGTGTTTGGTCTGGTACAAAGAACTTATTGATATTCAGCAGTTTCCATCTCTTGGAGAAGATCTTTATGTCCGCCTAGCAGACTCAGAACTAGGTAAATGATGATAGCTATTGCATAACTCTTACAACACTATTTTTTGTTTGTATTGTATTTTTATTTGTTTTTTCCCCTTCCCTTCAGGTGAAGGAAAACCAATAAAGTTAATTGCCAGCCTTACAGCAATTGGATTTATGATCATCTTGGTGGCTATAGTCTTCAGTTTGCACCGGTGGCATGGCAATCAAAAGCGTAAGAGAATTAGATGATTTACATTAGAAGAATTTTATATTTATTTTCTATTATTCAAATGTTGCTTCTTATTTTGTTCCAACTCAGTGTTTAATAGTTTTACCTGCAAATCAGGACATGTCAAATTAACACCAAGGCGTTTGGAATCAACTAGTTTGATTGAAATTCATAGAGATGATCTTCGAGAATATATAGAAAAACATGATCTGTCGGAGCTAAAGATATATGATTTTGATAGCATATTAATCGCCACAGAAAACTTCAGCATCAGAAACAAACTCGGGCAAGGAGGCTTTGGCCCAGTTTATAAGGTACTTTCTTTCCCAAGGATAACATATATAGCACTTTGACAGGTACAAGATACAGACATTAATGGAATTATTGATTTGTGGATATCGTGTAGGGGATGCTACCAGAAGGGAAGGAAATAGCTGTGAAGAGACTATCTAGTAGCTCAAGACAAGGTGTTGAAGAGTTCAAGAATGAAATGCTATTGATCTCCACTCTTCAACACAAAAATCTTGTTAGGATCATGGGTTATTGTGTTAAAGAGAATGAGAAGTTACTTATTTACGAATTCATGCCTAACAAAAGCTTGGATACTTTTCTATACGGTTAGTTTCACTAGTGTTTTATGTCCATCTGCTGTAATTTACTCATCATTATCTTCTTCTTTCAATATAGTCTTTCATATATGATCTTTTTGTAAAATTTTCTTGAAAATTTCTTATATATATAGTTAATGAATGAAGTCACATGAACGAAATTACGTAGTTTTAAATCATCATTGAGTTTGACTAAGCAAGATATTAGGCCCTGCAAGTTTAATGCTTGCCACTATCTAACATTCTCTGGTGTTTGTTCAGTTGAGATCGCCGTTATGCATTCACTACTTTTTATACAACTATGTCTCTATTTTTTAGGAATCTACAGCTGGAATTCTAGTTTTAACCAAATTTTATGGCTAGAAGTCTCATATCGCCAATGTTTTCATTATAATGTTTATGGAAAATATGAATGACATTACTGATTGGTGTTTACACTCTAACTGGGTGCACTGTATATTTGATTAGATTCAAGGAAGAGAGCAGTGCTTGATTGGGCTACACGCTTTAATATTATTCAAGGAGTTGCTAAAGGTCTTCTTTACCTCCATCATGATTCCTATGTGAAGGTGATTCATAGAGATCTAAAAGTCAGTAACATCCTCTTGGATGAGAGAATGAATCCAAAAATTTCAGATTTTGGATTAGCACGCATAGTTGAAGGAACACAGGCTCTAGAAAATACTCAGAAAGTTGTGGGAACACGGTAAATATCATTTTCTCAGTTACGTATTTGCATGGTATTTTAATTAAGCCAGAAGCTAGAAGAAGCAATTTTATCAGATGTATACTAATGTGTTTGATGTGCAGTGGCTATATATCTCCGGAGTATGCTATGAGTGGGATATTTTCTGAAAAATCGGATATCTACAGCTTTGGGGTCTTGGTATTGGAGATTGTTAGCAGCAAGAAGAATAATAGCTTCTATTTATATGACCAACAACTTGGCTTCCTTGCCTATGTAAGTTCATACTATAAATCATAATGTAAAATAGTTGATTTTATGTGCAGTAGTCTAGCTCATTTATTTACCTTGAAGTCCTAAACCATTAAGCTAAATACAGCAATCTTAACAAGTCTTCATGACAACTAATGTGAATATTTTCAGGCTTGGAACTTGTGGAATGAAGGCAAGGCATTGGAGTTAGTAGATGACGTTTTGGGTGATTCATACTCCTCATCAAAAGTTATGACTTGCATTCATGTTGGGCTTCTTTGTGTACAGGACAATGCTGCAGATAGACCAACTATGACGGATGTAACTTTAATGCTAAGCAGTGAGAAAGATGGTCCACATCCAAAGAAACCTGTATTCACTATCCAAAACTCCATTAATCAACCATCCTATGAAAATATTAACTCCTCCAAAAATGAAGCCAGCATTACAATGATCGAAGGACGTTAAGCGACAGCAAATTATTACATCACAATGCAATAACTTTTGGTCCTTCTCATGGGTTGTTATACATATTAAAGGTTTTCTTTTTGCTGTAGATAACAATCCTTTCTCTTTGGGTAGGTAGTGTATAAAGGTTATTTTCATTGAGAAGGTGCATGATAGACTCAACTTGGGAGATAAAAGGGAAAGACAAGAATGTTAAGGAAATTGCATATTCATTGATTGCCACAAACTGAGAACAGAAACAAAATATAAATGATAAAAAAACATATTGTATTGTGGTACAGTAAGGCCAGTTGGCTCTCTCTAATACAATCAAATGTGCCAACAAAATAGATGGGCCATGAACAGTAAGGGCTAAGTCTATCAAGATCCTCCCTCTTGAGAGGTGGCCTATCCTCAGGCACAGAAGTCTGGAAAACGAGCTTTGATGGTATGTGCATCTTCCCAAGTTGCATCTGCAACAGGGAGACCCTTCCATTGAATGAGCCATTGAGTTACATTCTGGCTCTTCTTTTTGACAACTCCCATGTCCAGAACATGCCCAGGCTGCCAAAGTAGTTCCCCATTGTCATTAAATTCCGGTAGAGATGTTGTAAGTGGGGTGCCATCACCAATCCTCTTCTTAAGGAGTAATACATGGACAATAGGGTGAAGGCGGCAAGTAGTAGGAAGGATCAAATGATAAGCAACTTGACCAACTCTAGCTTGGATTTCAAAGGGACCATAGTAGCAAGGTGCAAGTTTGTGAGAAGGATGCTTGATCAGGGAACGTTGTCGATAATGATGAAACTTTAGAAAAACTCAACCTTTCACGTTAACTCCCATTCAGAGTGTTCATACGGTTTTAAGCCTGAGACATGTAGTTTGAGCAATTGAAGAAGCTCATCCCAAATCTTGAGAGTACAGTCCACAACATTGACTGATGTAGAGCCTGGGACATTTGTGGACACCAAAGGTGGAGGCCTGCCATAGACTGCCTGAAAGGGGGTCATTTTAATGGTTGAGTGGTAGGTCGAATTGTACCACCACTCGGCCCAATGTAGCAATTGACTCCACGAGTTAGGCCTATAGGTTGCAAAGAATCGGAGATAATGCTCGAGAGAGCTGTTCACCACTTCTGTCTGTCCATCCGTTTGTGGATGATAGGCGGAGGTTTTACACAAAATAGTGCCCTGTAATTTGAAAAAAGCTTCCCAAAAATGGCTAATGAAGATAGGATCTCGGTCACTTACAATAGATTTGGGCATGCCATGAAGTTGAAACACTTCGTTCATGAATACATCGGCAATTTGAGTGGCAGTATATGGGTGGGATACTGGAATAAAATGAGCATACTTGGATAAGAGATCCACAACCACAAAAACAGCATTATGGCCTTGACAGAGAGGAAACCCATCTACAAAGTCCATTGAGATGTCAAGCCATATGTGGTCCGGAATGGGAAGAGGTTAAAGTTGTCCTGGAAGATTGATAGTCTCATATGTTTGCCTTTGACACTGATCACAGGCGGCAATGAAGGACTTAATTTCTTTGCGCATACTCAGCCACGCAAAATTGCGAGAGAGGCGATGGTAAGTGCGCAAATAACTGGAATGCCCAGCTTGAAGGGACGAGTGAAACTCATACAATAGCTTCGTGCGCCAATCCGATGAAGAAGGAACAAAGAACTTGCCTTTGTACACCAATTGATTGTTGTTCCAAGCAAAACCCTTTCTATTGGAAATACCCTATTGTAATTGAGAGATGATGGATTGAGCCTCCGAATCTTGAAGATAGGCTTGTCGAATATGTGTTACCCCATCAAACACCGATCCTGAGATGGTTTAAACTGAGCAGAACTCATGGCGTCGAGAGAGTAAATCAAGTACCTTATTCAAATGCCCAGGTCTGTACTCAATGGAATAATTGTACCCCATTAGTTTCTCAAGCCACTTGTGTTGAGAGGGAGTGGAAATTCGCTGATCCAAGAGATGTTTCAGCGTTTGGTGATCGGTGATGATGTTAAATTGATGGCCCAAGAGGTAGGGACGCCATTTGTCGATGGCATGCATGACAGCGAGCATCTCCTTGTCGTACACCGACAATAATTGATTGTGAGGGGAGAATGGCTTACTCAAGAACGCGATCGGATGTTTACGCTGAGACAGAACAGCACAGATACCCAAGCCGCAGGCATCTGTCTTGACTGTGTAAGGAATAGAGAAGTCCAGTAAGGCCAACATCGGTGCGGTCATTAGAGCCTTTTTTAGCTCTGCGAACGCAATCTCGGCTGCCGGCGTCTATTTGAAGCTATCAATTTTGAGCAACTAGATGAGAGGCTTGGCTATGATGCCATATCGGTGAATGAATCGGCGGTAATGGCCAGTTATACCTAAGAAGCCGCGTAAGCCCTCAAGAGTTTTGGGTTTGGGCCAATCTTGAATTGCTTGGATCTTGGTTAGGTTAATAGCCACACCTTGAGAGGAAATCACATGGCGCAAATAATCTACTTGGGCTGTAGCAAAGTAACATTTGGACAATTTGACCTGCAATTGATTGGCCCGCAGCAAGGATAGAACTTCCTCAAGGTGGGCAACATGAGATTGCAAGTCATGGCTATAGACCAAAATGTCGTCGAAAAATACAAAACCACACTTACAAAGGAGGGGCTTGAAGACTTGATTCATTAAAGCTTGGAACGTTGAAGAAGCATTGGTGAGGCCGAAAGGCATCACTATAAACTCAAAATGTCCTTCATGGGTGCGAAATGCCGTTTTGGGGATATCATCTTCGGCCATTCTTACTTGATGGTACCTAGACCTTATGTCGAGTTTAGAGAAATAGGTTGCATCATGTAACTAGTCCAATAACTCGTGGACAACTAGAATGGGCAAACGGTCCTTGACCGTGGCTGCATTTAGAGATCGATAGTCAACACAAAATCTCCATGTGCCTTCTTTCTTCTTCACTAAGAGAACCAATGAAGAAAACGAACTAGAGCTAAGACAGATTAGCCCATTTAGATAACATTTCCGACACTTGCTTCTTGAGCTCGGCCTTTTGGGAGTGGGGGTAATGGTATGGTCTAACATTGATTAGGCTTGTATTCGGGATGAGGTTGATGGGATGATCAGTAGGCCAAGATGGTGGTAAGCCCACGGTTTCTTGGAAGGATTCTAGCAGTGTTTGGATGGGGATAGGGTGAGGGCCTATTTGAGTTGGGCTAGTTGGGGTTGGTGTTTAGGCCATAGAATCCCACTGTTGGGAAAGAAGAAGGGCGAAAATACCATGGGATTGGGCTGGTTGTGTCTTATGGGTTATGCCCTTCAGCACATAAAAGAGTCCATCAGTGAAGAAACCCATTATCTTCTCTTGAAACTGCCAAGCTATCAATCCTAGTGTGAGGAGCCATTGCGCTCCCAAAACTAGATCGCATCCCATCATTGACAAAAGAAGCAAGGAACTTGTGAAAGAGTAATCTTGGATAGCCACTCTGACATTATGAACTATGCCCCAAGGGAAGAGCGGTTCGCCTAAAGCTGAGTGGAACTGAATTCCGGGGCACTAGAGATTTTCAAGTTGAGGCAATTAGCAATATCCGTATGAAGAAAATTGTTATCCAAGCCATAATCGATGAAAACATTGATGTCGGTCTGTTCAATCAACCCTTTAAGTCTCATCATCTCGCCGATAACAGTGTGGGTGATGACATGAAAGGGGTATGACTCCTCTGTGTTAGGGTGAGGTTCCTCCAATGTAGGGGTGCAATCATGAAAGTCTAGATTGTCAAAGGTCTCCTCATTGGGTGTAGTGTAAGGTACTTCGAGAATGGCTAGGAACGGCCTTTTTCAAGAGTGGGTGGGGGAGTATTATTCGTCACAATTGAAACACAATCCCTTGGCTCATCTTTCACGTTGTTCCGCTGCGGATAACACGATTGAGTGAAAGTTTGGTTTGGTGTTGAGTATGTGGAGGGGTTGTTTGTGGAGGGTTAGGTGTGGAAGTAGTGGTGTGGGGACGGTAAGGGATTGAGGGAGGTGGGTATGGTGAACCACTGTGTGATCCAAAAGAGGAGGACCACTGGTATGGTCGAGACATCCTGTTTATACAAAAATCAGTGGCAGGTTGGGTTTCAAACCATCTCGCCTCATAGCAACGTGCTAGTCACTGAGCTTTCGTCAAAGTAGTTGGGTTGATTTCCATGACATCGTGCTGGAGGGCCAGTTTGAGGCCGCCCATAAATATGGGAAGGAGGTGGTCATCAATCCACTCCTGAGCGCGGCAGTACAGCTTTTTGAAAGTTGTAATGAAGTTATCTACAGTGGAGGTTTGTTGTAGATGAGATAGAGATGCCTTGAATCGTGATTCGAGCCGGCACCGAAATGGGCAAGGAAGGCTGGTACAAATTGCTCCCAAGTGATGCAAGGATTTTGTTGTTCAAACGAATTCATGCATATACAGGTATCGACCCCGAAGTGTAAAGTTGTAATCGAGACCCGTTCCAATGGAGGAATCCTTTGGGTACGCAAATATGTCTCTGCCAGAGCAATCCAACCTATTGCATCTTCACCGTTAAAGGGAATTAAATCGATCTTGGGTGGCCTGAAGAATTGAGGTTCATGGTAAGGGTTGTGAATTTTATATCTACGGAATGTATTGATGGTGGAAAATGGGGTATGGAATTCTGGTAAGGTCGCGTGGGTTTGAGCTGTGGTTGTGGTGAAGTTTGGATACAATCTGTGCTGGGGGAAAGAAGTGATGGTAGAATAATGTGGGGGTACAGATGGGTACGGTAGTGGTGTGTGCGTAGAAGACCCTTGGATTATGGAGAAGTGGGAAGTGAGGGAAGGAAAAGGAGTACCTTCGATGGCTGGTAGTGGTATAGACCCAAAAGTGATAGAGGCAGATTGGCCGGTGTATGAGGTGGTAGTGGAAGTGTAAATGATGGGGCTGAAAATGGTGTTGAAGGCTACTGAGTGGATTGGTTGGTGTTGTCTGGTGAAACCTTGCGCCATAGTGCTTTGTAAAGTTTGGAAAGATGTGTGGTTGTGATTCATGGCATCCATGGATTTATGTAACTCTTCTTGGAGAAGAGCTAGGGAATGATGAAATTTGACTCTTTGTAAGTGTTCGGAGTCTTCAAAGGGTTGATAAGATGTAATGACTTGGATTTTTTGTGTATTTTACGTGAAATTAATAAATGTCCCAGTTAGTACAAATTATGGGTTCGTTGCCTTGTTCTTTTAATAATTCGAAAAATATATATTATTTCGAACAATTATTCACTCGAAATGCTTCGATTCAAGGGTTGCCTTTTGTACGTTATGATTTCATGAAAACTTAGCATGAAAGTCGTAGAGCGCATCGATACGAGTTCGTGCATATGTGAAACGCGAAAATCGGAGTTCATATGAAGAAGTTATGGCTTTCGGAAAAAAAAAATTCCATTTTGGGATAAATAGAAAAATTTGGGGAATTTTTCAGAAAACCCTAATTTTACAAAAAGGGAAAATCTAGATCTCTTTTTCTCTCTCTTCCTCCCGATGCCGGAATATCGCCTCTCACCTCCTTCATGCGATTTTCTTCGCCATCCGGCCACCATTGGCCACACCACTTGTCATGCTAGCTTCGCCTCTTCCTCCTCCACCTTCCTGTGGCAGCATATCTTCCTATCTCGACCCATAGATGCTGCAGCAAGTAATTCCCGATCCTAGCTGCAATGGGAGGTCAACGTCGATTTTTCCCTCCTCCAGCCACCGCAGGTCGAGCCACCGGCCATTTTAGAACCCCCTGAAGACGCTGATCATGCTCACCAAGTGGTTTGAACATATTTGAAGCGCAGAGAGAGAATTGAAGCAAATCAGAAAATTGAAAAAAAAAAAAAAAAAACTCCTATCTACTTTCTATTGAGGTATTTTCCGGCTTTTCTGCTATGATTTAGACTTGGTGCTAGTTGTGAAAGTTGTAGGGCTTGTTGAGAGGAAGATTTTGGCATAAGCCTTGCCACCCAAATAGGATGTTGATGGCGGCGCCGCCGCCGTCTGTGGCAGAGCTTTGCGGCTACTTTCGGCCACTCCATGGACAATTTCTATTCCTGATTTCGATCTACTCATCGATATACAATACGTAATTTTTGGATATTGTATGATTATTTTAGGATTTTTATTGTTTCAATCGTCTTGGTTTTTGATCCGTGAGGATCAGGCAGTCCGATGGACTTGTGGTTTTGTTGAATTGACCCTAGATGTGTCCCGAAGACCTTGGGGGGGTCTCAAATGAAGTTTTTTCTTGATTGACTAAATCTTCGATTTTGGGTTCAAAGGCTCGGTTCCAACCGTAACCACTTTTGTTTTAAATCGTGTACTAAGTTAAGGCGTTGTTTTACTTAGGTGATTGACAGAGGGTGTTCAGTACTTTATCTCGACTGTGAGAGAAGATGCAGCAGAATTTAAAGGTGAGTAAATCTCACATGGTTCATTTACGAACCGAATTACATTATCGTACGTTTATTCACTAAATTGTGAAATTGTTTCTAGAAATAAATAATTTTTTTAAAATCATATGGACTCAATCAGCTATGGTCCTTGGGTAAGTAAAATGATATTTTTAAATTATAAAAATGAATTTCTCAATTTTCGTGATTGTGGACTATAGTTGGTACTAGTGGCATTCCTGAGTGGATGACTGTGTATATAAATATTTACGTGAAATATACCAGAATGGTGTGGCATTGTCATATGTGTATTAAGGGTGATTTTATTCAGATTATTAATTCGAGCATTTACTCTTTTTGGGAATGCAATATATCATGTGATTGATTGATATGATTGTGTTGAAGAGTATCTTGAGTTGAGTATAACGTTTTCAGTCATGTGGACTTTTTATGTGTTTCGATCTGAGAACCTTTTCTCACATTGTTGATGAGACAAGGAAATCGGGAATCACGCTTTTGGCCGGGTGAGTGGTTATGATCAATTAGAGCTCTAGTCTATTTGCCAATGTACTGCTTGGGGGATAACTTTGTGTTATCGTTCTCATGAGTACATATTTATAAAAGAGAGTTTTAGATGTTTCTTTCTTTTATTGTCCATGAGGGAATTAGGTTTTTATTGATTGTGGATTTGATTTCAGATTGCTTTAATTATGGAAAAATTTCATTTTAGCACCCTATGGTTTACACTCGACATCATGTCAGTCCCTGTCCTTTCAATTTGATCAGTAACACCTCTGAGGTACCAATTTCGATCACCCGTGACCAAAATTTCGTGGGTCGTCCAAAATAGACGTCAAATGGTGACCTGGCTCTGACAAGCCCAACAGGAAGGCCCACAAGAAGGGTTAAATTCCTTATCTGCCCCTAATACTTCCCATCAGCCTCCACTCTCGATTAACCTAATTCATTTTGAATGAAATCAAACACCTCACTCTCCTAAAATCCTCCCGGAGCGACCCAAATCTCCCCCAAAATCTAGCACCGAAATCTATCCCATAAAGGAAATCCTCCATTTGAAGCGTCAATGGATGAATGGAGACCCCGAAATGGGGGGGATATAGTTGCTGACGAAATTCCTAAATATGGTGAGTTATTTTTGTTTAGAAAATTTGAATCTGATCTTCGATTAGAGTGGGTTGAACAATGGTTTTGAAATTTTGAGGGTTTAGGTGTTCGATTAGGAATGGGTTTGGGGGTTATTGCTATAAGCTAGTGTTTAGGGCTTCGTTTAGCCCTCTTCGAAGCTTCTGATTTGGTGTATAGGTTTAGGGGGTGTTATTGTGGGTGGAATGGGTTTATAAATGGCAAAGTTTGCACATTTCTTGTCTGTTTGGGCTAACGGTTTAGGGATTAAACATGCTTATGATCTGGTGTTTGGAAATGTGAATGAATATTTTAGGGGTTTGATTGTGGGTGGAATGGGTTTATAAATGGCAAAGTTTGTACCTTACTTGTCTGTTTGCGCCGACAGTTTAGGGATTAAACATGCTTCTGATTTGGTGTTTGGAAATGTGGGTGGAATGGCTTTATAAATGATTGTGTGTAGCTTTATTATTGCATCTTTCATATTCAATTGAGCTGTTGTCTGTTTGTGTTTATGATTTAGAGAAATTGTGGTGTAAAGTCGGTTAAAGTGTAAGGAATGCATGTGATGGTTGTTGGGGAGCTGCTTTATGCACTATAATACAGTACTGTATGTGTGGTCCTAATGTGGACAAAAGAAGAAATTTGACCGGAGGGCTTTTAAAAGTTGTTGTTTTGTTTGGACTTGTGGTGCTTCTCATTCATTCAATTGTTTGGTTATGTTGTTGTTTTGCATTTTCAATACATGGCTGATTAATTCCTTCTCTATGTTGCAGATCACCCAGATTACTTTACGGTCAAGATGTATCATGGTGGATACATCAGAGGAAGGAATTATATTGGTGGTCAAGTGAACTACTACATATGACTATGTAGATAAGGATCGAATGTCACTTGTAGAGGTTGATGGGATGGTCAGAGGGTTAAACCAAAACTACAGTGGAAGGAGAATAGATTATTGGTATAGTATAGGGACTGAGGATGATGGTATGACTAAGATTAAGACAGACAAGGACACAATTACGATGTGTTGCTGGGTACCAGAATTTCGACTAGTCATCATCTACTTGGATCACTTGGATCTACATGATGACTATGAAGAAACAAACTCGGATAGTGAGTTATATATGTATGAAGATGGGGAGGCAGATTGTTTTGTAAGTCTAGCTAGAAAGAAGAGTGGAGTTATGATTGAAGAACTCCCGGATTCTCCAAGAAAGAAACCTGGGGTTATCATAAAAGAGCTTCTGGATTCACCAAGGAAGAAACCTGGGATAAAGAGAGCAGCCAAGAAAGAGCTTGGGATTGTGATTACAGAATGGAATGGGGATGGCAGCATACCTACTCAAGCAAGCAGAACACCTGCCTTGGATCCAAAGGCTAAAAGTAAACAAAAGGTCAGTGAAAGTGAGGATTTGTTTGACATTAAAGTGGGGGAGTTTAGGAAGAGAGGAAGAGTGCAGGTTGATTATAAGGAGGATGGGGCAGAATCTGGAGATGTTGATTCTGCAGATGAAGATTATAGGCCACATTTTGAGGATGATGAGTATGGGGATTATGGTTGGGATGACGATTGGCTGGAAGATATGGAAGGTGAATTTGATGTCTTTGGTGAGAGTATTGGCCCAAGTACACAAGTAAAAGCTGCTGTTAGAAGTACTGTTGAGGAAGTGTTTGTGGCCGAGGACAATGAATATATGGATAAAGCAGTTGATTCTGATGAGGAAGAACTAGGAGGTGAAGCCAACTCTGATGGTGAGATAGAGGATGACTTTCTGGAGTTCAATCCGAAGACGGACATGAAGGACCCACACTTTAGGTTGGGGATGAAGTTTTCATCAGCAAAAATTTTGAGAGCTGCTTTACGAGATAAAGCAATGATGGGAGGATGGGAATGCTGCTTTTTGATGAGTGACAGAAAGAGGGTGAGAGTGATTTGCAAAGCGGACAACTGCCCCTTCAAGTTGTATGCTAGCAAAATGTAGCATGAGTCAACCCTGATGGTGAAGACATATCATGCAAATCATACGTTCTAGGGTTCATGTCAACTCTATGGTCAAGGCACCTTACCTAACTGAAAAGTTTGTGGATCAGATCAAGCTAAATCCTGATTGGAAAACAGGTACCTTTGTTTTCATATTTCTGATTTTCAACTCTTTGGAATGATTATGTTCCTAATATGTTCCTTTATTTATTGAACAGAATCACTTGCACAGACGATGTCAACGGGTGTAAAGGCAAAGGTATCCGTGCAACAGGTCTATAGAGCTAAGAGGGCAGCCTTGAAGCAGCTTGAAAGGTCCATTATGGAGCAACATGCTAGAGTGAGGGATTATGGATCAGAACTGAAAAGAGTAGACCCTGAAACCACAGTGGACATAAAGTGTGATTTCAATGATGCTAGTGGGTTGCTTGTGTTTAAAAGGATGTACATCTGCCTCGGCGCATTGAAGACTAGTTTTAAAGCTGGATGCAGATCAGTAATTGGGCTGGACGGTTTCCATTTAAAGAGTCCTCATGGTGAACAGCTCCTAACCGCAGTAGGAGTTGATGCAAATAACACCACTTGGGTAGTTGCATATGCTCAAGTTGAGATGGAGAGCACAGACTCTTGGAAATGGTTCTTAGAGTTGCTGGTCAAGGACTTAGACATAGAGCATGAGGGGGCTGGATGGACCTTTATCAGTGACAAGCAGAAAGGCCTCTTACCAGCCTTTGAGTCCATTATCCCCCTTGCATACCATCACTTCTGTGTGCGATACCTTTGGACAAATTTTAAGAAGTTATTTCCTAGTAAAGCCATGAAGGACCAACTCTGGGCAATAGCAAAGTCAACCATCTTGGCGTATTTTCACAAGGAAATGGTTCTGATCAAACAAATGGACCCTAAGGCTTATGATTGGCTGACAGGTTAGTATTGTTCTTGGTTATTTTTCCTTTATTTTATTTACTTTTTTTTTTTAAAGGTTCACCAAGTTAGTTTCCGCCCCATTTTGATTAATACATGTGTTTGTCTTGTACATCCAAGAAGGTCTCCCCTTCACTAGTGTAGAGCACACTTCAAGACTCACACTAAGTGTGATATTCTTCTCAATAATTTATGTGAGAGCTTTAACGCATTCATATTAGGTGCAAGAGGCAAGCCGGTTGTGTCAAGCTTTGAGGAGATGAGGGTTAAACTCATGAAGAGGATTATGTTGAGGAAGGAAAACATGATGAAGTATGAGGGTACCATCTGCCCTGTAGATACCTCTCACCATGCATGGATAGTTTGCTACCTCACCAAGCATAAACAACTCCCTCATGGGATCCAACCGCTACTTGCATCTTGTAGCCCTATGTTCAAGCTATGCTACGGTATCCAGAAGCGGCAAATACGTCGCCAGGAAGCCACCTTCCCGGCCTTGCCAACATGCCCTCACAACTAGACTTTTTAGACTAGAAATGGTGGTTGTTTGTCCGACATCGAAAACCATGTAAAGGAAGGAGCCTCCCTCCCCTATAAAATGAAACTCCTTCCCACTTACTCAACATCCCATTACACACTTTGTAATCCTCTTGGGCCGCAAGGCCCAACACACATAGTCAAATATTCAAGTGGACATAGTCTCCCGCCTTAGCGGGAGACAAACCACTATACTTCGCTTGTGTCGTTCTCTCTCTCATTCTTTACCTTAATTAGACCCCTCGGTCACAAACATTAACATTGGCGCCTTCTGTGGGAAGCCAACACAAAGGCTTCGTCACGTACCATGAACTTCGGTAAACATCAAATTAGGGCTTGGTCAATGCCTATTAGGGCTGGTCAAAGCTGGTTAAGGATGTTTAAGAGTGGTCAATGCTCGAACAAGGGATGGTCAACCCCCATGGTCAGAAAGTCAACGCTGGACTTACTAACCCAAAAGTGGTCAACGCCGCACTACCTTAAAAAAAAAAAAATTTGGGTGCCCAGTTACTCTTGACAACCACAAGTCTCCTTTGGGCACCCTGCTTTCTTTTTTTGATCGATCATCAGCACCAACAGCGAAGCCTTGACCGCTAGGCACCACCGGCGGAGACAAACACCAACCAGTGGCTAAGCGGAACCGCCTACCCTCCGCTAGCCACAGCTGCCAACGTCCTCCTCCGCTAGCTGCCCTGACGTTCTCTGCTAGCCATCACCCCGCCAGCCAACTCTTTCTCCGCTGACCACTAACACCGGCAAAGCTCTGACAAATGCTCCGCCAATCGCCGCGCGAGCAAAGCCTACTGCACTTTGCTGGCACCATCCCCTATCCGCCAACCAGCATCTCCGCTCCGCTAACCTGTAATGGCCTTCGCTGAGCTTATTCACCCCTGACCAAAGCTCCAACGAGCTCTGCTAGCTGAGCTCCACTCCGTCGAATTGAACTTCTCCTCCGTTGGACTGTGCACCGCTGGCCATACCTGCTGGACTTCATCGCTGAACAGCCGTCCCCGAGCCGAGCTTCACCACTAGCAAGTCAACCTCCGCCAACCGCTAGGCACCACAGCATGCGACGACGCTAACCAGCGTCAAGTGATCAATCACATCTCCAATCATCAATCACAGCTCGTTGCCACCGCCAAACTCAGTCAGCGGCACTTTTTCCGCTCATATCCGTCAGCGGAAAAGCCTCCAGTCAGCGACACTTTTTCCTCTCAACTCCATCAACGGAAAAGCCAGGCTCAGTCAGCGCCGAGCTTCTCCTCTGAGTTTTCTCCTCCGCTAGCTATCTCGGCTTCCTCCACTGGCCTCCTCCGCTCACATGCCGAGATTTTCATTTTGGTTCCTTGGTGGTCAATCTCCTCAACCTTCAGCTCCTCACTTGGACGCAGCTCTCTGGCAAAACCAGAGAACAAGATGAGTTTTCAAAACCACATTTGAACTTGTTTTATATGTGCTTCCTCTTATTATCATGGTTTGGCACATGCAACCACTATGCTTCCACGCATGCTTCCTCTTTTGTACTCTGATATGCTTTGGCTACTCAAAGGATAAGATTTTCTTGTTTTTATCTTTCTCTGGTATAAAGCATCAAATGTCCGCACCTAAGCATGACTATTGCCTACTGCCTACACGTCCTAGACCAAACATGTCATCCGGGAAATTGACCACATACTCTCTACCATGTTTACCTTCATGGGACACATACTCTCTACCATGTTTACCATGTTTACCATGTTTATTCGTGCATATTGTTTCACTCAATGCCACCACTAATTAAACTCCACATTACTGTGGCTTTATGGTCATTGGTGATTGATCAGTTAGAAGAGTGCATCTTTGCATAACTTGTGGCCAATTTGGTCCCTCTAGCTTAAGATATCTCATAATCACAGCAGCATCACACTTCATTTTTTGGCTTCACCCAATTCAAATGAGATTCAAGTGTGCATCTACACATTATTCCACACATGTTTACAAGGTCTACACATGTATATGTCAACAAATTTCATGGCCAAATTGCAATTCATCTTAGATTGCTTATACACTTTGCTTCACATCTTATCAAAATACATGCAAGCTATTAGTGTTGATTTTACATGCACATGTGCTAATCACCTATTTTCGTTGCAAGGAAACATAATCACCGATCGCCTTGCCAAATACCGAAATCATCATCCTTCGACTAAGGTGTTTCGCCGGAGCAGAAGCAAGTCATGCTCCGCTAGCCTCCAAATCAGCACAAGATAAGTAACTATATCTATCTTATCCTTTACGCTCTCGCCTTTAGAGCCTTTGCAATGACTATACATGTCTCGATGACCCTTACGCATGCCTACAAAATATTATTAGCGACTTTACTACAAGTACATGCGATACACATATGCCATGCTTCTATTTTAATTGTAACTCAATTAAATAAACATGTGACATGCATCTAGAAGCTTGTGACACTTACGACTTAATTAAACATGCTCGGATAAACGACTTGCTCGGGTTACGACTCGCTTGGGTATCGAGTATGGCCACGACTTGCACTTAGGCCATGCCCCGCATGCTTGCACAGCGCTTACACACTCAACTACACTCAACTTGCTCAACTACACCCAACTTGCTCGATCATGTCCAACATGCTTTACTTAAGCCCCAAGTTCACAAACGCCTCATTCTATGTCACCGGGACTACTCCCACAAAATTACTTTGGACACCCATTACACTTGCCACTATCTATTGTGCATGTTATATGGCCATAAGATCCACATATACAACTACCAATATTTTACATGTTCATACACATTAATGGAACATTGAATTCTTCTACCATTTGTTGTTCGCTAAAAATCGAATTCTTTTCGTGTTCCATTAATACGAGCGGTAACCAATCCAACAAAGCATTCTACATATGCGCGTTTTTCGTCTCATTGTGCAGGTTAAACGAGTCCCTTCTTGCTTACGGAGTTCGGGGACTTGTAGGGGCTAGGCGCCTCTCGGACATTGTTTATGCTTGATGACTTCATGATTATAACTCCCCAACCAGGAAGCTCCTCTTACTTGGGGACTTCGGGGACTTGTAGATACCTCTACTAGTAAGGCTAGTTTGCTACCTCACCAAGCATAAACAACACCCTCGTGGGATCCAACCACTACTTACATCTTGTAGCCCTATGTTCAAGCTACGCTACGGGTGGATTCGAATTCTTATTTGCATTTGCCAACAAGAATACGTCGCCGGGAAGCCACCTTTCCGGCCTTGCCAAGTTGCCCTCACAACATAGCTTTTCTATACTAGAATAGTGATATTTGAGTCCCACATCGGAAACCATGTAAAGGAAGAGCATTCCTTCACCTATAAAAGGAATGTCTCCTCCCACAACTCAAGACACCCCATTACATCTCATGTAATCCTCTTGAGCCGCAAGGCCCAACACACATAGTTAAGCTTTCAGGTAGATGTAGTTTCCCGCTAAGACGGGAGATGAACCACTATACTTCTTGTGTGTGTGTGTGTGTCTCTCTCTCTCTCATTCTTTATGTTAATTAGACCCCTCGGTTGCATACATTAACATGCCCTAAACCTCGAGGAATTTTGGAAGAAAACAAATTCAAAGCTGCCAGGGATTGTATCCCACATGGTTCTGGAGGTCCACAAATTGAAGTGGAAAGTTTTGGGGGAGGTAAGCATGTTGTTGATCTTGAAAGAAGGAGTTGTGCATGTCGGAGATGGGACTTGAGTGGTATACCATGTAAACATGGTGTTGCGGTAATTAACTTCATGAGGCTAAACCCGGATGACTTTGTCGATGATTGCTACTTGAAAACGACGTATATGGCACTTACAGCCACACCATCAAGCCTGTTAATGGCATGGAGTTGTGGTCCACTTTTGAAGAACCTACAATCCTACCCCCCCCCCCCCAGTATACAATACAGCCGGGAAGGCCAAGGACAGCAAGGATCAAGGATGTATCGGAGAGGGCTGAAAATGGAGGTTCCAAGCTTGGCAGAGTTCAAAAAAGTTTGAGGTGTAGTAATTGTGGTGTGGTTGGCCACAATGAGAGATCATGTCATAGGCACTTGCCTCCCAAGCCAAAAGCAACCAATATGAACAAGAGGAAGAGGAACAATGAAGAGGCAGGAACATCTGCAAATCAGGCAACCAAACTATATTTTTCGTATAATCAACTAATGCGTTTTACCACATAACCATTCTTTTCGAATAATAAAATGCTGATTTTATTTCTTGATTTATTGTAGGGTACTGGTAAGAAAAAGGCTACCAAGACAAAGAATGAGTTAAGGCAGAAGGCAAGGGAAAGGGCAGAAGTACTAAAGGTTAGCTAATCGATCAAAATCTGATGATTAAAATGGTCCAATTAATTATGAGCTAAGTTGGTGTGGTTTGAGTGATTGTAGAAAAAAAAGGGATGAGAAGAAGGCTACCACAGCTAGAGCTGCTCCCACAAATGCAAGAACTACTTCTACAAATACAAGAGCTGCTCCTGCTTCAAGCTCAAGAGCTGCTCCTGCTTCAACCTCAAAAGGAACTGCTGCAAAAGGTACAGCTCCTAATTCAAGCTCTAGAGCCTCTGCAACACCCATTAGATCATCAAAGAGGCTTAGACAAAGTGGAAAATAGAGTCAAAAGAATTTCAGATTAGCAGGGCCTTAGTTTACTTTTAGTCATCAGTTTTTGTTTAGGGATACTGATGATGATTTGTGTTTCAATCACTTGTGAAACCTTGTGTTGTGGTACAAGGTTGCTGGACCTAATCTTTTGATAAGATGATTAGGTCTACTAAAACTGCAATCTGTGGATCCCATTTGAAATGTTTTTTTGGCTGATGGATGTAAGACATGTAACTTGTTTGGGTCTGCTATTGTGAAATACAATTGACAATATTGATGTTATTGTTATTGTTATTGTTTAAATTGGTCCATGTTATTGTGTATTGTTATAAATCAGGTTGTTTTCATGTCTTTCAATATGTTTGAATTGGAAAAATGAAAGAAGTAGGTTCTGTCAAATTTTGGGTTTTTGGAGGCAAGATTTGTCAATTGTCGAATTTACCCCTTCATGTGGGCCTTCTTGCTGGGCTTGTCAGAGCCAGGTCAGCAGTTAACGTCTGTTTTGGATGGCATGGTCACGGGTGATCGAAATTGGTACCTCAGGGGTTTTACTGATCAAATTGAGAGGACATGGACTGACATGATGTCGAGTGTAAACCACAGGGTACTAAACTGAAATTTATCCTTAATTTATTCTTGAGTTGAGAAATTGTCAAGCATGCGGGTTTGAGTCATTTTATTTGAGTTTACTCATACGAGCTTTAAAAGTTTATAAGGTTTGTTGTTGCAACCCGGTGCACTATTCCATGGTGTAGGGGTTATTCCTGCAGGTCAGGACCACCAAGGCTAAGATCGAGGAGTGTAGTGCAGCAGTGTTATCGTACTGCTGTTTGTATTAGGCTCCTAGGGAGCTCTTACATTATATTTTGTCACATCAAGTTTTGTAAACACTTGGCGATGCAATATTCGACTCTAGTGATTGAGTCTGTATTAACATTTGTGGTTTCAGTTTATTTTATTGCTTGGTTTAATTGAAAAATTTTCTAAGCATTTAGGGAATTGTTGAGTTATCACATTTCAGATTTGAATTTTCTTTATTCAAAATTTGGGGCGTGACATAGGAGAAAGAGGCAAGGTTTTTGAATGGTGGAGGAGGGGGTGGTGGTTGGACAAAGGCGGTGGATATTAGGGTGGCGGAGGGAGCAGAAGCTTGTGCTCTCCGAGCTATGCTCTGATACCAGTTGATGGACTCAACTTGGGAGATAAAAGGGAAAGACAAGAATGTTAAGGAAATTGCATATTCATTGATTGCCACAAATTGAGAACAGAAACATAATATAAATGATACAAAACCAGATTGTATTCTGGTACAGTAAGGCCAGCTGGCTCTCTCTAATACAATCGAATGTGCCAACAAAATAGATGGGCCATGAACAGTAAGGGCTGAGTCTATCAGTGCACCCTTCATTGATGCTTTTCACATTGTATGAAGAATTTTGTATACGAAAATCAACTCTGTAACTTGTGATATCATTTTTCTAGTCTTATACAGTGTCAAATCATTTTCGACAACTTTATTTTTGAGGATCAAAATATCTGCAGAATCTCCGATATATCTCCACATATATATATATATATATTTTTAGGGAACCGATATATCATAGAGGAAAAATATCTTATCTTCCACTGCTTCTGCGAAATTTCTCCTATATGTTAAATATTTTTGACATATTAAATATTGGACTAGTTTCAGTTTACCCTTCTGAAGTTTGGGTCCAACATCATGTTACTCCCTATGGTTTAATTTAATCAATAACATCCCTGAACTTTCTAATTTCATCAGCCCTGTCCAATTTCACTCAATCCGTCTAAATTAGATGTTAACTTTGAAGATGGGGCCCACTTTAAATGCTTAAATAGTTATTTCACCCTAAAAAATCCCGCGACCAATGGTCATATCTCTCTCTCGTTAACTTTGAAGATGGGGCCCACTTTAAATTCTTAAATAGTTATTTCACCCTAAAAAATCCCGCGACCAATGGTCATATCTCTCTCTCTCTCTCTCTCTCTCTCTCTCTCTCTCTCTCTCTCTCTCTCTCTCTCTCTCTCTCTCTCTCTCTCTCTCTCTCTCTCTCTCTCTCTCCTCTCTCCTCTCTTCTTCTTCTTCTTCTTCTTCAACCCGTCGCGCTCAGAAACTCTTCCTCAAAACGCATTTCTTCTTTTTTTCTAATTTCTCAACAAAAAAATGCATAACATAATCGAAATTCGAAAACGTACCATCTCTTGCGAGTTGCTAGAGAGGATTGGCGTCGGTGAGTTTGCATTGGATGACGACAATTTTCAGGAGCTCATCGTTAAGTTAATATTCGTCATAATTCTGAAGAAACACAGGGTTATCCAATGATCGGACATTTTGTCCAGGCGGGCTTTCTTGATCGCCTCATTCTTCAACCATGGGTTAAGATGTGGCTAAAGTATCCCCGATGGTATGCTTTAGTTCTGGCTGTGGAAGAGCTCCATCTGCAAGTCGACGAACTTATGGAAGGATGTGAAAGTAGGTGATTTAATTACTACGCTTGGAGATAGAGACGGACGATGAAGGATTTGACGGAGTCCGCTTGGTTCCCTTCTATTCCATTGATGTTGGAATTTTTTTTTTTTTGCCTCAAAATCTTTGATCAATTCAAGCCATACATTAAACATTGAGGTAGTCTGAGTTTGCACTTTTTTTTTTTAAATGATAAAGAAGCACCTAGTTTCTGTCCTTTGTTGTTTGACTTGAATTCAATACAAACTTGTAGCAATTTGAGTATTTGACAATAACATATATATATATATATATATGCCATCTTTCAAAACACCTGAACATAAGTTCTTTATCACTTAGTTACCATATAAAGCAAAGCTGGAGAATGCTTTGACATGTTTAACAATCATGCTTTTAATTATAGCGCTGAAGTCTCTGTCCTTTATGTTTTTTTTTTTAGTAAAAAAGTAATCCCTTTATTGAATTGTTGAAAAATTATAGAGTAATAGAATCAACAGCAATAGCAGTTACTAAAAAGCTAGGTGTTGAAACATAAAACTCCTCCCGGTTGAGAGTTTTGGCATGTTCTGCAAGAAGATAAGCCACCTGGTTCGCACCCCTCCTTGTATGAATGATGTTGACATTTGAAACTGACCTCAAAACTGCCGCAATATCCTCGTATAGCCTGCCCAGTATTGAAGTGTTCGAACTAGACAGAATAGCAACTTGTTGCTTCACTAACAGCGAATCAGTCTCAATCACAACTGGCATCATGTTATGATCCAGAATAAACCTCACAGCTGCTTGACACACCAATGCCTCTGCATGCTCAGCAAACATAAGATTACGAAGAGGCGTAGCCCCCCCAGCCAACATGGAACCACTATAATCTCGTATAACAAAGCCTAAGCCTCCCTGCCTTGTAGTAGAGAGGAAAGCACTATCTATATTAACCTTGAGTATCCCATGTTAAACAGCGACAAGTATGACATGTGGCCCACCATTGTACCGATACTGTCCCAACTTAACCACTCGTTAGGTGTTGGGTTTTAATCACAAAAGGCCTCGGTACAATTGGGTAAGAGCCACCCACTTATATGTTATATTATATTTTGTCACTTTTCCAATGTGGGATCTTTCCTCTCCAACACGCCCCCTCACGTGCAACCTAGCTCTAGGTATGCACGTGGAATTAATTGACAAACCCAATTCCACATTGGAAATCGGGTCACAAGTCCCATATTAGAGACTTGACCAATCACATAACAATCCAAGGCCCATATCGAACACTTGGCAATAATCCAATCGGAAACTTCCGATGGCCAATTTAATGAACCAAAACTAGGTCCATGATTGGAGAAGTGATTGGTGAATCAATTAATGAATGAACCCATATCCGGGTCCATGATGGCGACGTATTGAAGATCGACCCACTTTGATACCATGTTAAACAGCGACAAGTGTGACATGTGGCCCACCATTGTACCGATACTGTCCCAACTTAACCACCCATTAGGTGTTGGGTTTTAATCACAAAAGGTCTCGGTACAATTGGGTAAGAGCCACCCACTTATATATTATATTATATTTTGTCACTTTTCCAATGTGGGATCTTTCCTCTCTAACATCCCATCCAAGGGACGTTGCCACCGCACCACCATGGCACTCCGACTTATATTCCCAGGCTTGCCATTGTGAACACGGAATTCAGCTAACCTTGTACTAGCACATAGAGCTACATCAGAAGCCTGAGAAAATGTTTGTTCTCACACGCGCTTATTGCGCTCCTTCCAAACACACCACATCAAGTACATAAAATCCTCAAAGACCTGGGTAGAAAGATGACTAGCCCATTAGTTTGCACATCCAAGCAACTACTCACCCTTCGATGAGTTTGTAGCACCTGTCTTGTAAAGGAGCAATTTCAACACAAGTGAAGTGTAGTTTCCGGCTCAATCCCACATAAGATATAAACCTGGGATCAAGAACCACCGGCTTAGAGACAAGACGCTCCAAAGAAGGTAAAACATCATTACACACTCTCGAAGTATGTAACTTAGCCGAAGTAGGTATGACCCCCTTCCAGATCTTTTTCCCTAAATCATTAGTGACATTGAGAGTACTAGGTATCCTAGATGGAGAATGCGCAAAAGAGTGTCGATATCCAGTCTTAACAGAGAACCCTCCATTACTCTCCATTCTCCACACACATCTATCTTCAACCACCCTAAAGATTAAGGGAATGCATAAAATTGCCTCATCCTCTTCAACAGAGAATAATTCCCTAATCAACCTTTCATTCCAAGAAGAATTATCAATAATTAAAGCACTAACCTTAAGAGATGTATTTACAACAGGAGCAAGAGCTACCGGTGTAAAATGTGGAAGACCTGGGACCCAAGGATCCTGCCACACCCGAACATGCTCCCCATCCCCTATTTGCCCTAAAGAGCCTTGTGAAATTAACTCTCGTGTTGCAAAGATACTCCTCCAGGAATACGATGGAGAAGCATGTGACTCTGCTGTCCAGAAAGACCCTGAAGGGTAATATTTGGCCTGGTAAATTTTAGCAATCAATGAAGTGGGATTAGAGATAATACGCCAAGCCTGCTTGGCGAGCATTGCAGAATTAAACTCTGAAAGGCTACGAAACCCCAAACCACCCTCCTCCTTCGGGTTACAAAGAGCATCCAGGACTTCCAGTGTATTTTCTGTTTGTCTAAGGTGCTTCTCCACCAAAACCTAGCGCACATTTGTTCTATATCTTTACAAAAACCCTTCGTGAGTTGGAATACACTCATAGCGTATGTCGGTAAGGCTTGAGCAACCACCCTGATCAAGATATCCTTCCCTGCACCACTCAACAATTTACCCTGCCAACTCTTGAGCTTCTTAGCAAGGTTATCCTTAATGTACTGAAAAGTTGCAGATTTCTTCCTACCTACATAGGTTGGAAACCCTAAGTATTTATCATGTGAGTCCACTATCTCCACTCCCAAGAGACTAGAGTTCTCCTCTGCACAAACTCGGAGACATTCTTGCTAAACACAACAGAACTTTTATTAAAATTTGCTAGTTGCCCCGAAGCTCTCCCGTATGTTTCAAAAACATCCTGAATCTGATAACAGTCCTCCACACTTGCATTAGCATACAACATACTATCATCTGCGAATAGAAGATGATTGACTGATGGAGCATCACAACATAGCTCAATACCGGGCAGTTAACCTAAACTTTGTTTTCGTTGAAGAAGGGCGGAAAAACCTTCTGCCCCAATAAGAAACAAATATGGAGATAGAGGGTCGCCCTGTCTCAAACCCCATGATGGAATCACACAACCTCTAGGCTTACCTCGAACCAGAAAAGAATAGCGACCCGTAGTAACACAAAGCATCACCATATCAATCCACTTCTAGCAAAACCAAACCGGTCCATAACCGTACAAAGAAAAAACCACTCCATGAGATCATAAGCCTTACTAAGATCTAATTTCAAAGCCATAAAGCCCTCCGAACCCTCCCGCTTATTGTGTACAAAATGAGCCATCTCATTGGCAACTAAGATGTTATCAGTAATCAACCGCCCTGGAACGAATGCACTCTGAAAAAGGGAGATGACCATAGGTAAAATCATTTTCAGTCTATTGGCAATTGCCTTCGAACATAACTTGTAGATGACATTACATAGAGCAATAGGCCTAAGGTCAGACATGTGCTCTGAGTTAGCCACCTTAGGAATAAGACAAATATGAGTAAAGTTAATCTGCTTCAGAAATTGACCAGTGTGAAGAAAAGATTGCACTGCCTCAATAACCTCCTCACCAATAGTCTCCCAGTAATGTTGGAAAAAACAAGGGAGGCATACCATCCTACCCGGGCGATTTTGTAGGATACAATTGAAACAAGGCTTGTTTAATCTCCTCTCCTGAATATGGTAGACAAAGTTGCTCATTCATCTCGGGTGAAACAATTGGCTGTATTGCAGCAAGAGTAGTCTCCATAGCCTCATGATCCAACTCCGAAGCTATAAACATCTTGGTAAAGTATGAAGAGACCACTCTTTCCAACCCATCATCATCTTCACACCACGTACCCTCCTCATCAAACAACCCTTGTATCTGATTCTTACGTTTTCTATTCGAAGCTTTCCTATGAAAAAAACCAGTATTTTTGTCCCCCTCCCTTAGCCACTGTATTTTAGATCTTTGTCTCCAAAAAATTTCTTCCTGACACTACAACAGAAAGGCTTTTTAGCGACTAAGTTTTTTGCGAGGAATTTATTTTCCTCAGTAAATGTCACTTTTTACGAGGAATATTTCGATTCCTCACTAAATGTCATTAGGTTTTCTGCGAAAAACATATTTTCCTCACTATACACCACTTTCTACGATGAATATTTTAGTTCATCACTAAAGGTGACCATAATTTGGTCGTCTAAATGATCATGTTATTAGCGAGGAAATATGAAACTTGGGTGAGGAATGTTTTCATCGCGAAAACAATATTCAATGAGGAAATAACGATTTCGTCGTTATTACTTTGGCGAAAAATTATGTAAAACCCGCTAAATTCAATAGTGACAAAACTATGGTTTCCTCGCTAAAAGTACGTGTTTTATGAGGAATTATTTCCTCGTCAAAATAAGCAATTATGGAGGAAATAACGATTTTGTCGTTATTACTTTGGCAGAAAATTATGTAAAACCCGCCAAATTCAATGGTAACAAGACTATGGTTTCCTCGCTAAAAGTACGTGTTTTACGAGGCACTATTTCCTCATCAAAAGAAGCAATTAGGAAGGAAATAACGATTTCATCATTATTTGTTTGGCGAAAAATTATATAAAACCCACCAAATTCAAGGGCGACAAAAGCATGGTTTCCTCGCTAAAAGTCCGTCTTTTACGAGGAACTATTTCCTCGTCAAAAGAAGCAATTAGGGAGGAAATAATGATTTCGTCATTATTTGTTTGGCGGAAAATTATGTAAAACCCGCCAAATTCAAGGGCGACAAAAGTATGGTTTCCTCGCTAAAAGTCCATCTTTTACGACGAGCTATTTCCTCGTCAAAAGAAGCAATTTGGGAGGAACTAACGATTTCATCATTATTTGTTTAGCGGAAAATTATGTAAAACCCTCCAAATTCAAGGGCGACAAAAGTATGGTTTCCTCGCTAAAAATCCGTCTTTTACGAGGAACTATTTCCTCGTCAAAAGAAGCAATTAGGGAGGAAATAAGGATTTCGTCGTTATTTGTTTGGCGGAAAATTATGTAAAACCATCCAAATTCAATGGCGACAAAAGTATGGTTTCCACACTAAAAGTTTGTCTTTTACGAGGAACTATTTCCTCGTCAAAAGAAGCAATTAGGGAGGAAATAACAATTTGGTCGTTATGATTTTGGCGGAAAATTGTGTACAACCCGCCAAATTCAATGGCCACAAAAAGTATGGTTTCCTCGCTAAAGTCCGTCTTTTATGAGGAACTATTTCCTCGTCAAAAGAAACCATTAGGGAGGAAATAATGATTTCGTCGTTATTTGTTTGGCGGAAAATTATGTAAAACCTTCCAATTTCAAATATATATATATATATATAGCTCAGTAGTTAGAGCACCCTCTACTTAAGATCTAGGTCATGGGTTCGAGTCACCATGGGGGTAAGAGTGAAATCTTTTGTTCCTCTTTTCAAAGTAATGAAGAAAAAAAAAAATATATATATATATATATATATATATAATTTAGGAGGGCCTCATCAAAAAGCCTGCGGATCAAGTGGGCCGATGGAGGCCCGCAAGCCCGGAGGGCCAAAAGCCAGGCCCAGCCTGTCAAAAAGCCCGCCATAGGCCCTGCCCGGTGGGTAGAGGGCCGGGCTTGGTTTAGAGGTTTGAAACCCCGCCCGGTCCATAGGCCCGGCCCGTAAAAGCCAGCAAACAAAAAATATTATATAAATAACACAGAAACTGTTATACAGAACACCTAACTTTGATGAATTACTAGGAATTGTTTGGATGGAACTAGGAGCTATACCCTATATGCACAGAAAGCCTCATGTGTCTAGTTTCTAAGGAATTTTACAGTTTGCGATTCTGACTTTTCTAGAAGGATTTATGGCAATTTAAGTGAAGGCAGTTTAGATTGAACGAGAATCTGCAACACAGAAACTGTTGTGCAGAACACCTAACTTCGCTGAATTACTGGAAACTTCTCGGATGCAATTAGAGTTGTACCCTATATGCACTGAAATCTCCATGTGTCTAGTTTTTGAAAAATTTTACGGTTTGTGATTCTGACTTTTCTAGAAGGAGTTATGGCAATTTAAGTGAAGGCAGTTCTGCTTGGACGGGAATCTGCAACATCTTTTACAAGTTCATATCCAGAACCGAACTTCGCTGAATTACTGGGAACTGCTCGGGTAGAATTAGGAGCTGTACATTATATGCACGGAAATCCCCATGTGTCTAGTTTCTGAAGAATTTTATGGTTAGCGATTCCGACTTTTCTAGAAGGAGTTATGGCAATTTAAGTGAAGACAGTTCAGCTTGGACGGGAATCTGCAACATCTTTTACAAGTTTATGTCTAGAAGGCCCAGCACATATATTTGGAAATCTTCAATGTGCCACATCATCATTATATGTGTGTGTATGTCTCTTTGTGTGAGTGTGAATTTGTTGTAATTATTTCTATATAGAATATGTGCATATATATTCTATATGTCATGACTACGGTTGACCTATTCGATCGGATTCAAAAATATGATGAAATTAGCTAAATTTTTTATCACACTGATAATTTATTATAATAATCTCATCCAATGGTCGGTTTTTCCATTTTTTTTGAATTGATAGAGGTTGCCCTTTGGAGTGTATGATATATAAATATAGGTTTATAAGAGTAACTAAGTTTGACCTAGCTGATCGAATTCGAAACGAGAACCAAATTGGCTAGATTTTCTACAACCACCATAAAACATTACAATCTCTCCGTTGAGCGGTTGGTTTCTCTGAATTCATTTTCCATTTCATGGTTGTTTTAGAATGAACCTCAACAATTTAAATGCAATGTATAAGTCAATACAACTTCAGGAGGCAAATTGGTATAGGCCAACGTCTTTGTAATTAAAATTGAAGTTTTTATCTTATGTTCACGCACATCCATCGATAGAATATTTACAGACGTGATGTGAAAAAATAAGCATGTTTCGCAGTCGTCATGCCACCGGTCAACTAAGAAGACATACAAGTGACGACGGTTGACCAATTCGATCGGATTCGAAAGTAAGGTGAAATTGGCTAAATTTTTTACCACACTCATAATTTATTGTAATAATCATATCCAACGGTTGGTTTTTCCATTTTCTTTGAATTGATAGAGGTTGCTCTTTAGAGTAATATGATATAAATATAGGTTTATAAGAGTATTTGGAGACCAAGCAATCTCGGAGCGAATCGTGATATTCCTTGATTTACTATTAATTATCAAATATTTGATAATTAATGGTGATCTATTTGCTTGATTACCAAGCTTTTGCAAAGAGAGAACATGGCAACATACTCCTCTACCCATAATTAAGGTCATTGGTTGATCAATTAAGAAAGTATCAAGGTGGGCCACCAGCTAAGCTTTCCCATGCAATTAATGGTAGCTGGACGTGGGAGAGATAGGAAGCATGTGATCATCCTTGATTGTCAATACTGAAGGAATACATGAATGGTGCAATTAAGGACAAGTCTCCCATGCAATTATGCAATTAAGGTGGACGTGGAACTATTTGCTGCCAATATATATATGCATGATTGTTGAACTGAGAGTTCTCGCGAAGGTACCTCGTGAAGATATATATGAACATATATACATGCATATCCTTCAGTTTGCTGAGAGGAAGACTACGTCCAAGACTCTAAGAGGTAATTAACTTTGCCTATATTCTAGCGGCGACAAAGGATAATGATTATGTTATCAAAACTATTAAGTGTTTTGATTTGATTCAAGACCAATAACTGTGGCCTAAAATATAGTATTTCATTCTTGGTAGAAAGGAAAATCTACGAGCAGCCCTCGCAACCTAGCGAAGCTGAAGATACGCTTTAGCAAAACCCCGTGCCTTCTCCCAACTTCCCAGTGATTGCTCTGCTTAGTCTACAACACTAAGTATCGATTCGGTGAACGCAAGAGATCACAACCAAACCCCTTATCCGTAAGGCGAAAAGTTCTTTTCCGAAAGGCATAGAAAAGAACCTGGTGACGAGGTTGGTGCTCTCCTCGTCTACATCGTTTGAGAAGAAGTCAGGTCAAGGGACGCCCTGACTACTGCACCCCATGGTGCTGGCAGGCTCGCACACTCGAAAGAGACAGTTTGCAAGCCAACTTGTTTTGGAGCGCAATAAGCTTTGTAACCTACCCATAAACGCTTGCTTTTTGGCCTGTACACCAACCGAGGACTAACCCTCCATTAATTCTTCTAGTCGCCCCCTAATTCCCAACATGGTTTGCTGTCTCACACGGAAAGTATCCTTCTGCCATTTATCTGACACCATTCTAGTATGAGTGATCTTCGTTGTAACCCGAAACATAGGGACACCAGTAACATCGGTGGTTTGCCAAGTCTCCTTTACTAAATTATCACAATCTGGATGTTAAAGCCAAAAAGCTTCAAACTTGAACCGGTGAAGCCTTGGCCATTTAGGAATGGGAACGGTGCTCGCCCTTAGCAATATGGGAATATGATCGGAATCACTTGGGGCGAGATGCACCACCTTCCCATATCCAAAAATATCAAACCAAGACGAATTGCAGATAGCTCTATCCAACCGCAGCTTTGTTTCAGAGTTCCACCACGTAGTCTTCGGACCTTGAAACCCTAAATCCAGAAGATCCCCATAGCCCAACGCCTCCCGGAAGCCTCTCATTTGGCGTTCAGACCGGATAGGACCGTCAATTTTCTCTCCACAGTTTAAGATTTCGTTGAAATCTCCTATCACCACCCATGGAAGCGAATCTAAGTCAGCCAAGTCGCGCAACAATTTCCAAGACCTGTCCCTCTCCACCGTTTAGAGTGCCCATAAAATCCCGTAATTCTCCAAGATGGAGTGCCAGGAACACCCTCTACCATAGCATCCATATGATGCGCAGATGTCGTTCCCATCTTAAGTTTCACATCATCATTCCAGAAAAACCCTAAACCTCCCGGCTGACCTTCACTCAACACAACTGCTGAATACGCAAAACCTAGAGCCCGATGAAGCTTTTGGAAGTCTCCCTCTCTACTGATCTTTGTTTCACATAAAAAGATAATTTGAGGCCGATTCTGAGAGATCAAATCCTTCAATGCCCTAGTCGTAGCATCAATGCAGATGCCTCTGCAATTCCAACTAAAGATATCCAGATCCATGGATCAACGTAGCTTGCTTTCTAAACCGTAGAAAGTAACCCTAGCGCAAGAGCGACTAGGTCAGTTTATACTCTGTCTGTCCTTTATGTTAGAACAAAGGATAAGCAATAGATCGATCCTCAAAAATAATTATAAACAGATATAAAAATGAGTTTTTCTATTGGAACCTCTAAATTTACTCACTTGATCTCTATGCTTTTTACACCTCTTATCAACTTTTCAAATGCTAAATTTACTCACTAAACCTTACCAAACTTCCTCAAATAACCTCACTCATATAATTTGCAAACAAATTATTATCTTTAAAATAAAAAAAATTTAGTCATTTCAATGATTTAATCACTCTATAAATCTTAACTAAATATACATTTCTTAATCAAACTTGAGTTTCAAAAATTAATATCTAATCAATAAGAAAATGCCATGAACTATTCTGTTTTTTTTTTTTCTATTTTAGCTGTGCAACAAGAAAATGAAAAAAATCATTTGTTTTTTATTGTTTTTTTTTTTTCTGTATTTTTGGTACCACATGATTAATTATTTAAATTTTTTATTTTTTATTTTTTTGCAAATATAATGGATTGACTTAGATTTAGGTCATAAATCATAAGAGGATTTATTTTGTTTTCCCTCACCAATATGCGTTCAACATATATATCATACATTTTTATGTCACATGATGTTAATCATATTTTTAATTCTTATTATATATATATATATATATATATATGAGTGAAATTGGAAAATGAAAATAGATAAGGAAAATACTAAGAAATACAATCTAATATTATTGAATTGGAAAGTCTACATAAAATAAGTATAATATTTTTTGGTATAATTATTGTCCTTAATAGTCATTTTATAGTAGGTTTTTTTTTTTTAGGGGAAAAACGACCAAATTATATTACTTAATCAAAGAGTACAATAAGAAGCCACAAAGCTTCTAATATCAGGAGGGACAAGCCCACTCTATGAAAGATTGACAGAAGAATGTAAAGCAAGTTTAGCTAAATTATGGGCAGCCTTATTAGCTTCACGATACACATGTCTCAAGGAAGAACCAACTAATATCCCAAGAGAAAAGTTGATGTCCTCAATAATACGACCCAAGGATGAATTCTCCTCCCCCTCAGCCTTAATACCAGAAACTAAACTTAGACGATCTGACTCGAATATAATAGGAGAAAGATGTAATTGTACTGCTAGGGAACAAGCAGCCCTACAAGCCATGGCCTCAACAATATCTGGTGAGACAACAGAGTTAACCTTAATACAAACTCCACCAACAATATCACCCATGGCATCTCGAATAACCACTCCTAATCCACCAGATTTGGAAGAGAAATCAAAGGCTCCATCACAATTGGCCTTAAGCCAGCCGGAAGGAGGCAGTGACCAAACTGCCCTACCCCTCAATGCAGTACGAGGTGTAGCCAAAGTAGATTGAAACAACATAACAAATGATCTAATCGTCAATGAAACAAACTTATTTGACCACACTCTCAGATTTCACTCTTTCCAAACAAACCATCCAACTATAAGCAACAGAGCCACATTCTTTTTAGATAGAATATCAAAACAAGAGGCCAACCAAGTAATGATTGAGTACCTTCATTACAATCAAACTGAAGCACCCCATGCAGCTCAGGGAAAAAGGAGAGCAAGTCCCTAACAAACTGGCAATCCCTTGTGATGTGAGTAATAGACTCATCATGATCATTACAAAACCAACAACCATCTTGAACAAGAACCCTTTTAGTACGCAATAAAGTAGATGTGGGAAGGATAGAATAGCACACTTTCCACCAATAAACCTTAACCTTGCTCGGTATTTGAGCAAACCAAATCATTTTCCAGAAAGAAGAGAGATTCTCCGAACTAGTAGCAACTTCTCCATAGTTATGAAGCTCCTCAAAAGCTAACACATAAGGACTCTTTGTAGAAAATCTACCTTTCTTATCATAATGCCAGATAAGACGATCAGGGACATCCCTCTGACTAAGAGGTATAGATAAAATCGAATCAACTTCATCAGCCATAAAATATTGATTAAGAATATCCAGATTCCAAGAAAAACCTGGGAGTAACAAATCAGAAACTCGCTCCGGGCCATCCCCATGCCGGATAATAGGTAGAAAAGAAGAAGGTCTCGGAATCCATGGATCCTTCCAAATCCTTATTAGCCGTCCATTCCCGACTTGCCAGCGAACACCCCTACTTAGCATAGATTTAGCTGCATGGATACCCTCCAACATGCAGAGGGAGATGAAGAAAGCCCACTAGACCAAAAATCTCCATCTGGGAAGTACTTGGCCTGATATAGTCGAGCCAAAAGAGAGCCTGGATTACGCTTAGCCAAGAGAGCCAAATTATGTGCATATAAGTCACGAAAACCCATGCCACCAACCTCTTTAGGTTGACATAGGCGGTCCCAAGATAGCTAATGAATCTTTCGATTTTCACCCTTACTGCCCCACCAAAACTTAGCACATTTCTGATGCAATGAATCACAAAAATTCTTAGGTAATAAGAAGCAACTCATAGTATAAGAAGGAAGAGCCTGAGCCACTACCCGTATGAGAAAGTCCTTCCCTGCACTACTTAGTAACTTGCCTTGCCAACCCTCAAGTTTCTTATTTAAACTTTCCTGTAAATAAGCAAAGGTTTGAGTCTTGTTCCTCCTCAGATAAGTAGGTAAGCCCAAGTATTTTTCATGTTTATCCACAATATCCACACCCAATGAGTCTGCAATCTGTTGCTGTAAAGAAGTGCACACTTTTTTACTAAAAATAATATTGCTCTTAGAAAAGTTTACATTCTGACCTGATGCAAACTCATAATCCAACAAGACATCCTGGATCTGAGAACTCTCCTCCAAACTAGCCTTACTAAACAGAAGGCTATCATCTGCAAACAAAAGGTGGTGGATAGTAGGAGCCTCGACGCAAATCTGAACACCCTGAAGCTGCCCTTGAGAAACCTTATGCTCTAGAAGAGCTGAAAATACCTCAGTACCGAGCAGGAAAAGATATGGTGATAAGGGATCGCCCTGTCTCAGGCCCCTAGTAGGTGTCAAATAGTCGCTAGGCTGTCCATTAATCAAAAACGAATAACGAACAGTCTTGACACACTGCATGATAACATGTATCCAACTCTCATCAAAACCTAGACGAGTCAACACAGCCTCTAAGAAAACCCACTCCATCCTATCATAGGCCTTACTCATATCCAATTTAAGAGACATAACTCCATCAGATGACCGATTATTATGAATAAAGTGTGATACCTCATTAGCGATAAGAGTATTATCTGTAAGCAGGCGACCAGGGATAAAGGCACTCTGAAAAGGAGATATAATCTGGGATAGAATACTCTTCAATCTATTGGCAATCACCTTAGAGCAGATCTTATAAATGACATTACACATTGCAATGGCACGTAACTCTGACATACAGGTAGGATTTTTCACCTTTGGGATCAAACACACATGAGTGTAATTAATGGAAGCAAGCAACTGACCAGAGTGGAGAAAACTCTGAACTGCAGCCACTACATCAGTACCGATGGTGTCCCAATACTGCTGAAAAAATAAAGGAGGCATGCCGTCCGGTCCAGGTGACTTGGTTGGGTACATCTGAAAAAGAGCAGCTCTGATTTCCACAGCCGTATAAGGAGCACAAAGCATACAATTCATTTCAGGGGTAACCTTTGGCTGAACCAAATCCACAACGGAATTCATATGAGAGATATCTACATCCCCCGCACTGAACATCGAACCAAAATAATCAATAACCACAGCTTCCAAACTCTTCTCTGTGGACTGCCAGACCCCCTGATTATCAAACAACCCGATCAATCTATTTTTGGATAGTCGATTAGATGCTTTCCTGTGGAAAAATTTAGTATTACGATCACCTTCAGCAAGCCAAGTAATTTTCGACCTTTGCTTCCAGTACTCGTGTTCCTCCGCTAGCAAACCATCCAATTTTGAGGACAACTCCATGCTTTCCTATTGATAAACAATCGAAACAGGTAGTGCAAGAAGAGATTGTAATCTACCTCGAAGGAATTCAATCTCCCTACCCTTATGTCCAAATGTAGACCTCTGCCAATCATTAAGAGCAAACCGAGTATGCATTATTTTCTGGGATACCTGAAACACAGGTTGGTTCCAACTATCATTAACCCACCCTGCCTTGATCACTTCTGCATAGGCCTCGTGACGCACCCAAAAACTTTCAAAACGAAAACGAGGCCTCCGACTTTGACCAACAGCAGGAGAAGGAGAACAATACGTGCCAAGAAGAACAGGAACATGATCGCCATGAATTGGTTTCAAGTTTGAAACCCTAGCTGATGGGAAAATATCCGTCCAGGATGCTGAACCAACAACCCGATCCAGCCTACATTTAACTCCAGCCCGACTCCAGGTGAAGGGTGATCCAAAATATCCAAAATCAAACAGCTCACAAAACATCAACACATCTCTAAACTGTTGCATTTGACCCTCTCTGCGTACACAACCTCCTTCCTTCTCAGAGGAATGGAGAATTTCGTTGAAATCTCCAATGACAGTCCATGGTAGGGCCGACTGCTCGTAAAGCTCCCGAAGGAGTGACCATGTTCGGTGACGTTCAGAAAGGGTAGGGTGCCCGTAAAAACCAGTCAACCGCCATGCAATCCCAGAGCCATCACCTTCTCGTACTTCCACGTCAATATGATGGTTCGACTTAGACCGGACGCGGACATCAATTCCATCTCGCCAGAATAAAGCCAAACCACCTGATTGCCCCCGGCTGAACACCGCTTCACAGTTGAGATACCCTATCTCCAATCTCAAGTCTCGCATATACGTAGGATCCGAAACTTTCATCTCGCTCAGGAAGATGAAAGATGGATGATGTTGATGAATCAGTTTCCTTAAACCTTACACCGCAGCTCCATTGCCGATTCCACGACAATTCCAAGCCAGAATTTCCATCTCTGACAATATCTATGATGAACAACACAGACAGACAAGTAAAAGGTACGACGTAAAACGACGACCAGAATTGAATCGCACTCGTAGAGTGGATATGATATCACAGATAGCGAACGCCGGCGGAAATGAGTCACTGAACCGGAGGCAAAAAGATAGCCAGAGCCGCGACGTTCAAAGGGCGGAACCCAATCTAGGGTTCTGGAGAAAACTCGTCGTGCGCGTGAGGCGCGTAGCAAGATAAAGAGAATTACTCTTAGTTCCCCTTCAATCAACTCATTTTATAGTAGGTTATATATGTCATTTAATAATTTATAATAGAGTGAGGTCAAGTGAGCAGATTTGGAGGTCCCAATAGAAACTCTATAAAAATAGACGGAGTGAGTGAAATTAGACACAGTTGTTAAAACTAAAAAGTTTAGGAGTGTTACTGAAACCACAAACACTAACATGATGTTGGACCTAAACCTTAGAGAGTAAACTGAAATTAATCCTTAAATATTTGTGATATATGATCAAATAAAGATATATTTGTAGAATTTTAGAAGAGAAAAATAAAATCAAAAAGTTACTTGATTATTCATAGAAAAATATACATATTATGGAATATGAAGTTTATGTGGGGTATAAAATTGGGCAAATTTCATTTTACCTCCCTGATCATTACACCTTAAATCATTTGTGTCCCTGCACTTTTAATTTCATCACGCGTGCCCCTGTACTTACCAATTTCAATCAATCTTGTCTAACCCTTAGCTTTTTTGCCAAATATTGTGTGATGTATTTTGAAATTGTAGTCACATACGATATAATTTTGCATGCCACATTATTGAATCATCATCATACAAGGGAGCCCATTAGAGCCACATTTTCAATTTACAAAATACTTGACAAAAAAATGAATTATTAGACATGATTGATTAAATTGGAAAACATAGGGATACATGTGATGAAATTAAAAGTGCAGGGCCACAACTGATTTAACATGTAAATGTTAGGGAGGTAAAATGAAATTAGCTCTATAAAATTTAAGAACGAACACAAGTCAGGAAATTGCCTGATAGCTAATGGAGAGGTAGGCAACCTGTTTCGGGAAAATGCCTCAAAGTGAAATCTCTCAAGGCGGATTTGGGTGAGGCGAAATCTCCTGAAGGTGGATATGAGTGAGGTGAAATCTCTCAAGGTAGATTTGGGTAAGGCGAAATTCCCTGAAGGTGAATCTGGATGAGGTGAAACATCCCAAGGAGGACCTCGATGAGGCAAAATCTCATCAAGATGAATCTGTGTGAGGAGAAATCCCCTCAAGGCTAATATGAGTGACGCTTAATCCCTTCAAGGAGAATCTGGATCCGGATAAGGAGAAATCCCCTCAATTATATGAAGGTTTTAGACTATCAAAATACCTCATCTGATGTTGCTTTAGTTGACGTAAGTTTTGACGCTATCAGTCTAGACACAGGCCACATTGTGATCTTAAATGAATATCATGAAAGCAACAATCAATTTGGTTATAAAGTTTATGGATATAATGAATGTGGAGAAGTATATGACTAGTAGTCATCTAGTTGAATTTATCTTTACTATCCCATTATAGGAAAAACAGTCGGCAGTTTCAAATAGATCTATGACTATTATGTTCATTACTACAATTTGTATTATATGGATCATATGTCTTAGTCTAATTATTGTACTTTTGTAGACCAGCGAGCGTCTTTTTTACCACCTAGAATTTATTTTTTATGTAAATGAAGTTGACATTTATAAATAAATTCAATAAATTGAATCTTAAAATATATATATATATATATATATATATTTCCAGAACATCTACAATATATCCTTGATATTTCTGATATCTTTCATTTTTCAAAGTTCTGATAGACATGTATAAACTGATATTTCAATTCCTGGTGTCTATCAGTTTTCTTCTCCCCCTATCAATCTGGTAACATCTCTCTCTTAGCATGTATATACAATTCATGTATGATTTTGTTCTTTGGTTTATGGCCTGCACTGATGGCGGTCATGGACCATCCACTGTCAAATTCTCAGGGTTGATTACAATTGCAATATATGATATTTCATGCTTAAGTGAAATACATATGCATTCACTAGTACTTAATTGATTGATTGGAATTCATTCTCTTGTTGGAATTAAGGAATGGGTGACAAGAAGAAGAAGAAGAAGAAGAAGAAGGCTACTATGCTCATCTGACTTGTGTCATCTGCTAGGATTGAATATTTCTATGTGACCAAGAAGCCTTTCAGGATGACAGAAAAACTTTTTTTTGATCAAATAATAAGAACTTCATTAAAGAACGAAGATTACAATGTGAATAGTAGCAAGAACTTTAAATTGAAGCTCTGCCCACTTTAGACTTCACTATTAAAGTCCATACTGACACACTGTTTGATCCAGGTCGCTAAATTTGGCAAGGCCTACGTGACATTAAGCCAGGTCGCTAAATTTGGCAAGGCCTACGTGACATTAAGCCAGGTCGCACATGAAGCAGGCCTGGGTCATAGTGAGCCATGATATAATAAATATTTAGCCGAGGCCCGACTCACTTCAGCTGAGGTCCGGCTCACTTCACCTCAGCCGAGGTCCGGCTCCCTTCACCTCAGCCGAGGTCCGGCTCCCTTCACCTCAGTCGAGGCCCGGCTCACTTCAGCCAAGGTTCGACTCACTTCACCTCAGTCGAGGTCCGACTCGCTTCACCTCAGCCGAGGTCCGGCTCACATGAGTCGATTTCTGGTTTACTTGTGGCTGAGAAAGTCCTATCCAAAACCCGTCAGAGACACTGATAACATGACATTATGAGCAGATAAATGCCAACTTCTACGTTACAACACTAAGTGTGGCTGTTACAAAATAATCATTGAAGAGTCATGATGGCTGATTGTCAGTTATGCACATCAAAGGAATTTTATTCTTAGAATTCAATTTGTAATCAATCCAGTCTCAACAATTAAGGCTGAGATTGTACGTATTAGTTTTGTTATCTTTATTCTGTACTATAAAAGGGGCCGTAGACATCTTTGTTAAAGGTGCTCGACCAAACGCTCTACGCGATTACACAAATTTTATCTCAATACATTTCAATATTTCTGCAACACTTATCAATCTTCACGTGTTTATCTTATTTCTTTCTTTACTGGTATTTATCTTTCCTGCACTTTACTTTGTTGCTCTTTACATTTAAGCAGTTTATCTTCCTGCACTTTATTTGCTGCACCTTTACATTCCTGCACTTTACTTTGTCTTTACCTGCACTTTTATTTTCTGTTGTTTACTTTATCTCAATACATTCCTGCACTTTCGTTTATGCTATTTATTTGTTGTTATTTACTTTACGTCATTTACTTTATTCAAAATCACAAAAAGAATTATCATCACTCCACTTTCACCTCAATCACCGAGTTACACAGCACGAAGACTGCGGCTAGTTAAGGCCGATCCGTGCTAAAGTCCTTGCATTCAAGGCAGAGAGAACCCCGTGGCCGAGATCGATCCTTCCTCGGCCCACAATCGACTGATTAGAAGTCAGATCACCGCAAACTCTGTGACCTAGATCAAAACCTCGCTAGGCCTCTCGGCTGCGAGTTGGCACGCCCGCGCACACGTCACCAAGCCAGAAGGACACGTGTAAGCTAAGAAGACCTCGGCCGAGTGACACGTGGCCGAGACTATTTTTTGAGCAAACACACACTGATGAAGCCAACTATGCCCAACTCCAAACACAAAAGAGGTTGACTTAAACTTAAGACTTCCTTTACAAGTCGATGTTTTGTTAAAACTTGAGTTGCAAAAATATGATCCTCAGGTAAAACTTCACCAATTTGGATCTATATTTTGTTATTGATGCGCCAAGCCTTTATCTAAGTAGACCCAAGTGCATTTTTTTTTTTTTTTGAATCAATCCATAAATGATTGCTATTAATACTCAAGCCAGAATGATCATTACATACCATTCCGCTGTCATCTAGGGATAAACAAGAAGTTGTGGTGGTACTACGATGGTACATAGAGATAGACTACTCATTAAACATTCAGTGAACTAAAGAAAAAATAAGCCTAAAAAAATAAAAAATAAAAACGCTCTGCAGCAGTTACTAAGCAAAAGGAACAGTTTTCGTGCTTGGTGTTTCGAAGGTTGTGTTGCTCCGTCCGGCAGCCCGTCCCTGTGACGTTGTCGTCGGACTAGTAGATGTAGGTGAGTCCACCGGCCAGGGGCAGTGGTGTAGTTGGGGCTGGAACGGGAAGAGTGCATCGTCTGTTTTGCATACAGCGAGGACACAACATGTGGAGTTATGCGGGTTTATTCGTAGCCGATCGACGATTGGGTCAGGAATGTGCGCAAGGGCGGAGTTATGGTGGTGGATCGGTGGTTCGGGTGGACGACCTCTGTGAGCCCCGGAAAAATGTATCAACCTTAACGGAGATCGTACACGAAACTATTCAACGATCTCGATAAAGGTCAAGATGCTCAAGGTAATTTTCAGAAATTTTCATAAAGTGAAATCCTCAATTTAGGAGTTGGATAATAAAGTATACGTCACGACGAGTTCGTGGAAATTTTCAGAGGATTTTTCGGATACCCGAGCTATCTATAACGATTTTCCGAAGTTAGTAATTATGGAAATTCATTTTAAATAAAAAGAAAAGCTCTGGCGTGATCTGGACCGTTAAAAGTCCACCGCTTGATCAGCACCGTTCGTTTTAATTGAAATCAGGCTATAAATGGCCCCTTGATAGTATCAGCGTCCTAGATTGTTCCAGAACACATCAGAAGCCTCGACCCGTTTCTCCAGCCCGTCGACCCGGCGATTGAACCCGATCGGAACTTCCCTCGTCCGGCGACTTCACAGTGGCGCACCAGTCATGATCGATGCGTCTTATCACCGTGGTTCCTCCTCTGGTCACGGATCGTCCATGGAGTAAGAAGAGAGAATCGAAGCCCAAAAGCTTCGGGTTTTCCGGCGAAGCTTCTGCAGTTTCCGGCGATCTTCGGGGTTGCGTGAGGTACCGAAATTGATCCCCTCATCATGGTCTCCACGTCAGTCTAATTAGTTTTTCAGTACGACCGATTTTGACTGTTTTTGGTTTGTGGGTTGTTTCGGCCCCGTCCCCGTCTTCGACGCCGGCAGCTTTTCCGGCGCTTCTGGACTTGGTTTTTGGCTAGGCTGCATCTGCAGACGCGAGTTGGATAGAGAGCTTGGGTTGCCGGAATGTGCACCGAGGTATCAAACCGAGAAGGTTGCCGATTCCAGACCTTCACCGGTGCAGATTGGGTTTTGGTACTGTACTGGACTCGACAAAGGTAATTGTGAAACAAATTTGAAGTTCTGTGTTGCTTGGTAATTCGATTGTCGCGTTTTGGTTATATAAGTATGGATCAAGTTTGATTGTAATCAGAGGAATACAAAATTGATTTGTGGTGGTTTTGGTTGATGCTATGCAATAGAAACTCCTTGATTTTATGTTTGAGCTTAACGAATTGTCATTGTTGTGGTGAGTTGAAGTTATTTTGATTTGGGAAGGATGTTGGACGAGTTGGTGAATCTGTTACTAAGAGTGGTAACTGATATCACAATTGTGAAATGGAGTTATGTTAAAAAAATAGTTGTGAATGCGGAGAAATGGTCTAAAATATGTATGGGTGTCCATAGTAAATTCGACAGAATTACTATGTGATGCAAAATTCGAGGAAAGGAATAGAAATTGGTCGATCTTCTAATTTCAAGTAAAGTATCGAGTAGTTGAGATTATTTGTCAATGTAGTTGTGATTGGTCAAACTTTGGTCAAATGGGTCAATGTTGGTCAACTCCTTGTCAAACTAGGAAAGAATAATCGGACGATTATTTTACCATCGAAACGTTAATATTTATCCAATGAGATATTGACGAGAAATATGTCGGAATCTAGGACTCCAGATACCCGAGGATCGGAAGGTTTGCGACTCTCGGAGTACGTGAGAGAAAGCATCGGAATCCAGGTAGGGAACTCGGGACTCTCTATTGGCTAGTGATTTTCCGTATTTGATTATATACGTGATGCATGATGAAAGTGTATTGTTAGTTCAAATTTGAAATGTTTTTAAGTTAACGTGCGTAGAAGATTGTTGATGGCGGTGTGTGAGAGCGGAAAGGTGGTCGATGACTTCCTTGGGGATTAGCCACCCCTAAACCTCCGGAGGGTTAGCTACACTGGTCGGATGGTGCGCAATCGCAATGACGACCAGGTTCCGTGTGTGTAGCTAGTGTGTTAAGTTTGGCGCTCTATGACTGGTAAGGTCAGATGTTGGTTCTACGGAACCAGGCCATCAGGTAAATCGCACGTAGTTTTCTAATCATGCATCGAGTTTTAAGATGAATGATATTTTAAGTTTGTCGTTCTTACATATATATTCGCTTTGTTTTCACACTGGGCCCAAATCCAAATTATTCCAAAGTTTTAGTTGATTTTCAAACTTAGCCGGAGCACGTCCCATAGAGCAGCGAGGACGAAAGCTCACCCCTACAACAGTGTATGTGCAGGTACTGTGCACTGGTAACGGGATTGTAGCAGATGGAGCTGGGTGCGCGGAATTTGATAAGCCTTCCGGACGGTAACCGAGTTTCTGATGTAGTCTTGATCTTTATTTCTTGATCCACGCCATTCTGAAACTCGTTGTTGAGTGTTCATGGTGTGGTTAAGTCTATTAGTCCTCGACTATTCGAAAATGACAGGTTCTAGACGAACAAAGTGAATTTTGTAATTTCAAGAAGCTTTCACCTCAAAAGTATTTCAAAATCTCCGCTGTGCATTTTACGAAAAGTTTATCCAAAAAAAAAATGCCTTGCGGTTCGCTAGAATGTAAATCGAGCATTCAGTTTATGTTTTAGAGTCTCGCGGCACTGTGACGTGCTCAAGCTGGCGTGGTGCAGTTTGGGGGGTTACAACCTCCATCGCCGATTTGGGATGGCGTTGCATCTTCCCCTGTTTTGGGGTTGTGGAATTCTGATGGAAGACATGGTGATCGTCCCACTCAGGTACCCGGATTCAGTTTGGCTCTTGGATTCCGGGCGATTCAACCGTCCATGTCACTGGTTGTTCACGGCTCAGTGCTGCAACGTGAATCCACTGGGGTGGCAGTACAGTTTCATCGACGCCGGTGTTCTTCGACTGAGCACGTCAGACTTGCTGGGAACGAAGGAGTTTGGGCCTCATCTAGGCTGCTAGGCCTAATCTGGTGGGCTTGCCTTTCATTATTATTAGGTATTATAGGTATTGTTGATTATTTCAGTCCTCGTAGGTTTATGTTTAAAATAAAGGGTTTTTGTCCATTTACCTCATTTTTAGATATTTTTTTCCCACTTACCCCATTAATTTTTTTTAATTCCCTCTTACCCAAAACACTCTAAGGAGGTCTTCCCTAATACCCTATTAAGATTTTTTTTTTTTGTTTTTTAATTTTTTTAAATACCATTTTACCCTCACTCCTTTGTTATTTAGAGAGTGAGAGAGAATGGAAGAGAGAGAAACCATAAAGACTTCGCCGGAGTCTCGTCACCGGCTGCCGGATTCCAGTCACCTGCCACAGGATTCCTGTCACCGACCGCAAGATTCAGGCCAACTTTCGCTGGATTCCGATCACCGGCCGTCGGAATCCGGTCACCGGCTGCAGAGCACCTAAATTTGCTGAAAATCTCACCGAAAATGTTTTTTTTTGCCCCCAATAGACATCTATTTCCCCCTAATAGAGAGGCAATAGAGGTATATTGCCCCCCAATAGACGACTATCAGCCATGTATTGCTCCCTCATAGTCGTCAATAGACGACTATCAGCCATGTATTGCTCCCCAATAGACGTCTATTGCCCCCCAATAGGACTTTCAGTCTCCAAAATGGGAACTAATCTCCCTAAATTTAGACAAATACAACTTTGATAACGGAAAAAAAACAAGGAGATTACATCAATTCAAAACGTCTATGGCGCCCCAATAGCCGTCTATTGCCCTCTAATAGAGGGGCAATAAACCTCTATTGCCCCCCAATAGACATTCAAAACTTTTTTTTTCCTTTCCTTTTGTCCCGTTACTTAAAAAAAAAAAAAAATCTGATCTGATCTGATATAGGCACCCAGAAAATGATCTGGGCACCCAATCTTCTTCTTCCCCAATTGACCAGAACCCTCTCTTCTTCCTGCACCAAATCCCCCAGTCTATCGAAAATCATACTCTTCGTTTCGACCTCACCTTCTAAAGCACTGGACGTTCGTCCACGACTCCTCCTTTGGCGCTGAAAGGATCGAATTGGAGACGAGGCCTGAATCGAATTCGATTTGGCCGGTCATTGAAAACAAATCTGAACTCGCCGGAGCCCGAGGCTGAAATGACGGCGGCTGGTGGTTCTGCAAAACGGAGCTGAGGCCCTAGCTGGATCGGGTCTTCAGGTCGAGCGGTGGAGATCGATCTCATCGAAGTCGGTGATGACCTCCTCAACTATGTCTCGCGTCGGACAGATCCCTACCGTAGTTCTGCAAATCTTCCGGTCCAAATCAGACGGCGTCGAACAGTGTAGAGCCATGGGTCTTCTGCGTCGCCTCCGCGGTTGAATTAGTCGCCGTCCAGGAAGAATAGATCTCCATGTCACCGTGAAACTTTCTTCGGTGAAGGTGGTCGGTGATCTGTACGTGATTATGGAGAGAGAGAGAGAGAGAGAGAGAGAGAATCGTGCTGTGCTGGAGAGAGAGAGAGAGAGAGAGAGAGAGAGAGAGATGAGAGAATGGCATAAAATGAAGTTGTTTAATTAGACTGAGGGTATATTTGTCATTGTACTCTGAATTGGGTTAGTGAGAATAAAAATCTGTTGCTGGGGTAAATGGAAAAAGTTTGGATCATTTTGGTGCTTTTGGGCAAGGACCCAAAAATAAATTTCTACCACTCTGTGGTAGAGTTAGGTGGGCTTTGTCCCGGCTTGCATATTGCCTTGTCTGACCTAGTGAGGCGGCAAGTTGTTGTTGACTGGACGCAACCTCCTACTGGAAGAATGAAACAAAGTGTCATCGGTCTTGATTCCGATTGGCAACATAGTGGAAAAGCTGCTTTTATTATTTGTATATTGATGCTCTTCGTGAGATTGGTCTTTCCGGTATGTCACCACTCTTGTAAAGCAAATGCAGTTGCTAGAGATGCAACCATTGCTATTTGGTGCATGTTAGGATACATTGTTTTTGTAGATATTCCTACTATTATTGCGGGACATTCTCTTGCCGCTAATTGTAAGTTGGGGTTAAGGCACCATGTCCCCCCCCCCATGTATCATGTTTCATTAATAAAGGCTTAAGGGCAGCCACACCGCCGTTCTTAAAAAAAAAAAAAAAAAAAGACATAAGCCTATAACTATGCTATAACTAAGACTTAGGGAGGTGTGTGTATTCAATCTAGATTTTAAATGATTATGTCTGACTTTTAACAATTCGTGGATTCTCGTGGATTTTTCAGAATCCATGGATTGTTTTAATTCTATATAGATTTAAACAGATTCCATTGTATTGTAGTAGCAAGATTTGTTTGGATTTTAATAGATTCTAACTTATAATTACGCTGTATCTATATCCTACAAAAACAATAACATACATGGATAGCTTCTGAGATTGACCAATTGCATTTTGGTTCATAACAAGATTTTGGGGAGTTTGTGGCCCTTTAGTGCTTATGACGAAGTGGATGGCATATTTCCACTTCCTAGACAATGTACAAGACATGTTCTGGGTGATGATAGCAAAGGGTATGACCAGAGTGGAGAGAAGGTTTCTTACAAGTTAGGTGGTATTACTGTAAAAATCATAAGAAACATTCCATAAATTTTCGTTGACAAGCATGTGATACACACATTTTTACTCATAATTCATAAGGTGTGGATCAGTGTCTGTAGTTGGCACAGAGAGAAAACAACAATACATTATTTTCTTTTGTGGCTCCTAACAAGCTATACACATATATTTGCTTCTATAGGCCCCTTGTGTGGAGGGAACTTGAGAGCAACTAGCACAAAGTTATTGCAAGATAAAAATATCCGCACGCCTTGTCCTTCTTCCAATTTCCAACTCCATTGAGTTTTTCTATCTGCAACACCATCAAGGCAACTTCATTAGTCCATCAAAAATTAGCGTAATTTCGACTTGGCAATTAAATAAGATGTAGATTAGATTATGAGAGCAAGTCCAGCATGCAATAATCCTCAATGGAGTGATTCAATCTAGCCTAGTTACACAAATGAAGATGATAGGCACAAGTGAGCATGCAAAAGTCCTCGATGGAGCGAGTTATGGTAGTTCATCTGTTATTCATACTACAACAAAGAATAAGCTTTGACCATCACTCCTGGAAACTAAAGTAAGCCAGACCAAAGATTACTTGACTCTTAAATGCTTTAAAGCTTATACAATTTATACCTAATAGTAATTCATTTCACAAGGTGGACATACCAGAGCTTACATACTAGGAATGCAAGTCATCCTCCTGTTTTAGTAATATTAATTAACGGAGATGGCAAGCAACATCCCTAAAAGTCCACAAACTGGACAAGTATTTCACTACAAGGCAAAGTTCTCTTGGATTATTCAGACATAAAACGAGTAAGAGAGATTATCAAATTTAACTGTCATGCAAGTATTAGAGTTCCGCCTATTGACAATCAATCATTTATTAGAGGGTAAATCTACAGCCATTCTGATGTTTAATATAATGTCTCAAACCACAGAGGAAGCATTTCCACATACAGGTTTTACTGCATATCCTCAAACTTAATTAATAAAAAACCTGACATAACATTTTTACCTTGCCTGACCTCTGATTGGGAAGTTTGAAGCTGAGAGTTGCGTTGAGACCAGGAGCAGGTTGATGAATTGTAACAGCGGTGAGAAGCTGTCAGCAAAACAAACCATTAGTTAGCTGACTTTTTCCCAGAAATAGATGTACAATTTATAAATACTTCCATCACTCAACATAGGGATATAGCTTATAAAATTTCAAAAGACATAATCACAAACAAGAAAGCAGAACAAAATATTATCCAGAACCAGAAGCTGTTTTGTGCATCAGAATGAATCCAGTAGCAAGAAGAATGAAACAAAAAAAGCATATATGTATATATGACATCCTTTGCTGCACTATTCTGTTTCTATATCAGTTGATGTCTCTTAGAAAACAGTAAGCTAAAAATGAATAAGTGGTTCTATTTACAAAGGTTCAAATTGCAGACATGAAACAACCTATATTAGGCACAAGTAACTTATATTAACTCTAACAGGACATGGGAACAAATGTCATTGTCCTTAAAATTCTAGATACTGGCATTGTAGTATTGGAGTTACTAATATAGATGGGCATGGCCGGTACTATCTTTCTAAAACTAACAAAAATTGACATCTAGGTTTGTCTTTTCTACAAGATACCAGCAGAATTGGAACCCCTGTAGACCCTTTCAATCAAAGAAAGTCCAAAACTATTGTCATGTAATAGAATTTCCAGCTGCCAATGCATATAATAGAATCTATTATCTATTCAAATTTTGCTAGGAAGAGTGTCACGTTAAACTTAAATCACTACATGCAACAAGAAGAGAGAAGAAACACACGAGTATAACACATATATAGGAAATTCATGATCTGTGGTATGAGACATACATAAAATAAACTATCTCTTTTTATAATGTGAATGACCAACATGATTTGTGGTATCATCAACCGTCACCACCACAACGACATCACTCTCACCTATTAAGTTTACAGAGTCCTACCTTTGCTAATAAGTCTCAAAGAAAAGGTGTTATTTGTAATCGTAGACTCTTCAAGCTGTGGCAAACAAGACTTCGGAGAGTTGTTTGCTAATGGTCCATCCATTACCAAATATGTTGATTGAAAATGTTAATCGCCAAAATTTCCTATTCCGATATAGTGTTTTTTTTTATCAATCCTATTCCGATATAGTTAATTCTAGCTTCTATTCCGTTTAGTGGTCAACTTCTCATTGCATCTTAACCATAAAGCTCAATAGTCCAATACAAAGCCAAACAAAAATTTCAGCCTAAAAAAGAGAAAGCCCCAGAAGAAGCCAAGCAGTATTTCAACCATGAATGTGAAACCAAATATGCAGAATCGAACACATATTGGTACATGAAATCCCAAGCAAATCAAATAAATTTTTTCTGTTCTTTCAATGTCAAAAGAAGAACAATCCGTCCATTTTGATTCTGAGCATATTACTTTGTGACTACGATGGCTGGGCCATCGGTATTAATTCAAAGACATGGAATAGCCCAAGTTCCACTTGCCAAATGGCACCTTGATTACTGTCACAGAAACTCTCTACGCTCTTAGGCCATGTTTGTTTCCCAGAATCTGGGCATTGGGAAAGGAAAGTGTTTTCTTCCCTGCGTTTGGGACAGTCAAGGAAGGGAAATTGGTTCCCAAAGGAAAGGAAAAAGTGGAGGAAATTTGTTCCTCCCCACCCCCCCCCCCCCCCTCTCAGGATTCACTTTCCCAATGGAAAGGAGAATGATTCCTTCCCTTTCCACCAACCAAACAGGGCCTTAGGGCAAATCGTACCCTATAGCCAATGGATTCCATGCGAAAACTCATGTAGAGAACGGAAATGAGTTCCTTTGAAATACCTCTAATGATTGCTAACAAAGGCGCATCTTAGAGAAGTTTATGTGTCTCTCTAGTGGACTCTTTGTCACTATTCGAGCTATTAATCCAATAAAGTTATGAGAGAATATCTCTTAGATTTAGACACATATTGGCTTTATTACGACAGGATAGATCGTCCTAGTCATGATATGATGATCCGTCTACGAAAGACTTCACATGGATATCTTTTCTCTCGAGCGAAATGAAGCATGAATCAAAAGTTGATTCCTGGACTAAGTGTGATCGACCCTGCTACCTAGGGCACTGCCTCCTTCCACCACCAGCCTAGGGCTGGCATAGTCCCTATCCATGATGCCATGGATGGCGTCCATCATGGTGATGGCGGCCCAGGTGATGATATAATCTCCAACTTGCTTCAAAATAGCGTTTCAGACGCTCAGGCCTAACCAAAATTCTCATTGGTTGCTTCTAAACCTCTCGCTCGTTTTACAAAGCTCGTTCCTTAGGGAAATTAGGACTGAGACCATCCTATGCAAACGATATGAAAATATGCATTACGTTCTTACATAGAATCCATAGGGATTCTGTGGACTGATTCAACCAACTTGCGGACGTTTAAATATCTCATGATGATTGGTTGACACGTAAACACGCTAGTCACGTGTTGTGCCATTGTCCACTTGTAATGCTGCTTATGCTACACTCCTAGCAAATATCATATGGCAATAGGCTCACTCCCCGGATCATCCTATTTCGTCAATTGGACTTGACGATGCTAGAGAGTTTACATCAAAGACTTTCGATAGTTATTGTAATGGGACTGAAGTTGGACATCATATTCCCATGTACACACCCAAATGGTCTCGCGGAAATGACTACGATGGTAGTCAGGACATTGGTAATGCGCACCAATTTCCTTATATCCACTTGGGGTGATACAATATCGCATGCAGCTATGCTAATTCGTCTACGACATACAGCCACTCAATCTACCTCAGCGTTACAGCTAGTGACTGGGTACAAGTATCGTACTTACGCATATTTGAGTGTGTCATTTATGTGCCAATTGCGCCGCCACAGCTCTCTATGATGGGTCCGTACAGACGAATGGGCAACTACGTTGGATTTGAAACTCCAACAATCACCCGCCACTTCATGCCCTTGCTAAGCGATCTCCTTACTGCTAGATATGCGGATGTCACTTTGATGAGACAGTCTTCCCGTCGTTAGGGGGAGATAAGAACACAGATGTTCAGCAGGAATGACAGGAATTGTCGTGGTCTGTCCCCACTATGTCTCATCTCTATCCCTACTAAAGTGACGAGATCACACATCTACTGCAAATATGCCTGCAAGGAAGTCCGTCCCTACAAGAAGACGTAGCGCCACCCTACATGGAGGTAGGCATGGCGCCAACGCCAAAGAAAGTGGCACTCATGCGTTACAGGCCATGGCCCCAGCTAGGATGCATGGGAGGCCCATGGGTTCGAAGGATACTTTGGCACACTCCAATCCTTTGATCATCGACACTCAAAATCTGTCTCATGAGTATCTTCCGGGTTATGGTTATCATTGGGGGACGCCTCAACGTCAGAACCTATTCCAGAGAATATAGAGCTCTAGGAAACTTACACTAGTGTACATGAGACGTGGGATAGAAACTCCATCATAATTGATGATGTAGTTGCGCATTTCGTTGCGCAAGAGTTTGTTAAGTCAGATGATATCGAATCACGCTTCGTTGATGAATGAATGCCAACGTAGAGAGATTTGGCCTAAATGGAAAGATGCGATCCAGGTTAAGTTGGATTCTCTAACGAAGAGGAAGGTTTTTGAGCCAGTGATGCCAACACCTCCTAACATTAAACATATTGACTAATGGGTCTTCGTTAGAATGCGTGATGAGAAAAAGCGATGGTAATCTCGCCTTATGGTGCAAGGCTTCTCCCAAAACGCCCTGGAATCGACTGCGATGAGACATATTCTCTCGTAATGGATGTCATTGCACTCCACTACCTTGTCAGTTTGGTAGTTTCCAAATAACTGAACATGCAGCTTACAAATGTGGTCACTACGTATCTCTATGGGGATCTAGATATGAAATACATGAAGGTTCATTGTGAACTTCATTTACCCAAGTCAAGTGGCTCTAGACCACGGAGCACGTTTACAATAAGATTGAAACGCTCACTAAAGTGACTACTTGATTGGGAAGGGATATGCCCACGTGTTTCCATAACAAGTTTCGGATTCTATCGCGGTTCATGTTGGACATGATCTTCATTGGAAGCCCTTAAAAAGTTAAGGAAAACCGCTGAACACTAGATATGCGAGTTTGAGATAAAGGATTTTGGAAGAACACGATTATGTCTCGGTTTGGAACTTGAGCATCGTGTTGATAGATACTTAGGCATTTTGACAAGGTCAAACCTTCAAGCACCCCCATGATCGTCCGTAGTCTTGATCCTGAAAAGGATCCTTTTCGGCCGAAGGATGATGGCAAAGATGTGCTAGAGGCGGAAGTGCCCTACATAAGTACAATAGGCGCATTATTGTACTCATCTCAATGCACAAGACCGGACATCTCATTTGCAGTGAACTTGTTAGCTAGATATAGCTTCGCGCCAACGCGACGCCATTTGATTGGTGTAAAAGATATCTTTCGATACTTGAGATGTATGATTGATATGGGCTTGTTCTATCCCTACAGAGAGACGATAGATTCGGACCCATCACACACCAAGAACGCCGCCAACCCTGGCCTGCGTCCACTATCCCCATCCCAAAACAACATGTGTTTTGGAAGGTTTTGCTAATGTTGGGTATATCTCTGACCCAGACAAAGGTCATTCCCAAAATGGTTAAGTGTTCACCATGGGTAAAGACCGTGATATCTTGGAGGTCTACAGAATAGACCCTAGTCACTATATCTTCGAACAATGCAGAGATTATTGCTCTTCACAAAGTGGTTCGTGAATGTATATGGATTTGATCCATAATTACGCATGTTCGAACAATTGTGGTTTGAAGTCTACCATAGATGAGCCTACGAGCATATAGGATAATGCTGCTTGTTTTGAACAAATGAAGCAAGGCTACATCAAAAGCGACATCACCAAGGATAATCAGCAACAACAAACTCTCCTCAAAATCAAAGTGAACTAGGTTCAATCTGAGGACAGTACGGCAGGCTTGCTCACTAAGTCATCGCCTAAATTCCATTTTCGAGACACATGTTGGTAGCATCGTTTGCGGAAGTTATCCGAACTCCCATGACCGTAGTCATCTGGGGGAGATGTCTACATGTATGGTCTCGAAAGGTGAAGGGTGTGTTGTGCTCTTTTTCCCCTTCGACTGAGGTTATTTTTGTCCCACAGGGTTTTTGTTACTCAGCAAGGTTTTTAATGAGGCAACGAGAGAAGCACCGCGTTTGGGCAACACAAGGGGGAGTGTTCAAGTAAAACCCTAATTTGTGTTTGGCCCAAACTCTAGGTTACTTAACCTAGTGGTAATAGGGTGCATTAGAAGATTACTTTCCTTGTATGATTGAGATTCTATGCATTGTAATCCTCTATATAAAGAGGCCCCTATTATCAATGAGAACACACAGCAAATTCCTCTCAATTTCAGTTTCTCGATCTACAACAATTATCAGTTGCATGATTTTTCAATACACTTTATTTTAATTGAATTGCATGCTTGGTATTAGAAAAGGAAAAGATAGAGAATTCAAATTGGAAAAGTACGTATCCTCGAAATGTTAGTTTTATAAACCTCTTCATTAATTTTTATACCCTATTTATTTTTGTCAACTCAGTCTAATGATTTTTTTTAATAAAAATAACAATTATTTTCCCACCTCACTTCCCCACTCTTTCACTATATTTAGGAGCCCAAAGTGTACTATTTAACAATTACGAGGGAATTTGTTTGCTTCATGCACAATCTATCACGAAGCAATCACTGACATGGGGATTTTAATTTATTGTTACGAATAGTAAATACCATGGATTTGATTATTGCAATATATTCACATGAACTATTTTAGGTTATATAAGGATGATCATCTGTGTCATTACTGCAATAGATTCATATATATCAACTTTTTTAGGTTACAAAGGATGATCAACTGTGTCTTTATTTCCACGAGCACTTCATTTCACTCCGGTACATATATGAGATGCATATGTATATCACTTCAACCACTTGACGGTGGAACTGTATAACCTGCGGTGGATAGCCAAAATAATTATGAGAGTCATTATCGAATATGTCAAATTAAGCAGCATAGCTTATGCATATTAACTGTGAGAAAGAGGTTGATTTAGAATCTTACTTCCACACTTCATTCCACTAGGAATAGAGATACCACAGGATCTAACAACCTTAACCACCTTGTCCATGTCAACCAGCTGCTCGACCATCTTCGTCACGTGCTGGCACGCGCATGGAATGTATAACGTTTTTGTTGCCGTGCAGCATCCTTGAGATGGCTTTGGCGGCAATACAGTACCCTTCTGAACATAACCCGCACATTGCGTCATCAGACCTTGCATATCACCTTGGCAAGCCTGCCCCAGAACCACATCGACTTCACTGGAGAATAAAATTACTATCAACGCAAAGGCAGCCAAAACCATGAAAGGAAGATTGAGCATTTTCATCTTGCTTGCTCTTTGTGTTTGTGCTTTTGTTGTTGGGGGCCGATGAGTTATTGTATGGTTTATATAAGGATCTGGATACAGATTTTACGTTTGTAGCGTTACAGATTTTGTTACTTTTAAACTTGGGGTTGCATATTGCATGTGACGTTATGGGGCTTTTAATTACTGTGCATTGTAGAAAACATGGAACGAACTACTTTAGCATCTTTCTGAGAAATTACTGGGAAAAAAAGTATAGCTTTAAGTCTTTAACTGAGGGAGCTGTCAATTACTGGGGAAAAAAAGTATAGCTTTATGTCCGGCCTTCTGTAAGGTGTAACGTACTAACGTGTTGCAGATTAAGCCAACGGCCGGGTTTGTTCGATTTTCCTAAAAGGTACCCTCTTAGAATTAGAGAGGGGCATTTACACGATATCCTTGATTGAATTATCTTGATTTGCGGAAATAACAAGGTTTAGAGATTAAGTCTTCATTTATTTGATCTATTTGGTTTTGATTCATTACTTTAAATTGATGATCTTGTAAACCGAAAAAAAGAAAAAGAAAGAGTAATTGGATATTGAATAGATGGCTTTTGTTATAATTAGAACTATCTGAGTTCACTATGCCAAAAAGGCCTTCAGACGACAGAACAGTTCTGTCGTCTGAACGAACAAAAATGTGTCGTCTAGTACGGTGTCGTCTCTTGGGGGCATCAGACGACAGAAGTGTTCTGTCGTCTGATTTTTCAGACGACATAAAAAAATAAAAGTCTTGTGTCGTCTGATGAGTTTTGCATTTTGGGAACATTGTGATCTGTATCTTTAAAAGCATTCAAACAACAGTTTTGTATTGTCTGATAAACAAAACAACCACAGTATTTTTTAAATGCTATTGTGTGAAGCATATTTGCAAGACTTATTTGTGTGGTCTGAATGCCCTTAAATAAGAAATATGAAGACTCGTATGTAGTGTCTTCTCTCATATAACAACAATTAAAGGTTGTGCTAATTTACTTTAAACGACAATTATATGTGGTCGTAAAGAGCATCAGAGGACAATTAAGTGTCGTTCTAGGGTAGGTTTGTATGACATTTAAGTGTTGTGTGAAAGGTTTTGAAATTATACATATGTGATGTTGGGAAATGGTTTAGACAATAGATATCATATTCTTTCTGTTATGTCAGTCTCATTACGACGACAATTTACTGTCGTTTGAGATTATTTAGACGACAAATATTTGTGGTGTGAATATAAAAATGACCACTAATAGTACATATTTTATATTGTCTGTAATCACGTCCAATCACACTTATTTGTTGTTGTTATACACTTTAGCCAATACTTTTATCTAACTTATGTTATTGTTTTGCCTTTCAGACTACAATTTTCTGTTGTCCCATTGACAAAAAGACAATAGACTTCTAATGGGTTTTTGTGTTGTTTTTGTGCAGCAGCAACCACACATTTTAGTGTGCTTTTGTTGTAGCTTGCAATTTGAGATAACACATATTAGTAGTCCCCTGTTGCGATTGGCATGCATGCATTTGGAAATTAAAATTGCCATTCATTAAACCATAAAATCCACATCCAAAATCATTCTGGAAATAATCCATCATCGTCTCGTGTACACAAGCCTAATCATGAACATTAGTTCAAAATGGCCCATATCTAAAAATCTAGGCAGACAACAAAATATATGCATGCAGTACTGCAAGCTAATAAACTAGAAGCACTACACAATCCGGGCAACCAAGTAAACAACATAGCAAAATAGCTAGCAATACTGCAAGTTTGTCCAAGGTTTTATTGATCTTGAACTTGGGTAAATGGAAAAACTTTGACCCTGAACTGAAGCAAAGCAGTAGCAGCGTGACACTACTGTGAAGGTACCTTATCCAGCACATCGGTAGAGTTTGGAGCGTGACAGGTACCATGGTTACAGTTCCCATAGCTTCCAGGTGGAGTACCGAAGCTTGAAAATTTAATAGTAGAAATGGATTGCCCGTTTGTACACTCTAGGCGAAGTTTAGGCTTCTTTTGCTCCTTCAGTTTTCCTCGGTTCTTGGTCTGCCATTTCTCAACACGTGGGTGACTTTCAGAAGATCAATCTTTGTAACATCGCCAACAAGCTCCTCAAATACCACCAACAAATTTTGGGATGGCTTGAGCCAATACCGAGGAACATGATACCTGAAACATAGATAGAATATAGGAAATTAGTAAATAGGTACTTAATGCTTTTTTCTGATCTAGTTGTAAACAAGTTTATACATACCATTGTTGAGTCGGTTGGAGACAACCAAATTGGCACTTGTTAATCCTGAATGTACCAAAATAATTGCACGCGCTGCAGTTACCATTAGCATGAACAGTCCAGTATCTTCCAATGAACAATCCAGTTACAATAAGCTCAATTATTCCTTACGTTTTAGTTACCTCTAGGAGTGATATACCATATGATTAAATCAGTGGTTGACCCTAAACTTTATTTAGCATGACATGGTGCTTCATTTGATTGCTGAAAAGTACACACAAGTAGAGACTGTTAGATCATAATGTCATGGTGTCCTGAAAAGTACATTCCTGCTAGCTCACTGCTTTATTACTGATCCTAGTGTCCTGTAAATTGCTGACTCACTTTGGGACCAGAGCACCCCATTTAGAACATTTACTCAAAACCCAAGGCCAGCTTAGCCCCTCCCCTTCCCTTCCCAGGCCCTAGGCTTCCTTTGTACCCAAAACAAGAAGGAAAAAAAAAACAAAAGATAAGACAAAACACACCAAGAGCGAAGAAGACAAAACACACAAAGCACCAAAGAATCAAAAATTGAAGAAATCAAAGAATTGAAAATTTGAAATGGTAGAGCAATAGAGCATTAACCAATTGAAACGGCAGCTTACAAAAATGAAAAATGAACCAGCAGAGCGTTAACTAACACTAACAGACCTGGGATCTCTTATTTTAGACATTAAGCAATGGAGGCGACAAGCTTCATATATAATAAGCATCATCATTTTGGACCTGTACTAACCTTGTACTTAACTCGTCATCATACAATACGAAAAGGAAAGCAGCATATCATATGTACCAGACTACCAGCAATGAAAATCACTATGATTTACAAAAGGAAAACACAAAACAAATTCAATCTCAGCCAAATAGAAAAACTCACATAAATAAGCAAAATTAGAAGTAGCTAACTCATCCAAATCAAGACTAAGTACCAAAATTAGAAGTAGCAAACTCATTCAAACAGATACGAAGAAGTGAACCACTGAAGAACAAATTCTTCTCTTCAAAGTTCAAATTGTCCAATACTCCAATTCTTCAATCCAATTGCAAAATATTGAAATAGATTCAGTACCCAACTACCCATTAAGTCATTAACCAATTCAAACTTAGAACTTACCTTAAGAGACTGAATATGATGTGTGATGCAATCTGAAAATAGAACACCAGAGAGATATTTATAAGCAGCCAGTTATGTTTACATGGAAATTTATACATAACTGACAAACGTGAACACAAGACAGAAGTGTAAATAATTTCTTTGACATACCAAGATCAATAGAAACCCAAGCCACATGCGTTTAGGTGAAGGGAACGGAAGCATTAAGCGGCCAACACCATAGATGGCAGCTGCAAAGAAATGGAGAAACAAGTGTAATGGACGAGGGTTAAGACCAGAGAGAAGAGAAACTGGTCCATATGAGCAGATGCCTCCAAGCCTCTAAGGGATAAGACAGTGTTGTATCCTTCCCATCTTTGTAAGAGCATAACCAAACACTTTCTGGGCATCAATCGACTCATTTGCACAATCTGTGGTCAGGAATAGATATTGTTCAATGTTCATCAAAATTTAGGTACTAGTTTAGTAATAATCATTCAACTTCAGTAGAAGTATGAAGTTAAATTAAACAATTTCACAATGCACACAATTCTAGATTAGGTGATTGCTTACCTTCAAGACCCAACTCAATCAATTTGAGATATCCCCCAGGCTGCAATAGCTCCCCAACAATTCTGTCTGGCTCACTCAAGACTTTTGCACTCCAATTCATTTAACTCAGCCTTACTAAGTAATATTTAAGCTACAGCAGCAGAAAATGCATACAATCTTCTAACTCACCTCATCACTCCATGCTTGTGCTTTCAAGCTGAACAATTTGAGGCAGTCCAAGGTCCACCATTTGAGCTACTGTTAACAACAAGCTCTCGGTTAACTTCATTGATTTTCAGGAGCTGATAAAGAAATAGCTTATATAGGTACTAAACTAGGACTGTATTTACTGGGCGAACTTACCCTTCAATGTTTTGTTCCTCACGGAAGTTGCAGAAAGCAATGCAGCCATTTTTAACTCTTTGTGCACCAACACTATCAAACAACAACAAAATTCACCACAGTGAGTTTTAGACCTTTTTGATGTCCTAGATCTGAAACTAGATTCAGGTTCTTGTACAATTTAATTTGAGGGGTGCAGATAGTGGACTTAACCCAAGTTTGAGAGACATTTAAAGAATGTTGCAGTAATTTTCTATTTAAGAGAAAAAGGGAAATTTATGTGTACCTGGAGCTGCTACCCTTGAACTGGTGAACATGAGGCACTAATCTTTTTGAAGTCTACACTTGGCTGCTCTGTGCAATGAAAAGAGAAAAAGGAAAACCTCATGAACAACAAAACCGAAGTATCCAAAAGCAAAGCATGAGCACAAAACCAAGCAACCCAACAGCTCAAAAATGACCAAATAATCCCCCACCTTCTCGGATATGAGATAAGTAACAGTGAGGAACATTTCGTGGGGCTGGTAAACATTAAATATGAGATAAAGTAATGCACAAATAAGCCCCCACCTCCTCAGATAGCATGTCATTGTTCTTCATTGCATTCAGCCAGAAACAGGGCAGTCCTTTCCCTGCAATTCGTGTAAAGCAACAAATAAATTCTCATTGTCAAAGAACAAACAGTTACTAAATGAACCACCAATACTATACCTTCAGCTTCCTGCATAGCTGTGAAGTAGATCAATGCAATTCAATTTTAGAAAAAAGAGATGAAAGAGATATTAACTATTTCCTTTCTGGCAATATCATATCCCTTCAGCACACCAGAGAGCTCAGTTACATCCAAATTCTACATATTATAATAAATGAAACACCTTTGTTTCCAAACAAAGCTGAAATATAAACTTTCGCAACAAAAATATTGCCAAAAACAATGGGGAAAGTTTCCAAATATCAAATGAGTACATGCTAGGTAACAATAGGGATAATAGTAATCACCAAAACCATGAAGAATGATAAACAAAGACTGAGCACTGGAAACATGAGTTGCTCAATTACCCTTTGTAATTAATTAATTTCATTTGGACGCCTCATTAATTTCTTTATCAGTCACTTTTCTTTAATCTTTCCAAACTCCCAAAAAACGATTGCCACCATTGTCAGATAGCCAGGTAGTAGTGCTGTCAGCAGGCCAAAGTCTTAGGGAGGGGAAGAGGAAGAGAGAAGTGGGTTGAGAATATCCTTCTTTTGTTTCTATAGTCATTCACGAAGAGGGGTCAACAAAACAATCTATCAGGTTAAATATTACCTCAAGTATGTCCATTTCAAGAGTAGCTTCTAAATGACACTAAGGAAAAAATGAAAACTCAAATACTGAAACCAAATAAGTACAACAAAGAAATATACCCTTTCTAATTGAGTACTTGTTGTGAATCTGATTAACTATAGCCAAGCTGAACTGCACATATCTACTCCAACCATAAGGCAACGCCTGCGAATCCGCTACATCCAAATACATTGACAAGTAGTCCAAATTGTTTCCTTTAGGAAAAATCAGTATCCACCTGATCAAACAAACCAAAGCAAATTTAACCAAAAAAAGAAGAAGCCATCACCCAGATACAATATAAGCCAACTTCATGAGCGCAAACACATGATTGCCATGAGAAGGATACCATTTATAACCACCGAAGATGAACATGTCAGAGTAGTGCTTTTTGGTGTGCAACCTAGAAAAGCTCTCAATTGTCCAAGTGAATTTCATTGTTGGAGGCTCCTCCACTGGCTGATTATCAACTGTACTCGCCGGCTCCACTTGAGCTACTGTAAACACATCAAATACCATTAAACATCAGAAAACAACAAAACCAAAACCCTAACAAAAAAAAATCCATTCACTCGCACTCTAATCCCCCAACTACACCAAATTCGCATAAACCTCAACCATCCAGATCAACTACGCAACACACAAAGCTTTAATCCAACTCTCCAACACACAAAATTTAAGAAATTGAAACAGTAAACGATGGCGTTAGTCTTGAAAACACAAACCTTCCATGGGCTGAGGACCTTTGACCAAATCCGTATTCGGCACCAGCTAAAAATTGCGGAAGAAACAAAGCAGCTAGAAAGACGGAAAGAATTCAACTCGATATTAGACAGACTGTCCTGGATTGCATTTTGCACTAGTCTACATTTCAATGAACAGGGATAGTCAGGTAAACTCACTTTGGCAAATGATATGGCAAGCTAGCCGATGACATTAGGAATGGTGGCGATCATTAAAGACTGTAACCAACAGAGAATAATAATGGATGTTAAAATCTCAAACACTACAACCAACTCCGAATTAAGTAAAGAACATTACGGCAAAGATAGGATGATGCTTAATAAGGAATGAATGGTTAGACTAAGTGACCAAAATCTTACCCCTTTGCGCCCAATATACTCAGAAATCTGACCACTGGCTATAGCCCCCACCATGGCACCCACATTTGATAAAGAACCAAAAAGAGAATACTGAACCACAAGACTAGTATTAGAAGCTAAAAACTAGACAAGAAATCAAAAACACAAAGTTCCATTAAAAAAAGAACCGAGATTCAAACCTCTCACACTGAGAGTCCAAGATCAACGATGATTGCTGCTTGAGCCAGAGAAGAATATCCAGACTGCAACAAACAACAAGCAAAAAATCAAACTGGCAATTCACATTTCTTTAAGCTCTCAACAACCAAATAGCTAAAGTGCTGGGGTTACTTACAGTGAAGCCGAATTGGATAGGACCCAAAGCGACAATCAGAACACAAGCGACTACAGAAATGGAGCTATTTCTCATGACCTGAGACGAAGCCATCATACTGGATTGCCTGGAACCCATCCGGTACCAGCTCCCAGTATGCAGGAACGACTTCCTGATATCCCTCCCTTCTTCACCATTGTCCTCCATGAAACCCAGCGGCCGCTCACACTCTCACCACCCTCTTTGGCCGCTATCTCCTCCACCACCAGCCCGCTCTTCCTCATGGTCCTTGGCGAACGCCCAGGGGGTACTAAATCTACTTACGGGAACAGCAAGACGTGAGGCCAATCGAAACCATAAAATCGAAGACTGAATCTAATTGAAACCCTAAAATGGAAGACTGAATCCAATCAATCGATTGAATCCAATGCAAAGGATTCTCGGGGTTGAAGGAGAGACTAGGTTTGGGTAAGTATTATCAAGTTTGAGAGATTGAAATGGTTGAGATTGAGATTGTGATTCGGTTGAGTCTTTGGGCTGAGAGAGAGGATATAGTTCTAGATAGTTTCTTTTGAGGGGTTGAGTTTTTGACCGTGATATTAGGGGTTCAGTTTTATGTCAAAAGAGACTAGATACAATTAAAGTCAAACTCATCATATTCAGACAACACAATTGTGTCATCTGAATATCACCCCATTAACTAGTCAGCTACAGAGTTTGGGTACTTGAGAGGGAAAGACCAAATTTTTTTGGGGGGAATTCAAAATTGTTTGCTAGGGTTCAATGTAGAAAATCTCCCTCTTTTACAACAACATATAACTGTTGTCTGAATTTTACCATATTTTCCAAAAGTTCAAAGTATGGTTTTTATGTGTATTCAGACGACAGAAACAAAAATTATGTCGTTTGAAAAACTCAGACGACATAAAACAATACTTATGTCGTCTGAAGTGTGTCGTCTGAAGGCCTTTTTGGCATAGTGGTTATTTTTCTTTTATAAAGTAATTGAGATTTCGGGCACGTTTACTTACTTGGAATGTAATGGAATGATTATGGAGTAAAAACACACATGTGTTTACTAACACATAAAGGAATCGGAATGATTCTAGGTAAAAGAATTCTTGTGTTTACACATAAAGAATTGGTGTAGGTCCCACCTATTTATCAGGAATCGATTCCTGAATACTCAGGAATTCGATTACGAAGGGGGGAGATGGGTTTAGGAATCATTCCTCCGGAATCAATACCGATTCATTTCTTCTCCCATTCCACTTGTCTCCGATTCATGATTATTTTCATTTAATCCCAAAGCCATAACTTTAAATAGAGGTTTTGATTCGGTCTTGATCCATTACTTAATTTTTTTTATTTTTTTATTTTTTTTAAGGAATGATAATTTCATTCAAGAAAATTCATGTCAAGAAGGCCATTACATACCCTCCCGCGGTCTAGTATTCGAACTTAGAGCTCACTTAAAAGCAAGTCTATAAGCTAAGAAAAAACATAGCAAATCGACAAGCACACTACACTCGTTAGGGCTCATAAAGTAATCTAATAAGCATAATGCCCTAAAAGAATAGGGAATTATTAAGCTAAAACTAGATTAAACTAAAATAGTAAGTCCAAAAACCTTAGTCTCTCTCTTCGCTCTAGCGCCGCAAGAGCACCTCTACCCCATCTCCATCCCTCTCTGTCCGGTGACAGATATGGATACGGCACCGCCCCGCTACCACTGTGCTGGCTGCCGGACGGGGACTTCGACGCCCTGGGATGAGGTTCGGAGGTACTTGGCTGCTGGGGGTTTGGCAGGCTGGGTGACGGCAGATTTGGATGGCTTCTCTGGCCGTTTGCGGTGACTTTTCGTGCAGCGGCAGCGCGTTCCAGATCCAGCGGCCGCGTGGTTGGGTGTGGTCTAAGCTATGGAGTGGGCATGTGAAGCTCGGGGCTAAGCGCTGTATCGGTGGAGGCCCGTGGGCCTCGGGGTCTTGCTGTCTCATGGCAGAGCTCCACGGCACAGCCATGGCGAGGCTGGTGGAGTTGGCTGGTTCCTGGCTGGAGTGGTGGGTAGCTATACACGAGCGGCTGCAGGCGTGGTGGAGCTGCTGTCTGGGCTTGGTGTCACCCTTGTCTTGTTGGGCCTTTCAGTGGGCCTCTTCTCTTTGGACTGCCCTATTGGGCTTGAAAATTGGGGCTGGGGCTTTAGCCCTAAGCCTGTCTAGTGGTCTTAGTGGCTGCGGCCTCTCTATAGTTTTCTCTACGCTTCCTATTTTTCGGTACCTAGCATTTGATTCTAGTCTGTTACTATTTGAATTTAGTTTCTCTGATTGTACACCAATTGAGGTCTTAGGCGATTAGGGTTACTCTAGAAAGGATTTAGATAGTGGTCGGATTGTCTCCTTACGGCTAGGTTAAACTTTGTGCTCCAGTTGTTCCCAATGAGGGTTACCTGTTATGTGCTTAACAGCTTAGCCGGCTAGGATTGCTTGGTGTGAGACAGCATATAATGTACGTGCCTTCTGGCTATGGATAAGTAATGAAATTATCTCCTTCTCAAAAAAAAAAAAAACTAAAATAGAGGCCACAACCCAATAACCCAATCTGCCTTAGCCTAAGCCTAACAGCAAGCAGCCCAGCCAGCACTTGTCCCACTATGCAAAGCCGCCAACAGCACATAGCAGCCTCGCCGCTACCTCGAGGAACACCACCATCATCACCTGACGCCGCTATCTGGAGCCCTCTGCGAAACCTTCCATTTGAAAACCCCGCTGCCTACGCCTCCATCAAAGCCACCATCCATGCGTTGCTCCTTAACCACCATGTTGCCGTCAATTCCACAAGCTTCAGCGCAGTAATAGATCGGGATCCGGTGTCGATGTTGTCAAACTCAAAACCAAGAACAAATGCAGCCGCCACCGTAGCTCAGAATCCATCCACCCGAATCTACATTATCGGATCCTGCACACCGAGAAACCTCTTCGACCAAGCTAAAGCACAGCCTTGCCGTCAGAGGTACAATCCACCCCCCAAAACTCCATGTCCGCATCACAGAACTCATACCAACAAGGCCAGCGGCCAAGCGCGACGCGGGGGCCATTGGACAAGAACCAAAGGAACCTTGAAGGAGCCCTAGCCGCCCTCTAGTTTCTAGTGAGAAGAGATCTTCAATAAGATGATTCATTACTTTAAATTGATGATCTTGTAAACAAAAAAAACAAAACAAAAAAGAGCAATTAGACATTGAATAAATGGTTTATGTTATAATTAGAATTTAGATTATGGAGTAATTTTTTTTTTTTATATATAAAGTAACAGAGATTTCATTTAATCCCAAGGTCATAACGACATATACAAATAATCTCTGTATGCTTGTAGCCTAACTCAGTGGTCAAGCAGGTAAGAGAAAACGGGTATCATCCACTAGTACATTGTTGCTCACTGATTCAAGAGCCTACACAACTATGCAAATTCATCATTCACAAAGAAAACCATCTTGAATCTCATTTCAGACCTAGAGTCCGCATCCCTTATCACCACTGTCCGTTTCTCCTTCCTAGGCTTCCTACCATATCGCAGATTTGTAAACAAAGAATGTGCCACAACAAAGGGGAAAGAAGATTGAAACTTGAAAGTTGCACTCGTCAATTGAAACCCTCAGTAAAGTTTATCCTTGAAGTCCCAGCCCTATTTACTGTCCCCTTTGAAGTCAAAGCAACAGCAGTGCACACACCATTTGCATCACAAATCAAAGCACAATTACGGTACCTACCAATCAAATTCTCAAAGAAAAAAGAGATTGCCTCCTCAATACCTTGAGCAAGTTTCAATTTTTATTTTAGGAGAATTTTACAATTGGTCACTCGAAAATGACTCATTCGACACTTTGGTCACTCAGTTTTCAAATATATCACTTTGGTTACTCAACTATTGCTTTGTCAATCACTTTAGTCACTTTAGTCACTTTGTCAAAATCGTAGTTAAATAGAAGATACTTTTGTAAATATGCATTTTTTAGAGGGTAATTTTATCAAAATCTCATTTTAGTCACTTCTCCCAATTATTCAAATTTAAACTTCTCAATTTTCCACGATTGGTTGGAAGAAAATATCTTTGATATTGTAGTAAAAAAAAATTAATGGAAAAATTAACTGAGAGACTAAATTGAATAACAAAGTTAAAGTTGAGTAACCAAAGTGATATATTTAAAAAGTGATGAGTAAAGTGTTGAACAGGTAATAGATGAGTGACCATTTGTGATATTCTCTCTTTTTTATTTTTTATTTTTTTATTTTATAGAGATTTCGTGTGAAACCCTAACCCCAATTTCCTTCTTGTACTTAAAAAGCTTCTCATCAATATCAAGATATTTCCCTACCACTAAAGCAATATTCACAACAGTCTCTTTCACCTCGAACAATGGTGGAATATCAGTAATACATACCCAATAGATGATCCTTGGGCTTCCCTTGAATCTGAAACCCCTTCTCTAGAATCCATACTTATTGGAAATGTCGGTGCACCTCCCAAACATCCACCGTCTTGGTGGTCAAGAACCTCTCTTGCAGAAATGCTTGAGAGTCGAGCTTCACATGTCCTATTGTCAACTTGGTGATATCCACCACTTTATCACCTGCAAGTGCGAGGGAGGAAGTAAAACTTGTCGTCATGTCTTCAATTGTCGTCATGTCTTCAATTGTCGCCATGGAGAGAGATCGAAGGAGTCAGAAAGAGACGCCGAGTAGGGGAGCGAGGCCGCACAAACGTGATTGCGCTAGGGTTACGATTTTCTCACAGAGAGAAAACATGATAACTTGGAGGAAACTAAATGATCATGGAGTTATTTAAAAAAAAAAATAGAAAAAGAAAAAATTCAGAAACTCTTAGCAGTCATTGACTTACACTGCCTCCTGATGTGCTCATATTTTCCTATATTTCTATGCCTCTTAATCTTAGTTTTTATGTTTAGTTCTCCTTATTTATGATTCATTTATATGTTTTAGTGTTTTTGTAGGTTTGTTTCGTAGAAAGAAGAAAAGAAGCTAGAATGAGCTAACTAGGATTGAAACGTGCTCTGCAATCTCAAGTCCCAAAATCTGCCCGTGCAAAACACCAAACTTCACTGATTTACTGGGAGTTACCAAGATCGAATCAGACAATGAACCTTATATCATTGGAAATCTACGGATGTCTACTTTCTGTATAATTTTACAGATCTTGATTTCGGTACTTCTGGAGAAAGTTATGATCATTTGAGTGAAGATAGGTCAGAACAGAAAATCTGCTCGGGAATTTACAACCATTCGTGGAGAACTCAAGTTTCGAGGCACAAAATCGTCAATCCTAATGTTTCAAGGAAGTTAATTCAGATGAGGACTAAATAATGAACTTATTCCTACTTCTACAAGAGATATTTCAAGGTTTTCCCATTCCAAATGAAGAAAGGAATCTGATCCCAAGTCTAACAAGGAAACTTAAAGCCAAAGATGAGCAGAAATCGTCCCTATATAAGGGAGCACGAATTTATATGAGAAGGACGTCTCGGCAACACAATGTAGACGCCGAGGGAGCAGAGACGACTCATCCATCTTCCCTTTATTTTCCCTTTCCATTCTTTTTATGCTTTTCCTATGTTTTACTTAGTTATCGTTTGCTAAACCTTTTTCTAGGGTTAGGATGATGCCCTATCATGATTTTTTATGTACTTTGATATTATATTGATGGAGTTATAGTTTCTTTATGATGAATTCTTAGTCACTATTTGAATTGATGCTTTATGTTTAAGTTCTTTGATTGATCACCTTAGGGCTTTGCATCTAGTAATAAGAAGATGAATTTGAGGCGTACTTGCAATATAATTCAAATTAGCTTCTTGTGATTAAGAGTTGTGAACTACATTATTGTCGTACCTGAAGTAATGGTTTGCATGATTCTCTTGTTTTCTAGTACATAATCAAACCTAAGTGTTAAATTTATACCGTACCTGGATAAACTGCATGTAGGATATATGACCTCTGCCGTACCTGGAGATAATCATATACACTTAAGGAAAACTATGGTCTAAGTGCCATACCTGGACTTAGATACAGGAATTGTCATCAAAAGAATCTGTTAATTGCATCGAAACATAAATAGGATTGTTAGTGGTTGATTCCGAAACCCTAGGTTTTATCACATTTGCTTTTCAACTTCTAAACTTTATTTTGTTTGTTTGTTTCACATTATTATTTATTCAAAAAGTCTAAAAACAATACTTTCTTTATCTTAATTGTTCATTGTGTTTATGTGATTTTGTGTTTGGATTAATTGAGTTAGGGTTTAAATTAATTATCAATCCTCAGTTGGAACGACCTCGTACTTGCACACTATACTAACGACGATTCGTGCGCTTGCGTATTTTAATTAAAATTTTACAACACCTCCCAAGCAACCCTAGCATTCTTATCGGCACTGCCTAGCGCTTGTTCTTATATCCTTCTTTTTTCTTTTTGTTCTCTCTATGGCATTGATTGATGATGTTGCTGCAAAAAGACAATGGTGTTGTGGATGTTAGACACATTGCAAGAAGGGAAGTGGAGTGTACATTGCAATCCTTCCTCTTAGGAAAAGTATTAACTCACAAGGTAGTGGACCTTAATGATCTTTGAAGTCTCTCCACTGCATCTGGGTCTTGAAAAAAAGGTTTCGGGTTCAATCTTAGCCAAATGAGAAGCTGGTGTTCTCGTTTGACAATCACGGAGCGTGGAGGGCCTTGGAATTTCATGTGAGCCTCGATGATCTTGCAAGAGTACGATGGAACGACTATGTTAGATAAGACTCCCTTGACCTCTCTATTTTACTGGGTAAGGATTTCTAACATCCCTCCGGCTTTCGAAGTGAAAGAGACCATTATCAATAATCTCATGGCGGGTCTCATCATCTACCTCTCTTAAAACACAAACAATTGGCAAAACACTATTTATGCAATAAAAAACATGGTTCCAGAAACTTCCATCACGAAAGATCCACTTCCTCACCTCATAAGCATCTTTGTGTGTTGTACATCCACATTCATTCTAATCTTTTGATGAAAACATACTAATAAGAGCTTTCTTTTGCTTATATAAAACTTATATAAACTTTGAAGAGAGAGAAAAGATGTGGCAAACCTTGTAACCATCGGACAACTAATCTCCTTATTGCCAGTCAATTTCCTCATAATAGAAAGAACTTGTGTGTGCACATAAATAAATTTCACAATTTACTTTGCTCTTTGAATGGTAGTTTCAAAGACTTTCAACTTGCTAATATCGTCTAACATCAAGTCAATGCAATAAGCCGTACACAAGTCCACCACAAATTGCTCATATGCTTCATTAGTTCCTTTCCCACCCACTTATAATTGGAAGTATTTTCCGTAACTATTTGGACCACATTCTTCTCCCCTATCTCCTCCACAATACTATCTAAGTAATTTAGCATCAACTCTCCATTTTTTTAATGTATCTAAAGCATCAACCGATTTCAAGAACCATGTACATTTAGGGCTATTTACTAAAAAAATTAGTATAACCCTACTTTTGCCATCCATCCAACCATCCGACATAATAGTGCATCCATAGTGGCTCCAATGTTTTTTGTGTGCTACAATCAATTTTTGAACATCTTCAAATTCTTACTTCAAAATCTAAGTCCTTAACTCATGACTAGTTGGAGGTTGAAAACCGCAACCGTATTTGGCAACTTGCTCCAACGCCACAAAATAATAAGGATTATTTGCCACATTGAAAGCCAATGCACTTATATAAAACAAGCCCCCAATTACCCTACACACATCATGTCTCTCTTCTTTCTGGAATGTAAAATTCAATGTAGCTTGCTAAGGTTTGAAGATACAAACTTGTCAATCAATCTTCTAGCCTTCGGTTGACTCGTAGAACCACCGACAAGTAGCTAGAGTTTGAGCACTACCACTCTCACTTGCAGCCACATTTGTCACTTCATGATCATGTGCATCTTCTTCTTCTTCTAAACTTTCCAATTCCCCTATCTCCCGAAGCACCACAATCCTTGCTCATTTCTCTTCTTCATTACTTTTAAGTGCTAAAGTGCACCAATTTTTCATATTCGATGGGACTCTAGGACAAGGTTTTATTCCTTTATGGGTGCCAACTAAATGCTGCTTAAACCTGAATATGCCACTAGTACTTTTTTATCACAAAATATACCCAAAAAGTACTTCAACTCCCCGTGAATTGGTTTAGTCCATTGCCAAGCATGATCTTTCCTTGTTGCCCCACTAGTACTAGAACTCATTTTGCCTGCACTACACAATTCAAAACTTATATCAATTGAAAGTTTTAAACATAACTACTAAGTAAAGTTTCAAAACATAAAGGAGCACACATAAACTATTGAATTACAGAACTCATCAATCAAAAGGGTGATAAAAAAAAAGCAATTCATGCACCAGTAGTCCAGTATTGATATTCAAAATGGGAGCAGGATAACAAAATGAATAAAAAAAATAGAGAGAGAGAGAGAGAGAGAGAGAATGCCTTCACATAAAGAAACATATTTTGCCTAGTGTCTCTTATCAAAAACTAGATTTCATCTTACTGAAACCATAAGTAAAATCAAGTTGAACTAGTTATGGATGATGAAGTATAGATTGATTCTTTTTACACTTAAAAGTTGAACCAACGAGGGAGAGGTGATAACATGGCCATTGTCATAAATTTGAGATATGAAGAGAAAACCATTATAAATTTCTCTATAAGAATGCCATAGCTCATTAAACTGATCAACGCTACTGTCATGCCAATACAAAATGCCTTGCTTCCTTGGTCATGTGAAATGCACATGTGTTTAGATGGCGTCGTGTAATATGGAGTATGAGAGATTCTAATGAGGACCACTAAAATGAGGAATTCATGAGGACTTTCTAATCAACGGACCCACTTTTTTATCAAATTTATGCAAATCAACCGTTAGATGTTTATGTATGCATGTATAAATCATTTATGCAAATTTTCAACCAAATTGAAAATCGTTAAGGCATTTATAATCGTGACTTATCATTTATGTACATGAAAGGTTCAGGTTTGACAGATTTGGTTCACTCATTGATTTGATCTAGTTCAGTATTCTAACGATTAGCAATTTGGAAGAAATTTTTCAAAAGTGATCTAATCATGCATACATAAACATCTAATGGTTAATTTGCGGTAATGTAATAAAAAAGTGAGTCTTCCAAACCATTGATTAGAAAGTCCTCATGAAGTCCTCATTTTAGTGGTCCTCATTAGAAGCTCTCCCTATTTAGAAGCTCTCCCTATGGAGTATGACTTCTAATAATTATAATCAGTATTTCTAATGCTGTCATTCAAAATTCACTTGGTCATTGGATCAATGGTTTCCAAGCCAACCTTGATATTTGAGATGTTCTTGATGCTGAAACTTGCAGCTTTTTCCTTAGACTTAAGTTTGCTATAGAGAGTCACATTACTCAATTGGTGGTAGAATCTAATTCTGCAGTCTTGGTTAACTCTCTCCTCCATAATAACACTAAATTGTAGGGTTCTCTATTGTCAAGCTGCAAGTGTTTGACGCAGAAGTTTGAAGATATTTCTATAAAGCATATATATCGTGAATGCAATATAGTGGCTGATGCACTTACTAAGAAGGGAAATGAAGTTGATCATGGTGTTCATCTCATGGAGGACCCTGCCAGTTATGCTACTCAAGCTTATCTAGATGATATCTCTAGATTCAGAAGGGTTCCCATGAGCCAGGGGTTATCATGGGCTGGGTCAGGACCGACCCTACCCTAAATTTTAGGGCTAAGGGTAGGGTAGGGCGGGGCCTAGTCAAAGTCAACGATACTTAGGGCCGGGCTGAGACTTCAATATGTAAGCCCTTACCAGCCCTTAAGACTAATTCTGTAAGCGTCAAAAAGGCTGGGCCTGGTCGGCCTTCCAAATAGGGCTAACTAGGGTTGACAAGGGCCGAAATGACCTTACTTTATTTAACAAAATACACACACACACACATTACTTTGTATATATTTTATTTTATTTACAAAATGTCGCACAATGGTTGTAATCTAAGACTCTTTTTTTTGTTGACCCTATTTAATACATACAATTTTTTGAAGTTACCTTAATAACATTTATAAATATTAGTTAGGGTAATTATATACAATTAATTATCTCTCTAAATTTTTAAAAATTAATTGTTGTTTAACAAAGAAAATAAAGCTTCCTAAATCAATCACAAAATAATAAATGGATAAGTTGTATGTGGATAAAAAAAGATGTGTTCAAGTAAATCCAGAATATGTGTCTGGCCCAAACTCGAGATTACCTGCTCTAGTTGAAATAGGGTTTATATTAGAGACATTCTCGGAGAATCATAGGAGATATCCAATCAATGTACGAATATGTTTCCATGTACAACTCTATCTCTATGTTTGTAATCCTCTATATAAAGAGGTCCCTATTATCAATGAAAGCACGATTCAATTCTCTCCCAATTCAGTTTTCCTTAAACACGTTATCAGCACGAAGCCCTAACCCTGAAACCCTAAATTCGTAGCCTTCAAACCCTAGCCACCACCGCTGCATATATTAAAAGCCTCAATCTCAGGATTCCAGGACTGACGGCAGAACCACCAGAACTGGCCGGAAAACTACCGAACCGGCCATCGGAAGTATCGAACCAGCCCTCCAAGAAAAAAAAAAAAAAAAAGGATCCCTGCACCGGTTCACCACCTTCCGGACCTCTGATTGCCCCCAAATTTTGCCACCAGCAACGTCTCGATCCCAGGACCTAGGAACTGAAAAGAGAACTTTAAAACAGGTCTAAAAGCTGCTGAACCGGCTAACAGAAAAACCGACAAAAGAAAGAAGAAAAAAAAGGGAAAGGAAAAGAAGCCTAGAAGCCCAAGGCAGATGCCCACTGACGCAGGCCCACAGCCACGTCAGCACCAGGACCCGTGCCACGTCATCATCAGGGATCACGTCACGTCATCAAGGGGACCCATGCCACGTCAGCAAGAGGGACCGACTGCCACGTCAACACGGGACCCATTGCCACATCTACCACATCAGCAGCTCGGTCAACTCCGGTCAACACCGCAGGCGACTTTTCCGACCACTTTTCAGGCGAATTTTTCCGGCCAAATTTTCCTACGACCTATTTCGAGGTATTTTTTTCTAAAAGTTCCTATTTTTTAATTCAATTCCTCTTCTTTTTTCGGGGACTTGCAACATCCCTTCTTCTACCCCCCTTTCTTCATCATATGGGAGACCTAATTAAGCCGAACTGTGGGGGTTCGTGCTCACTCCAAGCTTGGAGCTTGTTGAGATCTCCAAACTTTGAGTTTGTAGAGAATTTATGATCGACCACTTACGTCATTATTTCGATCTAATCCAATACCTCTTGGAATTGAATTTCTTGGAAGCGATTACGCTCAGAAATTCCTAATTTCTTGGAAGCGATTACACTTAGGAATTTTATATGTTTTCGTGGTAGCCTTTTACGCTCCGAAACTAACCCTAAATTCTTGTTCTCTTTCAGGATGAGTAACCTGAACAAATTGGACTTTGCTCCATTGGGAACAATTGGCTCCGGATATCACAAGTAGGTTCGTGATATTCGCCAGCATCTCAAAGCCGATGACCTAGCCAGGACGTGCTAACTGTTGAGCAAGCTCAAGCTTTGGAAGCAAATAGAGTAGCCTTGGAGGCAAATAAGGCGAAAGCCATTATCCTAATGACTGTCATATGGATGATTCACTCCAGTACGAGTATTTGAATGAAGAAGACCCCAGAAGGTTGTGTGTCTCACTCGAAGAAAGATTTGGCAACGTCTTTGACTCCCTACTTCCTGACCTAGAAGTGATATGGCATAGCCTCTGCTTCTGTGATTTCAAGTCAGTTCTTGACTACAACTCGGAAGCACTTCGCATTAAATCCTTAATGGAATTCTGTGGTAAAGAGATCATAGATGGGATGTTGATTGAGAAGACTCTCTCTACCTTCCCCGTCTGTGCATTGGTGGTTACTAAGAACTATCGGATAGACGTTATTGCCGGACGGATCACAAGATTTCATGAGCTCATTAGAGCTAAGAATGTCGCTGAAAGACATGACAACATCCTTGTGAAGAACTATAATTCGAGATCTGTGGAAACAGAGCATATTCCAGAATCCAATTATAGTTGCGCACCCAAGGGAAGGTGCCAAGAGCGAAACCCTAATCTTAGGGATACTTTTAGACGTCCTGGTCCATATAATCGCTCTACTTGGGAAGGTAACCGCCAAAAGAGGCGAACACGGAACCGAAGAGGTCAACGTGGAAAGAGAGAGGGAGGCAACGCCTCTGGCCATGTTGGTGACGCCACCAACATTAGGAGCCATGTAAATGACACTTTCAAAGTGCTTCAATCAATGGAGTCTGAACGAAGAGATGTATGTTCTTGATGTGGAGTATCCAGTCATTGGGCACACATTTGTAGAGCTCGTGAAGAAATTGTCACCGCCTACAAAGCATTTTGTGAAGCAAGAGAAGCTCACTATGTGGAACAGGAAGATCAAGAAGATGATCTAGAGTGAAAGGTTGAAGACTAAAAATCTGGCTGGGATCAATAGATTGCAAATTCTGTTTAAGTCTTTATTTTTCCAAGAGATGTAATAGGCAATTGCTATATATTTTTGTAGTAAATGCCAATGGTTTAGTCTTTCTTCAAAGTAGGCTCACCCAAAGTAAGTGTGATGTCTAGGAGTGTTATGAGATTAGTGGTACTTAAGCGAGCCTTTGCTCCACCGACATCTCTCTACTCACCTGGTCACATTTATTTTGGAATTACCGAAACAAGTTAGACGACTACCATTGTTTTGCATTAGTTAGCATTTTGGATTAGATTTTCATTGGTCAAAGAGACAATGATGTAACTCCGTTGGCTTATGAATAAAATTTTGAGTTCTTTTCATTATGACTCCATTTTGATTCTGAGCATATGACTTTGTGACTACGATGGCTGGGCCATCAGTATTAATTCAAGGACATGGAATAGCCCAAGTTCTCCTTGCCAAATCGCACCTTGATTACTGTCACAGAAACTCTCTACACTCCTAGGGCAAATCGCACCTATGAGTAGCCAACGGATTCCATGCAAAAATGCATGTAGAGAACGGAAATGAGTTCCTTTACAATACCTCTAACGATTGCGAACAAAGGCGCATCTTAGAGAAGTTTATGTGTCTCTCTAGTGGACTCTATGTCACTATTCGAGCTATTAAATCCAACGAAGTTATGAGAGAAGATCTATTGGATTTAGACGCATATTAGCTTTGTCACGACTGGATAGGTCATCCTAGTCCTGATATGATGATCCGTCTACTAAAGACTTCACATGGACATCATTTCTTTCGAGCGAAACGAAGCATGAATCAAAAGTTGATTCCTGGACTAAGTATGACCGCCGCCGCTGTCTTCGGAGCTGCCGCCGTCCACCTCCAGCCTAGGGCTAGCATAGTCCTTATCCATGACGCCATGGATAGCGTACATCATGGTGATAACGCCCTAGGTGATGTTGCAATCACCAACTTTGCTTCAAATAGCGTTTCAAACGCTTAGCCCCAACCAAAATTCTCATTAGGTGATTCTAAGGTCTCTCGCTCGTTTTACAAAGCCCGTTCCTTAGGGAAGTTAGGACTGAGACCATCCTATGCAAAGGATATGAAAATACTCATTCTGTTCTTACATAGAATCTGTGGGGATTATGTGGACTAGTTCAACCAACTTGCGGACGTTTAAATATCTCATGATGTTAGTTGACAAGCAAACACGCTGATCACGTGTTGTGCCATTGTCTACTTGTAATGCTGCTTATGCTACACTCCTAGCAAATATCATATGACAACAGGCTCACTCCCCGGATCAACCTATTCCGTCAATTGGACTTGACGATGCTAGAGAGTTTACATTGAAGACTTTCGATGGTTATTGCATTGGGACAGATGTTGGACATCACATTCCCATGAACACATCCAAATGGTCTCACGGAAATGTCTACGATGGTAGTCCAGACATTGGTAATGCGCACCAATCTCCTTATATCCGCTTGGGGTTATGCAATATCGCATGCAACTATGCTAATTCGTCTACGACCCATCGCTACTCAATCTACCTCTGCGTTACAGCTAGTGACTGGGTACAAGTATCGTACTTACACATCTTTAAGTATGCCATATATGTGCTAATTGCGCCGCCACAGCGCTCTATGATGGGTCGGTACAGACAAATGGGCAACTACGTTGGATTTGAGACTCCAACAATCGTCAGCCACTTAATGCCCTTGCAAGGCGATCTCCTTATCGCTAGATTTGCGGGTTGTCACTTTGATGAGACAGTCTTCCCGTCGTTATGGGGAGATAAGAACACTGATGTTCAGCAAGAACGACAAGAATTGTCGTGGCCTGTCCCCACTATGTCTCATCTCAATCCCTACTAAAGTGACGAGATCACACATCTGCTGCAAATATGCCTGCAAGGAAGTACGTCCCTACAAGAGGACGTAGCGCCACCCTACATGGAGGTAGGCATGGCGCCAACGCCAAATAGAGTGGCACTCTAGAGTTACAGGCCATGGCTCCAGCTAGGATGCGTGGGAGGCCCGTGGGTTCGAAGGATGCTTTGGCACAACCTAATCCATGGATCATCGACACTCAAAATCCGTCTCATGAGAATCTTCCGGGTTATGGTTATCGTTGGGGGACGCCTCAACGTCAGAACCTATTCCTGAGAATATAGAGCTCTTTGAAAATTACACTAGTGTACATGAGACGTGGGATAGAAACTCCATCATAATTGATGATGTAGTTGCGCATGAGTTTGTTGAGTCCGATGATATCGAACCACGCTCCGTTGATGAATGAATGCCAACGTAGAGAAATTTGGCCTAAATGGAAAGATGCGATCTAGGTTAAGTTGGATTCTCTAACGAAGAGGAAGGTTTTTGAGCTAGTGATGCCAACACCTCCTAACATAAAACCTATTGACTAATGGGTCTTCGTTAGAAAGCGTGACGAGAAAAAAGATATGGTAGTCTCACCTTATGGCACAAGGCTTCTCACAAAACACCCTGGAATCTAGTACGATGAGATATATTCTCTCGTAATGGATGTCATTGCACTCCACTACCCTGTTAGTTTGGTAGTTTCCAAATAACTGATCATGCAGCTTATGAATGTGGTCACTACGTATCTCTATAGGGATCTAGATACAGAATATACATTAAGGTTCATGGTGAACTTCATTTACCTAAGTCAAGTGGCTCTAGACCATAGAGCGCGTTTGCGATAAGATTGAAATGCTCACTAAAGTGACTACTTGATTGGGAAAGGATATACCCGCGCGTTTTCATAACAAATTTCGGATTCTATCGCTGTTCATGTTGGACATGATCTTCATTAGAAGCCCTTAAAGGGTTAAGGGAAACAGCTGAACACTTGAAATCCAAGTTTGAGATGAAGGATTTTGGGAGAACACGATTATGTCTCAGTTTGGAACTTGAGCATCGTGTTGATAGATGCTTAGGCATTTTGACAAGGTCAGGCCTTCAAGCACCCCCATGATCGTCGATAGTCTTGATCCTGAAAAGGAATTTTCTTCGTTCAAACAATGATGACGAAGATGTGCTAGAGGCAAGAGTGCCTTACTTGAGTACAATAGGCACATTATTGTACTTAGCTCAATGCACAAGACCGGACATCTCATTTGCCATGAACTTGTTAGCTAAGGTATAGCTCTGCGCCAACGCGATGCCATTGGATTGGTGTAAAAGATATCTTTCGATACTAGAGATGTACGACTGATATGAGCTTGCTTTATCCCTACAGAGAGATGATGGATTCAGACCCATCACACACTAGGAACGCCGCCAACACTGGCCTGCGTCCTCTATCTCCATCCCAAAACAACATGTGTTTTGGAAGGTTTTGCTGATATTGGGTATCTCTCTGACCCACACAAAAGTCTTCCCAAACTGGTTAAGTATTCACCATGGGTAAAGACCGTGATATTTTGAGGTCTACAAAAATAGGCCTTAGTCGCTATATCTTCGAACAATGCAGAGATTATTGCTCTTCACAAAGTGGTTCGTGAATGTATATGGATTTGATCCATAATTACGCATGTTCGAACAATTGTGGTTTGAAGTCTACCACAGATGAGCCTACGAGCATATAGGATAATGCTGCTTGTTTTGAACAAATGAAGCAAGGCTACATCAAAAGCGACATCACCAAGGATAATCAGCAACAACAAACTCTCCTCAAAATCAAAGTGAACTAGGTTCAATCTAAGGACAGTACGGCAGGCTTGCTCACTAAGTCATCGCCTAAATTCCATTTTCGAGAAACATGTTGGTAGCATCGTTTGATGGAGTTATCCGAACTCCCTTGATCCTTGTCATCAGGGGGAGATGCAGACATCAAGGGGAGATGTCTACATGTATGGTCTCGAAACGTGAATGGTGTGTTGTGCTCTTTTCCCCTTCGACCGAGGTTATTTTTGTCCCACAGGGTTTTTGTTACTCGACAAGGTTTTTAATGAGGCAACGAGAGGAGGACCACGTTTGGGCGACACAAGGGGGAGTGTTCAAGTAAATCCAGAATATGTGTCTGGCCCAAACTCGAGATTACTTGCTCTAGTTGAAATAGGGTTTATATTAGAGATATTCTCGGAGAATCTTAGGAGATATCCAATCAATGTACGAATATGTTTCCATGTACAACTCTATCTCTATGTTTGTAATCCTCTATATAAAGAGGTCCCTATTATCAATGAAAGCACGACTCAATTCTCTCCAAATTTCAGTTTTCCTTAAACAAGATGAACATATTGAGAAAATAGAAAAAATAGAAAATTACTAGGGCTTCTTTGAGCCGTTTAAAGGGCTGGGTTGAGCTTGGCCCTTTTGGGCTCAATTGAGCTAGATCGGGCTTCATTTCCATAGCCCTTACCCCTACCTTTTTTTTTTTTTTTTTTGAGAATGTACCCCTGCCCTATTTGAAAAAGAGTCGAGCTTGAAATGGACTTAGGGTCTAAGAGCAAGTTCATTTGTTGGGTCACCGGCCAGGTCACCTACTATTCACTATTTTTTAGCGTTTATTTCCACTCTCTGGGTTACGGGTACAATTTCCAATAAGACCTGGGTCACCAGGTCAGCTTGCAGGTCACCAGGGTGACCTAAGGTGACACATGGCGACCCAGGGCACAAAATACACTGTGCCCGTGACCCAGAGAGTGAAAATACACATAAAAAGCAGTGAATAGTAGGTGACCTGGTGACCCACTGGTGAACTTGCTCTAAGGGCAACTCCAACCATTGGGTGCCAAACTTGATTTTGGCCAATTATAAGACTTTGCATCTCCAACCATGGCTTTTTTGTGGATCTGGTCTTATAAAGATAAAGACTTGGGCTCATTTGTGGTCTCATATTTGAGACTTTTCCAAGACCAAAACTCGGTCACTGTACATGGGGCCAGCAAGTGGGCTGTCTCAGCCCAAAGGAGGAACGAACGCGCTTGGAGGAGAAAATGAAGGAGACGCGCGCTAGCTTAAGGGAGGAGAGAGCACGCGCGACAAGGCACTGGAGAGAGAAATTTGGCTGCTTTTTTGTCTATTGAAGTGGGGCCGGCAGCTCTGTTCTGTCCCCTGCCGACCGTTGGAACCCCCAACGGTCATGAAATCAATGGTTCTGATTATTAGGTTTGAATATGGACGGTGAGATGTGGGGTTGATTTAATTTTTTTTTTACTGAAACTTATCTATTTTCAATCTGAGGGCTGGGATTTGAGGTAAAAAAAACCAATCAATGGCTCTTATTAAATCAAGGGTTATTAATTTCATTTTGTTCTAAAAAAATAAAAAAATAAACAGAAAATTGAGGGAAAATAATATACCCTTTGGAACAGTAATTTGTAGGAAATTCTATAAATACCAACCCATTCTTTTCTATTTCCTCACACCAAATATATATCCTCCATCTCCTTCACAATTTTTCATTCATTAACCCATCATCTTGTTCTTAAATATTTGTTTTTTTTTTGTCTTGGCAAAAATGGCTCCTAGAGGGGATTCTTGGAGGCACAATGAAGAAGTTATTCTTTGCCAAGCTTGGATCATCGTTGGGGGTGATGGTTCCGTCGGAAAAGATCAAATGTCGGAGTTATTGTGGAATCGTGTGGCGGAGGAGTACAATGCTCACAAACCGGCCGGTTGCATGGATAGAACAAATTCTAGTTGCCACGCTCGTTGGAAGAAAATAAGTCCGGCATGTATGAAGTGGCGCCAAGCTCTTAACAAGGTCGAACACTTTCAACGATGTGATGCCATAAGCGAGCATCCTCATGGCGCATGTCAGCTTTTGTGCAGTGGATAAGCTGACTCTCCCACAAGCATCTCTTGTCTGAACAAAATATGGGTCGTAGTTGGCCACGTCGCGCATCATCCTGTCAAAGACCTAAGGTTGCATTCTATATCGCCTACGAAATATGTTTGGTTCATACCTGCACGGATCCATGAAGTATTGAGCTTTGAGTCGAAGATCCATCAACTCTCGATCCCTGGCCTTATAGTTACGACCTTCTGAAGAACCACCCCATTGTGAATCCTCATCTTCTAGAGTTTGGATTTGCAAGGAAGCGGCAGACATCATCAAGGCTCTTTGACAACTTCTCGTGACGGCCTCTTCTTGATCTTTCTGCAACCATTTCATCAAACGATTCATTGCAGAAATGGTTTGACAAAATCAAAACGGAAAAGAAAGAAATATTTGTGTGATTTGGATATGAGAAGTGTTTGTGAATTTGTGAGAGATGAGGATGACAATGACCCCATATTTATGGACGGTTTGAGTTGATATCATTAGATAAGATATGACACGTGGCGGAGATAGACTCAATCGTAATTTGGACAGCCAATTAGAGATTGACACATGGCGCTGAAATCACATCCAAATGCGGCTGTTTGGCATATATGCCGACACAAAACATCAAAATATCTTTTAAATAGTTTGATTCTTTGTCGTATATGTCGACACAAATAAAAAAATTTAAACTTTTTTTTTTAATTCATTAAATAATAAGAATAATTTTTAAATATTATGATAAAATGTTAAATTATTTTTTTTACCTTATTTAATTAAATTAACATATTTTTAATATAATATTCATCAAAGTTATACTCATATTATATTTTAGTCAAGAATAGTGAAAATAACACTCCCATATAGCACCTCATTGTTGGAGATGAAAATTGAGTCCTATATAAATAGTGCAACAAGAGAGTGCTAAAATGAGAATAACACCCTCAAATAAAGCCAATGGTTGGAGTTGTCGTGAGGGCCTAATGATAACCTCCCAGGAGCCATATGTTGGCCAGTTTTTATTTTTTATTTTTCGTTCGTTTTTGGCATTTTTAGGCTTCCCCGTTAAAAAAAGGGGGTGGCCTGGCCAAAACAATTTGACCCGAAGTTTCCCTCCGAAACACAGTCTCCCTCTTCCTTTCCTCTCCCTCCTCTTTCAATGTAACGAAATCGCAACATATTCTGGGCTAAATCTTCAATCTCTCTGCCTTCTCTTTCAATCTTGATCACTGAAAACCCAATTTCAGCCAAAACCCAATAGGTCGAGGTATGTTTTATTTGGGGTTAATTACTGTGATTCTACTTTGCTTTCCGGAAAGATTTGGTTTTTTATTTTGGGTTTTCATTTCAATTTCACTCCCTGTTCTTAGTTTTTGTTTGTTGAGTTCTATTGATCTAAATGAGAAAGCTTGATATGGGTTTTGTTTATTTTGACGGATTCTATATATGTTACTGGGTTTTCATAATGCCTACAAAATCTTGAGTTTGTTGGGCTGCTGAGAAACAAAAACTATGTCAATACCCACTTGAATCTTAGTTTGGATGTAAAATTTCTTTGCTTGTTTTTATTTTATGGGGTTTATGAATGGTAATCGAAATGTTTTTTTTTCTTTTTTGTCTTTCTGGTTGTTATATCCATGTTTATATGTAGTGAAGTATGCGTTGCTCTCATATTATGCTTCACCCAATTTCTGAATGTTGAGTTTCTTTGTGGCTGCTTTGTTGTTGTTATTTGACTATGAGGTTTAGCATAACGATTTAACATTTTTCCATTGTGAATCTATGTTAAGGAGGATCTATTTAGTTCACTGTGTTAAAACTGAGAGACAAGCCTGCCCTTATTATCACGATTCAATGGAGCGGCACAAGCGGTTGGTGGTGTGCTCTGAGAATGAAGCACTGGCAGAGTACATGTTGAGTAAGTGGCAGGAAATGGCAGACAAGAAGCCCAAAGGAATCTCCGAAAACATTGAAAAGACTCTTACCAAGGCATACTCCAATGTCTGCAACTCTAAGAACCCTGTTAAAACCCTCAAAGAGTTTTCCCAAATCAAGTGAGTTATAAGCTTGTTTTGAATTTTTTAATGGTTTGTTGGATTTTCATTAATTAGTGTTGGCATTTAGTTTTTCTTGCAGATTAATTCTTCATTAGGCTTAAAATCTGAATTATAAAAGATATTCTCCTTTGTTTTATTGTTCACCAGATTTTAGAATTTAGTTTCATTAGTTTCTGTTACTAGTTGTTTGGATTGAATAATTTGTTAAATCAGTATAGTGCCATAATCTGTCTGAATATTTGTAACCTACTGTCACTCATTTTCAAGGAGAAGTCTACATGTAGGAAGCTAAACAATGAAAGTTAGCTATTAATACTTGCATAAAGGGGAAATAGAAAACTTTTTGATGATTCCAAAATCTATCGAGAGTTTCTTATTTTCACATTCTATATAATTGGAATGATTTTGTGCACTGCTCATATTTTGTAGGGGTGTTGGGAAGTGGATTTTGAAGCTTATGCAAGGGTACTTTGACACCGGATCAGGCAGTTCTGAACCAGAAGATGTAACTAAAAAGGGTACGTCTTACATATTTCCTTGGCTTTACACTCTCTGTTTTCATGAATCGCATTGTACATTCCTTCTTGTTGCTGTCCATTATGGACTTGTTCTTTTATTAGGTAAGAGAACCAAAGGAAGCAAACGCTATGTTCCACAAAAGAATTCTGTAGCATATGCGTTACTGATCACACTTTACAGGTAAACTGGGTTTTGATTTAACTAAGTATGCTCTAAAACAGCCGTAACTTGTAATTGAATTCTTGTTACACTTTTTGAAGTTGGAATTAACAATAAGTTTTCATCAGGGGAACTGAAAGTGGGAATGAATTTATGCGTAAACAGGAGCTCATTGATGCAGCTGAAGCAAGTGGACTATCTCGTGTTCCAATTATGTATGTTAACTCATTGTTTTAGTGTTCTTTCCGCTTGTGTTAATATGGATGTCTGTGATTTTTTGAGACCCAATTTGTTGTTCTTAGGCCAGAGAAGGGAAAGGGAATACCGGTACACCTGGGAAATTCTACAAGGGAATGGTATAGTGGTTGGTCCTGCATGAAGACATTGATAACCAAGGGACTGGTTGTGAAATCAAGTTGCCCAGCAAAGTATGTCTTTTATCGTACATTCCATTCCCTTATTTTGTCATGTTGAAAAGATATTATGTATTTATCTTATACCATTTTTTTTTTCAAAACTTGTAAATTTTAATGACGAGAGCTGTAGTGTTTTGCCGAGTACAGTTTTATGGAGCATTACATTACTTTTTTGTTAACAAGAAATAATAAATCACACCTTTTCTATTATTTTTTGCTTATGAAAGCATTTGTTTCTAGAAAAAAAATTTAGTAGGCAAGTTCTACTTTAATGTGAATGATGATTTGCAGCTCAACTATGGTGTGCAGTTTATTTGAAAGTTGATGAGTCTTAATACTTAATCTGATTATGTTTAATTGAAGCATGTTTTGTCAAGAGGCACATTTTTTTTTTTTTTAGGTATAACCGTATAACATACTTGAGTTATTTATAGGCTTTAATTGATTACCAGTTGGAAGGTTGTTTGTGATCAATTTAGTTGCTCTACTTCTCTTAACAGAATGCCGAGAAATCCTGTATCAAGCAAGTTTTTTTAAACTTAGACTTCAATATTGTAGAATTTCACTTGATCATATTTGCACTATTATCAGATGTATAATGCTTGTACAAACTGTAGGTACATGCTTACTCAAGAAGGTAAGGAGGCTGCTCGTGAATGTCTCGTGAGGTCTGGTTTGGCGGATCCTGTAGAAATAATTTCTAATGCCAGGGAGTTGTCTATCGGGGATGTGGACATTTCACATCAGGAACTTTCTAGTCCTGACTCGGCCACAGATATGACATTGTTATCCTGTAATTCAAGTAGGAATAAAAACTCAATTGATATTCCACAGGAATATCTTGACAAGGTAATTATCAAAATGACCTTTCATTTTTATCTTGAATTGTAGCTAGGAATGATAATCCATTTCCATTTTCATACTTCATATTTACTTCTCAGCAGCATTCTTTCTGAGAATAATTTTTAATTTAAGATTGTGTCTCAGTAGCTTATTTTAGTTGACATTTTTCCTCAGATACGGGTTTAGGTTGTTGTCCACAATATCCTGTTGTGTTGTGGCCTCTGTTCCACTTGATTCTGGACCAATATTTTTTCTTTTCTTTCCAAAACAAATATAAGTTCTGAAGTGACACTGATGTCTTGGATTGAGTTATGTTTGATCACTGAATGAGAAATAAAAAGTTGTTTTCTCCGTAGCTTTCAGATTGTTGATGAAATGGATATTTTGTGATGGAAAAAGCAATTTTGTTAAGAGCACTAGGTGTGTTTATATAATTGTACTCTGCACTGATTCCCTAATTTTTATATCTTTTTCTTTTACACGACTCTGTTTTACATTGTTACTGTGCAATCTTCCTAAGTATTATGAAGATTCTTAGTTGACTTAATTGATGGCCTATTTCTCATTTTAGCGGTGTTATAAAATGGTTACAGTTCTTGGGTGACCGTATATAACTTACACTGCTAAGAAATAGGCCATCAACTCCCTGTGTTTTAGAAAAGGCATGCTTAAGATAAGAAAAGAAAAAAGTAGCATGCCATCAATGCCCCAATATGGTGGTGCTCCCATTAATGCAACACCCGCAGACATTAGCAACCCCATTTGACAGTGTTGCTCCAAATATTACAAATAAAAATATAGGAATAGTTAATGGTACTTTATTTCTCTGTTTCTTTTTTGTTTTTTTGTTTTTTAGTTTTTTTTGTTTTAAGTTTGTGACTGTGGTTGGCAAACTGTTAATAGTATCACTTTTGACTAATCCTGATTGTCCATGAAAGCGTGGTAATAGTTGACCCCAAAAATCTAAGCCTTCGATAAACAAGCAAACTAAAATAAACGTGGTCCTTCTTTCTATTTTAAGTGATCATATCTGCTCATTTTTCTTTGTGTTCAAGTATATTGAGATTTAAGAAAGCTTCACGTGATTTAGATCTTTTTCCATTTTATTTTTACATTTTCCATTGAACTTGACCTTAAGGTACATGAAATATTGCAGCCTTTTGCTTCTTTTGGTCATAGAGCCTTTTACTGTTAGTTTGCTTACCTGGTCAGAAAATTTTTCTCAATTCATTTTCCTTTCTTTAGTTTACACGCATGGGGTATTCTGAGGAACAGATGAACCGAGCTATCAGTGAAGTTTTAGAGACTTCTCATAACAAGGAAATCTCTTCACTATGGCCATCAGTTCTTTGTCGCCTTCGAGAAGATGAGGTTTATGGTTTTCATATGAAGTCTCAAAGCGTAAGGGGAAATCTTCGGGCAACACCATCCACTCATACTCTTGTGAATGGTAATAAGCTTCTATTGTGCTGCCAAATGAATTTGAAATGCTCCAATTTCCTTAAATATTTGATCATCGTCTTACACAGCTCCTTAAAGTTTTCAGGTGATAGAGATTGTGTTAGACTGCCCAACACTTCTAGGGATGGAGGTCCTACACCAAGAATTAATTCTGACAAGGTTGCATCAAAGTCGTTTACGACGGGAGCTCCTTCATCTCCTGTATGTGATGTGTACATACATTTGAAATAAGTTATACTAGTTTTCTATTGGTATACTGTATACATATATCTTCTTATGTGAGTGATAAATATTATCTATTTTGAAAGAATATTTCATTAATACATATAATGTTTTAGCATTGCCAGGATACTCCTAAGTACTGCATTGTAGGACATAATCACTATTGGTGTCTTTGTTATTTTTTCTATTCTTAGTTTTAAAAGAATAGAGAGGCAAAAGAGAGTTATGCTTTCATGGCTAAATACTTTTGTACCTTGTGCTTTGGAGTCATTTTTATTTTACCCCTATTCTAATTTTAAGAAGTGAGACATTCAACCAACTATTCAAAAATTGTAAAAATTTTGAATCTCCAGCACTTGATCATCAGTATAATCGTTAACTCATGAGATGACTTACATTCTACAATTATGTAATCAGATAATGGTCAAACTGACTTTCATAGGGATGGATGTCGGAAAATTTAATTAGAAGTTTGGGGTTGGAATGTAACTGACCCCACAACATGGTGTAGTAATATGTAGGATTGATAAATCTTAAGTGAATATAGCATCTCCATATGTCACTGGTAGAGTTTCAACCCATTCCCCGGTTCAAGATGACAGTATTTAGAACTCAGTTTGGCTATGCATTTTATGGGCTGCAATTGTTACATGACTCATAACAATGGCGTGACATTGGTCCTGCTTGCCATGCATGTCCGGTCATAGCTAAAAGGAAGATATTAAATACTTGCAATAAAAGTAACAGTGCTGACATCCCTGAAGGCGGACTACTGGCACCTATTTTCTTTCCCTCGTATAGCTTTTCCACTCTTTGGAGATTAAGTTGGAGCCATTATAGTAAAACTAATGATTCATGAAAATAAATGAATACATGTACATAAGCATACTTGATTGCCAAAATGTTGAGCAGAAAAGTATTTTATTATTTTGAGATGAATCAAGTTAATATGAGTTTTGGAGATATGTGAACAGTGAAAATATATGCTTTTGGTTTTCTTCTTCTTTCATCATGAACAGAAGTAAGACATTCTCACTATTTTAAAGCATATTGGATCCTGTGTTCCAAATGTTATAATATGAGATTTTGATAAGTCAAAAACCCGAAACATACTGTATTTGACTGCCTTCCTTGTTTTTTAATTTCAGTGGAGGCTACTTTTCTGCTCCTTACACAACCTGCCTATGGTGCAGAACCCTGTGTCATATACGAGACTTAGATTTTGGAGTTTGGACCATTTGTTTCTAAATTTTGCTGCTGTCTTTTGAATTATTATGCTTCTGAAAATACTCCTGTCAAAGGGAACATGCCAAAATAGTGTCTGTGCTGTTGTACTAGGACTACTACTTTAGGGGCCACATTGTGAACTTCTGGCTGTTGTATTTGCAAAACGGAACAGTAGGGTGGTTGCAAAGCTTTTTCTTTATATTTGAAAGTCAATTGTTGCAGGATTATTGAACACTGCATATTGTTATGTGTTGCTCATTGGCTTTCTGGTTTTCTTAGAGTTGTCCTGTGCCAAAGTCCAGTTTGGCTGGTGTTGAAGCAAGTTCGAAAGCTCTGTCTGTGCCACCTTTAAGCTTTGGGGAGAAATTTGAAGATGCATATGAACTAGTCTTTGTATTGGATGATCGAGAACAATTGGCTGCTCAGATGTAAGTAGCATCTGCTTAATTTTATTCTGCAACTTCTTGTTTATTTAAACCATCAAGCCAGTTAAGGATATTTTCTATGACATTTTTTGTGGTCAAGTCAATAGATATTCGTTTTAGCAACCTGGCCTGTAGAGCTCATTGCTTGCACTTATCCATATTTCTTAGTTGGGGATGACTACAGGGCAGCAATACTATATAAAATTAATTCAAAGTGTACACAAACAAAAAAATTGCGGTTGAAACCTTGGTTTCCTTTTGTTATGTGTACTTTATACTTCTCTATACAGGTTAATCTACAGAGATACAAAAAATGCAGATAAGGAAATAAGCCGAAGAAGCTGTATGGTTTTATTTTTAATTTTTATGACAGATCTCGATGCACGGTTTCCAAAAATATAGAACTAACAAGAGAGGCAAAGTACGACAATTGGGGTTGTATGGATAAAATGGTAGATATCTGCGTTCTCTAAGGATGTTTTTGAACCAATCAACTAGTCCAAGGATCTAATTCAGAAATTAATACAGTACTGTAGTGAAAAAAAAAAAAAAAAAGGTTAAGGAGGGCCCTTAATTTTAACCTAAAAAACCATCTGCTAAGTTGCCATAATTATTGTGGCATTGTGTTCTTGTCTTTTCGTAACTAGTTAGTATGCTTAGTCGGATGTTTATTATTTTGCTGTATGCAATGGTATTGTGCGCTCCTATTCTTTTGCCCACTGTCCTTGCTGGTGTTTATAACAGGTGTGATTAATTGTATGTTGTGGTTTTAGATCACGGTCTAGGAGCATTATCGAGAGTGTTATTTCTGGATGCAAAATCACAGTAGAGGTGAGTTATTGTAGTCTTTAATTTGTTAGTCTTTCACAAAAACAGCAACTTTTGGTATTGACTTCTGTTGTTTATTTGTTTGTTTGTTTGTTTGTTCATTTCTATAATAGTGTTTGACATGTTATGGTATTTCATGATTGAGTCACTAGGAACTTTTATTAAAATGATGAAACCTTTGTTGCATTCTCTAGATTTAAATGGTTTCATATGTAATGCTGGCAAATACCTAGTGGGCTTTCTGATTTGTAAAGTATATACCTGTAGAACTGTCAATAAGAGTGGTAGTTATCAGACTGTGGTATTAAAAAACATTGATAATCATGAAATTAGGGGTTGATTTGGTCCTGTCACCTAACCTAATAAGCAAGATCTGCTGCCGAATTTGGTTTCCCTCTATGAAACATTAAATTCTCTAACTATTTGGCCTAGGTTAGGCCATGTATCATCAGCTTGTTTTTCACCATATTGGGGATTCTAAGTAATGTTAAAACCTACTTTCTATCCTCAGTGGCTGCAAGTCCTCTTGTTATGTATAATGAGATAGTGGTATACTTGAGAACATTACTTCCCAACTACTATCCATTCTGTATAGTTATAAGGTTTCTTAAAGATCATTGACACTCTCCCAAACTCACTTGGCTAGCTTTTGTATCATGATACAAAACTCAGTGTTGCCTCTCGTGTTGTTAAACATGTCTTGGGTTTGTCATAGCGTTGATTATATATTGTTATTTTTCATCCAATTGGCATCATAAGTCAGTTTTCTGCATATCCGAGAAAGTTATCCAAGACTACGAGGAAAAAAGGACGACTCTTTTAATTGTTATTTACGAAGTAAATAGTAAGAAACAAACTGACACTTTTACAGGTTAGGCGGTTACCAGTTGGAGACGGAATTTGGATAGCTCGGCATAAACATCTGAAGAGTGAATATGTACTTGATTTTATTGTTGAGAGGAAAAATGTTGATGATTTGCGCTGTTCAATCAGAGACAACCGTTACAGGGATCAAAAATTGAGACTTTTGGTATGGAATTTTATTTGAGATTCAGTTATCTTTATTGGTATGTTAAGTAGGTTTTTGGGATATTTTTTTTTTGAGAGATTCAATTATCTTTATCAGTATGTGAAGTAGGAGCTAAGCTATGGTTGACATTCAGTTTATCTTGTTTAAAGTTGGTTTTCCTAATTGAAGTAAACGAATGTTACTGAATGGTGAAGTATTCTTGACTTCATTGGTTTTTAAGTATTTAAGTGAGGGTAACTTTTATAAAGATTTTGAACTTGAGCTATGATTGCATTAGTGTGAATGGTTATAACAGAAGACATTGATCCTCTTGCTAGATTCTTCATTATATCATTTTTAATGAGAAAGATACATTGTTTATTTGTAGTTGCCTGCTATAGAGTTGCTTTTGTTTATTCATTCCAGTCTCTTTTGTCCCTTACTATCTACTGCACAAATTTATTTGCTTGTATTTTGAACTTTATATCCATTTGTTTTGTTTTACTTTATCCTGACATTTTCTTAATTTGCATATAATCAGCGGTGTGGACTTAAGAAGCTGATATATCTCGTGGAAGGTGATCCAAATTCTAGTGAAGCAGCAGAAAGCATCAAAACAGCGTAAGCATTTGTTTGAATATTCTTAAGGGCTATATTTTTTCCTACTTGATCATAGGTACTTCTTTTTAAATCGAATTGTCATGTTTAAAGTAAGAAAATAAACTGTGACTATGTAATAATTTTTTGTTAGATCTTCTCTTGCAGTATGACCAACACCTGTGTAATTATTGTTCGTCTTCTGACTCTGTTGAATATTTATGTTCTCTATTTTGGTCCTTCTTTTAATAAGAGATTGTTTCTTATAAAAAAAAAAGAAAAAAGAAAAAAAGAAAGATTCTTTATTGCTTTATTAATTGGTCGTTTGACAGTTGGAGGCCTGATAGTTTCCAGTAGATAATATTACTAATGATGGTCGAGTTTTATGATGATACTAAGACGTGGCTTTAATAGATTAGTCAATGATTAAGATCATGCGTATTTTGGTTTAGCTTGGCTTGGTTGTGTCATCAGTCTTGGCCCAAGCTTTAGCCTGAGGTTACAGACAAGCCATTCCAGTAATCCTATTATATCAAGATTTATACAAAAAAGTTGCATGGAAGTACATAAAATTACAATTTTATCCATCAACTAAATCAGATGCCATTTCAGCTCAATTAAATGCTTTCAGTCATCGTCATGCAGTTGGTTTGCTGTACTTTTGTTACTTGAGATGTACAGATTTTGGTTGCATCACAGAATCAGCACTATATACTCCTGTTCAATCTTTGTAATCCCTTGAAAAATCCAGCCAATCTCGAACTTTAGATGTTCAAATTCAAGCACTGTGTTCATGCTATGATATTTTTGGATAAAATCTCATTGACTGTGAACATCTAAGTTGGTTTGAGATTGTTTTGCCTTTTCCTTCTTGATTTTGTTGAACTTTTTTTCTTGTTGAAATTTGTTTTTCTTAGACAACAACCAAATCAAACAGCAACTTTAGTTGCATCATGTCTGCAATTTTTGGTTCTCTTGTGGGTGATTCATTATGGTCGCTGAAGTGAGGTTATTGTTGAAGTCTTAAGTTAAAAATTGATAGTACATTGTATTGCTAGTTCTGGTTTGGTTAAATGGGTCTATATTTATACTTTAATACCTTATAAATTTTTAATGACTTATTATTAACAAATCAAAGGTTAGCAGCATTTAAGTTGTTCTTTATCATCCCTTGTAAGTAGCAAGTTTAGTCTCCTTTTGCTCTTTGGAAGATATGGATGTATTTGAACATGTCCTTTGTAAGCTTGCGATCTTATGTAAGTTTTCCCAAATGTCGTCAGAATTCAAATAGAATGCCAAGCCTCTACACATTTTTTTTCTTTCAAGATTTTAGTTTCATAATTAAGTTTATGTCCTTGGATCTTTTCTTTGTTCAGACAGTGTTTTCAGTTTGGCTTCAAGTGTGATTTTTCAGATCTCATCTTCTTTGGTGTTAGTGGTTGAAAAGAGCAACTTATATTTTAGTAATGACTCCTTGTTAAACAGTTATAGTTGTCATTATCCTATAGGCCTTCAGAGGATAACTCCTAATATTATTTGAATCAATCTTCAGTTAAAAAAATTTACATCTTATGCAGTTGCTTTACAACCGAGCTTTTGGAGGGCTTTGATGTTCAGAGAACGGGAAACCTGACTGAAACCTTGAGGAAGTATGGTTATCTTACTGAAGCAATTTTTAAATATTACAAAGATCTCTCTGAGGAACAGCATAAGCAAGCTGGAGTTTGTCCTCCTTTTGATGAATTTAACAAAAGGTGCCAAGACCTGGACAAGATGACAGTCAGTGACGTATTTGCCATTCAGCTCATGCAGGTATGAACTGTTTTTAGGGACATGGAAGTCATCCCGTATTTGACAGTCAGGGACATAATGCTTATATTCTCTGAATGCAGAAAACTATCCACACACACACAATACAAATATATACGTATGCTGCTCTCAATGTGCACAGAGAAAATTAAATTCTACGCATTTTTACGAATTTGTTCCTTTTATATTTACTGTCTATATATGTTTGTGTACACCGCGAGATATATTGGCTGCTGTAGATCATATATGGATTTTGTAGAACATAAAAAGTAAAAGGTTCATTCTGTGAAGATAGCTGAACAATTTTCCTATTGTTCGGTTATTCTTGATCTGTTGGTTTCCCTTGTCCGTGTTTCTACTATTTTTTTTTAGCATTAGAACTGCATCAAGTAGTGTATGGATACTTTCATGCAGGCTTGGGTACATTGGTGTATAAGTTTTAGAATCAACATTTGCGATATCGTCTGCTGGGGAAGGATATCATTTTTGAGAAGTAGGATTTTCTAATGCCAAAATGATGAACAAGCTCTACATTTGAATTATGAATGCAGGTCCCCCAGGTGACTGAGGAAGTTGCCATAGCTGTTCTGGATTTGTACCCAACAGTTTTTTCTCTTGCCCGTGAATACTCTCTACTTGTAAGTCTTCACTCCCTTGGGGAATTGGAAAATCACAGCTGATGTCTATTGTTATTTCTCATCCACAATGTTGATGAGGTCCCAAATTTTATTGGGGTTGGGGTTAAATTGAAAAGGACAAAATGAGAAAAATGAAATTTGGAGAATAATGAGGTCGCTCTTTTAAGAGCTGAAATGTTCCAGGACCCTTTGCATATGCATTCCTAAAACTGCCATATATGATTTAAATATTAAAAAAAGTAAATTCTAAGGGTTGAATGATTCTAGTGCTCACTTTAGCGACGAGTTTAGAGGCTAAATGCTCTGAGGTCATTGTAAATCTGATTATGTTGTTGATTTAAGCAAAGTTCAATTTTGAATCCGGACTCCGTGTCTTTTGAGGTTTGTTGACAGTTCAACATGTGTATTTAATAGCGCTCCAAAACCTTGGTGGTTTTCCAGTGGTATCTTGGTTGATTTTAGACATTCTACTAGACTGGAACTCTCGTCCACAAGGCAATATCTGTCTCCTATCTGATTAGTCCTAATTGTAGACCCAATTACACATTTGTTTAATCTTCATCAACCTCTTTAATCTTCTTTGTACTCCATGACGGGCGGTCAAATGTACAGCAGACTTTTTTCTTTTTTGGCTTTGTTGTACTAACACCAGCATGTATTTATTAAACCAGGAGGGCGATGTTGGCGCACAGGAAGAGATGCTTAGAACGCAGAGTAACAATGTTGTAAATGCTGCTGCTAGTAAGAATATATTCCACTTTGTTTGGGGCATTGATTGATAGCTATCTCCCATTGTCAAAAATATGATTCCATTGTTGCTCTTGTACTCTAAACTAATTTTGCAATGTAAATATGATGAACTCGCTTTTCTCTTGCGATCAGACTAGGCAATGCCATTTGAGTCTATTACACAAGTAGGAATTTGTGAATATTGAAGAATGTTTATCTGGTCGGCCGATTGCAATTTGGCTCTATTGATAAGAAGTGGTGGTTTGGCTCTGGCTTTGAATTTTGCAGGTCAGATACAGAAAATCCAAAAAGTTGTGATCTAGTCTCGTAGGGCTGAGAGTTGAAGTCAAACTGTCGTATATATTTTTCATTAATTCAAGTGGATGCACATGGTTCCTGTTTTTCAAAGCTCATTTAAGCATGAATTAGAAGTCGGCAAAACCTAGCACAAAGTGCTACCACTAGATTTGCAATACATTAGTGAAATTATTCATTATAGAGGGCCTTTTAATAAGTGTGCAGAAGAAAGGCTCAGGTGCCGTTTGTTACTGTTTTTCCAGGCTGTTTTAGAAAACGTGTCCGGTGTATATAATTGAGAAAATACTGAAAATGAACTTTTGAAAATAGTTTAATACGACCAAATTATGTTTTCAAATGTTTTTGCCGCGTAGACTTCGAGAAAAGAAAAGGGTACATGCTTTATTCTTAGTTCTCCTTTCCAACTTTGAACTTCCTATGGTGTTTTTTGTTCTTTTGAAAGTTTTACAGATACATCCAAATAGATTGACGTCTTGCATTAGTAGAGCAGTTTGGCTTGGTCTCGAATTAGTCTATCTCTGTATGAGTCAATTTACCTCTATATTAAATGCTCAGCTTAATTAAGAGATTATGTAGGGAGTAAGAGTGTGCTAGCCAACTCTTTTTGAAGAAGATTAGCTAGCATCCAAGTTGTCTGTAATTCGTTTCCCTGTATATGTGTTTTAGAAATGAAGTTCTATGTAATTTGTTCATCTAGTGTACGTATTGCTCCATTTGTACACTGTACTTTTGTTTCCATCCTCATACTCGTACAAATTTAATTACATATATGATATATCTAACTAAAAGGGGCAATATATATATATATATATATATATATATATATATCTTGCCTTCTAGTTTCTAAAGAAAAAACTGTGGAAGCCACAGAAATTGAGTTTAAATCTAACTTATGCTTTTATAATGTGGAAGCTGTCGTCAACTTTTCTTGTGTTTGCATTCACAAACTGAAACAAACAAAACAAACGTGAGAGAATATAGTGGATCTGCGCATTGAAATATTTAAACTCTTGCAGACTCGAAGTTAATGTAAATGCTATGCAGTGCGAACTACGAGTGCTAATCTCAAGTTTGCATACATACCTCTAATTTGATATCTGTCCTTGTTGCATGCGCTCTGAGATATCCATATTCGGAATGCCTTGATAAACTCCAACTATTGTTAATCTGTTTGAATGAAGTCCCAATTCCATGTAAAGAACAATGAAGAACATGCTTGTACAATTAAGTGCACATTTTTGAAGAGAGATATGACAGAGTAAAGAAGGACTTACACCACTGGGAAACTTGTCCAAGGAAAAGCCAGCCATTCCAATTATAGCTTGCACTGGGGCACTGTAGTTGCTGTGATCATATGTGTCTATCCCAGCCTCATCTTTGCTAGGCAATTTCATGCACCGGCTCTTATAAATGGAGCAGGTTCGCTCGTAGTTATGGACATGACCAAACAGGGCCAGATCAACCTAGTTCAAATTTCAAACATCATGTACATGTCAGCAAAAAATTTAAAATCCCATGTTTAAACCTAGAGAATCCAATAGAAAACCAGATTAGAAAAGAAAATGGAATCCATTGAGAAATGACAGAGAAAACAATAACTAGCTAGGTGAAGGTCTGGGATGTTACTTTGCTTGCCAGAAGTAATGGTTCAACTTCGTCAACAAATTTTTCATCAACACTCAGGAATCCAGGGGCAGATGTATACATTGGTCTATGCCTGCAGTTTGAAAATATTAATATGCATGAAGATCTGGTGAAACTTTCAAGCAGTTATAAACTATTGATATTGATCAAATTATGCAGAGTAGACAGTTTCTGTGGTTCAAACTGTATGTCATGCACATGAACAGATCCGATGTGAATCAGAAACCAACGGTTAAAAGAACTGATTTATATTGTATGGTGTTCCTATAGAAAAACTACATAAGCTTGAATAGTTTTTGAAGCATTTAAGTACTTACCCCATAAATATCAACCAAGGAGTTTTAGATCGATCAACTGAAGCCATGTCCTTTTTCATCCATTGATACTGCAAGAGCATATAAAAAAACATCAAATGCAAATAGAAGTGCAGTGCACAGCTATAGGATATTATAGATCAGTGCTTAATCATCTTTACCTGCTCAGAATTTTTGGTCCAGTCATGCTCTGTTGAAATCATCGTGATGTGGACGCTTCCTTGTTCTATGGAATACCATGGTTTATCCTTTGCTGGGGTTGGCATTGGAAAGTAAGTCTCATAGGGAACTCCAACTTCCCCACCTGAATCTGCAAGAACGTACACTGATCCAGAGTCTATATAGTCCCTGAAAAGTGTAGAAGCAAGCATAGGATTAATTAAACAAGAAAATATGACATTGTTACTTGAAGTCGTCTGTTTGTACGTGTTAAACAACCATTAGATCCCAAAACTTCATGTACCAACAATGTACACCAAGATAGCTAGATATACTATAAAATGGCATCGAAGCCTCTCAGAGAACTTCAAATTAAGTTCCTAGAGCACGTCTTATGAGCACACGTACCTCTCATGGTTCCCGATAGCTGTCATGTATGAAACTCGAGAAGCAACAGGGTTGATTTGGTGAAGGAAAAAATCCCATTCAACTAAAAACCCAGTGGCATAGCTTATATCTCCAATGTGGAAGACAGAGTCTACATTCCCGGAATTTATTTCATCTGTCACGGCTTCAATCACTGAGAGGGATCCTGGCTATTCATGCCACAAGATTAAAATTAGCCTTTTCTTTTCCTTCAAGGTATGTTGAAGAAAAACAATGTACTGTATAGTTAGTTTCTTTTTTCCCCATGTTGATTTACTAAATTAAACACGACATGTTGTGTTATAGGGTTAGAACGATGCTCAATTACTATTGTTTGAGTCTAAATTTCTGCAGTACTAAAAAAGCATCATAATTCATATACCTGAATATAATGCTCTACAGAAGAATCACGAGGAGCCTTTCCCATGTCGCCAAATGCAAGAAATTTGAGTTCATCAGATCCTCCCACAGGGGGAGTGTGAAATTGAATTCGATCACTCCAACCAACTGAATCACTGCATTTTTTTTTTTCAACCCCCAAATAAGAATCAATCTGTCTTCTTTTTCCACTTATCATTTTGAGGTTTAATATGAATGAATTTACCTTCCATATCTATAAGAGAAGCTAGATGAAGGCTCAAGTCCTGTCATCACTGCTGAATGAATGAAGCCTGGATCATGCCACCCAAAGTCTTTGGCTGGACTTGGTATAGCAGGTAAACCTATCAATTAGTAAGGGAAATAATTAGAAGGGATAAAGAGATTGAAAACCATACAAGGTAAGCTATTCTGACTTTACCTTACATGCATGGTTTCACAATACCTCTGTATATGTGATGAGTAAATGTGGTACGTATGTAATCTGTGACATTAAATACTTGTGTACATATATGTGATATTAAGCATTTCCCCTTAAAAAAATATATATATATATATATATATTTACAATGATGAGACTCACTCTGCATGTCATCTTGTGAAAATGTGGTAACTACTGAAGTCTGTGATTTTCCATCTCCATATTGTACTTGCTGAGGTTTCTCATCTCCACTGACCCATGTTAATTTCATCTGCACCATAAGTCACGTTTCATTCATTTAGAACTAGCTAAATGCTATCCCAAGTTCATAGTTACAAACTTCCAATAGTGTCACTATGTCAACTTGGGTTTCGACCATTGCTTCACACAACTCGAATATGACAATACTCTAAACACGATTGATCGAATTGGTAAATGTCAATTTATTTACCGATGTTCCAGTTGAGTCTATGCTCGAGAGATGTCCATACAGTGGCTTCTTTGGATTGGCAAATTTCAGAGGGTTTGCTTTCTTCAAAATGCAAGGGACCTCAAATCCATCAGAAAACAAGACGAATTCGATGTCGGTTCTGATGTTAATAACATGAAATGTTATCGAACCACTGCAGGTGGAGATAGCACAGTGACTGGTACCATTCTGATACTTTTTGCATTCCTTCTTCTTGCAACTGAGGTAGTCAGGATCAGTGCTCATGTATGTTGCCTGCAAAGGAATTAATTAAATATGAACGGTTTCCACCATAAAACTATCAAGTGCCGATTCACCAATCACAACTGGAGTTCTTTTGTTAAGAATCAATCACAAGTGCGGTTGAACAAGCATGTTTGTCCTTGGATATGTCCTAAACATTTGTTTTAGGATAACTTGAGCATTTTCCCTTTAATTTTCATGATCAAACTGTTGTGTCCTATAAATTTCCAACCCTATCCAATTTCCTCTTCCTTCCTTATTTAAGAGTATTCAGTTTTCAAATCCAAAAGAGAGAAGAGGGTAGCGTGTGGGGATGTAGAGCGCTCGCTTAGCATGCGAGAGGTACAGGGATCGATACCCGGCCCGCATCTCCACTTCTACATTTTTTTTTGGTTATTTATTCATTTATTTTTTTGTTATTAAGAGTTTGGAGAGAGGAAGACTAGCTATATCCTACACTTCTGCCTACACTTCTGCGCCAAGATAGACATACAATCTTGACCATGAATGACTGACCTTTTATTTTTTGTTATAAAAAGTTTGGAGAGAGGAAGACTATATCCTACACCTGCGTGTTAGGGCAGAACTACAATCTCGACTCTGAATGATTGACTTTTTATTTTTTGTTATAAAGAGTTTGGAGAGAGGAGGATTATATCCTACACCTACGCGTCAGGGTAGACCTACAATCTCGACGCTGAATGACTGACTTCTTATTTTTTGTTATAAATAATTTGGAGGGGGGAAGACTATCATACACCTCTGCGCCAAGACAGACCTACAATCTCGATTCTCGACACTGAAGGACTGACTTGGGACATGTACCTGTCTCCTCAGCTCCCAGATATGGATTCCTGGAGAAGATTACAGATCATGCATGCGACTCAACGCAAGACTGCTAATAATGGGGATCAAACTTTTATGGAGACTCAACCACAGACACGCCTATATCAACTGAACCAACACGCATTGATACGAAATCTTTTTTATTGCACCAATAGGGCACAGATATTTGTAATTTTGGTTAAAATTGGGGAAAACCGTTTGGAAGGTAGAATTATGCGACAGAGACCCTATCAAGTTATTCTTGCGTAAACGTCAGCTTTCTCTTTTCTTTGTTAGCAACGTTTCACTTTAAAGACATGTATTGGCCATCCTACGTTGTTTGACTTTTTTGGCTTTTATTCATTAAAGCTTATTAAACCATTTTTCTGTCTACCTATAAATCACAAGTGGTGCTATGAGCTATCTACGTACTTTCTGTTTTCTGACCTAACTGAGTAATAAAAATGTGCTATTTCTTCCCGCCGAAAGACAAAAGTAGCGGTGATGAATTGAGATGCATGATCAGTACTCTGTTCAGTTAGCTTGCAGCTTTGGTTGGATTCTCGATCTAACATTTACGAATAAGAAACTTATGTCACGAAATAAAATTATTTTGATAGCTAGCTAGACTTAAAATCTACTTGTTAAAATATTTTCATTGCTCTATGCAAAAGAATTTTGTATATGATTAGTAGCTTTGCTTTTTTGATAGCTCTATATTTATTATTTTCTTTGTTCACTCTATAAATATTTGAATTATTGAAAGACTATATTACCCAAATGCAAAATGACTAATAAGTACACTAATTTTTTTAAAATTTAAATCTTTAAGGAAAACTAAATACATAACTAATTAAATACAAAACTACTTAATTTCTGTTCTGATAACATTAATCTTCATCTTCTCCATCAAAATTTCAATTTATTACACGAACATTGAAACTGAATGGAAGTAAATCAAATTATGATTTTATTAGGAAACTTTAATATATTTTAAGACGTCTTTTTAATTGATATAAATTAAATGAGAGATTTTTGTTAAACAAAATTTCTTTTTTAATTTAATATGTGGAGGATATTCCTGGAAAGAGAAATGGGTTGGATAAGTAAATCTAATAATTGAAATTAAATTGTAGGGTGTAATGAGCAAGTAGGGTAAACAAAGAAAATTATAGGGTGGCTATTTATTATTAATTAGTGTTCCTTATTCCCATCATTTGTCTGTTTTCTTCTTCAAATATATTCTTATAAAAGAGAATGCATAACATGATATTTCAAGTTAATTTCACTCAGACGGAAAAGATAATCATTTACCTTAACAGGATAATGGCAGAGAAGTGGAAGTTTACTAAAATCACCAGTCTGTATATAGTAAAACGTATTCAAAGGACAGGTTGAGACACTGCATGCACATATATATAATAATACAATTAATAATAGTAAAATATCTAAACAACGACACAATACTGATCGAGTTATAACTTAATCGATGATTCATATTGACAGTCGATAACATAAGATTCGGTATATATGAAAATGTACAACACTTACTCAGAATTAGCAGGTGAAATCATGGCCACCCAATCATTTTTAGAAGGGTTCAAGATGCCACTAACATTGACAGTCACAAACTCATCATCTCCAAGGCCACCAGGACTCGAGTTAACACTAATTTGCAGATATGGGCTCGGATTCGGACAGTTGCCAAGAAATTTTCTGTTCAGCAACCTAAACTCTGATATTGCCGTGTGGTTAAGGTGTTCAATCTGTGACTGGACAACCAAAGGGTGCAAGGAAGATGATGAAGAAGCACAGGAGCCAAGAAACAATATCACGAACACAACACAGATAAGTTTGGGAACCCCACAAGTGCCGGAAGAACCCATTTGGAAAAAGAAATTAAAATACAGAGAATGAAGATCAGAAACTGTGAAAGCTATGAATCTTGATCATGGACACATGACCTAATTGTCTGTTTGTTTTGTTGCTGTTATGAAACTAAACTGGTTGGAGATATCAAGGCTTATATAAGAATTTGGGGCTTGACAAGAACCTTGGCTTATATAAGAGTTTGGGGCTTGACAAGAACCTTGACTTATATATAAACATGGCATATTCTTTATGACAAATTGATGACATATATAGAGATAGATCGGAGGAGATGGGCGAAGATTACGCTTGAAATTTTTTGTTTCTTCACGTAACGTACGTTGTTTCTGGTTATGCTTGACACAGCACGCAGCTGTGTGAAGCCTTTAACTACTAATTATTTGTTTTTGGTGTTTTCTTCCTCTGCCGGTTCTGTTCAGATGCTGTAGAAACTGTGGATATAGACATGTAGCTTCTCCACAACCTAATCTTAGCTAGCTAGTGCATGTTCACCAAACAAAATTGTAATTGTACACCAAGTATTACTTTTTGTGCCCGGTTAAGCAGGGCTGGTCCTGCATGAGATTATGGAGGCCTAAGGCGAATTTAAATGTGGCTTCATATGAATTCTTGTGTCATGTAATCTTTTTTATTTTTTTTGATAAGTGGGGTTGTAAATACAAGATTGATTACATATTTTATTTACTCTTTTTTTTTTTTTGTAAAAACAAAAACCCTTAGCTTACCTCATAAGTACATACTAGCCCCTTAACATGTGCTCCGCACATGTCAATTGACTTTTATTTTTATTTTTTTTAAATTAAAAAAGTTACAGTAGTTTTTCTCCTGATTTTAAGGAAGTTTCTTATTTTTTAATGGGATGTATTGCAATCTTTTAAAATATGATATAGTCAATTGACTATCTTATCCTCATATAGAAATAATTTATTTATTAATATATTAATAGATACTATGTGAGGGCATATATGGTAGTTTAAAAATTTAACTATTCCCTCAATAATTGGCTTAATTATATAAGATGTCATTGAGAATCTAACTCATAACCTTTACAATGTTAAAAAACAGTTTATACCATAGGGGGTAGTGAAATATAAAAGTTTATACCTAAATTTTGTTGCAACTTCTTTCCTAGTCCTTAATGTCCGTGTTTACAGTTTTGACAATTTGCTCGCTAGTATTGCCTAAATGGGGGTCGTGATGTCAATGCTTTTATGTACATAGCTATGCCATTTGCACATTTTTGACTTTGGATTTTGAAAAATTAATGCTATTTGTGAGCTAACCGTTGCAAAATCAACCACCGACCAGAAGGGCTAAAATTGGACCAGACAACGGATAAAAATTGTCGTTGTCTGATCAACATATTTGTTCTAGTTAATACTCCTGTCATCTGATGGTAAAGATCAGACAACTAAAAAAAATTGTCGTCTAATTATTTTTCATACAAGAGCAAACAAAAGAAAATTGTGTTGTATGAAGTAAGACTATATACGATCAGTGATTATATTTGTTTTGCAAAGGAAACTAAGTCAGCAACTTTTCATGAACCATTATTATTGTTTTTTTTTTTTCCTATTTGCTAGATCAACAGATTGTTTGCACATATAGTTTGAGTTTTTATTGGACAATGATTTTTGAGTTTGCTAGCGAATGTGTTCGTAGGGCCACAAGGAATTGCGATGATGTAATTATTCAAAATTCTTTGATAACTAAATGAAGAATTCTATGGTTACTTTTTGAATGAATTAGCTTGCTCGTTCATTATGTCTTGTGACAAATTTTCATAATCTGAATAGTTCAATTGTTTGATAAGTTAATTAGTCTTCAAAAATCATTTTTACAAAATAATAAATCAAATGATCAATGCTAAAATCATTTGGACAAATTGTTTATTTATTTGATAGAATTAGATGGTTAAGTGCTTTTTGTAATTGTATAGTTATTTTTTGGAAAAGAAAAAATCGTCGCAATGTTTCACACATAAACAGTTTCCACCATAATGAATAGTTTTCATTAATTTCTAAGGATTATTACGTCAACAGAGTTGGTGCAGCAACTCACTAGGCAGAAAAACAATGGTTTTTTTTTTTTGTATCTTATTTTCTATAGTCCATTTCTTTAATTACCTTGTTTTTTTGAAATAAGGCTGGTGCAGCTGCCCTCAAGCCTTTATTCATGAACTACTGAATATAAAGGGGGGCCGAACAATTGTAACGAGAGAATATCCCAAATAGTAACAGGAACTCCCACTAATCTTATGTATTCAAACATGCACCAACTAGCAAGGGTTGACATACTAGATAACTTGGCAATTCCATTTGCTTCACAATAGTGACATATCAGAAAGATAGAGCTCATATGAAGCCATAAAACAATAAAATCTGCTTTCCTACTATGCTGTCGACCAAAACTTTTGAATACACTTTGTTTCATCTTGCCACTAGGAGGTTGTGCCCATTTGATAAAGACTTGCCTTCTCTCTAGGGCAGACAAGGCACTGAGGGTGCACACCAAAGCAAAAAGCCCAACCTGCCCTACTGGTATAGAGTAGGGATTTATTACTAACACAAAGTAGTAAAATAAAAACAAGAAATAAAACGCCCATAAGAAAACCCTAGCAGCCCTTCAACAAGGGCCCAACCACATAGGCCCAACACAAACTGCCGTCTCCACGACAACGACAATCAGTAGCCATCCCGAGCTCCACCAAATAGAAACCATGCCACCGCCATATCACCCTACTGTGGCCTGCGTATAACTCCGGCTGACGATGACGATGACTTGACCACGAAGCACACCAGATCCAAAGCGGATCCAGATCGTACCACAGGTCGATATGTCGATCTTCCGTCAGAACTCCATGAATCCCTCATCACAATGAGAGAGAACGTTGTAGCCAACTGCCTTATCGGTGGCCACGAACCCACGTGTCGGTGATTAGCTACCAACCAACAGGCCGTGCGAACACTCCATCGTGATCCGAGCCCAGATCTGCTTCAGCCGTTGCCGTTGCCGGCATCCCAACACCTCTAACCCACTACCTATGTCTATCAACCCCTTTTGAGAAACCTCGAACCATACGGGCCTGTCCGACGATGACGTCACAAGGACGCGCCGCTGGACGAAACATCATAATCCCAGAAACCCCGCCCTTTAGTGTATGGAGAGAGAGAGAGAGAGAGAGAGGAACATCACTTAATTACCTTGTTTGGGTAACAGGAATTTGTTTTCAACAATTGTTTAATCATCTCTAGTAATGTATGGTTTTCTCTGGTCATGTTCACCTACTTAATTTATTTCTTACTCAATTGTGTTAAACTGTCATTAGATTTAAATTCAATGGTAGAGAATAATGAGGGTCACATGTTAAATCTAAATCAAATGACAGTTGAGCACAATTGAATAAAGAACTAACTGAATATGTGAACAAGACTATGATTTCCTTTATTTAGAGAATCAGATTGCCTAGGGGATGAATGTTGCTTATCTTTGTCATCCAACATTCCCTGATCATTAGCTGCTACATGGATTCTGCATCACCCAACTTTATAAATCTAAAGTTTTGAATCAAATTTACAATTTTTCCGAGTTTACCCATCATAAAGGAAAATTTGTTTCTTTTTCCATACAAAATTAATTGATGTACAAACATCTCTCTCTCTCTCTCTCTCTCTCTCCAGCGTTTCAATAAAATTCTGAGAACAAAAATAAAATAAGTAGAGAAAAAAACGCGGCTAGCAATGCATCCTTGGAACGTTGTTGTCGGATGGGATCTAGGGGATTAGTATGTAGATGTGGTGGTATCTCTGTTCTTCTCACTATGGATCAATGTGATTCGAGGAGAAAGTAAAGTTTCAACGCAGCGGCTGGCGAGTGTTTAAGGGTGGACTTTTGGCCACCGAAAAACTGAAAATCGGTCAACTCCGCACTGAACTGCCGTAAGAGAACCAAAACCAGACTGATAGGAAAGGTTGGTGTTGGCATCCGCACTGAACTGGTCACTTCGGTGTCTGGTTTCAGTTCAACCATACAAAAAATCAGATTGAACATAACCGAATTGTTTTTATGAATTTCTATTGGTTTTGAGCATTGTATACAGCGCATTCAATTGCTATCTTTTTTAATTGAGGTCTCAGCTTAATATTGGTAGTAATATGCTGCCCTAGACTTGCATACACTAGATTATATCCTTACTAATACATCATAGATGCATTTCTATCTATGAAAAAGAAAACCTAAATGCATTTCACCTTCAATTTCAATTTTGTTAAGCTACTCCTCCTTGCAATACTTTAAGCCTTTTAGTAGTATTTTGCTAAGTGAAGTTGCAACAAATACAACCACAGCTCTAATTAACTCCCTTGTTCAATTTCTAATCACATCCTCAGCTCTCAATTTCCCAACTTTCAAGTCACAAGCACCATTGAAATTTATGACGCAGTGGTGTATTTTATATTTTTTATTTATTTATTATTTAATTTTTTTTTATTCCATTAACAACTGAGGTTTACAAAAACTAATATTTAGTGAGCCAAACTCACAACCTCACACTTACGAAGATGAGACTTATACTACTAAATCAAATGGTAAAGAGCCGGTGTATTTGAATTTTCATGTAATAAAAAAAAACAAAAAAAAAACAGAAAATCTAGTTATTTAATTCATTAAAAAGATATCATGCTCCTTGTTCCTTTTCTTATTGTCATATTTATTTGTGATAGATTTGAACGTATTATATTGAAAAAATGATATATTCTTCCATAAATTTTTTGATAGCCAGATTTGAAAATTGCATTGTTCCTCAAAATCGAACAAAAACTGAAATCGAGATTGGTTAAACCAACTATGTCGGTGTTCAAAGATTCCGACTGGTTTTGGTGCCTAAAATCTAGCAAACTGATTGACTAGTTTAGTTGTCAGTTCCAACCAATTAATCACATTGAACCAATATTTGAGTCTTGCCCTAGGTGGATTGGATTGGTTCTGTGAAATCGATAAGATGTCGTGAGTTTGGAATCATAGGGAGTTGGTGATGAGCAGATCAGATGTGGGTTTACCCTGATAAGATTTGGAGTTCGTGGTGAGCGGATCAAATTAATTGCCACTCTTTTGCCCATGATGTTTTTCTTAGCATCTCTAGGCTTTTTCTTATGTGCAACTTGAGAAAAGTTTACTTCTAAATATGGAAAGAAGCTGCCCCTAACATGGTCACTCTTATTTTTCTTTTGTGAGGCATCATATGAAGCATTAGATCCATAGTTCTTTATTTACACACTAGTTCCAAACTATTCACTTTTTATATTTACAATTGTGTTATATAAGACTAGTAGTCGAAGGTAATATAGTGTCCCCTTTATAACAGATTATTATGTAATTTTATAATAATAAAATTGACGTCTTATTTCTTAAAAAAATGAAAGGGCTATATAATAGACCCGCTAAACATTAAAATAGCCAAAGTGACCACAATAATTTCAATATTGCCATGCCTTTTTATTTCTCATTATTTTAAAAATTATCATTGTGTCTTAAAGACTACTAAACATTAAATTATTACAGCCAAAAGCTACTGACTCTAACATCAAAAACTACTATTATGTCGAACCTCTAAAAGCTATTGTTACCAACCTAAAAGCTATTATATTGTCACCAACCTACAAGTTATTGAATCACTTATCAACGTACTCATTTTTAGGCTTAACTAGATTAAGCTGGATCTTGCGCTACTGATACAGGTCATTATATACATAATGCACGTAGGAAAAGTATCAAAGGCAGAAGTTACAAGGCGTGAGAATTGAAAGAAATAAAAAGAAAAGAATACCTAAGCTCTGCTTGAGCCTTCTCAATTGCTGCTCGGCGTGGAGATGTTTTCAAACCAACACCAACTCCGTCGTCAACCACTCTACCCATGGAATCCACCTCTGCATTTACTAGGAGACTGTACTTATATAAGCATTTGCAAGCATAATTAGCTATAATGAGTCACGCTCATAGTACAGCCAGCGGTAACAACTACCGCCAACTGTGTGACCTACGGCAACACAGCCAAACAGGCTACTACCTAAGCCCCGTCTCACCCCCAGATCACCGCTGACACGCCGTGCCAAGTTAGCATCAAAAGCTCCAGAAGCTGGGAACTGAAACACATCAGTCCCACATCGAAAACATGGAAGAGCTCAGCCTCTTCCCCACCTATAAAAGGTTCTCTACTCTCTCCTCATTAATTACTCATTTACTACTTATCTACTGTAACTTTGTCAACATAAATATATTGACTAACTTAGGCATCGGAAAAGTGATACGCTTAAAGCAAGCGCATAATTTAACCCTGAAAATGTCATCGTTAGTATATGGTAAATATGGATCGTTCTAACCGGGGATTGATGGTACACCTGTCATTGTAAAAATAAATTAATAAAAGTAAAAAGTATTATTTACGAAAATAAAACAAAGAAAGAAATATATACAAGTAAACACAATTAGGAGGTTTTAGAATTAAAAATTAAAAATTAAATAAATAAAATAAATAAAATGTAAAAAATATATACAATGGTGGAACGCAAGGAATAAAGATCAAAACCATAATCATATGAATGAAATCCAATTACAATTCCTACAGTTGATCTTCTATGTCATGAGAAAGAAGTTGACCATGTGAAACGTTAGAAAGCAAACGATTTCCCATTTTTTTCTTTCCTTGAATAATTAATCTAAGTGAAAGCATCTAAATCAATCGTATTGAATATGCAATCATAGTCTAAAAAGCTAGCTAATCAAGAACACATTCAACGCATGACTAACAAAGAAAGGATGTCAACCAAAGTGCACAACCTAGTATGAAAAAGTTCATCTATTTGCAATCCTCCTTAATTGATTTCGACTTTTGTCCAAAGCCTTCACTACTTAAATTAGCTCCAATTACATCCATATATCCTAAGTTGGCCACCAAAGAACACATACATATAAAAGTTTTTTGTAATCCAAAATCAATCAAGCAATCTCACATAAGCAACATAAAAATCAACATAAAAAAAATCACAACTTCACGAAATCGTATAATCTTCTTCTCGGATAACAGAGGGCAGCTTGAAGACGACGATATCAGTTTAAAGTACAAAGTGTTGAACCACTCGGTTTGCCTCTCTTTTATGTCAACATCAAACAAATCTCCGCCGTCCGCTGAAAAAACGACATCACACTACAACCGTACACGTGGCCCACGATAGCACTTACTCTTCTGAACAAAATCCATGATTACTTGCATTAATGGCGAGAAGACGGGGGTGCTGCTGAGACGGTATTCCACACGCTAACCCAGTACATGTCGGCCACGTGTCGAACGCTGTCAGACGAAGTGTCCAGCCGAAGCAACCATCGAAGAGGTAGTCTCCGCTAAGCGCAACTCCGTTAGCGGAATTTCTCCCTCTTCACCTTGCAAGTGAGGCAGTCTCCGCTAAGTGCAACTCAGCTAGTGGAACTTTTCCCTCTTCACCTTGCAAGTGAGGCAGTCTCCGCTAAGCGCAACTCAGCTAGCGGAATTTCTCCCTCCTCATCTTGTAAGTGAGTCAGGCGCAACTCAGCTAGCAGAACTTCTCCTTCTTCATCTTGCAAGTGAGGCAGTCTCCGCTAAGCGCAACTTAGCTAGCGAAACTTCTCCCTCTTCATCTTGCACGTGAGGCAGTCTCCGCTAAGCACAACTCTGCTAGCGGAACTTCTCCCTCTTCATCTTACAAGTGAGGCAGTCTCTGCTAAGCGCAACTGAGCTAGCGGAACTTCTCCCTTTCCATCTTGCAAGTGAGGCAGTCTCCGCTAAGCGCAACTCCGCTAGCGAAACTTCTCCCTTTTCATCTTGCAACTGAGGCAGTCTCCGCTAAGCTCAACTCCACTAGCGGAACTTCCCTGCATCTTGCAGTCGATTCTGCTGAGCGCAAAACTGCTCACTGGTCTACCACTAAGCAGGTCCCCGCGACACCACGCGGCTTACTATCAGCGGAGGGATTTCCACCAACGACTCTCGAGGCAACGCCTCTTCTTGACGACTACTGCTACGCGGCGTTACAGTCAAGCTACTTCTCTCCGGGACACGGGGACACGTCAGCAGTCCATGACATCCTTGATCAGGCACGTTGACCCCCGCCACTCGGGTACCAAAGTTTGGGCTCGCTACCTAACGCCATCTGCTCAGTGCAGCTCCCCTCACCAAACAATATACCGACCAAACGGAGGTCTATCTTAGCCGAGGAGTGGGGGACTCTCTGGGGGGCCTAGCAGGGGCCCACCCGAAAGGGTACAAAGCATTTGCTCAGTAAGTCTATGGTTGAGAACGCACTGACGATAATTATGCTTTTGCAAGTCTAGCAGAAATAACGCTTCGAACCCTTAGGCAACTCCCCAACCAAGATTGCCCACCTTGACTGGGGACTTGGGGGACTTGTACTTACATAAGCATTTGCAAGCATAATTAGCTATAATGAGCCACACTCATGGTAGAACCAGCGGTAACAACTACCGCTAACTGTGTGACCTACGAAAACACAGCCAAGTAGGCTACCACCTAAGCCCCGGCTCACCCCCAGATCACCACTGATGCACCGCCACACGCCGCGCCAAGTTAGCATCAGAAGCTCCAGAAACTGGGAACTGAAGCACATCAGTCCCACATTGAAAACATGGAAGAGCTCAGCCTCTTCCCCACCTATAAAAGGTTATCTCTTCTCTCCTCATTAATTACGCATTTACTACTTACCTACTGTTATTTTGTCAACATAAATACATTGACTAATTTAGGCATTGGAGAAGAGAAGACCGCCCAACGCGGTCTCCCTCTGATGCCCTATGTATTTCACTTGATAGGTAGTGGAAGCTCTGAGAATATCGTAAGCAGCTGTCCACCCATTAATTGGACCAACGTTACCAGAGATTTAGCTACTGCTGGATCTCAGACATTAACAGAGAGCAGATCCTGAGCCGTATCCATGCATTCCAACTTTAATGCCCACAACCTTTAATCTCCCATCTAATCCAAATTCTATAAAATCTCTAAAATAGAAGTAAAAGTATCATATTAGACAAAAGAATTGACTACATACATCATAATAAGGATGCTTTAAACCGATACAAAAATAATAACTAGGAAAATATTCTGCTTACTACCCTATACTTTCAAGGGTTCATCAGTTCAGTCCTTGCACTTTTAATTTAATCAGAAAAGTCCTTGCACTCTCCAATTTCATCAAATCGATCATATCCGTCACCATTCCATCAATTTTTGCTGAAAATTCCCAAACTAACCATCTGCATTCACAACACTGACGCGTTGGCGGGCTGCCTAGCGATGGGTAGTTTGAGAATTTTCCCTGTGAGAAGGTCCCACATCAGCATTTTAATAGCGAAAATTGACGGAGTGGAGATGGATTAGATCGATTTGATGAAATTGGAGAGTGCAAGGACTTTTCTGATTAAATTAGAAGTACAGGGACTGAACTGATAAACCCATGAAAGTACAGGGTAGTAAGCAGAATTTAATCTTAATAACTATTAACTAAAGGGCTAAATACTGGTTACTACCCTGTGATTTAGGTCCAAAATCAATTCAGTCCCTGGACTTCTAATTTCATCAAAAACACCCCTATACTTTCAATTTTGATCTAATAGGTCTAATTCGTTAATATTCTGCTATGGGTTCAACTTATAGTTGGATTATTTGGTGAAAAACTTTTTATTTGATAGATTTCTAATAGTGAGACTCACTCCTAAATTGACTATGCATGCCACCTCAACACCACATCATAAAACATAGGCCATATATGAGTCACGTCAACAAGTTAAATGACTTAATTATCGGAAGACTAACATATTGGACCTAATATTAGATCAAAATTGAAACTGCAGGGGTGTTTTTGATGAAATTAGAAGTCCAAGGACTGAATTGATTTTGGACCTAAACCACAGTGTAGTAACCAGTATTTAGCCCTTAACTAAATCCAGAATAAAATTATTCATACACTGGTTAGAATAACAATATAGACAACAACAGTTTCAGGGTACAAAGGTATATCAAAATTGGACCTATTAGATCAAAATTGAAACTGCAGGGGTGTTTTTGATGAAATTAGAAGTCCAAGGACTGAATTGATTTTGGACTTAAACCACAGTGTAGTAACCAGTATTTAGCCCTTAACTAAATCCAGAATAAAATTATTCATACACTAGTTAGAATAACAATATAGACAACAACAGTTTCAGTGTACAAAGGTATATCAAAATTTGCATCAGTATACAAGACCCTAAAAAGTTCGAACAACAATACAAGGTTAACAAAAACAGCCACATTACTGATCCATCAAGCCCCTCAGAATATAGCAAGATACTGCATGGCAAAGTGGCTTTTAGGTTCAAGAATGAAGAGTGCAACCTAGTTCGAACAGCTAAGTACGAAAAAGGAGAAATGCGTTCTGTCAAATTTAGGAACAGGAAAAGCAATTGCTAGAATTTGCATCGAAGACACTGGTGACCAGATGATTTGGTACTACTATGATTATGAATGAGTAGCAATTTCACACACAAGAGGCTTGCAGCCAATAGTTTTCTCTGAACTCTCACATGTGCACCCTCACATTTATCCACTACAGCTTCAAAACCACCAACATGCAACTATAATTGGATTCCGAAATATGCTCTGTTTCCAAGGATCTCGAATTATAGTTCTTCACAAAGATGTTGTCATGCTTTTCAGCGACATTCATCGCTCCAATGAGCTCATGAAACCTTGTGATCCGTCCTGCAGTAACATTGATTCGATAGTTCTTAGTAACCATCAATGCAGAAACGGAGAAGGTAGAGAGAGTCTTCTCAATCATGGATGGAGGATTGCTAAATTTTTTTGTATCCTTTAATATTGGCCAACAATGCGCAAATGCAGACTCCTCTCCTTTAGATAATTGACGATAAATTGACTTAGCTTGTAATTCCTATAAGTAAGGTAAACATGTACTATATATATTTATACGAAAGTAAATATAAATAACACGCTAAAACAACGGCAAAATTAATTTTAGAAATAAGGATTAAACTTCAAGAATAAGGATGATTACCTCATCGGTGGCGTTATCACCACTTTTGTGAAGAAGTGCCACTTTGTTAAGAGCTTGACACCATCTTTGGCATGCCAGTCTAATGTTTTTCCAACAACCATCACACCCTCCTCCCAATCTAATCACGCCTCCAGTTGACTTGCAAGTCTCGTACACTTCATGTATACGCTCCCACAATTTTTTCTTCTCTTAACTAGTACCCTTATCACCATCATCACCAACGGTAACTATAGTTACGCACAAGGCTATATCTTCAACGGGTTTCCAATACTCTTGTCTAGGGTTGGGCATCTTCTAAAAAATTGGATGCTAGCTAGATGAAGAACAATGGTGAAAAATGATGAAGTTTGGAGATGTTTTGGAGTGAAAAATTATGTTTTGAAGAAGAGGGTTGGTATTTATAGAATTTGTTAAAATTACTGTTCCAACGGGCAAAAAATATTTTTCTGTTGTAGAGAAACTGAATTTGAGAGGAATTTGCTGTGTGTTCTCATTGATAATAGGGGCCTCTTTATATAGAGGATTACAATGCATAGAATCTCAATCATACAAGGAAAGTAATTCTACATTGATTAGGATTCTAGATCCTTCTAATTAAATCCTATTACCACTAGGTCAAGTAACCTAGAGTTTGGGCTAAACACAAATTAGGTTTTCCTTCAACACTCCCCCTTGTGTTGCCCAAACGCGGTGCTTCTCTCGTTGCCTCGTTAAAAACCTTGCCGAGTAACAAAAACCCAGTGGGACAAAAATAACCTCGGTCGAAGGGGAAAAAGAGCACAACACACCCTTCACGATTCAGACGAACATGTAGACATCTCCCCCTGATGTCTGCACCTCCCCCTGATGACTACGATCATGGGAGTTCAGATAATTTCCGCAAGTCAATTCTTGCCACATGTTTCTCGAACGTGGTATTGGGCAATGACTTAGTAAACAAGTCTGCCTCACTGTCCTCAGATCGAACCTAGTTCACTTTGATCTCGAGGAGTGTCTGTTGTTGCTGATTATGCTTGGTGTTGTCGCTTTTGATGTAGCCTTGCCTCATTTGTTCAAAACAAGTAGCATTATCCTAAATGCTCGTAGGCTCATCTGTGGTAGACTTCAAACCACGATTGTTCGAACATGCGTAATTATGGATCCAATCCATATACATTCACGAACCACTTCGTGAAGAGCAATGATCTCTGCATTGTTCGAAGATATAGCGACTAGGGTCTAATATGTAGACCTCCAAGATGTCACGGTCTTTTCCCATGGTGAACACTTAACCGGATTGGGAATGACCATTGTGTGGGTCAGACAGATACCCAACATCAGCAAAACCTTCCAAAACACATGTCGTTTTGGGATGGGGATAGAGAACGCAGGCCAGCGTTGGCGGCGTACCTGGTGTGTGATGGGTCCGAATCCATCATCTCTTTGTAGGGATAGAACAAGCCCATATCATTCATACATCTCAAGTATCGAAAGATATCTGTTACACCAATCCAATGGCGTCGCGTTGGCGCAGAGCTATATCTAGCTAACAAGTTCACTACATATGAGATGTCCGGTCTTGTGCATTAAGATAAGTACAATAATGCGCCTATTGTACTAAGTAAGGCACTTTTGCCTCTAGCACATCTTCATCATCATCCTTTCGACGAAGAGGATCCTTTTCAGGATCAAGACTACGGACGATCATGGGGGTGCTTGAAGGCTTGACATTGTCAAAATGCCTAAGCATCTATCGACACGATGCTCAAGTTCCAAACCGAGACATAATCGTGTTCTCCCAAAATCCTTCATCTCAAACTCGGATTTCAAGTGTTCAGCGGTTTCCCTTAACTCTTTAAAGGCTTCTAATGAAGATCATGTCCAACATGAACCGCGATAGAATCCGAAACTTGTCATAGAAACGCGTGGGCATATCCCTTCCCAATCAAGTAGTCACTTTAGTGAGCGTTTCAACCTTTTGTAAACGCGCTCCATGGTCTAGAGCCACTTGACTTGGGTAAATGAAGTTCACATGAATCTTCATGTATATTCCGTATCTAGATCCCTATAGAGATACGTAGTGACCACATTGTAAGCTGCATGTTCAGTTATTCGGAAACTACCAAACTGACAGGGTAGTGGAGTGCAATGACATCCATTACGAGAGAATATGTCTCATCGTAGTCGATTCCAGGGCGTTTTGTGAGAAGCCTTGCGCCATAAGGCGAGATTACCATCTCTTTTTCTCATCACGCTTTCTAACGAAGACCCATTAGTCAACAGGTTTTATGTTAGGAGGTGTTGGCATCTCTAGCTCGAAAACCTTCCTCTTCGTTAGAGAATCCATCTTAACCTGGATCGCATCTTTCCATTTAGGCCAAAAAACTCTCTACGTTGGCATTCATTCATCAACGGAGCGTGGTTCGATATCATCGGACTCAGCAAACTCATGCGCAACAAAATGCGTAACTACATCATCAATTATGATGGAGTTTCTATCCCACGTCTCATGTACACTAGTGTAAGTTTCATAGAGCTCTATATTCTCAGTAATAGGGTTTGACGTTGAGGCGTCCCCCAACGATAACCATAACCCGGAAGACACTCATGAGACGGATTTTGAGTCATGATGATTAAAGGATTGGAATGTGCCAAAGTATCCTTCGAACCCACGGGCCTCCCACGCATCCTAGCTGGGGCCATGGCCTGTAACACTAGAGTGCCACTCTCTTTGGCATTGGCGCCATGCCTACCTCCGTGTAGGGTGGCGCGTACGTCCTCTCGTAGGGACGTCCTTCCTTGCAGGCATGTTTGCAGCATAATTGTGTGATCTCGTCACTTTAATAGGGATCAAGATGAGACATAGTGGGGACAGACTACGACAATTCCTGTCGTTCCTGTTGAACATTCTGGTTCTTATCTCCCCCTAACGACGGGAAGACTGTCTCATCAAAATGACATCCGCAAATCTAGCGGTAAGGAGATCGCCTAGCAAGGGCATTTAAGTGGCGGACGATTGTTGGAAGCGCAAATCCAACGTAGTTGCCCATTCGTCTGTAAGGACCCATCATAGAGCGCTGTGGCTGCGCAATTGGCACATAAATAGCTCACTCAACTGTGCGTAAGTACAAAAGACGCGTACCCAGTCACTAGCTGTAACGCAGAGGTACATTGAGTGGCGGTAGGTCGTAGACGAATTAGCATGGCTGCATGCGATATCGCATCACCCCAAGCAGATGTAAGAAGATTGGTGCGTATTACCAATGTTCGGACTACCATCGTAGTCGTTTCCGCGAGACCAATTGGGTGGGTACATGGGAATGTGATGTCCAACATCAAACCCATTGCAATATCCATCGAAAGTCTTTCGATGTAAACTCTCTAGCATAGTCAAATCCAATTGACTGAATAGGATGATTCGGGGAGTGAGCCCGTTGTCACATGATATGTGCTAGGAGTGTAGCATAAGTAGCATTTATAGGTGGACAATGGCACAACACGTGACCGGCGTGTTTGCGTGTCAACCAACATCATGAAATATTTAGGCGTCCGCAAGTTGGTTGAATCAATCCACAAAATCCCTACGGATTCTATGTAAGAACAGAATGAGTATTGTCATATCCTTTGCATAGGACGGTCTCAGTCCTAATTTCCATAAGGAATGGGCTTTGTAAAACGAGCGAGAGGCCTTAGAAGCAACCAATGAGGAGTTTGGTTAGGCCTAAGCGTCTGTAGCGCTATTAGAAGCAAAATATGTGACTACATCTCCCATCATGGCGTGGGAGCCATGGAAATTGCATGTATGGCGTCATGGCCACAAGGAGGAACAACCATGGCGTTATGCCCATGGTTGGCGCCTTTTATGGCGTATCTTGCTTCATTTTGCTCAAAAGAAATGATGTCCATGTGAAGTCTTTTGTAGACGGATCATCATATCATGACTAGGATGATCTATCCTGTCGTGACAAAGCCAATATGTGTCTAAATCCAAGAGATCTTCTCTCATAACTTTATTGGATTTAGAGCTCGAATAGTGACATAAAGTCCACTAGAGAGACACATAAACGTCTCTAAGATGCGTCTTTGTTCGCAATCATTAGAGGTAATGCAAAGGAACTCATTTCCGTTCTCTACATGCATTTTCGCATGGAATTCGTTGGCTATTCATAGGGTACTATTTGCCCTAAGAGCGTAGAGAGCTTCTGTGACAACTGTAATCAAGGTGCCATTTGGCAAGTGGAACTTGGGCTATTCCATGTCCTTAAATTAATACTGATGGTCTAGCCATCGTAGTCACAAAGTCATATGCTCAGAATCAAAATTGAGTCATAATGAAAAGAACTCGAAATTTTATTCATAAGCCAACGAAATACATCATTGTTTCTATGATTAAAGAAAATCTAATCCAATAAAAAGGAATATGGCAATCGCCTACATCTCTTGGAAAATAAAAAGACTTAATCAAAATCGCCAGTTTCTGGGTCTTGATCCTTGTAGTCTTCCACCCTTAGATCTAGATCACCATCTTGATCATCTTGTGCCATGTAATTTGCTTCCCTTGCTTCACGATACGTCTTGTATGCGTTTGCAACATTCTGGGGTGCGGTACATGTTTTGGCCCAATGTTCAGTTGATCCACATCGAAAACAAACATCATCATGGTCAGGCTCCCTTGATCGAGGCGCCATTGGGGCGCGATTTGAACGACCTATCCTCTTGGTGGCGTTACCACCATGGTCGGAGGCTCCGCCTCTCTCTCTCCTCACACGTTGACCTCTACGGTTCCGTGCACGCCTCTCTTGGCGATTTCCTTCCTCTTTAGGGCGAATATATGGACCAGAACGTCCAGAATAGTCCCTGTCCTTAGGGTTTCGCTCCTTGCGTCCTCCATTGGGGGCGCGACTATAGTTAGACTCCGGAATAGGCTTAGTTCCCACGGGTCTAGCATTATAGTTCTTCACAAGGATATTATCGTGCTTTTCAGCTACGTTCATGGCGCCAATGAGCTCATGAAACCTTGTGATACGTCCTGCATTTACATCAATCCGATAATTCTTTGAAATCATCAGTGCAGAGACGGGGAAGGTAGAGAGAGTCTTCTCGATCAACATCGTATCAGTTATGGCTTGGCCACAATACTCCATCAGAGACTTGATACGAAGAGCTTCCGAGTTATAATCAAGCACAGACTTGAAATCACAAAAGCGGAGGCTATGCCATCGCACTTCTAAATCAGGAAGCAGGGAGTCACGAACGTTGCCAAATCGCTGCTCTAGTTCTACCCATAGCTTTCTTGGGTCTTCCTCATTGAGGTATTCATTTTGGAGCGCGTCATTCATGTGCCTTGTCATGAGAATTATGGCCTTAGCTTGTTTTGCTTCAAAAGCAGTAGCTTGCTCGATTGAGAGCACGTTCTGACCAGGCTCTTGGATGGTTTCCAGAATTCCATCAGCCTTAAGATGTTGGCGCACATCTCGGACCCACCTATGGTATCCTGCGCCAGTTGTCTCGAGTGGGACAAAGCTCAACTTGTTCAGGTAACTCATCCTGAAAAACAACACAAGATTAGGGTTAGTTTCGGAGCGAAAAAGGCTACCACGAAAAACTATTAAATTTCTGAGCGTAGTCGCTTCCAAGAAATTAGGGATTTTCTGAGCGTAGTCGCTTCCAAGAAAATCGAATTCCAAGAGGGGTTTTGGATTAGATCGAAACGACGATGTATATGGTCGATCGTTTTCTTCTCAACAAACTCTAAGTTTGGAGGACTCTACAAGCTTCCAAGCTTGGAGTGAGCGCGAACCCCCACAGTTCGGCTTTTGGTCTCCCCTATGTAGAGAAAGGGGGTAGAAGAAGGGATTTTGGAAGTCCCCGAGAAAAGAAGAAGAAATTGAAAAAGAACTTCAAAAACGGGAACTTTTAGAAAAGTTTACCTTAAAAGATGGTCGGAAAAGTCGTCGACGGAAGTTACTGTAGCCACCGGAAATACTGTAGCTGACCGGAAAAAGTGGCCGGAAAAAATCGCCGGAAAAGTGGCCGGAAGTCGGCCGGAAAAGTCGGCGGAAAAGTGTTGACCGGCGTTGACCGGTCGTTGACCGGCGTTGACCGAGTGCTGACGTGGCAGTCCGACGCTGACGTGGCAGTCCGACGCTGACGTGGCACAGCAGCGCTGACGTGGCTGCTGACTGGATGCCTGCGTGGCTTGCTGACGTGGCAGGTTTCTTGGCGGCTTGCGGCTTGTGGCTATGCGGCTTGGCTTTGCACGTGGGCTTCGCTGGGCTGCAGACGGGCCTGGGCTGCAGATGGGCCTGGGCTGCAAGAGTTCTTCTCCTTTTTTTTCTTTTTTTTCTTTCTGCCGGTTCAGGTCTTGTGGGCTCAGATGGCCGGTTCAGTCGAATTTAGGCCGGTTCCGGTGATGAATTTTCGTCTCCGGTGATCTGGGGTCCGGCTACAGCTTCTGGTGAAGTTTCGTAGCAGTTGGCTGGGAGGAAAGTATCGAACCGGGCAGGGAGGATAATGATATTTCCGGTGGCCGGTTCGGATATTTTCCGGCCGGTTCTTGAGGCGGGGCCGCCGGTTCTGGACTCCTGGAGTTGAGATCTTCAAGGTGGGCGGCGGTGGTTTCTGGGATTTGAAGGCTACGAATTTAGGATTTCAGGGTTAGGGCTCGTGCTGATAACGTGTTGTAGAGAAACTGAATTTGAGAGGAATTTGCTGTGTGTTCTCATTGATAATAGGGGCCTCTTTATATAGAGGATTACAATGCATAGAATCTCAATCATACAAGGAAAGTAATTCTACATTGATTAGGATTCTAGATCCTTCTAATTAAATCCAATTACCACTAGGTCAAGTAACCTAGAGTTTGGGCTAAACACAAATTAGGTTTTCCTTCAACATTTTCTGATTTTTTAGAAAAAAAAAAATTTTCAATTTTTTTTTTGATTTAAAACACAATTACTTTATTATTAACCGTTGATTTTAATCCATGACATTTTTTTGACCGTCAAATTAGAAATTCAATAAATATATATTTACTTTTTTTATTTTTAGAAAGAATTAATCCGGATGTTTCATTTTAAATAGAATTAATGAGGATTGAATCTGGGCCATTGATCCTACTACCATTGGAAGCCCAGATGGCCAGATGTTGTTTTGCGCACGCGAGCCCCATGTGTCGGCCACTACATCAGCGCCTTAGCATGCTTCCTCCGGTTTTTTTGTCGTTTTGTGCCAACGGCTTATGGCTTCTACCTCTGGTGCGTTAAGCTGAGCGTCTGCAATTTATCACATGACGCTGTGGCCCACCTCAATTCCCACCAAAGCCATTTTTGGTTTTGGTTGTACAAAGCTTCGTCATTTTGACTCAGGTTTTGGCAATGGCTTTGGTTGTACAAAGTTTCGTCATCTTGACTCAGGTTTTGGCTCATGAGTCAAAATGAGTAAATGACTACATCTTGCCTTGGGTTGGAGATGGTGAATTTGGTTTAGGAAAGTGAGATGGGAGATGTCTGGAATGAACCAAAACTTTTGTAGACCAAGAGATGGCGTTAGGATATCTGTTATGTTTGACCCCGTCAACTCACATAGGACATGGAAGTTGAAACCGTAAAGAATGAAGTTACCACAGGGCTTTTAGGGAAGAAGAAGGGAGGCAGCTGCATCGAGGAGGAGATAAGAGGTCCAGTTTGAAGAAACCATCAACCTGCAAACAGAGCACAGTTGAAGTCTTCTCCCTCATCATCCCTCATCCTGCAAAGAAGAAAGTGTGCATCCGATAAACAAGTAACTTCCTGATCCCTTAAAATTCGATCAATTCAATTCAATGATTAAATGTCCTATAAATGATTATCGGTTGTGTTGATTATTTGGGAAGATTACAAACCAGAAGGTGCGGAAGACGATGGTGAGAAAAGCTGGGTCTTAAGCTTAGGCTGCTGGGTTTTCATGATGGGAATGGGATCAGGTTCCGCCACCTCTTCTAATTAATTTATCTTCTTAATTTATTGTTTTTGTAACTATCACTTGATCAATTTTGATGGTTAGCTCTTTGATTTTGATGGGTAGCATAGTTTGCTTTTGATTACATGAGGCATTTGTACGTTCTGAGTGAATGAGTATTGACCAATGTGGATTGTCATTTTTTTGATATCTTTACAATTCCTGGGAATTCTCACTGCTCTTGAATCCCAGAGCAGGTCATTAAAACTCTTTTTAATCCCTTTTTTAGCCAATCCCGGGAATTCTCACTTTGCTTATATTTGAACATTTGCTTACATATGCCAAGTTATAGGGGTTGCTCCCAGAGCTGTAATCAAAATCAAAGTAAGCTTCCTTCCTCTTTTTATACAAAATCAGAGAGATGGGTTAGAAAATTTGTGGGTTATGAATCAACCTATATGTTAGAAATTTGATTCATTGGATCTTTTAGGAATCAAACATTAGTGTGCACATTAATTGTTTGAATAAATGCTCCAAATGCAATTTTTTGGCAAATGTCTCGTGCATTTTAGCTCTTTGAATAGGTTCAGTACTTCCAGCTATGGCTAATTCTCGCGGTTTTGTGTTTTGTGACTTTCATGGGCATATGCTGTCTTTGACTGCAACTGCATATGTGAAACCCACTAACCCAGCCAATTACCCTAGTGCAAATTTCAGCAACCCATGCAACTTAGAGCTTTATTTGCATGCGTAGTTTTAAACAGTTGCTAGAGACATGAGAACATTTCTACATGATAATAGGTCGACTGTGTCCTGCTATATGTTGCTGTGCAAAGAGCAAAGCTCTTGCTTGTAAATGATTTTTCTAGAGTTCAGTTTTTGGTCTGTGAAGTCACTTTTTGCAGCCAGGAGATATTGATATAATGGCATCAATCACAATTTGAGATCAATTTGCTATATTTAGCTTTCCTGTGTTGTTAACTTTGTATTGTAGTTGGGTAAATGGGAGAACCATATTTCCTCCATTGTCAATATAAATGAGATGTGGGAAAGTATTCCTTTCCTTATTTTCCTCCAAGTTGAGTTGTTTAACCATAACAGAAGTGTGTTATGAAATTTAAGTCTTCGTTTCTTTCTCCATGTATATGTTCTTCTAGTTTGTGTTTGCTAGTTTTGTCTAGCATTTTGTGGATATGAGCTTGGGTTATCTTTCCTTTTATGGTTTGTGAACTCATCCGTCCCTGGATGTTTAAGTGGTTCATTTTATTTTTTCATATTAAACTAATAATACAGATGATATGTTAACTTGTGATTTCGTTATTAGTTGAAGCATTCATGTTTTTGAATTGATACATCAATTTCTTGCTTTTGCTGCAGGTACTTGATATCTCCTATTGTTACTTGCTCCTCTTGACAATTCGCCCTCGATTACATCAGAACTTCAGAAGGAGAAAATGTAGTGTTGTGAACAAATTGAGATTAATAGCCATGTTGGGATGCATCTGATGTATACCTGCTCCAATCCAAAAATGAATTTTGGGAAAGCAAATTCCAACCAAATACTGCCATGTCAGTTTGGTAATGTTTTACCGCTCAACGTAGAAGCCTTTCTTGGAATGTTCATGTTTAAATTTGTTCAAGACATTCTCAAAAAAAAAAAAAAAAATTTGTTCAAGACTACCTTGCTTACAAGCACAAACCTCGTGCAGAAATCCATGTATAGAATTACTTAATCTCGTTGTGGATCTATTCTTTTCATGTAAATAGAATTGTGTGTGAGTTCCTTGTAGAAGTCATGTTTAAATTACTTTCATTGTATAGAACTTGTGTATAAATTACTTCCGTGTGTATAGACATGTATAAACTCAACGTAATAGTTTGATCAAGAGTTGAACTTGCACACTCGCAGATAATAGGTAATTGCATTTGGAGGTAAAGAACTTCAGTTCTAGTACATGTTACAGATAAACATTGTCTACAGAGGAAATTGGCTGTTTTCATTATTTTGCTTATCCTAACTTCAAAGTTGGTGCAAGTACTTGATATAACCAGATTAAAGCGTCTATGTATACTGAATATTAGACAAACGGGGGCCAGGCTTCAATCATATTGATAACTTGATGCTGAATTCAATGTTCAACATTCCCATTGAACTTCTGAAAAACTACCACGTTTCATTTCTACTCCAGTGATGACAAGAGCTCTGGATTTGGTCACCATGCCATCTCTATGACAAAGTGTTTCAACATCCGGATTCCTCCAATGCCAAAAAAAAAAAAAAAAAGGGGCTTTCAATGCCATTCTGCGTCTTTTCCCTCTCGTATCGATCAGAGATGCATTCAATGCGAACTTTATCCCTCTTAAGCGGAGGTACAAGGAAGTCTTCTCCTTCCAAATGATAGAAAGACAAATAAGAGTGTCAATACAGTCAATTTAAAATCATCTGAGAGAGAGAGAGAGAGAGAGAGCAGATACCATGTCAATTTAAAATTATCACACAACAGAAATATCTCAATTAAGGTACTCACAAGTTCCAATAAGTAACTATTTTGTTTGACTTTGCACTCCAATCTATCCCAGAAAAAAATTGGTGACGCTGTGAATCAACCATCAGTATATTAGTTGTGTGCAATGACCTTGCAATCAATGACAACAGATTGGTCCTTCAATAAAGCAGAGACTATATTAGCAGTAAGAGAAAAGGTAACAAGTTATTTTAATAGGAATATCTGCCTGTAGCAATTGCAAATTCCAATGAATATGCATGAGATATAAGCTTAGATAACCAGAAAAAAATTGTAGTAAGCTTAGATGCATATATTGACTAGCTTCTTAGGAAATGATCATCACTTTTCTAAGTAACTCGAACAAGAGATGGTCTTTCTAGTGTATTTTTTCTGCACTAATCTGTTAAACTATGTAAAGCTGGTCTTATCAAAACCAACATAGAAGTGCACTGAACAGAAAACAAAAAAACTGAAAACACACAAATGGTACCACAAAGTATGTGCAATAAACTACTTACCTAGCTGAGAACAAAAACAGAACAAAAAAAAAGGCTCATCAGCTGATGATGATGTGTTTGGCATTCATGAATAACATCATCATTTGACTGATGGATTTGACATCACTTGAATAACATTCATTTCGGGTTTGTTTAGGACTGGAAATATAAAAGTAATAAACAAGAGGATCATCTCAGCTGAAGATTAAGTCAGCTTGTTCAAATAAAGTGAAGAGCCATAAGAACCAAGAGAAAGATTGGGTGATGTAAAATGGGATCAAAGCTGTATATATGCCTACACAGATATAAATATACCCCAGAACTCGATGAAATACGATTCATTGGCTCATCAGCTCAACTGCCCAAGTACTAGACTCATAAACCCCACAGTTGGTGGCTTCAAATTGCCAAAGCTGCTTGATCTAAACCTACTAGGGCTTGGTTTCATTCAGCAAAGCTCACTGTCACTCATGAGCAGTCACCTCAACTTTATAAACATTTTCATCCATCTGCCTACTACAACGACCAAAATAATGGAGATTGTTTTAACATGTATCACATCATAACCAAGCTCTGTAACTGTAAAACAAAACTCTATCTGAAAATTTGTATTATGCAAGTCATAATAGTAGCATATAGTTTGTATAGAAGAAGAAGCAAATCAGAGGAAATCATTAGTTATTCTCAGAACTAGACTCTGGCACATAAATTTCTATATATTACGAATCTCTACAAAATCTTGTAAACAGATCCCAACCAACAACAAGCTCAGAGACATAAAGACAGTGCATGGCTTCCAACTGCATACCTCAAGTTGTTCATGAAGTCACTTTTGGAGTTCTACCTGCAATCGCAATGCTTCAGTAATACCCATACCGCTCCTGCAGGTACACATGAAAAAGTTTCAAGTTCATTTAAATTTAATAGCTCACAGATAAACCAGTAGACAGATTGGTGAAATGTTTTTGCAGTAGCTACCAATACATTGAATTTGCATATTTGAATTCAAAAATTTCTCCAACCAATTAACGAAAATATGGTAATAACAACCAGTAACTACAGTTGTACAAAAACTTTAGCTTTCTTATATAAAATAGTTTGCTCTTACAAGTGGGACAGTCTCTCAATTAACCGTGCGCGCTGAAAGTTGCACAATACACGAAACTTTTCTAACAGACATAGCAATTGTTTCGAAATACATAACATAAAAGAGGAAAAAAAGGTTTTGAGATAAAAGTAAGGTACATGATCTTCAATTTTCTAGGCGAGAAAAAATACATACGTTTTGCTATTCAAACTGATTCCAAAGTAAAAAACTAAACATGGGTTTGTAACTTTCCACAAGAAATTACAAACCTTAATATCAATATCACTGCAAAAGTGCAAGCCACAAAAACCCAATTTGATATCAAGCCATTTTCACAGACAGAATAAGCAAATTTGGTGAAAAAGGAATACCAATCAAAACAACAAGAAAGGTTAACACTCCAAAGCAACCTTAGAAGCAGTAGTGAAGAAACAGCAGGGAGATTTGGTGAAGTAGCACTAATCTTATTTAGCACCTGCAGTCACAACCAGTCACCTATGAGCACACGTAGGTATTTAAAGATCCGAATTTACGGCAGAAGGATCCAATTCACAATGAATTGGTGCTTGGTTTTGAAGAAGATGATATGCATCCACAAAAGGTAGCAAAGGATATATATATATATATATATATATGTATATATGCCTCAAACTTGGACTGTGACTCACCTCAAAACTTTAGCAGTGTCTGGGTGATTCTTCTTCTTCTTCAGAGTAAGATGAAGGACTCAAAATCGATCAAACCTTTCACCCCATAATCACTACAGGCAGAAGAGAACATTTCAAGACAGTCAATGATATGCAATTCTCAAAATTCCAAATACAAACAACCTCTAAAATTCTCGACACAAACCAACACTCAACACTTTCGGTCAAACCATAATCTAAACAATATTTAGCAAAAAAGCCAACAGCACATCAAGGTCATACACCAAGGTCTAGCTGAACCAATAACCTCAAACCACATTCCAGGCTAAGCAGTTCTCATAAGGCAAATCATGTATCACAAAAATCATACTATCCTTTCGAATAAGTTCTACATTTAGATCAAAATAGATCACAAAACAAAGCACAACTAGAGAAGCAGATGAAGTGAAGCAGCAACAGAATCACAGCAGATATAATCAATCCAAAGATTCATTGTCTGCAATCATGAAATCACCATAACCATTTAAAGCATTTGCGCCCAAGAAGCTTCTCAAGGACCTGAACCAAATACCCATCACCGTTCAAACAAGTCATCAAATCTAAACAAACCAAAAGAGAAAACTTGTAAGATTGAAACAAAGAGGGGGGAAAAAGAAAGAAAAACAAAAAGGAAAAGTAGATAGTGCATCTGCCAACTCAAATACTGCAAACACCTTGTAAAGCAGTGATCTTACTAACTAACAAAACTCATGATTTAAAAACTTCACACGCTTTTCAAAATACATTGATGAAACTTTTTCAAATTAAAAAAAAAAATGTGACATGGAATCAGTAGACAGAACGGAAAAAATTCACCGCCGTCTGTGGATACCCATCCCTACGGTTGTCTGGCCGTTGCCTAATTCACAGAGGTGTAAACCAGGCATTCTATGTAAGCACTGTTGTATTTAAGAGAAAGCAAAAACAGAATCATTACCTCTAAACAAACATGACAAGTGCATAAAAATGAAAAGAGAGACAGCACCTAATATATAAGCAAATAGCACACAACTTGACTTTAAAAATTGAATATGTGGGGGTGATACAATGTCTGTAGGTCCTTTATGAGAAATCTATTCATTGATCGCCCACCTAAAGCCTACATATAACTGTTCGTCCATATTTACAGCAGGTACACTTACTAACTGTCCCACCAAGAATTAGGACATGTTGGAGTCACATATTGATAAAAAGAAGAGAGCAAAAAGCCCAAATTTTTTCCGCCAATCAATATCATAACCTCTCCTACAAACCAAACATACCAAGTGTAGTCTTCTAAACTTCAGAAAAAACACATAAAACAAAGCAACTACACAAGGATGATGAACTTGACTACTTCAGAAAAAACACATAAAACAAGGATGATAAAATGCAAGAAAACACAATTATAAGAACTTTTCTATTCAAGCTTGGCACTTTACAACACTAAATTTGTGACACCTTCTGGTACGACAATTGACAAGTTAAACTAATGAAGGTAAGCTATCTATGATTGGAAAAGAAAAAAAAAAGAGCAGAAACAGAAAAGAAAGATTACCTCAGTAGTAAGGTGGCGGATACATTCCCCCAGGTGGTCCTCTTGGCATTGAGGGAGCCTGATGATGCTGTGGTGGAGGAACCCCATACCGCGAACTGTCTGGATAGACTCCATGAGGCATTCCTACCGAAGTTGGAGGCAACTGTGGAGGCACCCCATAGTGACTGAAATTAGTATTATACCTAGGAACCACTGGCGCATGCCCACCAGCAAAAACCGGGTACTGCCCGGGCTGAGGCTGTGGCCTAAACATGCCCGGCTGCATTTGCTGCGGTGGAGGGACCCCGGAAATATCACCGGGAGGGGCTTGGGCGCCACCGTGTTTGCCCTTCTTGTTATCCACAGCTAATTTGCCAAGTCACATGATGACCATCAATGTTTTTCAAAGGCTCAATGAGAGCGGCCCTGGCACCTTCTTCGGTCTTGTACACTAAGAATGCAAAGCCCTTTGATTTTCCGGTGGCCTCATCAAACCCTAGAGGACCTTCTTCAATCTCTCCGAAAGCCGAAAACGCAGACAACAATCTCTCCGAGGAGATATCAAACGGCACCGTCCCGACGTAAATCTTCCTCGCCGAGACATCGGCGCCGCCGTTGCTGGTACTGAACGGCGCCGAATGTCCGGCGGCGGCGTACTGCGTGACGGTGACTCTGCCGTCGATCTTCTTGCTCGGTTCCTTGAGCGCAATTAGGGCTTCGTCGGCGTGCTTGAAGGTGACGAATCCGTAGCCCTTGGATTTTCCGGTGGCCTTGTCGAAGATGACGATCGCCTCGTCGAGGTCGCCGAAGGCGGAGAAGACGGAGCGGAGCGAATCGGTGGTGGTGTCGCCGCCGAGGCCACGGACGAAGAGCTTGCGGAGGGTGAGGTCACGGTTGGTGAGGTGGCGGAGGGATTCGAGGACGTCGGGGTGGCGAACGACGGCGTTTTCGAGGATTTCGACGAGGTGGTCGTGGGACATGGGCTGGAGGAGTTTGCGGAAGTCGTCGGGGGTTAGGGTTGTTAATTGGGAAGGCGGGGCAGTCGAAACGTCGCCGTTCTCGTCCGTCTTCCGCTTCTTTGTGAAGTCCATGGATAATCAATTACCCAAATTCATGTTCTGCTTCCTCACATCAAAACCCAACTACAACAAAAACACCCGACTAAACAACAATTTCGAGACAACATCAAGCACAAGGGGAGTATATTCAACACAAATAGAATACCCAATTGGAAAGAAACACTATCAGGATTGCCGGAACGATTCTTTGCAGGCGTGCTTTCAACTCGTCCAACTCGTCATATCGCTCAAGGCAGATCTTTGTGAGGTAACTTCTATAGGAAGCGGGGACCGGAGATATTTTCCCTCCCCAAGTTACCAGAAAACCCTCCTCCTTTAACATCACGGAAGAGAATTTACACTTAGACGTCTTAATAACGGTCAATATAAAGTAATCTGATCATGAGGCTCTCGACTGCCCACGTCAGTGGGCCCCCTTTGGTCTACAAAATTTTTGGTTCATTCCAGCCTACTCCAGTGAGATGCCCTTAGTATTAAGTTTCGGCTGAACTCTGTTTTTTTTTTTCCTTTAACACAAATCTAAATATCTAATGAGCCACAAATCAACCGAACTCTTTGAGTAAAAATTGGCGAGGGTGGTCCAGCATATTTTGCCGACCGGTTATAACCGACCCGTTTATGAACCGCTTTGATCCGTAAACAAAACCCAGATTGCAGGCCATTTTCTCCATACATGCCCAGCAACCCATTCAAAATTTGCTCCAAACTCTTTTACTTGGACCCGCGCCTAAATTTCCTTGTGAACTTTGGGATTACAAAGCTTCCAATTGGGTCTCTGCTGCCATATAAATTCCACAAGGTAGTTCTGCATTTCGGGGTTTCTGATTTTAATCTGGTTTGGGTGATTTGATATTTTATTGGGTTCATTTCAGACTTCACTGTGGTGTTTAGATTTCTGTTCTCTATTAATTCCAGACAGAAAAACAAAATGTAAATCATGACTGCCTGCCCTAAACTCTAATTTTCTAGCAAAGTAGAATTTTTGATTATGAAAAGCTGCAATCTTGCTGATATTTAGTTGTGTATACCAGTCATTTATTGGTCCTTTGAAGCTATCAGGGACAACCCACTTTCGAGTTTCGACAATATCAATGCTGTTATTTACCAATGTTGTGTTTGATGATGTACATTATAGTCTCAGCTTAAATAAAAGCAAGAGTGCAGGGTGAAAAAGTGTATATGTTATATTGTGTTGGGGGTGCTATAAGAGTCGGCAAATCCTTATTTGAGTTTGAATGTGGGTACTTTCGTTCCGGGGCTTGTCATTCTCTGTATTTAGGGATTATATTACCCATACTTTCAGTAATGTCAAAACAAAATACCTGATAGTGGAAATTTGATAACTTGACTAATTGAGTAATTGGATGAAAAGCTAGTACTAAATCATGGAAATGGGCTACAGAATGATTGTGTTTGTTTTCAAAATCAGGTCACTTTTCAAAAAATTCTGTAACTTTCGGGTTGCTTCTCCCCCTTTTCTTTTGGTTACATGCTCCTCCCTCTTTAGTGACTAGTGACTGCAGAAAGATGAGAAACGAATATATGTCTGTGCAGTGATATAGAAAATAGATGATGATAAGAGCAAGACTACACATTTCACCAAAAGAAATGGACATGTAGAAACTAATATGTTGTCCCACCCTGCACTTCCCTGAGAAAGTCTGAATCCCATATAAATACTTGTTTACCTACATTGCAGAAACAGTTTGACCCTCCTCCCCTTCCCTCAACATGTTTAAATTTCTTAGCTTTTATCATATGTAGGAATTAATGATATAGAAAAGGATATAATTTGACTTTGACCATATGTGTACAACTCGATTCTTTGCAAATGTATGGATATATTTCACTTTTTCTGTGGAATATAGACAAAGGTTTTTGCTCCCACTTCCTTGAGTTTATCTGTGGTTCTTGTATTTATTTATTTTTTAATTTTTTTATGAGTAGATTTCCATTACTTCTTCATGTTATGCTGCTGAGTTTTGAACATTGAATTTGCAGGAAACGATTCACCATGCTACAAGCAATGGTATGAAAACCTTAAGGAGATACAAGGAAGGATTGTTTAACAGTAGCACAGCTCAGATATATTGTAGAAAATTCTCAGCCATTGGCAATGCTAAAGCTGATAGACCCAGAGACCAAGAATGCCTTGTTTGGTTGGGCACAAGTGCCACTCATATATCGCTTTTGCATCAAATCTTGCAAAGCAGTGCAAGAACAGGTGCACCTATGGAAGGAAAGGCCTGCCATGCACAGAGTATTCGTGTTGGATTACAATCATACACTTTAACGTCTAATATGCTTATTAACATGTATTCAAAATGTGGCTTCCCTAATTGCGCTAGAAAAGTGTTTGATGAAATGCCTGAAAGGAGCTTAGTTTCATGGAATACTATGATTGGGTCACTTGCCCGGAATGGGGAGGAAAAAGAAGCTCTTAGTGTTTTCGTACGTATGCAAAGAGAAGAAAACCAATATAGTGAATTCACTGTTTCAAGTGTTCTTTTCGCTTGTGCTGCGAAATGTGCTGTGTCTGAGTGTAAACAGCTTCATGCTTTTGCTATTAAGGTAGCAATGGTTTTGAATGTCTATGTGGGGACTGCATTGCTTGACGTTTATTCAAAGGCTGGATTGATAAAGGACGCAAGTTTTGTTTTTGAGTCCATGCCAGAGAGGAGTGATGTCACGTGGAGTTCAATGGTTGCTGGGTATGTGAAAAATGGGCTCTATGAGGAGGCTTTGGTGTTGCTCCACAGAGCTCAAATGATAGGACTAGAACATAACCAGTTTACAATCTCTTCTGCTATTTGTGCTTGTGCAGGTCTGGCAGCTTTGATAGAAGGGAAGCAGGTGCATGCCTTGTTGTTTAAAACTGGATTTGGTTTAAATATCAATATCGTTTCCTCTCTGATAGACATGTATTTAAAATGTGGTAGCATTGGAGAAGCATACACTGTGTTTCAAGGTATGGAGGACAGGAACACTGTTTTGTGGAATGCCATGATTTCTGGGTTTTCTAGACATGCTTGCTCCCTAGAGGTGATGATATTATTTGAGAAAATGCAGCGGGCAGGTATGCTCCCAAGTGAAGTAGCGTATATATCTGTATTAACTGCTTGTAGTCATATGGGATTGGTTGAAAGTGGAAGGAAATATTTCAACCTCATGATAACAGAACACAATTTGTCCCCAAATGTTGTTCACTATGCATGCATGGTTGATATTTTTGGTCGGTCAGGGTTGATTCTTGAAGCCCATAATTTGATTGAGAATATGCCATTTGATGCTACTGCTTCTATGTGGGGTTCACTGTTAGCTTCTTGTAGGATCCATGGAAATTTTCATTTAGCTGAGATAGCAGCTAAGCATTTGTCTGAGATAGAACCGAACAATGCAGGGAACCTCATTTTGTTGTCAAATATTTATGCAGAAAATAATAAGTGGGAGGAGGTTGCAAGAACAAGGAAGCTTCTTAAAGAAAGTGAGTTGAAGAAGGAAAGAGCGAAGAGTTGGATTGAAATCAAGGACAAAGTTCACTCATTTATGGTCAGAGAGAGAAAACATCCTAGAATTGCTGAGATATACTCTAAGTTAGACCAATTGGTGGAAAAATTAAGGATGATGGGTTACAAGGCCGAGATTGAACATGATCTTCAGTATGTCGAAGAGAGCAGAAAACATGAACTTCTGAGGCACCATAGTGAAAAACTTGCTCTTACTTTTGGGTTGATGTGCTTACCCTCCAATGCTCCTATCAGGATCATGAAGAATCTTAGAATTTGTGGGGATTGTCATTCTTTTATGAAGATCACATCAAGTTGTTTTGGGAGGGAAATCATTGTCAGGGATACTAAAAGGTTTCACCATTTCAAAAATGGTTTTTGCTCTTGTCGGGAATTTTGGTGAAATACTTGTGCTCCATTATGTAACTGACGACTTACTGTTTGCATTTTGTGCACTTTCCTAGTTGTTGCTGAGCAAAGGGTGCGAAAAATATTCATTTGATGACTATTAATCTAATAGTCTGGATATGAGAGACGTATGTGTCGAAGTTTAGGAACTAGGTAATAGTATCCCGATCAAAAAGCTGATGAAGGTGGGGTAAGGGAAACAGGGAGTCTACTGGATAGGCAAGTAGTGGACACATTAAGCCCAAATGTGGTGGTCAGGTTAGTCAAAGATTTCATTTTACCAAGTTCAATGTTGTCAGACTAGTCAACATTTATATGTTTCGATGATATCCTGCATCAAGAAGTGGTCTTAAAGGGGTATTATGTCTGAGTAAATTATGGGACCCTTGCATTTGGAGTCAGTGAAGGGCAGGCTTTGTGAAAGATCTAATTTTACCAAGTTCATTGTAAGTCAGATTAGTCAACAGACATTCTGATGCAATCTTGCAGTAAAACAGACATTGCAAGAAAATGTGGGAAATTAAAGGAAATGAAGATGGTTTGCCTTTCTTTTTCTCTCCTTTATTATGACTATTAAATGATCCAGCATTATTATTTCTTCATGACTACTCGAGTATTCTAAGCATAAAAGCTATCGCTGTAGCTAGGATCATAATGTTAATAATGTTGGTTTGCATTTTTTGCATTTGTGGTCTGTAGGATTAATTTCTTATATTATTGGATTGATGTCAGGCTCTGAAAACAAAATACAATGCATAAACAACATGATGTGGTCTGTAGGATAGCTTTCTTATATTCCTACTCCATGTTCTGTGTTTCAGAGATATAATTTTTTTTGGTTTCTCTTTTCTTGGTGTACCTGATGAACCAATCTAGTTGGTAGCGTTCTTATTGAAAGAACAGCGTTTGATAGTTGGAAGGTCTGGATTGAAGAACTGTTTGATGAAGATCTCAGTTTGTAAAGACTTTGATGGTATCTGGAGTACAAACCATATCACCAATGGCATCTCCAACTTGTCCATTCACTCTGAATACCAAGGATCAGACACTGTCTCCACTGCAAATGGTGAATGACTCCCCCATAATCCATGTTGGCATATACTGACTCACCAACCAATCTAGGCTCCTCTGCACACAGCTTTGTGAAGCTTTGGCAATGACTGTTGCATGGCCAAAAATCTCTATCAAATTGATTTATTAAAGGTAAACGCTACTCAATCCTCATGCACTTGCATAATCTGGTTAATTATTATTTGGATGTGCGTATGTAAACATAAAAGAATGTACTTGATCATCGCTTGTGCAAATGTAAAATGTTTTGAGTTACTATAACACATAGAACTAAATCAACTTTTATATACGATATGACATTTAATAGTGACTTTTGGTACTATTTGAGATTCTTGCCATTTGCAAGCATTCATGTTGGTACTGTTGGAAATGCCTAGGTGCATATGGTGTCTGTATTCTAAAGCCAGGTTTTGTAAGAAACTGCCCTCTCTAGTTTGTGTCAAAATACTGATTCTGGAGTTTGAAGTTTCATACAGACCGAGTATTCCTTTGTTGTCTGTTTCAGTAATATTCAGTTTCACATTCTTGGGTCCAGCTCTTATTTGCCTGTCTATTTCCTTGCTTTTATAACCTACAGGCAAAATTCTTGTTATCACAATGAGAATGTCATCTGTTGGTTGCCATATTGCCTAATTGTTTATTTTGTACTTGACAGTGTCAAATAGTATCCAAGGCTAGCAAAGGCAGCAGAGCATCTTTCTAGAGACGGCTTATGCTCAGACTCAGCTCGATCACGACGATACCATACGATGTCGAGCTATGTATTTAGGGTTGTTATATAGAGTCAGTCTGCAATATGACATTTTTGACTTTTATTGTATAGCAGACATCTTTTATATGGCTGGAAGCCCAAAAAATTAATGATTGCGAAATAAAGATTAGTTTTTAATTTTATTTCATTTTCTCCACACCTGTTTACTCTTTCTCTAGCAACTTCCATCAATCAAGTTTCATCGTTGCATATTTGCTCACTGCGAATCGATATTCTCTACATACTTGGAGCATTTCTAATATCTTTCTTCCTTATCTGTGAATCATATTTGCAAAATTAATAAAGTTATTCGATGATGATTCTCTCGTTCTAAAAAATCAGCCAACTCTTTTCTTTTTCTTTTGAATAAGAAATAACATTTATGGAGAAACAGTAACTTAAACAAATTAAAGAAAATGAATAAGTAAAAGAATAGTGAGGGATTGAATCTACCTTCTATATATATAGGGAGAAAAACTGAGGAATCATAGATTGAGAAAGGTACATAATAGGCGCGGGCGCTCTTAGCCTCTTACCAAACCCTAGTAGACATGCAAAAGAATTCTCTCCAAGGATTGATTGTAAGATATTGAATACATAAAGCCAAGATCTAGAACTTACATGATCTTCACAACATTAATCGTAAGGCGGAAACATAAACTACATACCTTGTTCCATTAGAGCAATATGTAGTATACCAATATGTAGGAACTTGGTGAGATCGTCAATCCAAAAGAAATAGTTTCTCTCTTAGCCCTTGCACCTTAAGCTCTCATACGTGTTTGGTACTTCTATGTGCACACATTGATGGAATTGTGCACTTGTTCTTTATAGGGTGAGAGAGGACCAATTTCTATTAATAACTTAAGTTATTTCCATCCATCATAGAAATAAAATTGACCAATTAGGATTCAACATTTAGTCTATTAAAACATATATGGAATACACCATAAGCCCAATTACTTCATATGATCCATAATTAATCACTAGTGTGAGTAGTGTTGGAGACCAACACATTAATGACTAATCCACCAAATTAGTGGTTAAACCACTATTAGGAATACCTAACAAGTTAATGGCTATTCCACTATTAATTAGGAATACCATAATAATCTTTTAATTCTTACATTCTCCCACTTGGATCATATGATAGAAAATTGGAGGGTTAATAGACGAACATTAGGTGCGCAATATAATTGTTTGAATCCTTATTTTCATATGATCATCATACACACCATTGCAAGCACCCTACTAAAGTAAGTCATGGCGGTCATATATCAAATTGAAATAATCCCTTCCATGTACCATATCATTAGTAAAGTAACCAACAAGTTAGGGGTCTCTTAATGGTCCAACCATTATGCCTCTATCATATAGAGACGTTCCTGTTGTCATTTATCCTAACTTATATGTGCACATTTAATGAAAAAACAGGAAAAATTATTCATCAGAAACATATTCATTATTGAGCTCAGAGTGTAGCGAAATAGAACAATCATTCTACAGACCAAATTTTTTTTTTTTTTTAAATAGTCATGGGTTATGACAAAGACCCATTCTTTCAGCATGATCAATGAATGCCTTTGGTCCTAACCCTTTTGTTAGTGGGTCTGCAATCATGAGTTTTGTTCCTATGTTAACAATAGACACTCTTTGTTTCTGAACATCCTCCTTCATGGCAAGGTATTCTAGATTAATTCGTTTAGCACCTTGAGAATACCTATCATTTTTGGAGAAGAATACAGCTGCGGTGTTGTCACAATGAATTCTCAGCGGCCTAGCGATACTGTCGACAACACTAAGCCCTGAGATAAAATTCCGCAACCACAATGCATGAGTAGTGGCCTCAAAGACTGCCACAAACTCAGCTTGCATGGTAGATGTAGTGATACAAGTTTGCTTTGCACTTCTCCATGAAACTGCCCCTCCAGCTAGTAGGAACAAGTAACCAGAAGTTGATTTTCCAGTATCAAGACAACCACCAAGATCAGAGTCTGAATAACCAACTACCTCAAGGTTATCAGATCTCCTATATGTGAGCATATACTCCTTTGTTCCTTGTAGATACCTCATCACCTTCTTTGTAGCTTTCCAATGATCCATTCCTGGATTGCTTTGGTATCTTCCCAACATTCCAACCGCAAAACTGATGTCTGGTCTTGTACAAGTTTGTGCATAAACCAAACTTCCTACAGCGGATGCATAAGGAATTCTTTCCATGCCCTTCCGCTCCAATTCATTTTGTGGGCATTGCTTAAGGCTAAACTTGTCCCCTTTCTGAATTGGAGCAATGCTTGGTGAACATTTTTCCATTCCAAATCTCTCTAGAACTCTCTCAATATATGCTTTCTGAGACAACCCCAACAGTCCACGTGATCTATCTCGAAATATTTCAATTCCAATCACGTAGGATGCCTCACCCATATCTTTCATTTCAAATTTCTTAGAGAGAAAATTCTTGGTTTCATGTAACAAACCAAGATCGCTACTAGCAAGCAAAATATCATCAACATATAAAATCAGAAATATAAACTTACTCCCACTGACCTTCAGGTATATACATCGATCACAATGTTTTCCTTAAAACCGAAGGAGACAACAGTATCATTAAACTTGAGGTACCATTGTCGCGAAGCTTGTTTAAGTCCATATATCGATTTTTTAAATTTACAGACCATGTGTTCCTTTCCTTCTGATGAGAAGCCTTTAGGTTGATTCATAAAGACTTCCTCCTCTAAGTTCCCATTTAGAAAAGCTGTTTTCACATCCATTTGATGTAACTCTAAATCAAAATGAGCTACAAGTGCCATAATAATTCTGAGAGAGTCCTTCTTAGAAACAGGAGAGAAGGTTTCTTTGTAATCAATGCCTTCTTTCTGAGTGAAACCTTTGGCTACAAGTCTGGCTTTATATCGTTCTATGTTGCCATTAGAGTCGCGTTTGGTTTTGAAAACCCATTTACACCCAACTCTTTTACATCCTTCAGGCAACTCAACGAGTTCCCAAACTTTGTTTTGGTCCATTGATTTCAGTTCATCATTCATAGCATCAATCCATTTTTCAGAATTCTCACATTGAATGGCTTGTGAATAAGAAACCGGATCCTTACTTGACCCAATGTCAAATTCAGATTCTTGCAAGTATACCATATAATCATTCAAAATAGCAGGTCTTCTATTTCTTTGAGACCGTCTTACTCCTATTTCTTGTGATTCTTGTGCTACAAGTTCATTGTCAATGATTTCATTATGTGGGTTTTGGTCATTCATTTCCTGATTATTCAGTTGTTGTTCATTGTCGTTAGGCTGTACAACAACTAGAGGAACAACACTTCTTTGAGAAGATATAGGTGCAGAAAACTGCATCCTAACTTCTTGAATAATCACTTCTCTCTTTTCACTCCCACTAGTTTCACCATTTTCAATGAATCTAGCATTTCCGGCTTCAACAATTCTTGTGCTATGGTCAGGACAATAAAATCTATATCCTTTAGACTTTTCTGGGTAACCAATGAAGTAACCACTTTTTGTTTTAAAGTCTAATTTCTTTTCTTGTGGATTATATAGCTTAACCTCTGCAGGGCATCCCCAAACATGTAGGTGCCTTAAACTAGGTTTCCTTCCCGTCCACAATTCAAAAGGAGTCTTTGGAACTGCCTTACTAGGAACTCTATTAAGTAAGTATACAGCGGTTCTTAAAGCATGCATCCACAATGATATAGGTAATGTTGAATTACTCAACATACTTCTAACCATATCCATAAGAGTACGATTACGCCTTTCAGCAACACCATTCTGCTGTGGCGTTCCTGGCATAGTGTATTGAGCACAAATGCCATGCTTTTCAAGGAACTTAGCAAAAGGACCAGAAAGTTGTCCTGACTCATCATACCTTCCATAGAATTCACCACCTCTATCTGATCTTACAATTTTCACTTTTCTATCTAGTTGTCTTTCAACTTCAGTGATGAATACCTCAAGGGCATTAACAGATTGAGACTTTTCATTCAATAGATAGATATAACCATAACGTGAAAAATCATCTATAAAGGTGATGAAAAATTTTTCTCCACTAAAAGATGGAACATCAAAAGGTCCACAAATGTCTGTGTGAATAATTTCAAGAAGCTTAGAACTTCTTGTGGCAACTTTCTTTGTGTGTTTGGTTTGCTTTCCCTTTATGCAATCCACACAAACACCGAAATCAGTAAAATCTAGGTTCGGAAGAACCTCATTCTTTACCAATCTCTCCATTCTTTCTCTGGATATATGACCCAACCTTTTGTGCCACAAGAAAGAGGAAGATTCATCTATCAAGCTACGTTTAGTTCCAACCTTAGGATGCAGGGTTAAAAGTGTTTCAGCAAAAAGACCATCAAGCTTAATTTTATACAACCCATCAATCAAAATACCAGAACCAACAAAAGATTTATTCTTAAACAAACTCAAACTTTTATTACCAATATTGAAAGTAAAACCATCAAGATCAAGTTTGGAAACAGAAATTAAATTCCTAGAACAAGTCGGAACATAAAGAGTTTGAAACAAATCTAAATAATGGCCGGTATCTAAAATCAAACGAAAAGTTCCAATGGCTTCAACTGGTGCTTTCACCCGATTTCCCATATAGATAAAATTTTCATTTGGATTTAGGCTTTGGGTTGTAAGGAATCCCTGCATCGAATTAGAAACATGAACAGTAGCACCTGAGTCAGCCCACCAAGTATTATAAGGAACTTCAGCTAAATTTGATTCGAATAATACATAAGCCAAAGGCCTACCTTTCTTTTCGAACCATGCCTTACGTTTTGGGCAATCATATTGATAATGTCCTTCCTTTCTACAGAAATGACATTTTTCCTTCAGTCCCTTATTAGGAGCCTGAGCAGCATCAGCAGGTCCATTGTTCTTTGGTGGTCCTTTCTTAGCACCTTTTCCAGGTTTTCTTCCAAATTTTCTTTCAGCTCCATGACCTACAAGATGAATGGAATTTTGTTCTTGTTGCTTAAGCCTTCCTTCCTCTTGAACAAGCATACTGGACAATTCATTAACATTCCACTTATCCTTAATAGTGTTATAGTTAATCTGAAATGCTTCATACTGAGGAGGCAAGGAGTTCAAAATAAATTGAACAAGAAAGAACTCATCCACATTCATTCCCAAGGCCTTCAATTTTGCTGCCAGATTAGTCATTTCAAGAACATGCTCATGCATGCTTCTCCTACCATCAAATTTCTTGGTGGTAAGTTCAGCCATTAATGTCCCTGCAAGAGACTTGTCAGCACTCTTGAAACGAGCCTCAATGTTCTTCAAGAATTCCTTAGCAATTTCAGCTTTAGGAAGTGTAGTCTTTATGTTGTTTGCTATAGTCATTCGCATCAGCATAATGCTCAGTCTATTTGACTTTTCCCAGGCCTTATGGAAAGCCTTTTCTTCATCTGTGCTTTCAATAGTTAGAGCAGTAGGTTTCTCGGTTTGGAGTGCCAGATCCAGATCCAGAACACCTAAGTGAAACTGAATTTGTTCACACCAATCCGAGAAATTTAGTCCATTAAGCACTGAAATAGACGAAGCATGTGAATGAAGCGAAACATGAGCTGCAACACAATAATACAAGGGCTCACAACATTAATTCTTTGAGTCACTAAACACGTATAAACACAAAACATATCAACACAATACTCCTTTGGGTAGTTATTATGCAGATATTTAATTAAAATGATGCATTTATCATTATTTGAGCAAAGAGTATATTCCCAATTAGACAAGCTTGTAATCTTTGGATCTCCAAAACTAATCTAAAGGGATATATATCAAAAAACTCCATTCTATTCATTAGTCATATGAATGGTTAATCTACCTTTGGGTGATTCTTAAATTCTTATGAATAATGAAAATCAATATGCTTACGAAAACCTTTTAAAAAATTTACAAGGAAATTTTCATGTCATATGCATCAATATCATAAGCAATTGATAATCATCTAATTTGATATTCATGGGACCTTACTTGGTTTGACCACTTTGGTGATTAACAAACCGTCATATTATGAATTCAAAAGTTAGATGAAATAAACAATCAAAATGACACTCATAAAACTAGCAAAACAAAACTGCTAGCGTAATGCCATTATTTTTCATTTGTGCTTATAGTACCATATCCATTCTTTTATTCCATTAACGGAGAATCATGAAAGCTCTTATTACCATGCTCTGATACCACATGTAAGATATTGAATACATAAAGCCAAGATCTAGAACTTACATGATCTTCACAACATTAATCGTAAGGCGGAAACATAAACTACATACCTTGTTCCATTAGAGCAATATGTAGTATACCAATATGTAGGAACTTGGTGAGATTGTCAATCCAAAAGAAATAGTTTCTCTCTTAGCCCTTGCACCTTAAGCTCTCATACGTGTTTGGTACTTCTATGTGCACACATTGATGGAATTGTGCACTTGTTCTTTATAGGGTGAGAGAGGACCAATTTCTATTAATAACTTAAGTTATTTCCATCCATCATAGAAATAAAATTGACCAATTAGGATTCAACATTTAGTCTATTAAAACATATATGGAATACACCATAAGCCCAATTACTTCATATGATCCATAATTAATCACTAGTGTGAGTAGTGTTGGAGACCAACACATTAATGACTAATCCACCAAATTAGTGGTTAAACCACTATTAGGAATACCTAACAAGTTAATGGCTATTCCACTATTAATTAGGAATACCATAATAATCTTTTAATTCTTACATTGATAGCCAAGTCTGAGTGGTGGAGGTGAGGGGTAATGGGTGCTTTCTTTCTCGTCGATGATCAATAACGGTGCAGCAAGAAATAGCGGAGCCCTGTGTGGTTGGATTCCTCTACTAGAGACGCCGGGCCGTCGTGCATCCTGTTGTTGATAGTGGTAGGCTGGTCGGCGGGCCGGCAAGTTGGCCACAAGTCCACAACTGGCAGGTGTTGCGGTGGCGGCATTGGTTTTCTAGAGAAGGGAGGTGTTGGGCTTAAGAATGGGCAAACAGGGGATTCCCCTGCCCCCGCGCCCCCCGCCTCAAATTTCCCCGCTCCCCCATTCTCCATCCGGGGATATTTTCAAATGGGGATACCCCACCCCCGCCCTCCCATTGGCCATTTTCTCTATATGAATTTTTTTTTCTATTTTAAAATTCTATTTTCTATCTATTCAGATTTTTTTCTTTCCTTTTTTGAAAAAAAATTAAATTTTCTATTTATTATTTTATTTTCATCCTTGTTTTGGTCGAATGAGTATTTCAAATTCTTCAAACAATGTTTAAGAAAGAAATTATTGGTTTAGTCACTAGGAAGAAATACGTTGAGAAGGTACATTCATAAAACGCGTTAATATTTGAAATTATAAAGGTTATAAGAAACTACTTGATCATCTTAATCATATTAATAGACAATTAATATCCTACTTAATACAAAAGTTGGTGTCAAACCTGAACCATTCGTGTAAATTACAGTTTTGGATGCCTTAACGATCATCAATTTGGCTGAAAATTTGTAAAAGTGATCTACTCATATATACCTAAAAACTGAACGGTTAAGATGTGGATATGCAATCAAAAGTGGTCAAAATATGAAAATATTTTCCTTAAGCTAAGTTAAGGACCTCCTTAGCATAGAAGGCATGTGTGTGTGTGTCTATATATATATATATATAGAGGGCTTCCACTAAGGGATCCCTTTTTTTGGTCTTTTATAGGGATAGGCATTAAACCAACTTTTAGATCATATTTTCACATCTTAACCGTTCAGTTTTTAGGTCTTAATGTATAGATCACTTATGCAAATTTTCAGCCAAATTGGTGATCGTTAAGGCATCCAAAACTGCAATTTACACGAACGGACCGAATCTGTAGAACCGGAACTGTTCGTGTTTATAATGGTAAATTGCAGTTTTGGATGCCTTAACGATCATCAAATTGGCTGAAAATTTGCAGAAGTGATCTATACATTAGGACCTAAAAACTGAACGGTTAAGTTGTAAAAATATGATCGAAAAGCTGGTATAATGCCTATCCCTATAAAAGACCAAAAAAAGGGATCCCTCACTAGAAGGGCCCTGTATATATATATATATAGGATTTTTCTCAGGTGCGGACGTCCGTACAGAAATTTCGGTACGGATCTCCGGTTTTCACCCACTTTCCGATCACATATTTTGATCTTAATCGTTCAGTTTTTAGATCCTAAGGTATAGATCATCTCTGCAAATTTTCAGCCAATTTGGTGATCGTTAAGACATCCAAAATTGCAATTTACACGAACGAACCGAATATGTCGAACCGGAACCGTTCGTGTATATTGTCGTAATTTGCAGTTTTGAATGTCTTAATGATCACCAAATTGGCTGAAATTTTGCAGAGGTGATCTATACATTAGGATCTAAAAACTGAACGGTTAAGATGTGAAAATGTGATCAGAAAGTGGGGGAAAACGGGAAATCCGTACCGTACGCACGGTACGGACGTCCTCCCTATAGCCGGACTGACTGTATATATATATATATATATATATATATATTACATCAATGCAGATTATGGTTAGAATTTGAGAAATTTGAATGTATGCTAGCATAGTAGCAACTATTCTAATTACAATAGAAATGTGTGATTCAAATGCGGGTCAGGACAATCCGAGATCACTTAGAGATTGTTGATGTTCAAGCTGATTGCAAAAGACCGCATGTAGCTCCCCTTGCTCTGAGCGTTATATCGATCTCCTAACAAGGCAGCCTAAGGAATAGGTGCCATGTTTTTAATGACATGATCAGAAATTTTTGTTGGTCAAGTATATGGTCTAATTGCTATATATATTAATAGGAAAATCAAGAAATCATTTATGCAGATGATATACCAAATAGAATGCATAAATCTAAACAATGCAAACGAATAAAAGTTAGAAAAACCTTAAACAATATGGTCGAGTCTAGAACTTGATTCTATGTTCTTAAGACGAAATTGCATGCCTCATTATCAGTGCTTAAAGATTTTAATGGCAAACGTCTCCCAGGATACAATGTTATACCCCATACCTAATATTTAACTTGTTACTAGTTCATGTAAATAAAAGACGAGTTTACTTCCGAAACCCTAAACCCTAAACCCTAAACCCGCAAGACCTGTCACATCAGAAACCCTTCCAGTCTCTTAAACCCAGAAAAATCCATTTCTTCCGATATCTCCTTCGTAGACACCCATAAATGGCTCCCCCGAAGAAAATAGTCATCGATCAAGAGGAAGAGTTAAACGAAACAGTCGCCCATACTTGGGGAACCAACATCGGTGCCCGCATTCATCTCCAAACATCTATCCATCGAACCCTGCTCCTTCCATTCTCCGACCACCAAACCGGACTGGGGCCAGCGCCACAAGATGCTATTCCAGTCGATGCTGCCCCTCTCTACGGCCTACCTGTCCGGCGGCCTATTCTTGTCCTCCGAAGGACTCCTGGAGATTTCAGTAGCTGGGGCGCTCAAAACCGTCGAGCCAAAATAGGACAATGGCCGTCCTCCATTAGTTCAACGGAGACCTCTTGGTATCACGAAACGCGAGCGCGGGATCTGGCTCGCTGGAATGTAGCAGGTATCACACACACCATCGATCTATGTTTCCATCTTCCGCGCGGCTGCCTTTCTGTGTTTCTGGAATACCGCCACCAACACTTTTGACTTTAGATTCGGTCAAATGAGTATCATCCTGCTGGATATTCTTACCATCACTGGCTTGCGCATCGATGACGAGCCCTATTTGCATGGTCAATTTGATTCTGTGAACTTTACTTCGACCATGGCCCAACACGGTCGCAGCGCCCTGATGTCGCTTTTGGCAAGCGCATAATTTAACCCTAAAATATCGTTAGTAGTATAAGCAAATAGGGATCGTTCTATCCGGGGATTGAGGGTACACTTGTAATTGTGAAACAAATAAAGAAAAGTATTATTTACAAAAATAAAATAAAGAATATAAATATATACAATTGTATAAACAAATAAAGAATTAAAATAATAAAGTATTATTTACAAAAATAAAATAAAGAATAGAAATATATACAAGTAACAAAATAAAAAGGGAGGGGGTTTAAGAATTATAGAATTGAAAATTAAGATAAATAAAATAAAGAAAATGTAAAAACATATATACAAGGGTGGATCGCAAGGAACAAAGATCAAAACCACATCCGTATGCAAGAAATCCAATTACAATTCCTATAGTTGATTTTAAATGTCATGAGAGAGGAGTTGATCATGTGAAACATTCGAAAGCAAATGATTTCCCATATTTTACTTTTCAATGCTAATTAACCTAAGCGAAAGCACCTAGATTAATCCTATCAAACATGCAATCAAGCCCTAGAAAGCTAGTCAATCATGACATGTTCAACGCATTAGACATAGAGAAAGGCTATCAACTCAAGTGTACAACTTAGTATGGAAAAGTCCACCTAATTGCAATCCTCTTTAATTAAATTCGGTCTTTGCACAAAACCTTTACTACTTTGATTCAAGTTTACACAAAACGAAAAGTCGATTTCATGTTCTTAAACCTAGCACCAATTATATCAAAACCCTAAGTGTTTGCAACCACATAAGATTAAAATACAAAAGTTTTCTATCATGCAAATTTAATTAAACAAACCCACATAAGCAACATAAAAATCAACATATAGAAATCACAACTTTATCTCAAAACATATAAACGGGCTTTAAACTTTGCCCTTAACATTATTTGTTAACTAGAATTCATAGTTCTACAAATCTAAACAAAGAAAACCAAAAGAAATTACAAGGAAAAAGATAGAATTACACCATGAAGGGAGTGGATGATGAAGAGCTTGAGACGTTGATCTTGAATCTTTAAAGCAAGACTTCACTATCACGGCACAAGGTGGATGATGACGGCTAGGAGGCTTCATGTCTTCTTCTTCTCTTCTTCTCTTTGCTTAAAAAATGCAGAAACTTAAAACTAAAGAATGGAGAGAAAAATGGAAAGGAAATGGAGAGACAAAGAAGATGAAATGGATGAAGGAATGTGTGGGAAAATGGAAAGGAAATGGAGAGACAAAGAAGATGGAATGGATGAAGGAATGTGTGTTGGAAATGGTGACTAAGGAAAATGGAGAGGAAATGGTGAGACAAGGAGATGAAATGGATGAAGGAATATGTGTGGGAAAATGGAAAGGAAATGGAGAGACAAGGAGATGGAATGGATGAAGGAATATATTTTAGAGTGAGAGGAGAAGGTGTTTATATAGGGAAGAGAAAGAAGAGTGAAATTGGAAAAGATGGAGTAAATTAGTGTGAGTAATGATGGAGAAAACATGATGATTACACCCTAAAACATGGAATGTTTTTGGGTGATGATGATGGTGGATTAGTGTGAGAAATGATGGAGAAAACATGATGATTACACCCTAAAACATGGAATGTTTTTGGGTGATGATGATGATGAATTTCCTACTCATTTACTTCAATTTTATCTCCACCATTTGTAGGTAAGTGTGGACATAATGCTCATTTCACTATCATTTACTCCAATGTACCTAAAAAAATAGAAATTGAGTTAAAAATCGATTCGTTAAGGAATTAACTAAGCAAAATGTGAGGAATTAACTATTAAAATATCACATTAAAATGCTCCTATCAAATTCCCCCACACTTAGCTTTTGCTAGTCCCTTAGCAAAACAAAAGAAAAAAAAACCAAAACAGAACAGAGACTTGACAAAAAGCAAGTAAATGACTCTATTGCTCCTAACTGTTGTCTCAGAGACTCCAAACTCATGGCTTTCACGTTAAACACTTAATCAAAATCACAAAGATAATTCCATGGTTAATAAACCTGTGACATTCGTATGACTAAGCAAGATATGGAGAACTTAAGTTATACAGTGAATGATAGCATGTTTCGAACAAGTCCAATCCAAACTCACAGGGCATACTCTCGATTTTTCTCTCATAAATGGCTATGCTTAAAAGCTTCACACTCAAGTATATGCAAGAGAACAAATTGTAAGGCAACAAACAGCTTGCATATTTCATCAATAAACACATTTTGTGAAGAATTTTTAAAGATCTCATGAAATGACTAAGTGCACAAATGGACCTACCATAAGCTTGACTGCGTAACTGACTCCACTAACCAAAGACTGCCCATCTCAAGGATCAAGTCAGCACTTAAAACAGGTTGTAATAGGGCTAAGCTAGGGTTTTCGAAATAAAGATTAAGGATACAAAAATCCTAAGGACCTAGCAAAGCATATAAGGACCACCTTATGTCATCATTTTTGTAGACCAAATATCATTGTTTTGGGCCAAACCTTCACTCTAACCAACATAGGAATGGACAAAGGCATAATTTTCAACTTTGAGCCTTCTACAAATTTGCAAGTCCAAAACCACACTTCAACATTTTCCCAAGAGTTTTCTTTTCAATTTTTCTTCTCTTTTGCCGCTTTTCTTTCTTTTTTTTTTTTTTTTTTCAAGGCAAAATTTTTTCTTTTTTTTCTTCTTTTTTTTCTTGGATTTTCCCCACCCCACACTTGTCTTTCATCGTCACCCCTACATACTATGTCATGCTCTACTAAGTCCTTAAGACAAGGGTAGAGATATCCTGTACTAAGCTCATGGTAGGGTAGTGAGGGTGATGAAACAAAGGTTTTCAACGTAGGCTCAAAGGGGTTCATTCTAAGGAGTCCCACGACGGGCACAATTGGGGACACATGCTTGTTTGGCTATGGTGGTTACCCTAATGCCTTCTATCCTATCCAGGATCAGTGCATATTATGGCATACAAGTTTTGACAATCACAACAGTCGAGTTCTAGTATTCTCTAGTCCATTAAAATCTATGGCACATGATCATTGGATTTTCAAAGAATGATGAGGTTTTGCAAATACAGCCATGAAATTCTGAAATTATCAGTAAGCACTCAAAAAGAAAGTATTTTAGCTCAACAGCTCACTTGGGTCAAATGAATCAGACTTAATCCTAGCATGCTTAATGAACCAAGTTACAATCCTATCTCAAATCTTCATACAAGCATCACAATGTCGATTAACCACAGAATTCAATTAAGTCCTATTTTGATTGTGAAAACCTTCAGCCATGAATTCGGAGACATGTTCATCCTAGACGTTAGGAGCATCCTAAGACTCAAAAACAAAAACAAAAGTAACCAAAATTTTTTTTAAATTTTTGACATTTTCGACTTTTTTTTTGTATTTTTCAATACATATGACTCAAGATAAAAGTGTAAATCTCTTCCCCCACACTTAAATATTGCATTGTCCTCAATGTATTCAAGAATAAGCATGCAATGAAACACTTAAGCATATAGGGATGAAATTTACGAAAATAATACTAAGTACAAATAAGTAAAAACGAAAAATAAAAGATAAGGATAAAGAAAGCAAATCTGATTTGCATGGGTTGCCTCCCAAGTAGCGCTTAGTTTTAACGTCTTCTCAGCCTAGACGTGGTTTCCTCTTGTCCTCAATTGGTGGAACCTTCAAAGCCTCCCTTTGGGTTTGGAATTGTATTGCTTGGAAGCTTACCACTCTCATGAAACTTGGTCATGAAGTCCACCACTTGTCCCATTTGCTTCTTGAGCTCTGCAATGTCCTTGGTATGGTTCTGTTGTCCTTGAAGCAAAGTCCTACGGAGATGCAGACATGGCTTAGTATAGTGTATAAATTTTTTTTTTTAATTATATATATATATATATTTTTTTAATTTTTTTTTTGTAAATAGCTGAATTTCAAAAGACTAAATAAATGCAGTTTTTTTTTAATTAATTAATTAAATTTTTTTTTAATAAGGATTCAAAAATAAAAGACAAATATAAATATATTGGACTCAAAATGAAAGACAAAAAATATTTAAAGGACTCAAAATGAAAGAAAAATATAAATCTCTTCCCTCACACTTAAATATTGCATTATCTTCAATGTAATCAATTAAAAGCATGCAATGAAATAAGTAAGCATAGATAGAAGACATTTACGAAAACAAATCCTAAAATAAAAACTAAAGAGAAAAATTGAAAAATAAAAAGAAATAGGGAAAGAGAAAGCAAATCTGATTATATTCTGAATTGGGTTGCCTCCCAAGTAGCGCTTGTATTTTACATCTTGCAGCCATACGGTACCTACATTAAATAAAGTTAGTAACTATAATTAACAAATAAATACAAAATAAAAACAAGTATAACTATTAATTACAAACTACAAGTATAATTAACAAGTATATTGTACATAAGACACAAGTTAAGTACTCAAGTGAGTATAAAGCGTGAAAAGTATTTTTACAAGTTTAAAGTGTGAAACAACAAAATAATTTACACGTATAGAGTATTCACAAGTATTTCTTTTATTATAAACATTATTGATATCGAATCAAATTCCAAGCGGTAAATCAAGTGGACGTGCGGCCCAAGTATAGTCGCTTAGACACAAACTCCCTTTCAAATCGTTTGGGCAACCTTACTGAAATGGCCAGGTGGGGGAGGGCGAACACGAGAGGAAAAATCCATTTTGGCATGAGCTACTCCCACATAGTGGTTTAGGCCCATTTGCAAGCACTTCTGGATTCAAAAACCCGTCATGAACGTTGTCCCCTTCCTAGACACCATTCCACATAGGCTATACTTACTAAGATGAAAAAGTTCATAAGTGTGAAGACAGTTCAACAAGTGTTAATAAAGGCCGCCCTCAACCTTAAGGGACCTTAGCTAGGTACCAATAAGGGGTTTAGGCCAATATTAACAAAAGAGACTTCACCTATTCCTCTCAATTTACAACCTACAATTAAAATTCGTGTTCAATAATATAAATAAAATTTTAAACTAAGTTTTAAACAATTTATATACAACAAATATATACAATAAATGACACAATTTAACAAGTGATTTTTCAATCCCCGGCAACGGCGCCAAAAATTGATGCGCTCAAAGCAAGCGCGTAATTTAACCCTAAAATATCGTTAGTAGTATAAGCAAATAGGGATCGTTCTATCCGGGGATTGAGGGTACACTTGTAATTGTGAAACAAATAAAGAAAAGTATTATTTACAAAAATAAAATAAAGAATATAAATATATACAATTGTATAAACAAATAAAGAATTAAAATAATAAAGTATTATTTACAAAAATAAAATAAAGAATAGAAATATATACAAGTAACAAAATAAAAAGGGAGGGGGGTTTAAGAATTATAGAATTGAAAATTAAGATAAATAAAATAAAGAAAATGTAAAAACATATATACAAGGGTGGATCGCAAGGAACAAAGATCAAAACCACATCCGTATGCAAGAAATCCAATTACAATTCCTATAGTTGATTTTAAATGTCATGAGAGAGGAGTTGATCATGTGAAACATTCGAAAGCAAATGATTTCCCATATTTTACTTTTCAATGCTAATTAACCTAAGCGAAAGCACCTAGATTAATCCTATCAAACATGCAATCAAGCCCTAGAAAGCTAGTCAATCATGACATGTTCAACGCATTAGACATAGAGAAAGGCTATCAACTCAAGTGTACAACTTAGTATGGAAAAGTCCACCTAATTGCAATCCTCTTTAATTAAATTCGGTCTTTGCACAAAACCTTTACTACTTTGATTCAAGTTTACACAAAACGAAAAGTCGATTTCATGTTCTTAAACCTAGCACCAATTATATCAAAACCCTAAGTGTTTGCAACCACATAAGATTAAAATACAAAAGTTTTCTATCATGCAAATTTAATTAAACAAACCCACATAAGCAACATAAAAATCAACATATAGAAATCACAACTTTATCTCAAAACATATAAACGGGCTTTAAACTTTGCCCTTAACATTATTTGTTAACTAGAATTCATAGTTCTACAAATCTAAACAAAGAAAACCAAAAGAAATTACAAGGAAAAAGATAGAATTACACCATGAAGGGAGTGGATGATGAAGAGCTTGAGACGTTGATCTTGAATCTTTAAAGCAAGACTTCACTATCACGGCACAAGGTGGATGATGACGGCTAGGAGGCTTCATGTCTTCTTCTTCTCTTCTTCTCTTTGCTTAAAAAATGCAGAAACTTAAAACTAAAGAATGGAGAGAAAAATGGAAAGGAAATGGAGAGACAAAGAAGATGAAATGGATGAAGGAATGTGTGGGAAAATGGAAAGGAAATGGAGAGACAAAGAAGATGGAATGGATGAAGGAATGTGTGTTGGAAATGGTGACTAAGGAAAATGGAGAGGAAATGGTGAGACAAGGAGATGAAATGGATGAAGGAATATGTGTGGGAAAATGGAAAGGAAATGGAGAGACAAGGAGATGGAATGGATGAAGGAATATATTTTAGAGTGAGAGGAGAAGGTGTTTATATAGGGAAGAGAAAGAAGAGTGAAATTGGAAATGATGGAGTAAAACATGATGATTACACCCTAAAACATGGAATGTTTTTGGGTGATGATGATGGTGGATTAGTGTGAGAAATGATGGAGAAAACATGATGATTACACCCTAAAACATGGAATGTTTTTGGGTGATGATGATGATGAATTTCCTACTCATTTACTTCAATTTTATCTCCACCATTTGTAGGTAAGTGTGTACATAATGCTCATTTCACTATCATTTACTCCAATGTACCTAAAAAAATAGAAATTGAGTTAAAAATCGATTCGTTAAGGAATTAACTAAGCAAAATGTGAGGAATTAACTATTAAAATATCACATTAAAATGCTCCTATCAAATTCCCCCACACTTAGCTTTTGCTAGTCCCTTAGCAAAACAAAAGAAAAAAAAACCAAAACAGAACAGAGACTTGACAAAAAGCAAGTAAATGACTCTATTGCTCCTAACTGTTGTCTCAGAGACTCCAAACTCATGGCTTTCACGTTAAACACTTAATCAAAATCAAAAGATAATTCCATGGTTAATAAACCTGTGACATTCGTATGACTAAGCAAGATATGGAGAACTTAAGTTATACAGTGAATGATAGCATGTTTCGAACAAGTCCAATCCAAACTCACAGGGCATACTCTCGATTTTTCTCTCATAAATGGCTATGCTTAAAAGCTTCACACTCAAGTATATGCAAGAGAACAAATTGTAAGGCAACAAACAGCTTGCATATTTCATCAATAAACACATTTTGTGAAGAATTTTTAAAGATCTCATGAAATGACTAAGTGCACAAATGGACCTACCATAAGCTTGACTGCGTAACTGACTCCACTAACCAAAGACTGCCCATCTCAAGGATCAAGTCAGCACTTAAAACAGGTTGTAATAGGGCTAAGCTAGGGTTTTCGAAATAAAGATTAAGGATACAAAAATCCTAAGGACCTAGCAAGCATATAAGGACCACCTTATGTCATCATTTTTGTAGACCAAATATCATTGTTTTGGGCCAAACCTTCACTCTAACCAACATAGGAATGGACAAAGGCATAATTTTCAACTTTGAGCCTTCTACAAATTTGCAAGTCCAAAACCACACTTCAACATTTTCCCAAGAGTTTTCTTTTCAATTTTTCTTCTCTTTTGCCGCTTTTCTTTCTTTTTTTTTTTTTTTTTTCAAGGCAAAATTTTTTCTTTTTTTTCTTCTTTTTTTCTTGGATTTTCCCCACCCCACACTTGTCTTTCATCGTCACCCCTACATACTATGTCATGCTCTACTAAGTCCTTAAGACAAGGGTAGAGATATCCTGTACTAAGCTCATGGTAGGGTAGTGAGGGTGATGAAACAAAGGTTTTCAACGTAGGCTCAAAGGGGTTCATTCTAAGGAGTCCCACGACGGGCACAATTGGGGACACATGCTTGTTTGGCTATGGTGGTTACCCTAATGCCTTCTATCCTATCCAGGATCAGTGCATATTATGGCATACAAGTTTTGACAGTCACAACAGTCGAGTTCTAGTATTCTCTAGTCCATTAAAATCTATGGCACATGATCATTGGATTTTCAAAGAATGATGAGGTTTTGCAAATACAGCCATGAAATTCTGAAATTATCAGTAAGCACTCAAAAAGAAAGTATTTTAGCTCAACAGCTCACTTGGGTCAAATGAATCAGACTTAATCCTAGCATGCTTAATGAACCAAGTTACAATCCTATCTCAAATCTTCATACAAGCATCACAATGTCGATTAACCACAGAATTCAATTAAGTCCTATTTTGATTGTGAAAACCTTCAGCCATGAATTCGGAGACATGTTCATCCTAGACGTTAGGAGCATCCTAAGACTCAAAAACAAAAACAAAAGTAACCAAAATTTTTTTTAAATTTTTGACATTTTCGACTTTTTTTTTGTATTTTTCAATACATATGACTCAAGATAAAAGTGTAAATCTCTTCCCCCACACTTAAATATTGCATTGTCCTCAATGTATTCAAGAATAAGCATGCAATGAAACACTTAAGCATATAGGGATGAAATTTACGAAAATAATACTAAGTACAAATAAGTAAAAACGAAAAATAAAAGATAAGGATAAAGAAAGCAAATCTGATTTGCATGGGTTGCCTCCCAAGTAGCGCTTAGTTTTAACGTCTTCTCAGCCTAGACGTGGTTTCCTCTTGTCCTCAATTGGTGGAACCTTCAAAGCCTCCCTTTGGGTTTGGAATTGTATTGCTTGGAAGCTTACCACTCTCATGAAACTTGGTCATGAAGTCCACCACTTGTCCCATTTGCTTCTTGAGCTCTGCAATGTCCTTGGTATGGTTCTGTTGTCCTTGAAGCAAAGTCCTACGGAGATGCAGACATGGCTTAGTATAGTGTATAAATTTTTTTTTTTAATTATATATATATATATTTTTTTAATTTTTTTTTTGTAAATAGCTGAATTTCAAAAGACTAAATAAATGCAGTTTTTTTTTAATTAATTAATTAAATTTTTTTTTAATAAAGGATTCAAAAATAAAAGACAAATATAAATATATATTGGACTCAAAATGAAAGACAAAAAATATTTAAAGGACTCAAAATGAAAGAAAAATATAAATCTCTTCCCTCACACTTAAATATTGCATTATCTTCAATGTAATCAATTAAAAGCATGCAATGAAATAAGTAAGCATAGATAGAAGACATTTACGAAAACAAATCCTAAAATAAAAACTAAAGAGAAAAATTGAAAAATAAAAAGAAATAGGGAAAGAGAAAGCAAATCTGATTATATTCTGAATTGGGTTGCCTCCCAAGTAGCGCTTGTATTTTACATCTTGCAGCCATACGGTACCTACATTAAATAAAGTTAGTAACTATAATTAACAAATAAATACAAAATAAAAACAAGTATAACTATTAATTACAAACTACAAGTATAATTAACAAGTATATTGTACATAAGACACAAGTTAAGTACTCAAGTGAGTATAAAACGTGAAAAGTATTTTTACAAGTTTAAAGTGTGAAACAACAAAATAATTTACACGTATAGAGTATTCACAAGTATTTCTTTTATTATAAACATTATTGATATCGAATCAAATTCCAAGCGGTAAATCAAGTGGACGTGCGGCCCAAGTATAGTCGCTTAGACACAAACTCCCTTTCAAATCGTTTGGGCAACCTTACTGAAATGGCCAGGTGGGGGAGGGCGAACACGAGAGGAAAAATCCATTTTGGCATGAGCTACTCCCACATAGTGGTTTAGGCCCATTTGCAAGCACTTCTGGATTCAAAAACCCGTCATGAACGTTGTCCCCTTCCTAGACACCATTCCACATAGGCTATACTTACTAAGATGAAAAAGTTCATAAGTGTGAAGACAGTTCAACAAGTGTTAATAAAGGCCGCCCTCAACCTTAAGGGACCTTAGCTAGGTACCAATAAGGGGTTTAGGCCAATATTAACAAAAGAGACTTCACCTATTCCTCTCAATTTACAACCTACAATTAAAATTCGTGTTCAATAATATAAATAAAATTTTAAACTAAGTTTTAAACAATTTATATACAACAAATATATACAATAAATGACACAATTTAACAAGTGATTTTTCAATCCCCGGCAACGGCGCCAAAAATTGATGCGCTCAAAGCAAGCGCGTAATTTAACCCTAAAATATCGTTAGTAGTATAAGCAAATAGGGATCGTTCTATCCGGGGATTGAGGGTACACTTGTAATTGTGAAACAAATAAAGAAAAGTATTATTTACAAAAATAAAATAAAGAATATAAATATATACAATTGTATAAACAAATAAAGAATTAAAATAATAAAGTATTATTTACAAAAATAAAATAAAGAATAGAAATATATACAAGTAACAAAATAAAAAGGGAGGGGGGTTTAAGAATTATAGAATTGAAAATTAAGATAAATAAAATAAAGAAAATGTAAAAACATATATACAAGGGTGGATCGCAAGGAACAAAGATCAAAACCACATCCGTATGCAAGAAATCCAATTACAATTCCTATAGTTGATTTTAAATGTCATGAGAGAGGAGTTGATCATGTGAAACATTCGAAAGCAAATGATTTCCCATATTTTACTTTTCAATGCTAATTAACCTAAGCGAAAGCACCTAGATTAATCCTATCAAACATGCAATCAAGCCCTAGAAAGCTAGTCAATCATGACATGTTCAACGCATTAGACATAGAGAAAGGCTATCAACTCAAGTGTACAACTTAGTATGGAAAAGTCCACCTAATTGCAATCCTCTTTAATTAAATTCGATCTTTGCACAAAACCTTTACTACTTTGATTCAAGTTTACACAAAACGAAAAGTCGATTTCATGTTCTTAAACCTAGCACCAATTATATCAAAACCCTAAGTGTTTGCAACCACATAAGATTAAAATACAAAAGTTTTCTATCATGCAAATTTAATTAAACAAACCCACATAAGCAACATAAAAATCAACATATAGAAATCACAACTTTATCTCAAAACATATAAACGGGCTTTAAACTTTGCCCTTAACATTATTTGTTAACTAGAATTCATAGTTCTACAAATCTAAACAAAGAAAACCAAAAGAAATTACAAGGAAAAAGATAGAATTACACCATGAAGGGAGTGGATGATGAAGAGCTTGAGACGTTGATCTTGAATCTTTAAAGCAAGACTTCACTATCACGGCACAAGGTGGATGATGACGGCTAGGAGGCTTCATGTCTTCTTCTTCTCTTCTTCTCTTTGCTTAAAAAATGCAGAAACTTAAAACTAAAGAATGGAGAGAAAAATGGAAAGGAAATGGAGAGACAAAGAAGATGAAATGGATGAAGGAATGTGTGGGAAAATGGAAAGGAAATGGAGAGACAAAGAAGATGGAATGGATGAAGGAATGTGTGTTGGAAATGGTGACTAAGGAAAATGGAGAGGAAATGGTGAGACAAGGAGATGAAATGGATGAAGGAATATGTGTGGGAAAATGGAAAGGAAATGGAGAGACAAGGAGATGGAATGGATGAAGGAATATATTTTAGAGTGAGAGGAGAAGGTGTTTATATAGGGAAGAGAAAGAAGAGTGAAATTGGAAAGATGGAGTAAATTAGTGTGAGTAATGATGGAGAAAACATGATGATTACACCCTAAAACATGGAATGTTTTTGGGTGATGATGATGGTGGATTAGTGTGAGAAATGATGGAGAAAACATGATGATTACACCCTAAAACATGAAATGTTTTTGGGTGATGATGATGGTGGATTAGTGTGAGAAATGATGGAGAAAACATGATGATTACACCCTAAAACATGGAATGTTTTTGGGTGATGATGATGATGGATTTCCTACTCATTTACTTCAATTTTATCTCCCCCATTTGTAGGTAAGTGTGGACATAATGCTCATTTCACCATCATTTACTCCAATGTACATAAGAAAATAGAAATTGAGTTAAAAATCGATTCGTTAAGGAATTAACTAAGCAAAATGTGAGGAATTAACTATTAAAATATCACATTAAAATGCTCCTATCATGCCCACAGTGGCTCCTACCCACGATGGTTGGCGTATTATAACCGGGAGCACAATGTGACCGGCGGAATCGCTTTCCTGGAGTATTGGCTCTGCAAGTTCATATTCTGCACTTCCTCCTATAAACCGACTTGTACTTGGACTCTTCTGGCGACGGCCCTCTACAACGGCCGCAACGTATGGCTCGGGTAACCGGTACTAGGAGCCCTCTACCGCATGTTATATTAGGCCACGATGCATCCATTTGAGACTAGCATGTCTGGCCCCTTCTGGGTCTTGGACTTCTGGATCCAAACTTACTTTCCATTCTTCCGTCGCGATGACATCCCGCTACTTTCGCCGGCCGACCGACTCCTGGGTCGGTGGTTCAGCCATGAGGGAAGGTACTCATCCCCTCCTTACTCCAAGTGTTTCTCCTACCTGTACCTCCTGGATGAGATGCCATACTGCGATACAATTTTGGGTAGAAGATTCCCACCTTTACTTGAATATGGCTTCCTTCATGGCGATCCTCTCCACAGTGACCGCGGGCGCTTATCCTTTAGCAGCGCGATCTCCTGCTCAGATATCAGGATCGCTGTTGAAGAACTTAGTTACGAGCTCTACGCTCCGAACCATTTCGCTCGCCAATTCAGCCTCGTCTAATTGGTGCCATTTCCTCTGTACGATGCTTGGAACTATAACACTTCTTGGCGTAGATTCGAGCCCCCTACCGGGCCTGCGCCAGCACAAAGCATGCTCGCACTGGTTGATCTTCCTGACTGGGCTCAGGTTATCGACGCCGTGGATGGGACTGAGGAAGGATATGAAGCATGGTGGGCAGAGGTCTCCGTTAATTGCTGGACTCAACGGGATGATGAACTCTTTGCGGCCATCTTCGAAAAACTGAAAAACCCTTATCCTGCCGATGTTGAAATGCTCGCTCGCTTCTCTGAGGACGCTACACGATCACAGCCTCTTCCGCCAACACAACCGGCGCGAGATCCTCGCCTGGCCCAGGTTGGTATCGTAATCCGCGAACCCCCTCTGGAGGTAAGTATCTTAGTTCTATCTTATGTATCTTTCTTCAATAATTTCTTTTCACTCACCCCTCATTGGATCAGGGGAACGCGCCACGTTCTGGCAACCGCACAATCCGCTCTTCCCCAGCCGCTGGCCAGCCTGGAAAGCAGAAAGCGGTGATCGCGGAGCCTGAAGTTGAAGATTCCTCCTCTGACGATGATACTCAGCAGACCATAAGAATCCTCTATTCTTAGGACGATGCCTTCTCTACGAGCTAAGTCTGACCCCTTGATTTTATTCTTTGTGCACTAATAATTCCTCCTAAACCACAGAATCCTGATCCTGTCGGGCAAACAGCTATCGCCACGGAGGTACCTGTCGCTGATCCAGCAGACCCAATTGGTGAGGATATGATGATCCAGGAACCTGCCCCCCATGTTCCTGAAGTGAGAGAAGGAACGAATGTCGAACCAGAGCCAGAAGCGGTCCCTGTTATAGAGCCTCAGGAAGCCCACGCTGCTGCTGCTCCTTGGCTATAGCAACTTCTGAGCCCTGATATCTTATTGCCGGGCGCGTCCGCCAGAGCTCAAGAGTACTTGATGGTTCTTTGCCGTGAGCGAACTATCACTGAGGTCGAGTTCACCGAGATATATGAGCTGTTACAAAACCTTCCTGAGCGGATCAATGAAAGAACGACCGCCACCGCACAAGTGAGGCAAGCTCAGGCCCATTATTGGGGCCTTGCACAACAGACAGAGACCTGCGGATCACACAGAATCATCTTCGGACTCAAATCCAGGAACTGCAAGCCCAATTGACTGCGGTGACGGCTCGGCTTGAGCATGAGGAACCTCTGCTAGAGCAACCCCTAGCGGCCTTCGAAACGATGTCTCAAAACTTAGCTCAGGCTCGTGAAGCAGCCCGACAAGCGGAGTGAGCTGCTGCCGACGCTAGTTTTCGTCTGGATGAACACTTACTTCGCTTGACCCATGCGGGCCGAAAACTTTAGGCCTCTTCTGTTTAGGCCCTTTTTGTTTTGTATGAACAATATTATAATTAATATTTATGCTTTGGCCCACTTTGCTTGGCCCAAATACTACTTTAATTCCGGTAGTTACTGACATCGAAACTGTTGAAAAGATAACCCCAATTTGGGCAGTTATCTCCTTGAAGACTGCCCCGTTTCCCACGCGTTTTCAAATCCTTTCATTTCCGAGACTCTAGCATTCAATTCCATTGATTCTCTCATGAATGGCGTTGAAAGTACTTCAACTGCCCATTGCGTGGTTGGGATTACTACGACTGGCACTATAAATACCTGTGCTGAGGGAGAATAAGCAACCAAGCCATCATGTCTTTTCCAGAGATAACCTTGCGAGCCTTGCTGCTATTTCTTCAGTTTCTAAAATCTTCTACCCATGATCTCATCCTTAGCCACAAATTCATAGGCTTCATGGCTTAATCTCAAGACCTGGGTAGGCCTCATGGCCTAATCTCAGGTCTAATGGCATGTCTTTGGTTTCTGGGAATCTGGGGAAACTCGCTAGTCTCAGTTAAACCGAAGAACATGTCACGCTCCTATCGCGGCAGAACCTGATTCTGAGGGGTCCCTCTTCTCAGACTGCTCGCGTGGAGCATGAGGGAGAAGGGTGGAAGGGCACTTTGAGGCCGCCTGTTCTTCTTCTGCGGTCTACCTCCAGGGCCTGACTACGAGGCTTCTGTTTTTCTCTTGGAGGTAGATGTGGTTGTGAGTCGCGCTCGCTCTGGATACCAACTTCATCCCGAAGGATATTCAACTAGAAGGGTTAGGATGGATTATTTCCTTCCCTCTTCCTCCAGTACAAATGAGAGCAGCGGCGACTCAGATCGGAGGAGGGTCTAGGTGAAGAGAAGAAGAGTGCCAGCGGTACGGCCCAGATCCTTCTCGCCACCACAAGATCCGGGATCTCTTAGAAGATATGCAATCCTTATGTTTCTTTAAGCCACTTTTGGCCTTGTAATTGTAAATGTAACTGTTTCAATTTGTACTGCTTTTGGCCGCAAAGCCATTCTATGAATGAATGTTTTTTAGCACAAGTAAGAAATATTGTTTTAAAAATAAGGCCTCATGTATAGGCCATCATGTATATTCTTAACACACATTGTCAAGGAAAAAATACAAAAGTTGGCCTCAAAAGAAGGCCTGGAATTAATCAAAATAAGGCCACAACCAAAGGAAGGCCTTATGTTACAAAGTGTATAGAGTGTTGCCCCCCTAGTATTCGTAAGCGAAGCAAACATATGAGACGAGGGCCACGAAATAAGGCCTGATCGTAGAGATAATGCGAGTCGAGGAAAACTATGATTGCCCCCCAGTCTGGGACGAAGGTTGATCGGGTGGATCGTCGAACTCCCAAACACTAGGGTAATATTTCTTCAGGAATCGCCCGTTGATGGGATTGCGATGGATTTCGCCATCCAAATCCTTGAGATGAAAAGCCCCGCGTTCCAAAATGCGGTGAATAACAAAGGGTCCTTCCCAGCGAGGAGTCCACTTACCGCGACCAGTCAATTTCTCGCCAAAGGGCAAGACAGCTTTCCAAACAAGGTCTCCTTCCTTATAACTGCGGCCACGTGTCCGCTTATCATAGGCACGGGCGATGCGCTGTTTTTCCATCACTAAATTATCCAGGGCCGCCAAGCACTGCTCGCTTAAGTCTTCGTGTTCCTGGCACATCGCTTGGACATAATCTTCGCCTATCAAGTGGTGCTGATCTTGCACACGTAAGGAATGAATGTTGATTTCCAAGGGTAAAACTGCATCATGACCAAACATTAGTGCATAGGGTGTGGTAGCAGTGGGATTCCTCTTGGAGGTGCGATAAGCCCAAAGTGTCTCATACAAAGTGTCGTGCCACTGTCGAGGGTTTTCGATCAGTATCTTCTTTAACAGGGTAATAATAATCTTGTTGCTAGCTTCCGCTTGACCGTTGGACTGAGCATAATATGGAGTGCTGTGGATAAACTGGAAACCGAAATCGTTGACAAGTTGCTCGACAGGACCTCCCATGAAAGCTGCCCCCCAGTCTGAAACGAACATCTCGGGGATACCAAACTTACAGATAATGTTACGAAAGATGAACTGGCGAATGGTGGCACCAGAAGCCTCCTTCAACGGTTCAGCTTCAACCCACTTGGTAAAGAAGTCAGTAGCCACAATGATGAACTTATGTTGGAGGGAAGAATGGGGGTGAATCATCCCTATCAAGTCCAATGCCCAGTCGTACACAGGCCAAGGCTTAATGATAGGTTGCATGGGAATGTTGGGAACATGCTGGACCGGACCGTGTGCCTGACAGTCTTGGCATCCTTTAGCAAAAGCGATACAGTCCTTCAAGATGCTGGGCCAATAATACCCATGTCTTCTGATGAGCCATCGCATCTTAGGTCCCACTTGATGGGCGCCGCAAACCCCTGTATGTGCTTCACGCATTAGCCATTTTGCATCGTGGCCATACACGCAGCGAAAATCTATGCCATCCTCCCCTCGCCGACACAGCTCATCGTCCCTGAGGAAGTAATTTAAGGCAAGAAAACGAGTCTTCTTGTCAGCTATTTGGTCTGGCTGTTTGAGGTATTGGATCAATGGAAAGCGCCAATCAACATCAATAGGCTCGAGGACAGTGACGACTGGATCATTAGGAGGGTCAGGTCGTACGAGCCACGAAGGCAGTGTGCGGCGCTCGACTTTCAGGCTGCGTTCGCGAACTCCATATTTCAATGTAACGCCTGTAGCCAACTGAGCAAGCTCATTGGCCGCGAAGTTGCGCTCGCGAGGGATGTACTCCAAACCAAAGTCGTCAAACTAATCCAGTAACTCAACGGCGCGATTCAGATAGGGGATGAGCAAGCAGCTCGCACATCTGTATTTATCTTGCAGCTGATTTATCACAAGTAAAGAATCGCCGCGGACCTGAACATCTCTGACCCCTAGTTCCAGTAAGACTTCTAGGCCAATAATAAGGGTCTCATACTCAGCTTGGTTGGTTGTACACTTAAACTCCAGTTAGAAAGAATAAGAGAAACGATCGCCCGTTGGGTTTTCCAGAACAATCCCTGCCCCTGCTAATGTTTCAGTTCTTGAACCATAAAAAAACAATACCAATGGCTGTAAGGAGATTGTATATTGATACCATATGGCGTACTCTGGAATGCGCGCCAAATCTAGTCGGGTGATAGTTATGGGCGCTATCTCTAACTCTCTCACCGTCGGGATATCCAATGTAGGGTGATGTGCCAGAAAGTCTGCGATGGCCTGTCCTTTTACTGCTTTCTGAGGAACGTATTGTAGCGAGAACTCGGACAAGGGCCAATACCCATTTTCCAATGCGGCCTCTAAGGATAGGTTGTGATAGCATGTACTTGACCGAGTCGGTCTGAGCGATGATGCAAGTAGTAAAAGATAACATGTAGTGCCGCAACTTGCATGCGGAGAAGCACAATGTGAGGCACAGCTTTTCCATTGGAGTATACCTGGTTTCGCAGTCTGCAAGTGTTCTGCTGAGGTAGAAAATAGCATGCTCGATACCCTCTTAATCATCCTGGGCGAGCAAGCTGGCAATGGAAGCTTCAGCTGCTGATATATATAACTTCAATGGCAATCTAGCCCTCGGAGGAACAAGCACAGGCGGACTCGCGAGGTAAGTCTTGATTCTGTCGAAAGCCACTTGATGTTTAGGCTCCCACACGAACTCAGCCTGACCCTGTAGTTTCAACAATGGGGAGAAGGGCTGGATTTTACCTGCAGAGTTAGAGATGAAACGTCTCAAAAATTTGATCTTACCCAGCAAGCACTGCAACTCCTTCTATGTTCGTGGGGCGGTGGCATTGATGACCGCGCTCGCTTTGTCTTCAGGGACTTCGATGCCCCTCTGATGAACATTGAATCCTAGAAAATCTCCTGCTTGAACTCCAAAAACGCATTTGGCTGGATTCATCCTGAGCTTGTGTTGCCGCATGCGCTCAAATACCTTTATGAGATCAGTGATGTGGTCACCCTTCTTCTGAGACTTCACCACTACGTCATCGATGTAGACCTCTAAAATTTTCCCCAGTATGTCGTGGAAGATCAGGTTCATGGCTCTCTGATACGTCACCCCGGCATTTTTCAGTCCAAAAGGCATAACCACATATTCAAAAACGCCCGCGAAGCCGGGACAACGGAATGCTGTTTTATGTCTGTCTTCTTCTGCGACTGGAATCTGGTGATACCCTGCAGTGCCGTCCATGAAAGATAATAATTCATGTCCTGCTACGGCGTCTACTAACATATTCGTGACCGGCATGGGGTAGACGTCTTTATGTGTAGCTGTAGTTAACGCAGACCCTCATCTTGCCATTCTTCTTGCGAACTGGCACGATATTAGATAGCCACTGATTGTATTTGGCCACCCTGATAATGCCCGATTTATACATTTTTTCGACTTCCTCTTTGACGAGGACTTGGGTTTCGGAATTCATTCGTCGCGGCTCTTGTTGCACAGGTCTCTTGTCAGGGAGTGTTGGTAGTTGATGGCAAACCAAGTCCAGTGACAGGCTAGGCATGTCCTCATACTTCTCTGCGAAGCAGTCTTTGAATTCATGTAATAACTTAATGAGCCTCTGTTTCTCACTAGGCTCTAAGTAAGCGCCGATGGCCACTTCCATAGGCTCATCTGCTGTCCCGAGATTGACTTTCTCGGTAGGATCTCTGACTTTAGGAGGTGTATCGTCCAGCGCTGCTGAAGAAAGCTGAATATCGACCTCAGCATCTTGTTCCTGGTCAGAGAGCTCTTCGTGGACGACCTCTAAGGTCGCGACCTGATCGTAAGCCTCTTTTTCCACTGAGTACGACGATAGTCTTTCGTACAGCGAGTGGAAGGCCTCTATCCCTCCTTCTGGAAGGTTGTAATCCATTAATCATTCAAGGGTTTGGGCACAGCGTGGCCAGGCCTTTCCAAGCCTTCTTTTGCCAGCGTCAGCCCCCACTGTGCCAATTCAGAGGCCGTCACCCCTGTGGGGCGGCCTTTATCATCAATGCCACTGACCTGCAATGGAGTGATAGGCTCCAAACAGTATCTGGCATCTATATAGTTCCCGGAAACGGGGAATGGACGAGGATCCGCTTTAATCACCTCTGCTTTATCTGTCTTTCGGTTCCACATAACGAGCTCCTGATGAAGAGTCGACTGAACACAATAGCTCCTATGGATCCATTCTCGGCCCAGAGTAGCACTGTAAGCCGCATAACAATTTGTCACAAAGAAAGCATAAACTCCCTCAGCTGGGCCAACCTTGATGCGCAAGAAAAGAAGTCCTAAGGTTTTTGTTACAGTCCCCGTGAAGTTCTTGAGCGTAAGGGATGTGGACTGGATCTTCTCCCTCTTGATTCAGAGCAAGTGCATGGTTCTGGTAGTGACCACATTAACGGCAGCGCCGGTATCTACCATGATCTTGCTAACCTTGATGCTACCAACGTCTGCAGTTATATATAGAGGTCTCATATGTTGGACCATCGCAGGTGTTGGCTTGGAGAAGCTTATGAAGAATTCTTTGCTATGAGCATCCTCCGTCTCAAGCAAGACCGCTTCTTCCACAGGTGTCGTGACCGCTGATGTGATCTGCAAGGGTTGCACACTGTTTTCCTCAGTTTAGACGCATTCCTGAGCAGCGACCAGCAGTGCATACCGCACGGGAAGTACGTAAACCATGTTGCAAGACGTATCAGCCATGTCGGTCTCCTCCCTATCGTCATCTAGAATAAGCTTGGGCTCTTTGGAAGAGGTGTCAGTGTTGAACTGCTTAGCCAACCGATCTACCAATGACTCCTCTATAAGGCCTTGGACCTCACACTGCTCGCGTTCCTGTACCACAGTTGTCTGTTTGGGCGAGCCTGGCTTCGGTTTCCCTTCTGTGCTGACCCTGGGGGAGGTGACCACTACACTCTGGACCCTTTTTGGCCTCCACTGTAAAGTCTCTGTAGTATTTTCCTTGCCCCCCAGTCTCTCGAAAACGGAAGGTTTAGCTTCTGGTTCTTCGCGAAATAACTTGCGCCTGACATGAGGTCGCCTTGTCGACGAACTTTCATTTTGAGCTGGCGGAGGTATCCTTTCTTCGGTGATCCTGCAAAAAACACTAGGCTTATCTGCCCCTGTTGTTTGTTTCTGAAGGCTGCGGGGAGCCACTAATGGCTTTGCAGCGAGTGCCTCCATTTCTTTCTGATACTGCTCCGGTGATTTGACTAATTACGAAGGCTTGATCAAGCCCTGATCCAAAGCCTCCAGAGTGCGCTTGGCTGCTCCGAACCTGCGTTGCAGTTTCCTTTTCCTGGAAGAGCTTATTTCCACTGCCTTCCCTTTTTCCCTAGTGTACCACCTTCCTTCCTTGATGGTGGCAGCTGAAGCAGGTGGGATGTAGGGTTTGGTTAGAACGTCCTTTCTTTCGTTCGCAGCCTTCTCAACTTGTTTCTGATCAACCGTCGCTGCTTTCAATTTCCTGAACAAGTTGGAGTCCTTGGGGGATGGTGGCGACTCCGCACTCTCCTTGTCTCTTGGGCTAGAAGGCTGATAGTTCCGGGATGGCGAGGCCCACTTAATGGGCGGGATAGAGCCAAAGTGAAACGTCTGCTCGACCTCTTCATATGACACTTGGATGCCACACTCTTCTTTGCATCGCGAACATAGGATCACTGGTGAGGCTTTCCCCACTGATTTAGTTGTCTGCTGTGCAGGGACCTCATCCTCAGTAGACTTTCCTTCTCGCCCCTTGGTACTTAAATCCAAGGTTGGTTTCCTCTGTGTCTGTCTGGACCAGTTCACATCGACCATATTGATCTCGGTGTCAGGAAAAGGGTTCAAGTCTACGAGCGCTATCGCCGTTACTGGCACTTCCACCTGCAAACTGCCATTATTGAGCCATACCTGGATCTGGTCTTTGAGCTTCACACAGTCTGCGGTATTGTGGTTCCATAAGTTGTGGAATTTGCAGTACTTCTTCCCTTTCAGCTGGTCCAGTCTAGGAAAAGGTCCAAAATCGGTCTTCACCATCTTCGCGGAGATCATCTCATCCAAAATCTCATGTGCCTTATTGGCATCGTAAGTATATGTCGCAAACTCAGGTTTGGTGAAGGCCATGGATTTGAGTTTGATAGGCTCTTTGGATATTTTCAGCTGCTTCAGGGCTGGATTCTTCCTCCCGATCAGCTCATAAGCAGCGTCATCATTCTCCCCTTCCTCATCGTCATCTTGAAACACTTCCTCAGTGTGATGATGGTAGTAAGGGTCATAGGTAGCTGGCTGGCTCAAGGCCGCTACGGTGCGATGTTTTCCTGGCACATATGTCCCTTTAGACACATTCTTCCCGGCGTCTGTTTCTCTGAGGAGATGTTCAAAGCTGCCTACCTCTGTGATGAGCTCTCCCATTAACTGATCATACTGCCATGTTGCTTTTTCCGTTGGCGAGGTTCCAAGCCCTTGACCGCCAGCTTGACTAACTCCTTCTCGGGCAGGATGACATTCAGCTTGGCTTTTTGAATTTAGAAGCGCTGAAGATAAGCCACAGCAGACTCTGTAGGCTGTTAGGCCATCTGCGTGAGAGAAGCGAAGTCAACCTCAGGCTCTATGGCTCCAAAGGTTTCTCGGAACATCTTTTCCATCGCTGGCCAATCTACGACGGTCCCTGGCCGAAGTTTGGAAAACCACCTAAAGGCAGCTCCTGAGAGAGAAGTGCCAAAGATCCTGCATTTGAGGATGTCATCATTCTGGTACTGGCCTCATTGTACCCTAAACCTGGCCAGATGTGTAGCCGCGTTCTCTGTATCTTCTCTTGAAAAAGTAGAAAATATAATATTTTTATAACCCCTGGGAAAGGACGCGAGCATCACAGCGGCGGGAAAGGTCCCTCATAGACCCCATCCACTTGGGTCCTAGGATTAGCCAGCCTGATCATCTCCTCTACCTCGTCGCGTCTCACATACTCCGGACCCGGAGGTGGAGGAGGAGGTGTTGCCATAGTATGGCGGGTAGCCTGTAAGGGTAGTGCCTGGTTCAGAACCCCTACTCCTTCTCCTACATGTACCATGTGGGTTGTAGCTGGTGGCTGAAGAGTTACTGCAGGGATGGGCATTTCTTTTGTCAAGGCTGTTATCTTAATCGGGTTACCCGTCTGGTCAATACCATAATAGCTTCCTGGTAGCTCCTGATACACATTTTCTGCCCCATCGCTATCGTACTGAACAAAAGTGGTAGAACCAGATGCGGCTCCACCTACCCTCGATGTTTGAAGCTTCTGCCTGGTGGTCTGTCCGTCTGTCGATGTGACTTTCTCTTTGCTGCCACCGATCACCAGAGCTTGCTCTTTGCCTTTTTGTGGCGTAGCGCCAACGGTTGTAGGCGGTGTAGCGGTGCTGCTCCTAGATTTCTCTCTCTGATTAGGCGGTACGTACTTGCTAGATCCAGATGGCTGGCCAAGAGAACCGAGGAGAGCATTAGGGTCCCCTAAAACCTTGTTCAACACTTCTCTTGCTTGGTTCAGCTCGGCTCTCTGCATGGCCACCTCGGTTGCGAGGGTAGCGCCATTCTTGCGAAGACCTGCCATGTTTGAAGCAGTCTGCTGTGTTTGGTTCGTGATGGCCGCCAGGATCTCCTTTTGGTGCTGACTATGCTCATTAGCGACACCCGTGACATGAGCCCTTACTGCACTTTCTGATTGTGCGATCTGTTGTTCGGTATCTGCTGCATGTTGGGTGATGAGTTGGTCTAGCTCGCACATGCGCTGGTCCGTCTTCGCTTGTTCCCTTTCAAAATCAGCGAGTATCTTCTGGCGGTGATTTTCAACGTTCTCCATGATGATCGCAAACCTCACCTCCGAGGTTCCTCCTTCTGGAATAGGCTTCGCGACGAAAGCCTCTCTTCCTCCACTTTCCACTGTATTAGGAACAGCGGTAGTGATAACATTAACGTCAGCGCCGGCTTGTTGAGCAGTAACACTCTGGCCCTCAGTAGTGGACAGGTGATTCTCTTCCCGTTCAATAGACATGTCGGATGATTGAGCAGGATGAGAGAATCGTTGAATCACTTGTTCTTCAGAAAGACCACGACAGTCCGCGCGAGAGTGCGATCTGTAACTGGAGGTCTTATGTCTTGAGCAGTTAGCGTAAAGCTTTTGGTAAGGGTTTTTGCTTGACTTCCCAATGGCTGCGTTCACGAAGAGACACTATTACAGGTCCCACTGGGCGTGCCAAAATGTTTGACGCGTAAATCTGGTAGGGGTGCAAACTATCTCTTTTGAGCGAGTGATTGCGCAAGCGTGCCAGCACCATGGGGTGCAGTCGTCGGGGTAGTCCCTTGACCTGACTTCTTCTTCAAGCGCTGTGGACGAGGAGAGCACCAACCTCGCCACAGGGTTCTTCTCTAGCCTTTCGGGAAAGGACTTTTGCCTTACGGATAAGGACTTTGGGTGTGATCTCTTCGGTCACCAAATCGATACTCAACGTTGTAGGTTGAGCAAAGCAATCACTGGGAAATCTTGAGAAAGCACGGGTTTGCTAAAGCATATCTTTAGCTTCGCTGGGTTGCGAGGGCGTTACCCTTACTTCGCTGGTAGTATCTGTGGCAGTAGCACTGGTAGTCGGCTCGCGAGGAGACTAGGACTGGAAGCACTGTCGCCGGGTTGATCTGGTGATGCTGACAATCGGCTCTTGGAGAGACTAGGACTAGCGCGCGGTCACCGGGTTTCAACGAGGTTGAAGGTTTGCTCCGAGGAGACTTTGTAATCGCTGGGATTAGTTGATTTGAGGGAGCTCCTTCTTCTGTCCTTGAACCCTAGTATTTATACCTAGGGCTTTGACTGTTCCTTGCTATAGAAGGATTATTGATTGAAGTTTCCTATTCAATCTCTGCTACTTGATTCCAATAAGGTTTCGTTTTCCTTATGGACTACGGAATGGACGAAGCTGTAACTCAAACCCAAGCAGGCTTATTTTTGGGCCGCAGGTATCATCCTGTTATGCTAAATCCACTAAAAGATCTTGCCTTAAATACTTTTGGGCTCAAACAGTAAATACATTCATGAGTAAGCACATGCACTGAGATTGCAACATGTGCTGCAATTCTTATGTCAGTCCTACGTTTTTAGGGAGTTGGATTTTGGTAATCTTTGGTGTCAGTCCTAATTGACTTAGGACCTGTTCTTTTCAAAAAGAAAATCTTTGGTGTCAGTTTTAGGATCTGGTCACTTTAGTTGGAATATTTTGTGTTAGTCCAAATTGTTGAAAAATTGGTTTTGTCCTATGTTCTTGAAGTCCTAGTTGGTAGGTTGTTTTTTACTTTTCTTTATTCAGAAAATCTTGGTTGTTGTTTTACATATTCAGAAGAGTAGCTTGGCTGATTTAGGATATTTGGTTGTCTCCTCTATATAATTTGAGAGGTAGAGTTTAGTTTTGCATGTCTTGGACGTAAGAATATGTTGCATGCTTAGGTAGAGTTACATAGGAGTCCATGAAACAGTTGTTCCTTGTCTAAGTGTCTCATTGTTCGTTCATCCACATGCATTGATTCTCTTGAGATCAGTAGAAAAGTGTAGATGCAAGTCGAGATATAGTTGAAGATCCTTCAAGTGAAGGAAGGAGTCAAGGTTCAAGACAAACACCTCATTAGTTAGTCTACTGTTTGTAGCCAAGAGTAGTGCTACTTGTGTTTGTAAAGAAACATATCTTTCATGATTAGTGAATTGATTTTCTTTTGGGGTCACAAGAGTAAGAACCCCACAGTGTTTTTAATCTCAAATTGAGGTTTTCACTGCGTAACAAAAGTTGTGGTGTTTTGTGTTAATTTCAGTTTTCTATCCGGTAGGGATTGCAAAGCATCTATCAATCCCCATTTTCAGAAACACATTTCGTCCTAATACTTTTAAAAAACCAACATGATCAACTAGCAGGTCCTCCTACGATCAGACTATATGGATGATATTATATATGTCTAGATCATATATATCAAATATGTGCCATTATACATGTCTAGATCATATATATCAAATACATATGTGCCTTTTACGATATTGAACTATCTGACATGCATTGAAGTGGCTGCATGATATTGATAAATGTAAGCCACTTTGAGCTTTGACACGGAGGACAATAATTTACCATATACCATATCTAGGCCTGTAAATGGACCGGGTTCGGATCGGATCGACTTAAATCCAAATCTGTTTACTAAAAAAAAAATTTGATCCAAACCCGCTCCTTTAACCCTGCGGATCATTGATACCTCGATCCAAATCGGTATCTGTCGGATTAACGGATACCCGATCCGCTAATCCGATCCGTTTATAATTTCAAATATTTTTAAATTTTAAATAGTAATATTAAATTTTATCATAATATCTCATAAGATATTATTAAAATATTAAAATAACATGATCTACATGAAGAGTATCACCAAAAATAAAATTACATTATCAAAAATAAAATTACGAAGACTGCCTCTTAGATTTATGCAAAAAAGTAATATTAGAAATCTTTAATATTTTATATTTTATATTATCTATTTTTTAAAAAAATAATAATATATTAATAAAAAATAATATTTTTTTATTACTAAAATGGGTCGGATCATTAACGGATTGGATCGACCTAAATCCAAATTCGATCCGTTTATTAAACGGGTTAACGGATTCGGATCATTAACGGATCAACGGATCAAAATGTTCGATCCAAACCCGTTTAATAGCTACGGATCTGGAGCGGGTCCGGATCAAAATCCGGTCCATTTACAGGTCTAACCATATCCTTGTAAATGCCTTTTGCTCCCATCTTTGCAGTAGAACATCAATAGCTTCCAAAATGAGACCTGCAAAAATCACTAGACTTGTCACATAAGCAAAAATTTGGTTCTAACTCCAGATTGAGATTGTCCTATTCCATGCAATCTTTGTGGACACTCCTCCATCTCCACCCTAGAAATTTTGGCATAACCCCTATCGCCCAAACCCGGTGCCGTCACAGGAATGAAATCACAAGGACATATCGAAAACAAAGTCATACTAATGTCAGCCATACTGAAGATAGAATTAAACCTTGTATTAGCTATATCAAGCCAAAAAAGCTCAGCCTTTCAAATTCATGCATAGACCAAGTCATACTACGATAAAATTAAAGAAAATTGTAAAGAGAAGCTGACCAAGTGAGGATCAGCTTTGTCCTTGTATATCAACACTCCAGTGGAGAATATCAACACCGGCCGACACCATGGGATCACCTCTAGGTTTCTGTAACAAAGAAGATCACATAATTGATGTAGCACTTAAATCTACAATCCTATACTTCACAACAACTATAAAAGCAACTCAAATTATTCAGTAACTCGGAGATCCATCATTACCTGAGCCCAAAGACGGCGACTGGCTTCGCACAGACGAGGAGGGTCTTCTCATCCTTGGCCTTGAGCTCATGGTGCTTCTAGAAGAGGCAGATTCAAGATAGGGAGTTTGAAACTTCACCCCAGAAGAATCGGATAGAAACCAAAAGTGGATTTATGATTGAGGAAGAAAAGAACTGAAGTCTGATTGATGATTGGGGAAGAGGGGAACGTTTGAAGTCCAGAACCTTTGAGTCACTGGAGAAAAGAACCAAAAGATTGAAGGGAAAACATCACAAACCATGTATCAACTTTAGGCATTTCTACACTTTGGTGTACCAACTTTCATAACTATCATAATGGTATATCAAGTTTGCTCCAATATTTCATTTGGTGTACGCCATTAAATTTTCCGTTATCTTTACAAAAAAAAAACTCAGAAATATGAGCTAACTGCGCTTTGTCATTTTTTTTTTTGTAAAGATAATGGAAAATTTAACGGTGTACACCAAAATGAAAGAGTGGAGCAAACTTGATACACCATTCTGATAGTTTCCAAAGTTCATACACCAAAGAGTAGAATCATCTATATTTCATACACCATATGCGAAGATATCCCAAGATAGAAACAAAAAAATGAAACTGAAGAAGTGAAGTACTCGAGGGTGTGAGGTGATAGGAGCATTTTAATGTGGTATTTTAATAGTTAATTCCTCACATTTTGCTTAGTTAATTCCTTAACGAATCGATTTTTAACTCAATTTCTATTTTTTAGGTACATTGGAGTAGATGATGATGAAATGAGCTGTTTGGCCCTAAAATGAGCATTTTGGCCTGACAAAGCGTGTCTTGAAGAAATTGAGCCAATGAGAAAGCGAGCTAGACAAGAAATGAGGAGTGGCAGGCTAACCATCCGAACTCCAAATGAGTTGAAACTTTCTAGATTCATTCTAGAAAGCCCAAGGATCATTTCTTATGAAGAGTACCAGAGCTAGTTTTGAGTGGAAGGCCTTCAAACAATCAGTCCAATTTTCAGCAGAAGCAAAACTGGAAAACTAGACCTGTAAGAGGTCCAGCAGCATTTTCGGCCCAACCGCATGGAATAAAGCTCTGAAAATTTTTCAGGATGATTCACATTCATAGTGGAACATTTTATATGAAGAAGTCGAAGGCATATAATGAAGTCTTGTTGGAGAAATAATTGAAGGAATAAAGGGGCAGAAACTAACCTAAAACCAGCTCAATATTCACATGTTCATGTTTCCTACCCACATGAAGAAAGCTAGATGCTTTTCTCTTTTTCCTTGGATATATTTTTCTTCTACAATCTCTTTAATAGATCATCATCACTTCCATGTTGCTGCACCTTCATGCTTTGCTTTCATTTCATCATTTCTCTATCTTTTTACAAGTGAACTTAGATCCACTTTCATTATTTTTCTTCCACTCATCATTTCACTCTTCTTTTTCTTCCCTATATAAACACCTTCTCCTCTCATTCAAAAACACATTCCTTCATCCATTCCATCTTCTTTGTCTTCCCATTTCCTTTCCATTTTCCCACACATTCCTTCATCCATTCCATCTTCTTTGTCTCTCCATTTCCTTTCCATTTTCCTTTCCATCCTCTAGTTTCAAGTTTCTGCATTTCCAAGCAAAGAGAAGAAGAGAAGAACAAGCCATGAAGCCTCCTAGCCGTCATCATCCACCTTGTGCCGTGATAGTGAAGTCTTGCTTTCAAGGTTCAAGATCAACGTCTCAAGCTTTTCATCATCCACTCCCTTCATGGTGTAATTCTATCTTTTTCCTTGTAATTTCTTTTGGTTTTATTTTTTTTTTTGATTTCTAAACTATGAGTGAGTAATTTTCTTGTTGAGAACTAGTATGAAATCCTAGTTATGTGATGGATATTTAGCTTTTGAATCTCTTTTTCGATTACAAGGTATTGTGAATCACTACACCAAAAACGGTCTTTTACGGCCCACAATGTGTGCCGTAAAAGGGTATTTAAGGCGCACAAAGGCAGGCTGTAAATGCTGGAGCCGTAAAAGACGTACCTCATTTACGGCACACTAAAATGCGCCGTTAAAGTGCATCTAAGAACGCCATGAAAGTGATATCGGAAATGTCACTCATGTTATTTACGTCACATGTTGCACGCCGTAAAAGACTTGATTGCGTTCCCATTTAAGGCGTATAATGTGTGCCGTAAAAGTGTGATTGAGTTCCCATTTAAGGCGCAACTTGCACGCCATAAAAAAGGTTTTTTTTAATAAAAAAAAATTATATTTCTACCAATTTCACATATTTATCACCATATCCATATGACAAATTAGATGTAAGAGAAACATTTCAATCAGATTATCATTATAAGTAATTTCATTTACAAAATGACAATTAAAAATGTACAAGTAGCAGTACTCATTACGTCAATCAATCAAACTCTAACTCTACAAGTTCAATTCACATATCAGTTTCATATCAGCAAACAGATCAAGGACTACCACCCTCCCTGCAGGAACATAATGTAAAAGTGTCTGGAAAGAAGTATGTTCCATTGTTAATGACAACAGATAAATAAAAGGGAACAATATACCCAAAACAAAAATTGTAAATATAACCTTCATTTGTGCAGGCCTCCAGAATGGATCATGTGAAAATAACCACCCCTGCAGAATTAGTCATTAGCATACCAAAACATAGTAAAGTCCAGTAACTTTCCAGCAACTCTACAAGTAACTAAGAAGAGTCCCCTGCAAATAGATGATGCTTCAGTATCTTGCTAGTTTCCCACTTTCTGAATTGGTATGTAATATTAAGAAGAGTTATATTAACAAAATGTCTTTTCTTACCTGGTCACATAGCACTTTGCACACTTGAAAATTGAAAACTTCCAACTGGTGGAATTAGTATTGATTTGCAGATGTCCAAGTAAGAATATTTATTTAACTGCATACGTTGACAAGTTTAAGAAATCAGTAACATAGTCTGTTCATGTTTCCATTATCTTTATGGTCAAATATTAGCCAGAAAACACACCTCTTCTATAGTTGTATCTTTCTTTACACCACGGAAATGCTTTGCAGCAGAGCACAACTATAATCTGTGGTAAAGCTAATGAGGAAATATATCAACACTTGTTAAATGCAAGTACAAGGACTAAATTTACAAAACTAAACTTATAAAGCTTGACATAGAGCCAAGGAATATTAGCTAGCAATTAATTTAACGGGACCTTGCAGACTGAGCTAAAGCAATGACCAATAATTTATAGCTTGCCAATATGTTCAATTGATGGCTTGAAACTAGTGAAACTATCAAAGAGGAGTTAAAATATGCCAGCTATACAATAGTACTACTGAATACAATACTTGCTTGAGAGTTACCTGTTGATGTTGAGGAAGACATTGTATGGTATCCACTACTGGTGACTTGAATGTCTTTGACAAAGCAACAGCCATGTGATCAATTCTCACCTGCATCCAGTGGCAAAACTTGTAAGCAAAAATATAATATGAACAATGACATGGGTGTATGCATTATCAGACTTCTGGTGCTTTTGAGTCTCTTAGTACTAATAATACCCTGGAGTTAGAGTGAAGCAAATCTAGGTCTGAAATTTTCAAACTAATCATAAAACTTGAAATTTATACCAGGTGTCTGAATGCGCCAGCCCCTTGAAATGTATAACAGTATAAATAAGCAAATAGTATGAAACTATGAATAAACTTACACACTGTACGTGAATAAATTCAGTTTTATAAGAGGTAATCCGAAAACAAAAACTTAATTTCAATTTATTACCAATACACTCTTCTACTCATTACATCATACTCAGAGCGAAACTTGGAGTAGGTTCTCTACATCCAAAGTACCAAAAATCAAAATAATTACAGAAAACAACAACAAAATTATGTAAATAGCAACTAAATGATTTTAATACTTTCTTACCTTATCAACATTAGACACCTGGTAGGTCTGGATAGTGACTCCAGTGTCACTTCCTCTAGAGCCAAACCAATCGTTAGAGATTTTTTTTCTTTGTTTTTCAAGTTAAATCGCTAATCTCAAATGTTGCATTTCATGAAAAACCTCCAAATGTAACACACAAGTATCCAGAAGCACAGCGAATTCACTAGATCTCAAGCAAACGAAATTCAAATTAGCATTAAACCACACTGCATAGTCTTCAGCTCAATTAGGATCCAAATCACAGAGAAACTCAGGAATCCTCAAAATCGAACTAAAGGAAAGCAATATCAGATCATTTTGTTGTTACCTTTGGCAACACTCTTATATATTTTTGTTGATTACAAAAAAAAAAATCTTAAAGTCAAACAAATTTGCAAATAATAAAAGAGTGAACGGGTGTCCAAAATTGCAGATAACAATTATAATATCAGAATAAAAAAAAAAAACAAAAATAGGATGATGGCTGGCTTTCAGGTATATCTTAAATTTCTAAAGGAAGGACAGAGCTGCACATCAATCAAAAACCAAAGATAAGAGAAATGAATCTGTGAAGATGGTTTAGCAACCCTCCTATACTATATGTGATGATGTAAAAGACACAGATAATAACATTGGACCTAACTAAACAACCATGATGGTTCAATATAGGATAATGAATCCTTTCAAGTTCTGCAGATTATCTATGATTCTCATCTGTACCTTCTAACACAAATAATGACCTAAAGAAAAAGGTGAATTTGTTGTAAGTATCAATCTGAAAGTAGATGAGTATGATGAGAAAAATGAAGAATAAGCCAGACCCTTTCGATAATTAATTAGGTCAAACAGCCATCACACAGTAGCAGATGAATGAATATCGATGGAGAAAGACATTGACAGAGACACCAAGGCAGAGAGACAGGCCAACCCATAATTCATACGAAATGTTATTCTAATGAAGACAACAATGTGAAGACAACAGCAATATCCAAACACCCTACATCTTCTTCCATGTTTTCCTTGATTATATATATTAAGATGAAACCGAAATTAAACTCATCGATCATCTCTAGGATATTTACAGTAGCAAACTCCTAAATCATCATCATCACTATCTTTTGCAGATGGACAACTGGGTTATAGTTTCTGGTAATTATTCAATTGATCCCAGACCCAAATGTAACACACAAGTATCCAGAAGCACAGCGAATTCACTAGATCTCAAGCAAACGAAATTCAAATTAGCATTAAACCACACTGCATAGTCTTCAGCTCAATTAGGATCCAAATCACAGAGAAACTCAGGAATCCTCAAAATCGAACTAAAGGAAAGCAATATCAGATCATTTTATCAAATTATCAAAGCATTTTGAAGCAGAATTTGATCGTAGGAATCGATTTACAAGGAGCAACAACAAGTAAAGCAAGCAAACGAGAAATTGAGATCGGTGAACATACATGGAATTGGAATAGGATTCGCGACTTCCATTGTGGCTTGCTTCGATTCTTCCACTGAGCTCCTGAGGAAAACCAGAACTAAATTAAAGAAATCACAACATGTCACTGAACAAATTGAAAGTTTGAAACTATTACCCACAAAACTAAAATTGCTCATCTGCAACTATAAGCACAATCATATTGTTTCATATCTAAATGGTATAGAATTGGAAGGAGATCGTGATTTACCCTCAACTGATGGAAACCCGATGAATGAATGTAATCTAGTTTGGGTTTGCTCCGATCTTGATCTCAGAAGCGAACAAGATAAGAACCCGGCCAGCCAAGAGATTCAAGGTTGGATCAAAATCGATCATTTGTAATATGGGGTGAAAATGATCGAGAACGATCGAGTATGAGACTGACCGGCGAGTTCATCCCTAGATCTGAGACAACCCTAAAAAAAAGATCCCAATTTGGTGTACCCATTAGGCCTTTACCAACAATAGTAGAGAAGATGAGAAGGATTACCAATATGTGCTGAGCGAATTTGTTTCTTGAGCTCCTCTGATATGCAGGACGTGAGGGGGGGCGAGAGAGAGATGAGGTTTGTCAGGGAGAGAGAAAAGTTTTGTTTTATGAAATGAAAAAAAAAAAAAAATTTAAAAAGTGTAGGGGGAAGAGATGGGGGGAAATAAAAACTTTAGTAAAAATTTCGCGTCTTATACTCTTATACTTTTACGGCACACATTAATGTATGCTGTAAAAGGCTATATTAAAAATCACATTAACGGCGCACATTCTTGCAGGCTGTAAAAGATAACACTATTACGGCGTGTATCTAATGCATGCCATAAAAGACCAAATAAAATTGACATTAACGGCGTGCATCAATGCATGCCATAAAAGTCTAAATAAAAATTGACATTAACGGCGTGCATCAATGCATGCCATAAAAGACCAAATAAAAATGGACATTAACGGCGTGCATCAATGCATGCCATAAAAGATCAAATGAAAATTGACATTAACGGCGTGCATCTAAATGCACGCCGTAAAAGACTATACCATAAAGGGTATTCACGGCATGCCGTGAAAGTGCGCCGTAAATGTATGTCTATTACGGCACTCATTGATGCACGCCGTAAAATGTGCGCGGTAAAAGAGTCATTTTCTTGTAGTGAATGCTTTGTTTGATTTTGTTTTATAAAATCTTTTATATGTTTATTTCTTAGATTGATCACCTAAAATATGAGCATGTAATTGGAGCTAGTTTTCAGGTGCAGTGCGTTCACAGTCTTAAAACACTCAAGTAGTAAAGCCTACATGTTAGGTGAAATCAAACAAATAGAATGCATGCTAGGATGGCGTTCCTCACTAGTTTTGTACTCTAAAATCAATCTTTCCAAAGAGCTTAATGTGTTTATGTGTGCTTAATGAGTTAATTTGATAGGGTAGCGTTCTACACCTTGATTGCATATAAGCAAGCTTAGGATGCAGTGCGTTCACGGTTCTAAGTAATTTTGGGAAAAATAAGGCTTTAGCGGCGATCCTAAAGTTCTTGATTGGTTTCATTCACATGCCTTACTAATTGAAGATTAGGTTAAATTGTCTTTCTCTTATCTTAGCTAGTGGTGGATTACGAAGTTCTCAACGTCCATACATCTAATTTGGAATCCCTAAAAATTGAAACATTTTCTTTCTTTTATTATTGTTTGCATTTTGAAAACTCCAATCCCCCCTTTTTACATTAACTTGTATATATTTCTATTCTTTGTTTTATTTTTGTACATAATACTTTTTACTTTATTATTTTAATTCTTTATTTGTTATTTTTGTACATAATACTTTTTACTTTTATTAATTTATTTTTACAATTACAGTTGTACCCTCAATCCCCGGACTGAACGATCCCTGCTTATCCTATACTAACAATTGTCTTTTGCAGGGTAATTTTGTGCGCTTAATTCAGGCGTACCATGAGGCTCTGGAATGAGAGACTATTTATATCGCGACACCTAGGGTTTCTAACTTAAAACACCAAAAACGACGTCGTTTAATCAAATTCGGTTCAGTTCCGTCCGGACCGGTTTTTGACACCTAAAAACCGAAAATCAAAACGAACTAGTTCAGTTTAGTTCGGTTTTTTTGTTTTGCTGTGTTTTTTTTTATTTCTGTTTGGTTTTTTCGGCTTCGGTTGGGCTTTCGGCTCGGTTTTTTTTAGTTTCGCGAACCTACTCCTTGCGTGGAGGCGCATGCAGCCACTCAAATTGCATTGTTTAGTCTATGAATTGTACCTTCTGTGTGGGAGTCTTTGACAACCCTTGATTTCATGGAAATTCGATGTTTAAACATTATTCAAGAATGTTAAGATTGAAACTATTGGTTAAAGTAATCGTTATTGTGGTATTGAATTGGGTTGTTATCGTTGAGGAATTGAAGAAGTTAAAAGAGGATTAGAGAATTTGGGAATCGTAAAATCATTAAGAATCTTGGATTTCGAGTGGAATGAATCCTAAATTGGAAAAGCCGGGTTTAGGCTAAATGATGAGTAATTTGAGTTGTTATTATTTTGAGAAAGTAATTATCGATTTTAAATTGTTCCCCTACTATTATTTATGTGCTTCCAATTTGTACAGGACATATTGAGCCCTCGAGTGAGGAGGATCCCGGTTAGCAGTAGGCATAGCTGCGAGGCTTATCTATGGGTAGACTTTGTTTTAATTAAACATTGCATGCAGTATTGAATTTCAAACTTGAAATTATTTTGAGTAAATATGACTTCACTGTTTTCAAAAGAAATGAGTTTTGGAAAAAGTGACTTTATAAAGAGGTCATCATCGTCGCATGCATGCATTACCTGGTCAGCAGTACCCTCCAGACTATATTTCGGTCGGCAATACCCACCGATGCACCATCTGGTCAGAATTCCCCTCCATATGGCATGATAAAGTTATTCGGCAGTACCCTCTAACTATCTGTGGTTAGTCGGCAGTACCTTCTAACCGCCGCCTCCTAGATTCTGGTCGGCAGTACCCTCCGATACGTCATCTGGTCGGCAGTACCCTCTAGTCATCAAACCTTTTACAATGAAGGTTGATTTTTAAAAAAGTTTGAAATGATTATTTATTTTGTGCTGCATGCCTGATTTTAAGAAGAAGAAAATGGGAAAGCATTCGTTTACGTTAATCGTCTTTAGTAAATTACTTTATTTTCATCCACTCACTCTAATAGGTTTCAATGCTTTTCTCTGGGCCTTTCGGTTTTCAACTGCCCAGATTTCAAATTTGTCGAGATCGTGCGTTCAGGAATTTGAAGCCTAGGATCCACCGCTTCTGTTTGACTGTAGGTTATTACTTAGGGTTTCGCTCCATTTACTCCATTTCTAGGGATTTTTTTTTCCCACTTGCCCCATTAAGTTTTTTTAATTCTCCCTTACCCAAAACACTCTAAAGAGGTCTTCCCTAATACCCTATTAATTTTTTGTTTGTTTTTTTTTAAAGACTATTTTACCCTCACCCATTTGTTACATAGAGAGAGAGAGAGAGAGAGAGAGGGAAAAGCCGTAGGTGACTTCGCTGGAGTCCGGTCAACTGTCTCCGGATTTCGGCTAACTTTAGCAGGATTCCGGTTACCGGCCGCTGGAATCCGGACTTCTCTGAAAACCTCGCCGGAGGTTGTCGGAGATCCCATAGGTTGCCGGAAAGATTTATTGCCCCAAAATAGACTTTTATTGCCCCCAAAAGAGGGGCAATAAACCTCTATTGCCCCCAATAGAGGGGCAATAAACCTCTATTGCCCCCCAGTAGAGGTAGATCTCTATTGGGGGGCAATAGAGAGTTATGAAATCTCGTTGGAAGTCCTCGAAGAGATTGTCGGAGATCTCATATAGGGCCGGAAAGGTTTATTGCCCCCGCCAATAAACTTGTATTACCCCTCAATAGACCTGTATTGCCCCCAATAGACCTTTCGGTTGCCGCGATTGAAACTAATCTCCCTAAACATAGACAAATAAAATTTGATTAAGGAAAAATCCGAGGAGATTATATCAATTCAAAACATTTGTTACCCCCCAATAGACGTCTATTGCCCCTCAATGGACGTCTATTGGCCCCCAATAGTCCTGTATTATGAGATTGATAATAAAATGTTTTTTTCTTTTTTTTCTTTCCTTTTGTCCATAGTTTACAAAAAAAAAATGATTTGGGCACCCAGAAAATGATCATGTATGAATGTCAGATCGAAACCTTCAGTTGCTTGCGAGGAGACCGGATCGTCAGAATCTGCAAGAGAGAGAGAGGCGTCATGTTGGAGAGAGAGCAGAGAGAAAAGACAATGTTTAGATCGAGATCCGAGTTTGCCACCGGTGAGGTAGCTCCGACCGGAGCTTTAGGCGTGATGCTAGAGTTCGGCGCTCCACCGGGGGGGGGGGGGAGAGAGAGAGAGAGAGAGAGAGAGAGAATTGTGCCTGAGTGAGAGGTAGATGAGTGTCATAAAATGTAATTTATTAATTAGGCCAAGGTTAAAATTGTCATTTTGCTTCAAATTGGGTTAGTGGGAATAAAAATTTGTTGCTGGTGTATGTGAGACAAGTTAACTGATTTTGGTGCTTTTGGTCAGGGACCCTATTACTTAACCTACCTATGTAAGATATCGGCATGATTTTCGTAGAATTGCTCTGATAACCAACTTAAGCTGAAGGATTGTTTAATATTTGAGAATTTAGGTGCTATGGTTGTGCTAAGATGAATTTCTATCCGGAATGTAAATTATACCCGAAATGTAAATATTTGGAATGTATATATGGTTCTGAGATTAGTTTAAGTTTCATGTCCAGGTTTTGTAAATTTTGGATAGTCAATTTTAGGGGAAGTTCTGCCGAATTTTTGGTAAAACTTTACCTAATGTAGGCCCCGCAGACCCAATCCAGGTTTCAGGGTGAAATCCGGTTTGGATTTTGTCATACAACGACCTTCTTCTTGTGGTAGTAGCACTCCAAACCTCAAGAACAGCAAACTTAGATTGTGTATGAACTCTCTCTTGAAAAGACTCGATTGATTTTCAAGACATTAGGAAAGACTTATATGTAAAAGGAGAGAAAGAAAGATGAATTCAAAGAATTCATTCAAAATGTAGGTGTGACAAGTATTTTATAAATGTAAGATGACTCTTGGAAGAGTAATGACTTTTCATCAAAAGTGTTTTTTGTGAACAGTCATGACTTCTCATCGTGTAATCATTTACAAATATTCAACTTCACACAATTTTTACTAAATTATTCATCCACAAGTTGTGGAAAATAAATAATTTAATATTAAATTTTCCAACAATCACCCACATGGATGAAATAATTAGTTAGAAAGAAAATTTCAAAAGTCGACCCGCGCGGACATATGAGAGAGTTCGGTTGAAATGATATCGCATCGGGATATGTAGCTTTTGGCTTTGAACCGTCCTTAGTGAAATATCATCGGATTCACTAGTTAATTAGTGAACGTGATGTCTTGAACTATTCAGCCATTTATGTAAACCAAGACAATAGTATTCACACTATATATTTTCATACACATCTAGTTCTATGGTTGTGTCCTTCCGACCATGGACAACACCCAGTATTCATAAGTGCTTTAGAGAACTCAGCCTTCAAAATTCTCATAGAAATAGCCTCATTTCACACTCATATAGGTGGCTTCCTATGAATAGTATCATTTCATAGCCCACTTGAAAAATCCAAGCTATAGAAACCATTAAAAGCAAAACTTACCCTCACTCAATATGCATTGTTTCATCATCATAGGACATAGGAACTGGGAAGGAGATTTATCTCCACAATGCTACTTCAAAGTCATCCACCATTTAGTTGTCTTTTTGAACTTAGATCTTGAGATCTCCAGTCAATTAGGTTGTGTATCCATAGTGACGACCTTTTATTTTAGGCTTATATCCCATTCCCCTCGATGATCAACTTACTCTTTTGTTAAACTTCGATTCGAATAATTGGGCCCATTTGTTTGACTATAACTCTATTGCAAATCAAATTCAATATATGAACTAATTTCATTGGAGAGTAGTTGTTACCAACTCAAGTCTTCGATACGCTAATCTAGTAAATTACATCAACTAAGACAGAAACATTTAATTAGACACCCCCACATTTAAAAGACATTTAAAGGAAAGCCTCTAATCTTTCCATACACTACACCACACCACAAAGTGAATCAGACGACACTTACCAGACAACACATCAACTTTCGAAGTTGTCTGAGTTAGTCAGACAACAGTTTCCTTAAATCAGTTGTGTTTTGTCTTCTCAACCAACACATAGTAATTAGATGAAATTTACAAAAATCCGGACAACAGTTGCAATGTATTTGTGTTGTCTGAAAAATTGATAAAGCCCAAAAAAATAAATTTTTATTACCCAATTAATGAAACCCTACTTATTTTGGGTTCCCTCCCTCAGGTCAAAAATTTCCCTCCTTTTCTGCCCTCACCATCCAAAACACCCGCACACTCACTCACACTCCCATCAGAACAAACGAAGACCACCAAAGACCACTCTCATCTCCTTCAAAAAAAATATAAAAAAAGACCACTCTCATCATGAATCCTAGCTAGTTCGACTACCTCTTTCCACCTCTCTCTCCACTACGGGTGCTATCCACAGCGGTTCTCCCTCGGCTGTGGCTCCATCTCTCTCTCTCTCCTTGTAACTTCTTCTTCTTTCTTACTTCTCAATCTTATTCAGTTCTTCGTTTTTTTCTGATATTGTTTTTTTGATTGGGTTATTAATTGGGTTTTCTAATGTTATGGTTTCTTATTGATTCATGGGTACAGTCTTCACAATTCAAAGTCCAATGCTTTTCTAATATTAATGAAGTTTAGCTTCATATTATCTAAATCCCTTCATCGATTTTCATCTTTGAAATTGCCAGACCGTAGCAACGCCCAAATCCAACCAAAGTATTGAACTTTGGTTCTTCCCCAATTTGCATATTTTGATCTATTTGGTTTTAGTTTTAATTAAGTTGGGTTTTAGAAATCTTACGGATTGGTATCATGTTATTATGTGTGTTTAGTGTGTTTAAACATTTAGGCTTTGAGGAGATTTCTTCTTGAGGAGTAAACTGGAGGAGATTTCTTCTTGAGGAGATTGAGATACTGCAAGTGAGTAAGATTTCCAAGGTGACCCAGATTCTTCTTGAGGAGATTTCTTCTCACCGATATTCACTTTGAGAGAATTACTCTTCATCCAGATTCACCTTGAGGAGATTTTTTTTAGAGACATGAGTGAATAATATCTTTTCCTTGTGCTTTGTAGGTCTTGCCCTTGCAATTTTAGAGGATTTGTACCATCTCATCAAGAAGACAGTCTCCATTAGGAAGCATTTGGAGAGAAACAGGAAGGATAAGGACTCCAAAGAAGCTTCCACCAGTTTGGAGACAGTAAGTTTTCTTTTCCTTGAAGATTCTTTTATCTTTTCTAAACAAATGGATATTGCTTTCACTAGCTCACCTGAAATCTGTAAATGAATTTTATTACTAAATTTGATGGGCTTGTCTGATTAATGGGATTGAGTTGTGAGGACCTTAGATGATACTAATATGGTGATACCCAAAGGGTGATCAAATAGTTGTGTCTCGTGTGTAAAAATGGATGCTTTATGAAAAAAAAAATTCCATTAAGAAACATGTCTGGTAGTGTGTATTGCATATAGTGATATATAGCAAATTTAATGTGTATTTCATAGAGTGATATGTAGCATATTTAGTGTCCTGTAATGAAGGTAGTAAACATTTAGCTTAGGTGATTGGAGTTTTATCTTCGTTACTTTTGCTTCTCGCTAGTGATATGGTGAGTGAATTGTGTCTCATGAATTATGTCTTTTAGCATTTAAGTGCACTAAATGGGTATTTCAACTAGTCATTTACCTAGAATGGCTAATTCTAGCAGGGCTATTTCATGACGTTTGAAAATTAAGTCAATGGAAAAGATCTAAGTTCTTGTGCACATGTGTGAAGCACTAGTTTACCTGGACAGAGTCCAAGGCATCTTTAGTGGTGTTGTATCTATTTGAAGTCTTCTCTCTAGTTGTTTCCATTGTTCCTTTGTTTTAATAGTACTCTGTATTTTTCAACGATAGACAGAAAGCAAAATTTAAACAGATAAATTTTGCATATTGTTCCTTGTTCTGCATCAGAGCATCAGATTATATTGTCTTACATATCTTTAAATTGCTCATGTATAATGTTTCCTGTAATAAGTTCTCATTTTCACTCTTATATAGAAATGCTTCCTCGTTTTTTGCTTTATTGTTTGATATATTTCTATACTTGAATTTTAATACCGTTTTGCTTTTACATCTAACTTATACAAGATATCAAACGAAGAGAGGATTCTGTTGTAAAAGGTAAGGGTTATGAATCTGCAACTTTGTATTTTGAGTTTATAGCTTTTTATAAATGCTTGTCTGAGGTGGTAATTACCTTTTTCTGTACTTCATTATCAGCTGGTGTCCCCGATGATGGAAAAGATTAGCCTCCATTCTTTTGAATTATTCACCATGATATTGCTAATGAAATTCCTGTACACTCTCAAAGGCTACGGTATATGGCTTTTGCTAGTTGGTTAGGTATGGCAGGTTTATCTTGTTGTTGCTATCTAATTTTTCTCCTATAAGTTGTTCTCTTGAAATAAATTGAGGCTTTCATTGTGAAAAGAGTAGTTTGCATTGGTTCTTTTTCAGCATGTCTGTACTGCCTGTTTCCATGTTATGATTTACGGTTTAAGATACTACTATTGATCATTAGTATGCAGCTCACTCCTTTTTTACTTATAAAAGTATCAGTAAGTACTATGCTATTGTTAAGGAATAAATATAATCTCTAATCAAACACGAAATGTAGTGTTTGATTATTGACTATGGAAATCTTAGTTGAGTGTTGGCCAATAATTAAGGTAGTTCTTTCTGTAGTAGTTGTTGTCATTGTTAAACAATGCTTGCTGAAAATTGTATTTTGGCTTCTGTTGGGATATTGAAGTGAGTTGTTGCATGTACGACCATGCATGTATTTGATAAACACAGATTCTGGAAGAGAGTAATTAGGGGTCCTGTTTCAGGGTATATTGACATGATGGACCTATTGATAAAAATGTTTTTTTTAAGTCGTGCAATCATTTTCCATCATTTTCCATGTATCTCAGTGGTTTTGATGCTATTTGGATGGTGTTCACAAACTGCAGGTTCCAAATATTTTTACTTGCAATAATCTATGCTTTACTTGGAATACCACTCTCATATGTGCTGTGGTACAGGACCCTCTATCGGGAAATGAGGTAACTATATATTGATGTTCTTTCTAATGGTTTCCAAAGTATGATATAAGATTTGTGGTTCCTCCCTATCATAAGATTTTGGTTTTTCATTTTCTGAGAATAATTTCCTTGTCTGGGTTGCTGCTGACAATGGTAGAAAACCACCTTAGAGCTACCAAAATTCCTCCAAGCTAATGGGTTGTTCAATGGTAGAGTGAAAGCAGTTTTATGGTGTCAATGCTATCAATCTCCATAAAAAATGCGTGCCTAGGTTTTCTATTTATTTTTTGTTTTATGAACTTATTAAAAAGATGAGTTTAAAGTGTATAAATGCTGCATTGCTTCTGCTGACTGTTGCATTCCAACTTGCAGGACAGATAATGCCTTGAAGTTTGGTTGGTTTTTCCTGTTTTTCATGGTATATACTGATACAACATTCTTGACTTGTTTTTTTTGGTCGAACATATTCTTTTGACTTCCTACCGCTTATCTATTGTTCTCATATTTATTTTGATACTGTCCACTAAACTAAAATATCTTTATTTTATTTTATTCTTACTTTTAACTTTTATTTGTTGGTTGTTGCATAATGATTACAAGGGCATTCTTGCTGCAATTGATGTCTTTCCTGACCATGCGGTGGTAGGGGTAAGTTTGGTGGTAATGCCTGTAACCTGCATCTGTCTTTTAAAGATTTTTTTAAAGGTAAATGACTAGGCAAAAAAAAAAAAAAAACAGAGAAGAGGTAAATGAAATGTGTGCATGTTTAATGTAGATGCTGCTTGAGTTGCCAGAAGTCTCTGAGATCCTGTGTATGCTGCAGCTGTTGTGTCTGTGCATGTGTTTTCTTTTTTTTTTACTCCTCTCTTAGTTGCATTTTATTAATATCTGTAGGGTATTAAGTTTTTAAAACGTAATATCAGCATCGTTCATTTGTTTTAGTGGGAGAGAAGAGGCAAAGCAACTTATACTCAGCCTCATATTGATGAGGTCAGAACGGAGTGGGGAAAGTATAGTTAAAACTTATATGTAAGCAGTACTATGTGTTGCAAGAAGTATTTTGGTAACCTTGATTTTACAAGATACATTACTTGCTAGATTGAGGCTATTTTTAGTTGGGATGGCCGGATTGTGATGTCTAGACATGAATTTGTAGTTTCGGTATGTTTTGGATATGGCAATGTATGAGAATGATGTGCTATATAGCAGCTACTAAATGATGATGGAACTTATTTGTGCCAAATTTTCATATCTGCCTTTTTTTCAGAAATTAGTTGTGCCAATTCTACTCAAACAACACATATAACACAAGTAACTGTAGTAGCCATGGTTATCAGACAACACAATGGTTCACAAAGAAGAAACATATATTGCCTAACCACTACTACAAAAATTGAATCAGACGACGGCTAAAAACCGTCATCTGATATGGAGGCAAACCGTCGTATATCGAGGCGCCGTCTGATGAAGGTCGATTGTAGAGAACCGTTGTGTGAAGGGCTCGGCAGCATGGCAGCAGCATGCCGGCAGCTTGTCGACAGCATTAGCTGTTGCGTGCCTATTCTTCAGACGACGGGCGACTTTAGAAACTGTTGTGTGATTGCAATTCAGAAGTCGCTTTGTTTTATGCCCGTTGTGTGACTTTCATTCAGACGACAGTTTTTCAAAGTATCTATTATCTATCTTAAATTCAGACGACAGTTTTTATTTTTGGGTCATTGTGAATATTGTGCACATACGACAGTTTTTTTGTGGTTATTGTTGTCCTAATAGAATGATTCAATGCATTGTCTATGCTGAAACTGAAATAAAAAATGATCCAATTAACAGTAGTTGATCAATATATAGAAGAAATTGTTATAATCCACATCATGCACCAAAATAGATTGTGCAAAGATAATCTTTCATCTACAAAAGGAGTACATCTAATACTACTCTCCTAGCAATATACATCCAAAAATTTACTTAACAAGTCTAACTTTGCTGCTCTCATGGCCTCATTGGAGTCTAGCTTTAGAAGCTTCTGTAGGAGCTTTTTGCTCTCTTTCTGTAGTTGCAGCTACATATGGATCAATAGTTCACTGAGGGGTACACATGCCAAAACAGAAACACTGCAATTCAATTATACCCTTTCTCATCAGTCAATGCTAGGATCATGTACCTGAGATTAGAAAAAAGAAAACAACATACTTATTCACATATGTGGTCAATGAAATACTGAATTTATACATGTTCTCATCATTTAGGAAAGGAAATGCGTCATTTAGGAAAGGAAACAACAAACTATCATACACATGGAGAGATACAGCTTCTATTTCATATACAAAGGGCTTTCAACCTTGCCATGATAAGTATTAATTGTGTCTGTAATGTAGAGCCATTAAGGCATTATTTATTTTTAACAAGACTGCAGAGTATTGGATATGTTGCTTATCCTACTTGGCTCACAGAATACATAGCACACTAATCTTCATGAGTAGTAATTGTCATGGCAAGAGCACTTGATGAATCTAACAACACTAGAACAACAAAACAGAACCACCCAACTAAACCTCACAATAACAAAGGTCCAAAGCTAGAAGACAATGAACCATCAATATGCACCATCAACTTAAAATCAAAATAAATCTTAGGATTTTTCCTAAGAACTTCAGTCTGGGGCAAAAAACAGTAACTTAAAAACAATTCTTTGGACCAAAACCTAGACGCACCAATTCCCAACCATTCAGGACATGTTCCAAATGAACGTAAAGAAGATAATTATTAAGAGCTATCCCACTTGGAATTATCAAAATTCAGCCACCAGAAGACAAATGGTACATAGAGGATCAAAATGAAATGCACAACCCATCAGAAAACAAACATTGATCAGAGTAGTAAGCTTAATTGAGTAGACCCCGGTACTTCAACTAGCAAAACCAACCAACTGGTAGACAATTATAATTCCCTTGAGTCACTTCTTCACACTAGAAACTCTTATACAAATAAGTATCGAAACCAATCCTATCAAATAATGCAACAAAGCTAACTACTACTGATGCAAATAGAACTAAAACCGAGCACAGAAAAAGGCCAATTCCATGAAATGTAAAACCCACCTTCCTTATGAACGACTCCCCAAGCCTTTCCATGCCTACCATCCTGTCAAAATTGAAAAACCTTAAACAATCAAGAAAACGCAAAACAAAATCCACTCCCACATGTATAAATAGCAGGTGGGATTTCAATTATGGCGACGCTACCTCTATCAGTGATTCACAACCTTATGTCTAGGCCAACCTTTATCAGTGTAAGATGGCATGTAGCCTTATTATGCCTTTGAGGGCCCAAAAGGCACAGCGAGCCTTCACATAGTATACCAATATCAATGATTATTCAACAAATGTAAAAATGTTGGCATTAGACAAAAACATACAATAGACTGAAATGATTTAGCATCTGATTTAATACTACTTTAGGAGATTTACCAGAGAACCTCTAAAGGTAGCCTATGCCTTTGTTGCAGCTTGCTCTTGCATGATTTTTTCAGGATCATACGCTGCATTTTGTAGTGTAGAGCCTTGTGAATATGTACTTTGGCTTCTTGGCCTTCTATCACCAAATGCACTTGGAGCTTCCTTGTCTTCAATTCTAACCCTTTGTTCTTATCTGTAGTGTTTGTGCTTTCATGATAAGCCACAGGCGGATCTGCAACAAATTCAGTTGTAGCTACCCTGGCAGCAACCACCACCTCTTTCTTATTTACAAATCTTTGAAACCATAGACATAAGACTAGTTAGACATAAGAATAGAATTTGCGTATGTTACTGCTTCTATACAGATATAGAAAGTAAGTAAACTTCTCAGATTGAAGGTATAGCTCCAGTTTTAAGAATAAAAATGAAAAATAAAGTGGAAGCGTTTCTTTTAAAGTGAAAACTTAAGAAAACTATTTATAGTAAGGTGTATGCATTTGTTTTGAAGTTGTACATTGTTACCTCTCTTCCTTTTGATATATTAGGTTTGGATGACTTCTTCCCAAATATGACAGTCTTGATCCATTTAGCCGGTGAATTGCCCATTGCAGGAAGGCCGATAACACACAATCCTGAAGCCCGTTTTCTGCAGAGTTCCATACGATCACAATTTAAATATACATGAATTACAAATTGAAACACAAGATAAAACTATATTAATGCAATGGATTCCAAGAAACAAGAAGAATATCATAAAATGGTATTTTTGAAAATTTTCCAGAACCAATTACTGTAAGAGCAATCTCTGGATGCTTATGATAACACCAGACAACTGATGAGGTATTAACTTCAGACAATCTAAAAGAAAAGGCTTTATCATTTTAGCTTAGTCAATTCTGTTCTAATTACAAACTAATGAGGCATGCATTTCTAAGAACTGCATAAATCAAAGTACACACCCAATAAGAGAGAGAGAGATCCTCAAAGCATTTTTCTTTTGATCTTAACATGCCTAAAGTTTCAAACTTCCAACCATCAACACCTTGAAAAACAAGAACCATATGCCAAAACATAATCCACATTTGATCTATTTGAGCAAATTAACTACCATACCATACCATACATTCCAAGTAAAAATCCCTCAACACTATCAAAACCAACCACCATTTATGCCAATTATCCTAACCCAGAAACAACCAACCAAGCAACCACATCACACCCACTGAACCCAAAAAGGAAATCCACCCAGAAATTCCAAAACCCACAAGATCTTACAAGCTTCACAAATTGCAAGACACAAATGAGCCCCAGCTACCCCAAATCTGAAACTCACTTACCAAATGTAGAACCTTCCAAATCCCTAAACCAACTTTCCCTGCAAGACACAAATCTAAAAAAACAATCAGACCCAGTAAAACACACAACATAAAAAAGCAGCTTCAATCATTACACACACAACATCCAATCCGCCTCTGAACCAGAAAACCCCAAACCAATCAGTTCACACACAAAAACGCAATTCAATTCCTTCAATTTCATAAACAAAACAAGAAGATGACGATGAAGAACATGTGTTGGAAATTGCAAGAGAGAGGAGGTTGTTAACGGTGAGATTGTTGGATTTGATGTTAGCCTGAGCGCGGTCGGAGTAGAGCTCGGAGTTGTTGGAGTCGACGGTGATGGCCTGGGTGTAGAGGATGACGGTGAACTTAAAGTGGTCGTCGATGAAGACCTTCAATATTTCCCAAATCGAATAACCCATTAGGTTTTAGTCGGGGTTTGGCGAGAAGAGAAAGAGAGAGAGCTTTTGGTTGGCGTTTGTAGAAGAAGAAGAGAGAGGGTTTGACGAAAAAGGATTTGTCGAGTAGAGAGAGAGAGAGGTCGGGTTTGTCAAGAAGAGAGAGTTTTGGGGTTGACGGTGAGTCGAGAGAGTGTTTTGTTATAGGTTTGGATCTGTCGAGAGTAAGGAAAGTCGAGAGTGAGGCTCTGTCGAGAGAGGGTTTTGGTTTTGGGTATGTTTTGTTATTTTTTTGCGCAAGCATTAGGGTTTCAAGCCCGACCCTATCAATTTGGACAAGGGCTCACACAACAGATTTGTATAAGAATGCGGTCTGAATGTAGCCATTTAAATTTCAAGTTTGTCTCCTATTAATTTGGCTTCCCTCTTTGGGGAGTTGGAGAAAAATTTTGGTGGGAGATCTCCCTCCTTTCTGTCAAACATATTAATCAGACCACAGTTTTATTGTTTCTCGTCATATGATTAATACACATTCAAGGAAAATTTGGGGTTTGAGATCAGGTTTGGCACCACATACATGGTGGGAAACTTGCCGCTCAATTTTTGTAGGGTCATACAACGGTTTTGTCCTTAAACGTCCTCTGAACTAATTCATAATTCTATATCAGACGACGGATTTTATAAAAATGACGTCTAAAAAAATAAAAATCAATCAGACGACGGAAAACTACAATGCGTCATCTGAGAGGTGTCGTCTGATTCAATTTTTGTAGTAGTGAACATCCATTCAGACAACACGTTCATGAAGTAGCCATTGTCTAGAACTACTAACAACAATATAAACAAATTGTAAATCTTGTCCCAGCTACATTCAGGCAACATACACTGAACAAACTGTTGAGTGAGCTTCTAATAGCATAACAGAAGAAAATTGTAAGTCTAGTCTTGATTATATTTCAGACAATATATACAAACAACACATTGTTGTTTGCCACGCAATTCAGACAACTTAAAGAAGTGAAACCTACTCGTAGGATAAATATTTGGGACAATACATTTCTAAAACCACTGATGTCTCAATTAATTTGACACAACGATGACAAGATGTACTCTTGTCTGAGATTCATATCAGACAACACAGCTTTCATAAAGTTGTTTTCTCTCATATACTTCATACATCAATCAGTTAAGGAAGGGTTGTGGAGATACATCACACACAACACATTTCTGTAACCATTGTTGTACTGAAGTTCTTTCAGACAACAGTTTATTAATAAACTGTTGTATGAAATGATACTCTACAACAGATTAACCAAATTATCAGCCATTTGAAAAATTCAGACGACATATATTCATTTATACACATAGTCTGAGTGAATATCAGACAATAGCTTTTCACTGTTGTCTGATTGAGGGCCATCAGACGACATACTACTAGACAACGACACTTTTTTCATTCAGACAATAGTTATTTGACTGTTGTCTGATTCACTTGTGTAGAAGTGATACCTTACGATATGTCCATTAGAAGAGATTATTTAAATGAATAGGGCAAAACATCCTATCATGGTGCGTCTGAAATCTCCGTTGATGCTTATAATCCTTATCACCAAATTCATCATCATTGCTCTTCTCCCATAGAGAAAAAGTGTATTCCTTATCTTCTTTTTCTTCATTTAACTATATATACATGGGCTTGTACAGATAGTTGGGTACCAACCCCCACATTCTCTCATAACCATAGTTATATAATGTAGGAACACTGTATGTTCCCTTTGAATTGATCAAGAACGCCATAACTCATGGTTATATCAACTTCATTTGTTCTTATCATGATTAACATTGTTGATGAAAAACTCATTTCGGTGATTCACTGACAACACTTGTCACTTTCTTTGATCAAAGCTAGAGTAAATAATTGATCTACAGAAATTTCTTTATAAGCACTTGCACAGCAAGCATGTTTATAGTCCTTGATCTGTTCTGATAGTGGTTATAGTCGATCATATTGGGTTTTAATGCAAGCAGCACATGAAGGCTTTCACTCACAGACACATAATCATGCACTCGATTCAATAATTTAGAACGACAATGAGGACTATTTCGTCTGATTTCATCACAAGTTACTTTCTTAATTGAAAGTCTTCGTAGCTAAATTGTAAACAAGAAACAAACTCATGTTTCCAGGTTTACAAAGTTATCAATTACCGCCTTTGCAATAATCAATGCTACACAGATATACAAGATTGCAATTAATTTTCATGCTTAATTGCGCCATTAGTGAAAAGTTATTACTCTTCTAAGAGTCATCTTACAATTATAAAATACTTGTCACACCACATTCTGAATTAGTCTTTGAATTCATCTTTCCTCCTCTCGTTTTACATATGAGTCTTTCCTAATGTCTTAAAAATAAATCGAGTCTTTTCAAGAGAGAGTTCATACACAATCTAAGTTCGCTATTCCTAAGGTTTGAAGGTCGTTGTATCCTGAGAAACGTTTGCCATTAAAAAATTTAAGCACCGATGAGGAGACAATTTCGTCTATGCATTCTATTTGGTATATAGTCTGCATAAATGATTTCTTAAGTTGCCAAATAGAATGCATAAATCTAAACAATGCAAACGAATAAAAGTTAGAAAAAACTTAAACAATATGGTCGAGTCTAGAACTTGGTTCTATGTCCTTAAGACGAAATTGCCTCCTCATCTGTGCTTAAAGGTTTTAATGGCAAACATCTCTCATGATACAACGACATTCTTCTTGTGGTAGTAGCACTCGAAACCTCAAGAATAGCGAACTTAGACTGTGTATGAACTCTCTCTTGAAAAGACTCAATTGATTTTCAAGACAATAGGAAAGACTCATATGTAAAAAGAGAGGAGGAAAGATAAATTTTCAAAGACTTCATTCAGAATGTGGGTGTGACAAGTATTTTATAAATGTAAGATGACTCTTGGAAGAGTAATGACTTTTCATCAAAAGTGTTTTTTGTAAACAGTCATGACTTCTTATTGTATAGTCATTTACAAATATTTAACTTCACACATTTTTATTAAATTATTCATCCACAAATTGTGAAAAATAAATAATTTAATATTAAATTTTCCAACAAAGATGAGCAAAGAAATACAACGCCAATGACATGACATACCAGGACCAAAGTCACACGAAAAGCGGAACACTACGGTACGGGAACGCGGTACGCTAGTCTTCAGGGTACGCGGTACGCTGGGATATATTAGCTAATTTTAATTAAAATAAATTACTTATGATAAATAAAATTATAAAAAATAATAAAGAGATAACCAAACCATAAATAAAAATCTCAAGAAAAATTATAAAATAAAAATAAATTGTCACTACTACTCAAAAATTATTTGAGTTTTTCAATCCAACAAAGAAAAATAATGCTTAAAAGTAATATTTTTTTTTTGATGGCTAGAACCCAGTGGGAGGCTTGGCCATCACGCCTGTCTAAGTTCTTATTTCGAAGTGCCGCTTGAGTCTCTTGCTTTTGCAAATCTGGATATATCAGTTTGATGTGTTCCTGGCCGAATCGGTTGTGCATTGAGAATGGGTGGAACAGGTCTGCTTGAAGTACTCTTGGTACGCGATGATTCTTCCTCATCAACATAGTCTCTGTCTAACATTCTCCATCGCAAGTCCTCCAATCTCATTGGTGAATCATCTACTTCCGTTGATTCCGGATTAATGTCCCATCTCTTATAAGTTCCATTATTGTAACCTTCGGAGAAACGTGAAAGCAGACGAATATTGGAATGAATAAAAACTAATTTATCAACTCTTTCAGCATTCAGCCTATTTCTCTTGACATTGTGAATGTATGAATACGTACTCCAATTCCTTTCAGTAGATGAACTTGATACTGGTTGAGCTAGTACTTGTTTATTTGTGATATCGTGTGAAACAAAACATACATATATCAAGTTAGTAATTAAACTAATTAATATACTTGGTAAAAGAAAAAGACAGCAAGTTACAAGATATTGCTATATAAAAAATACATTGATAACTCAGTGAATAAATATGCTAGAGAATATGGATAAAGGTTTTAATCAGCTGTGTAACAAGCATGGATGCAATTAAGGCATTAAGTACAGAGGATGAAATATATGTTAATTATAACACAATAATTACGACAATTAATTGGAGTTCAATCATTCAACCCACCGCAAAGTTTAATAAAATAAAATAAAATCCTATAGCAATACATTCAACCTACAGCAACGTTTGACAAAAAAAAAACAATAATCAATCATTCAACGGTTATTTCAACCTACGGTAACCTTATATATATATATATATATATATATATATAAAACAATAATAAAGTATATTATAAATGAACAGAGATTAAAAGATTAATAACAACAAAAAATTACCTTTTGTGCAACTTCTGCTAATTCTGGAACTTGTGAACCATACGTTGAAAACCAATCAATGGCATCCATAGTTACAGCATCTGTCTGGACAGCTTGTGTAGCAAAAATATCTTTTCGCTGATGAAAAATGGCATATTGTTGACGTAATAACTCTGCTTCTTCTCGATCTTCTGATATCTTATCGAATGCTTCCATAAGGCTTGTAATCACTTCTATATCTTGATTAGGCCTCTTTCGAGTGAATCCTCCTTGTGCTTTTTTACTGAGATATGCTCTATCATAAAATCTTGGCGTCAGGGCATATCCAACACAATGGATAGGGTAATTCATTTTTTGCCACCTTTGGAGCACAATCTTTTCGACTTGTGGAAAATAATTAGAGTGCGTCCCAGAACTCATAACTTCTCTTATTTCTCCAAGCATATTGTCCATCCTTTCATAAATTTCACCCATCTTTTGACCATCACCATCACAATATATAATTAAAAAATATATTGGCTTTGTGATATTCACTATAGCCAACACATCATCCCAAAAGTTGTCTGCCAACACATCTTGTGTTATATTCTCCCCAAGTTTTCTTTTCTCGGGGTCTAAAGTCTTCACCAAATCTTTCCATTTTTGAAGAATTACTGTACTTGCTAGTGCTTCTTTGCAATCAATAAGTCGCTTCAACTAGATATAATGCAATGCAAATCTAGTTTTTGCAACTTTCAATAACTCCAATTTTGAATGACTTCTGAACATGGCCAAAGTATGTGAATGGTTCAAAAAGAACTTAACAATAGCTTTTCCAATATTATAAATTTGGCGAAACCACTCAAACTCTTTTGCCAAATCTTTAAAAATAATATTCAAGGTATGAACAACACAGGGAGACCAAAAGATGTGTTTATGTACCTTTTCAATCTCTCTCCCAGCAGATTCACAGTTTTTTGCATTGTCAGTAACTATCTGGAGGACATTTGACGATCCCACATCTTCAATTGCAGTAAGCATAAAGTCAGCAATCACTTCACCAGTTTTTTGTATCCTAGAAAAATCTTGAGCATAAAGAAACAACGCTCCTCTACTATTTGCAGCAATAATGTTGATAAGTGGCTCATGCTTCATGTTAAACCATCCATCTGAAACAATTGAAACACCGTGAGTAAACCATTTATCTTTAACAGGAGCTAATTCTTTTTCCAGACTTCGTTTACACTCATCAAGCAAAGTAGTTCTTGCTTTTTCAGAAGATGGAGCCTTATAACCCCTGGGTCCATGATTTATAGCTGAAATCATCTCATAAAATTGGGGATTTCTTAACACATTAAACAGAATTCCATTAGCGCACAATCCTCTCATCACGTTCATATCAACACTATTTTTGTCCATAATCTTGAACATGTCATCAAGAGCACCTGCGGTGGATTTTTGTGGTTGTTGCCTCAAGATTGTTGAGCTTTTCAAAGATGAAGAAACTCCTTTTTTTTCAGCTTCCATAACCATTCTGCGAACCCTCTCATATTCCCTCTGATTATTAATCAATGATTGACATCGACGAATCTCTGATTTTTTTCCAGGGAGATTACCAAAAAAGTGGTAGTGAATGCGAATATATGAACTCTTAAACTGAATATTACAATGTTTGCAGGTCCATGTCTTTGTTCCACCTGAATTTTTTCCTTGCCCTCCACTGGCGATAATAACTTCATTGAGTAATGGCTTTATGTCAGAATTCATTGGAATTTCTTGAGATTCTTGAGCTTGTTCGTGGCTGTTTCTACTCGATGATTGGTCTGTAGACTCTGTATTACTTTCTTGAGTTTCTTCAACAATATTATTGTCTTCATGCTAGCCGACATCACCTTCATAATTTTGTTCAAAAATTGGTTCTTGACGGGATGGTTTTCTTTTTCCAAACGCCATTGTTGAGTTGAGCTAAAATAATAAAGGTTTTTTTTTTTTTAAAGGAGATGTTTTTTTTATGCTTTGTAGTTGTACGTACTGTTTGCATGTAGTATAAATAGAGTTTGTTTTCAATTTCCTTGTCAATCAACATTTTTAGAAATCAGGATTCCTAATCTTGATCCTAAATGGCTTTTATTTGACCTAAATACCCCTTATTAATAAACTATGAGAAGCACCTTACTCATGAAGGATTAACAAGTAAATTAACAAATAACATAAAATAAATAATAATAAAAAAGCTGCTTTTATTTTTTATTCTTTATTGGATAACCTTGATTCTTGGATCGGATCGGTGACTGAAATCTCAATTATACGGCACAATTCTGGGATTCTCTCTAGATTGCGATTTTGTATTCTTTCCCAGAATTCCAGCAAATCGAATATTACATTTTTGCATCCGATTCTTTTAATCTCTCAAAAACTCGAAGGAACTGCCGCCGCCGCAGCCGATCTAGAGGAAGCCAGAGGCGAGCAGTCCTGCAGAGGAAGCCATGGTGGCGTTTGACGATGCGGTGCAGAACTGCAGATCAACAGAGGTTCGGCTTCCTTAGATCGGTGTGGATTGTGGAAAATCAAAAGAGCTCTTGCAATTGGTTCAGATCTGTGTGAGTTTCCAGATTCCGGTGAGTCTGTGAAACCATATTTTTGATCTATTTGAGACTTGAGTTGTGATTGGAATTGGCTCTGATGTGCCATGGGATCGCTAAACACAGCGATCCGGATTGCGAACGCCCTGCGATTGGGTTAGTTCAATCCGGAACGCGAGTCGCCAGCGGAGGCAGCGTTTCGGTGATTTTGACTAGGAAGATGCCAAACGAGATATAAGGAAGACTCAGACTCTTCCAAATGGCCAAATGACACAACTGCCTGCCTGCTTTCACCATGATGGCAAATGAATTACAGTAAACGACACATTCACAGTCAACATTTTTTCTGCAATTTCTGTGAACGAGCAACAACCACGTTCTTTGTCCCAATTTTGTGTTTTCTTCACCGGTGGCTTGCAGACTACTCCTTTTTCAAGCTTCTTAGTAGGCTACAATGAACCAAAACATTTTTGCACCAAAATGGGCCTCTTCTCCTCCACACAAAGTGCAGATATTTTGTTGATTGTTGACCTAGTGTTAACTGTAAATCTCTTGCCGTCATGGTAAAATGATGAGGAGTTTTTGGTATTTTGGCATCTGGGATGAGGCTAAAGAGAAGACAAGGCCAGTCTTGGATCGACAAATATCTGGTTTGGTAGCTTCTTCAGTAAAAACACAGAGAAGCGAGGACCTGGATGATCCCAGAGCCCCGCCACATCAACTAGGCCATACGGCATTCACGACCCTGCTTTGATATTATAGTCTGGGTTTTATACTGAAGTTTGGATGTATTTGAAAAAACTTGAATGTCACTCATTCATTTGAGAAGGGTATCTCTGCACTAATCAGTTATTTCAGGTAAATTGTTTTCCAGTTTTGGGTCAGAAAGCATGAGCATCAACCACTTGGTGGAAAAGAGAATGATAATAGAATGGTATAATAATGAATCATAAGAAATAAACAAGAATCTAGAACCAAAAAAAAAAAAAGACTCAGCAGCACGAGCTTTGTCGCTAGCATATTAGGACTGCCATCGCTAATCACGGCATCGCCACAACTATCTGCCTCGTTGAATAACAATTTGATTGTATGAGATTGTGATTGACGATAGCAAGGCCTGGCCGATCTACTTCACTGGCAACAACGCGGGTTGGAAGTTTGCCCTGTTTTGATACATCTGACCCTTTCTTCTTATTCTTATGGTGGCTCTGCTTTGTTTCCAGCTTTATGGTTTCTGAAGACTTCAACGAGCCAGAGACTTACCAAGTCTTCCAACCTTATCTCCTTGATGCACGTGCCTTTCTCCTTCTCCCTTAAAAGCCCCTATGGTAACTTAATCAATCACACTTTCATCTTCCCTGTCGTATGCGAGTTGACGGGGATAATTTCATGGCTGACCGCACGGCGTCTCTTGGTCTACAAAAGTTTTGGTTCATTCCAAACAATGGTAGATGGGGCATCTAACTCTTCCCAACGGCCCAACCTTATCCAAGCCAACGTACTCAGCCAATCAGCCCGACTAAAAATCTAAACCTGGGTCCGTCACTATTGTTTGAGCCCAAAAGTATTTTTGGCAAGATCCTTTGGTAGGTTCAAGCCAGTGGGCCGAGACCTGCGGCCCAAAAATAAAACTACTCAGTTCTGGGTTGTAGCTTCGCCCATTCCGTGACTCATAAGGAGACGAAACCTTCTTGAAATCGAGTAGTAGAGATTAAACAGGAAACTTCAATTAAGAATCCTTCTAAGGTAAGGAGCAGTCGAAACCCTAGGGTATAAGTACAGGGTTAAGCGGCGAAATCAAGGACCTCTCTCTCATTAATCAATCCCAGTGATTACAAAGCCTCCCCGGAGCAAACCTTCAACCTCGTTGAAACCCGGTGACCGCCCGCCAGTCCTAGTCTCCTCGCGAGCCGACTGTCAGCATCACTAGATCAACCCGGCGACCGTGCTTCCAGTCCTAGTCTCCTCGCGAGCCGATTGTCAGCACTGCCGCCACTGATTCTACCAGCGAAGCAAGGGTAACGCCCTCGCAACCCATCGAAGCTAAAGATACGCTTTAGCAAACATCTGCTTTCTCAGACTTCCCAATGATTGCTCTGCTCAACCTACAATGTTGAATATCGATTTGGTGACCGAAGAGATCACACCCAAAGTCCTTATCCATAAGGGAAAAGTCCTTTTCCGAAAGACTAGAGAAGAACCCTGTGACGAGGTTGGTGCTCTCCTCGTCCACAGCGCTTGAAGAAGAAGTCAGGTCAAGGGACTACCCCAACGACTGTACCCGGCCAGCGGTGCTGGCACGCCTGCGCAATCACTCGCTCAAAAGAGACAATTTGCACGCCAACTGGTTTTGGAGCTAAACATTTTGGCACACCCGGTGGGACCGTAATAGTGTTTCTTTGTGCACCCAACCATTGGGAAGTCTAGCAATAACCCTTACCAAAAGGGCTACGCTAACTGCTCAAAACATAAGACCTCTAGTTACAGACCGCATTCTCGCTCGGACTGTCGTGGTCTTTCTGAAGAACAAGTGACGCAACAATTCTCTCATCAGCCCCCATCTCCCGGTATGTCAACTGCACAAGATGAGAATCGCTCGACCACTACTGAGGGTTATGGCGCCAATGTTAATCAGGCCAGCGAGCCTGTTATCCCCGCCACTGTCAACACTGCAGTGGGAAGTGGAGAAGAAGAGGCTTTTGTTCCGAAGCCTATTCCGGAAGGAGCGACCTCTGAGGTCAGGTTCGCGATCATCATGGAGAATATCGAGAACCATCGCAAGAAGATGGACGCTGATTTTGCCAGAGAAACTGCAAAGGCGGATAAGCTCCTCCGCGAACTGGATCAGCGTATGACTCGACACACAGAGAGTACCGGACAGCAGATCGCACAATCAGAAAGTGCTGTAAAGGCACACGCTGCAGGTATCGCTAGCGAGCAGGATCAGCGTCAAAAGGCAATTTTGGAAGCTATAGCGGACCACACTAAGCAGACAGCGTCGGACTTGGCAGGTCATCGCAAGGATGGGGCTAACCTAGCAACCGAGGTAGCTATGCAGAGAGCAGAATTGAATCAAGCAAGAGAAGTATTGAACCAAGCTTTAGGGGATCCTAATGCTATCCTTGGCTCTCTTGGCCAACCATCCGGTTCAGGTAAGTACGTGCCGCCAAATCAGCGTGAGAAGACTAACAATAATGTTGTTTCTTCCTCAGCTACTGGTGCTGCTACACCGCTGAAGAATAAAGAACAAGCACTGGTTATTAGTGGTAGCAAGGAAAAGACTGCTTCATCAAGTGGACACGCCACCAGACAGAGGCATCAGGCCTCAAAAGGCGCGGGGACTTCGTCCAACCCCGCTACGTTCGTTCAGTACGACAGCGACGGAACAGAAATGGTGTATCAAGAATTGCCGGGAAGTTATTATGAGCTCGACCAGACCGGCACCCCGATCAAGATAACAGCTCTGTCAAAGGAAGAGATTAGGCCAGCGGTAACTCTTCAGCAATAGGCTACTACCCGTGTTGTGCATGTCGGGGAGGGATCGACAATGGTGAACCAGGCAGTACCTGTGCAAGCTACTCACCAGATTGCGGCGACACCTCCTCCTCCTCCGGGCCCAGATTATGTAAGACGTGATGAAGTAGAGGAGATGATCAGATTGGCCAACCCTAGGGCCCAGCCAGATGGGGTCTATGAAGGACCTTTCCCGCCACACATCATGCTCGCACCTTTTCCCCAGGGTTATAAGAATATCATATTTTCTACTTTTTCAGGGGAGGACACTGAAGATGTGGCGACGCATCTGGCCAGGTTTAGGGTACAGTGTGGCCAATACCAGAATGATGATGTCCTCAAATGCAGGATTTTCGGCACTTCTCTGTCAGTCGCCGCCTTTAGATGGTTTTCTAAGCTTCGACCAGGAACAGTGACGGATTAGCCAGCAATGGAACTGCTCTTCCGTGAGACTTTTGGGACTATTGAGCCTGAAGTAGACGTAGCCTCTCTCACTCAGATGGCCCAGCAGCCTACAGAATCAGTAGTTACCTATCTTCAACGTTTTCAAATCCAAAAAGCCAAACTGAATGTCATCCTGCCCGAGAGGGAGTTAGTCAAGTTGGCGGTCAAGGGTTTGGAGCCCCGTCAACGAAAGAAGCAGCATGGCAGCACGATTCATTCGATGGGGGAACTCATCACAGTAGTGGGCAGTTTCGAGCATCTCCTCAGAGAAACAGATGCGAGGAAGAATGCCTCCAGAGGGACGTACGTGCCAGGTAAACATCGTACCGTAGCAGCCCTGAGCTACCAACCGGCCACCTACAACCCTTATTACCACCATAACGCTGAAGAAGTGGTCCAGGATGATGAAGAGGACGAGGATAATGATATAGCGGCCTACAAGTTAACCGGAAAAAAGAATCTGTCCTTGAAATAGATGAAAATTTCCAAGGAGACTGTTAAGCTCAAATCGATAGCCTTCACCAAACCGGAGTTTGCGACATATACTTATGATGCTAATAAGGCTCACGCGATCCTTGACGAGATGATCGCTGCGAAGTTGGTGAAGACTGATTTTGGACCTTTTCCGCGGCCAGAGCAGTTGAAGGGAAAGAAATATTGCAAGTTCCATAATCTGTGGAATCACAATACTGCGAACTGTGTAAAGCTCAAAGGCCAGATTCAGGTATGGCTTAATAATGGCAGTTTGCAAGTAGAGGCTCCAGTCACAGCGACGGCACTAGTTGACATGGATCCCTTTCCAGACACTGGGATCAACATGGTCAATGTAGATTGGACCAAACAGCAGCGACGGAAACCAGCTCTGGATTTGGGTTCGAACGAGCAGTGTGAGAGGTCCATCGTGGATGAGACACCCGCCAAGGGTAAAATTGAATCAACCAATTAGGCTTCACCCATGATCATGTGCTCGCGATGTAAAGAAGAATGTGGTATCCAAGTGTCGCACGAAGAGGTCGAGCAGACATTTCACTTTGGCTCCCTACCACCAATCAAGTGGGCTTCGTCATCGCGGAACTATCAGACTTCCAGTCCAAGAGAAAGGTAGAAGACGGAGTCACCACCGTCCCCCAAAGACTCCAACTTATTCATGAAACTGAAAGCAGCCGCAGGCGGTCCGAAACAAGAGAGGGCCAGGAGCGAGTGCAAGAATAGTATGACTAAACCCTACATACCACCAGCTTCAGTTAACCCTATCAAGGAGGGCAAATGGTACACCAGGGAAAAGGGCAAGGCGGTGGAGATTACCTCATCCAGAAAAAGGAAGCTACAATGCAGGTTTGGAGAAGCCAAGCGCGCTCTAGAGGCTCTAGATCAGGGCCTGATCAAGCCTTCACAACTGGTCAAGTCGCCCGAGCAATACCAGAGAGAGATGGAGGTGTTGGCTGCTAAACCGTTGAGGCCTCCCCGTAGCTTTAACAAACAAACGGATTCACTAACAGGGGCCCCAAAACCCAGTGTATTTTGCAGGATTACTGAAGAGCGCTCACCTCCTCTTGCAAGAATGGAGAACTCGCCAACGCGGCGGCCACATGTCAAGCGTAGACTTTTCCGTGAGGAGCCAGTGGTCAAAATTTCGGTCTTTGACAGACTGGGGGGCAAGGACAGGGCTAGCGACACCCTGCAGTGGCGGCCCAAGAAAGTCCAAAGTGTAGTCATCTCTGCCTCAGAAGAGCGCATGAAACCGGAAAACCCTAAGCCGGCTGCCATGACACAAGAGCTTGAACATTGCGAGGTAAAAGGCCTCATAGAAGGATCGCTGGTGGATTGTTTGGCTAAGCAATTCCAAACCAATATCCCGGCCGCGGAGCCTAAGCTTAACTTAGAATACGACATGGAGGAAACAGAGACAACTGACGTTTCTTGCAATATGGTCTATGTGCTCCCCGCGAGATATGCATTACCAGTTGCTGCTCAGGACTGTGTGGGGGCAGAAGAAGAGGGTGTACAGTCATTGCAGGTCACATCAGCAGCCGCGACACCTGTAGAAGACACGGTCCCACTGTGAACGGAAGAGGCTCCGAACAAGGGGTCACTCATGAACTTCTCCAAGCCAACGCCAGCTATGGTCCAGCACATGCGACCGCTATACATCACGGCAGACGTTGGCGGTGTCAAAGTTAGTAAAATCATGATTGACACCGGAGCTGTCGTTAATGTCGTCACTACCGGGACCATGCACTTGCTTGGGATCAAGAGGGAGAAAATCCAGTCCACATCTCTCGCACTCAAAAATTTCACAGGTACTGTAACAAAAACCCTGGGATTATTGTTCTTACGTATTAAGGTAGGACCAGCAGAGGGGGTTTATGCCTTCTTCGTGACGGATTGCTATGCGGCCTACAGTGCCATCTTGGGCAGAGACTGGATCCACAGGAGTTACTGCGTACCCTCAACACTTCATCAAGAGCTGGTTATGTGGAATAGGGAAACAGATACGGTGGAGGTGATCAAGGCGGATCCTCGTCCATTTCCAGTCTCCGCAAAATATGTAGATGCCAGATACTATTTGGAGCCTATCACTCCATTACAGGTTAGTGGCATTAATGATAAGCCCACAGGGGTGACAGCGTCTGAACTGGCACAGTGGGGGCTTACTGATTTATGTGATTGAATGCAACTTACTCGCAATAAGGGCACGGTCATCAAAGAAGTGGGAAATATTTGAACCCGAAATTATCGTACCACGGGGATTGAAAAGCTAACTTTAATCCTTGGTTATGCAGATTACTAAGTCACTAACAATTAACAAAGAACCTAAAAAAAATAGCACCAAGCTATTTACATGCCCAGCTCGGAACAACCAAGCCTAACATTAGTCAAGAGAACCACAAATAAATGCGGAAACTCACAACCAAATGGTATGGACAATGTAAGTGGTTTGTGAAATTTGATTTTTTTTAATTGCGAAGAAAATAAAATTAATAATTGAAAATTAAAATTAAAATTAAAGATAATAGAAACTAATCAAGAAATGGAAATTAGATCACTAGGGTATCCTCCTAGGCAAATTTAATGCACAAATATATTCCGACAATAGTCATTCAATTCATAGTGGCATCAAGAACCGTACCCAAGGCTTTTCAAGGCTCATGGGTCATTAGATTCCTTAAAGGGTATTCCTACTCCGGATCAAGGGTCGTAGAAACTCAATTGGGACAATCTAGAGTCTTGTTAGGGCCTCTAGTTGCACCAAAAGGCGAAGAGTCCTAGAATCAAGGTTCCCAAGCTAGCCAATACGGCAATCGAAATTGGTATTGTAGCTAACCATGTTCTAAACAAGTATCCTAGCCATAATTTAGAGAAGTGATTAGGTCCCCTAATTTGTTCTAGACATGCTCATCTACACATTCAAGAGTTAATCAAGCTCCTAAGCATGCATCTAAGCCAAATATTATAGAATAGAACATATGCCAAACACGAAATTAAAAACCATTAAATCAAAACATATTTATTACATTAAATCCATGCTAGGGCTCAAACCCTAGCTTCCTAAATAGACTACTCACAACTCATCCACAAATCAACAACAATATTCATCAATTAAATAGGTAAAGGTGAAGAAGAGTGAGAAGTAACAAGAACAAGTCACAAATTGCTATGGAGCAATTATGACAAACCTTGATTGATGGCTTCCCACTATACCCAATCTCAAATCTTGATGCCTCTTGAAATCCCTTGAGAAATTGATGAGGATTTGATGGAATTTTGGTGAGGTAAATCTTGGTGAGGTGATGAAATGGATCTTGGTGAGGAGAAGAAATTGTGTGGAGGAGTTGTTTTGAGTGTGTTGGAGAAGAAGAGAGAGAGATGGGGTGATGGTATATGAAGATGGGAGAGTGCGGCTTCTGTAGCTGTTAGGGGTGGGCACTTGAACCCGGAAAACCGAACCCGACCCGGTCCCGTCCCGAAAACTACCGGGACGGGACGGGTTTGAAACTTCAAATTTTACTATTTGGGCCCGTCCCGTTTTAACGGGACGGGTTTCGGTTTGGTACGAAGAAATCCCTCAAAGGCCCGACCCGTCCCGAAGTATTAAAACTTATTTTATTTTCCTTACTTTTCGATCGGTTTTTGACCTAAACTGTAAAAGATTTAGTGGAAATGTAGAAATGCATTAGCTTTAGTTGCAACTTGCTTTGATACTTTGGTCTTCTTTGAGTTGTAGCTTGCTTTAATGGAAATGTAGAAATGCAAAACAGGGAAATTGATGAAATTGCAGGAGATATTTTTTTTTTTTTCCTTTCGGGATGTCCCGGTCCCGTCCCGATCCCGTCCCGGTCCCGTTCGGGTTCGGGATGGTCGGAATCAATTCTCAAAAAGTGTCGTCCCGTCCCGTCCCGTCCCGAGTTTTATTTCTGGGTCCGGGACCGGGATCACCAGAATTTCGTCCCGTCCCGTCCCGTGCCCAGCCCTAGTAGATGTAGTGAGAGAGAGTCGTGATGGGCGAATGGAATTAATGTGTGGGTGTGCGGCGCTTTTAAGTTTTTGCTCCCTCTACTCGATGAGAATCATCATATCAATATATATATATATATATATATATATTCTTGGTCTTGTGTCGTTTGCAAGATTAGGTAAAGAGATTGTGGGCCTGGGCTCCAATGACATGAAACCATGCTCTGGCGGGTGGATTTTTTTAGAGTGAATGAAAAGAAGACATTGATCACGTGTCATGGGCTCAATGAAGAAGCTTGACAATTACACCACGTGCATGCATGCTCAAGTGCTTAATTAATCAATTAAGCCATTGATTAATCAATTGAGCTGCTATTCATTCCATATATGTTTTGTCTTTTTGCACAAAAATCGCTAATTTGCTCCATTTTCACGACGCTTTCCTTTGAAATCCAAATTCCACTTATTTCCTACATAAAAAATAAAGATGGATTAATTACATAATAATTTACTTAAGGATTAGCTTATTTATAGTGTTTTAGATATAATTATACGCATATAAATGGGTATAATCACTTACGCTCGCAAAAGAAGGCTTGGAAAGGCCTAGCCACACTGTGCCCAAACCTTTAACCGATTAATGGATTACAACCTCTCGGCGGAGGGGATGGAGGCCTTCCACTCGATACATGAACGGCTATCGTCATATATGGTGGAAAAAGAGGCTTATGATCGCATCGCGACCTTAGAGGTAGTTAATGAAGAACTTTCTGATCTGGAGCACGAAGATGAAGTCAGCATTCAACTTGCCCCGGCAGCGCTGGACGATACACCTCCTAAAGTTAGAGACCCTACTGAGAAGGTTAATCTGGGAACAGTGAGCCAGCCTATGGAGGTGTCTATCAACGCTTACTTAGAGCCTAGAGAGAAACAAAGGCTCACTGAATTGTTATTAGAATTTAAGGATTGCTTTGCGGAGAAGTATGAAGACATGCCTGGCCTGTCACCAGATTTGGTTTGCCATCAACTACCAACTCTTCCTGACAAGAGGCCCGTCAAGCAAGAACCTCGACGAATGAATTCGGAGACCCAGGTTCTTGTAAAGGAGGAGGTAGAGAAAATGCATAAGTCGGGCATTATCAGGGTCGCCAAGTATAATCAGTGGCTATCTAATATAGTGCATGTCCGGAAAAAGAACGGCAAGATGAGGGTCTGCGTAGATTATAGAGACTTGAATCTTGCTACACCTAAGGATGTTTACCCCATGCCGGTCGCGGATATGTTGGTAGATGCTGTGGCAGGACATGAGTTGTTATCCTTCATGGATGGCACTACAGGATATCACCAGATTCCAGTCGCTGAAGAAGACAGACACAAGACCGCTTTCCGCTGCCTTGGATTCGCGGGAGTTTTTGAATATGTGGTCATGCCGTTTGGCCTAAAGAACGTTGGTGCGACGTATCAGAGAGCCATGAACTTGATCTTCCACGACATACTGGGAAAGGTTTTAGAGGTGTACATCGATGACGTGGTGGTCAAGTCTCAGAAGAAGGGGGACCACATCGCAGATCTCAGGAAAGTATTTGAGCGCATGTGACGCCAAAGACTCAAGATGAACCCGGCCAAATGAGTGTTTGGGGTCCAGGCAGGAGACTTCCTGGGGTTCATAGTTCATCAGCGAGGAATTGAGGTCCCCGAAGACAAGGCGAGCGCAATCATTAACGCATCCCCCCCCCCCCCCCCCCCCCCGGCGAACGAAGAAGGACTTACAGCGTTTGTTGGGTAAGATCAATTTCCTAAGACGTTTCATTTCTAACTCTGCAGGTAAAATCCAACCTTTCTCGCCGTTGCTGAGGTTACAAGGGCAGAATGAGTTTGTGTGGGAGCCTAAACATCAAGAGGCTTTCGACAGAATCAAGGCTTACTTGGCAAGCCCACCAGTCCTAGTTCCACCTAGAGCTGGAATCCCGTTAAAGCTATACATTTCAGCAGCTGAGGCTTCCATCGGCAGCCAGCTCGCTCAGGATGATGAGGAAGGCATCGAGCATGCTCTATGCCTGCAGAGGCCCTGAGGGGGGCCCAAATCTGCGCCAAGAGGTGTTGTAGTTCCAGGCATCGTATAGAGGAAATGGTACTAATTGGACAAGACCGAACTGGCGGGCAAAGTGATTGGGGGCATAAAGCTCGTAGCTGAGTTCTTCGGCGGCGATCCTGATGTCTGAGCAGGAGATCGCGCAGCGAAAAGCCAGACGAGTGCAGTTGGTGTAGCGAGGATTGCTAGGAAGAAAACCATATTCAAGAAAAGATAGGAATCTTCTGCCCAGAATTATGTCGCAATATGGCATCTCATCCAGGAGGTACAGATAAGAAAAACACTCAGAATAGGGGGGATGAGTACTTTGCCTCGCGGCTAAACCATCGTCCTAAGAGTTGATCGGCCGGTGGAAGTAGCGGGATGTCATCACGGCGGAAGAATGGAAAGTAAGTCTGGATGCAAAAGTCCAAAATCCAGAAAGGGCCGGATATGTTGGTCTCAAATGGATGCATCGTCGCTTGGTATAACATGCGGTAGAGGGCTCCTAGTAGCGGTTGCCCAAGTCCGACATTGCGGCCGTTGTAGAGGGCCGTCGCTAAGGAGGTCCAAGTGCCAATGGGTTTACAGGAAGAGGTGCAGAATATGAACTTACAGAGCCAATATTCAAGAAAAGCAATTCTGCCGGTCGCATTGTGTTCCCGGCTATAGTATGCCAACCATCGCGGGTAGGAGCTACTGTGGGCGCTACGACCGTGCTGGGCCATGGTCGAGGTGAAGTTGACAGAATCAAATTGACCATGCACATAAGGTTCGCCATCGATGGGCAGGCCAGTGATGGCGAGGATATCCAACAGAGTGATGCTCATTTGACCAAATCTGAAGTCAAATGTGTTGGTGGCGGTATTCCAGAAACAAAGGAAAGCAGCGAGTGGCGAGCGGTTGCCACCGCGAGGAAGATGGAAACACATATCGATAGTATGTGTGATACCTGCTGCATTCCAATGAGCCAGATCCCTCGCCCGCATCTCTCGATACCAGGAAGTCTCCGGTACACTAATGGAGGATGGCCAATTCCCTATCTTGGCTCGATGGTTTTGGGCACCCCAGCCACTAAAATCTCCGGGAGTCCTTCGGAGGACTGGAATGGGCCGACGGACGGATAGGCCGTATAGAGCAATAGCGTCATCTGGGATAACGCCTTGCGGCACTGGGCCCAGTCCGGTTTGATGGTCGGAAAAGCGAAGGAGCAGGGGTCGATGAATAGAGGTTTGAAGATGAATGCGAGCACCGATGTTGATGCCCCAAGTCTGAGCAGCCTTTTCGTTTAACTCTTCCTCCTGATCGATGATGATTTTCTTTGGGGGAGCCATTTCTGGGTGTCTGTAAATGAGATATTGGAAGAAATGGGTTTTTCTGGGTTTGAGAGATTGGAAGGGTTTCTGATGTGACAGGTTTTGCGGCTATGGGTTTAAATAAAGGATTTTGTGAGGGAAACGATGCGACAGAAAGCGTTTCGCAAACGAAAGGACGCGGCCTTCATTAATGGCATCGTTTCAAGCGACCGGCACATCGTTCTAGTCCCCTTCAATCAGTTACATCTTCGCAGGCCTAATTTCGGGGCCTGGGGGGCAATGTTTGAGCCCAAAAGTATTTTTGGCAAGATCCTTTGGTGGGTTCAAGCCAATGGGCCGATACCTGCGGCCCAAAAATAAAACTACTTGGGTCTGGGTTGTAGCTTCGCCCATTCCGTGACTCATAAGGAGACGAAACCTTCTTGAAATCGAGTAGTAGAGATTAAACAGGAAACTTCAATTAAGAATCCTTCTAAGGCAAGGAGCAGTCGAAACCCTAGGGTATAAGTACAGGGTTAAGCGGCGAAATCAAGGACCTCTCTCTCATCAATCAATCCCAGCGATTACAAAGCCTCCCCGGAGCAAACCTTCAACCTCGTTGAAACCCGGTGACCGCCCACCAATCCTAGTCTCCTCGCGAACTGCGCCACTGATACTACCAGCGAAGCAAGGGTAACGCCCTCACAACCCAACGAAGCTAAAGATACGCTTTAGCAAACATCTGCTTTCTCAGACTTCCCAGTGATTGCTCTGCTCAACCTACAACGTTGAGTATCGATTTGGTGACCGAAGAGATCACACCCAAAGTCTTTTTCCGAAAGGCTAGAGAAGAACCCTGTGACGAGGTTGGTGCTCTCCTCGTCCACAGCGCTTGAAGAAGAAGTCAGGTCAAGGGACTACCCCAACAACAGCACCCCGCGGTGCTGGCACTCCTGCGCAATCACTCGCTCAAAAGAGACAGTTTGCACGCCAATTGATTTTGGAGCCAAACAACTATTACGATATGTACTTAAATTGGTTGGTTCATAAAGTTCTTGCCCTTTTATTATTCACGAGCAATGGTACCCGCGCTTTGCTGCGGGATTTGTTGTTGGTAATAATTTACAATAATGAAAGATATAATTGAAAATGACTTTATTATTGGTCAAACTAATAAAATATCATATATTACGTCAATTGCAATAGTTTTTTTGTGAAGAGTCACAAATTCTTCACTGCTCTAGAAAGTACTTCCATATCATCTGATTCCTCCAACCTTTGATTTCCATTACCACAAATTGTTCTGTGATAGAATATGTATCCCTCTGGACAATCAGCTTTCTGTTTTAGCTGTGCAAGAAATATTTGATGCTTCATGGTTCAATCAGGTGGCCTTTTCAAATTGAAGTCAGAATTTCTAATAAAAATTAGCTGTGAACAATTTTCTGACCTCATGCTTGGAGACAAAGAGGGAAGAAATTCGACCATCAACTCCAGAAACCATCTAATTATTACCACCCAACTATTAAGACATTATTAAGTCACTTCACAATTCCTTCTTGACATAGCAAATCCACACAATCCATCAAACTATATATTGCCATAAAATTAAACAAAGCACCCAACATGCAGTTCAAATTTTCTTACCACATGCAAAAAGTCAGCTCCTAACCAAGATTATGCAACCAAGATTATTTTCCCCCTCTTAACTTTATCTAACCAAGATTAATTTCCCCTTTTAAGTTTATGCAATTCAGAGAACTTGACCAATATCAACAATCAGGTTAGTTCGAGTTATAAATCAAGGCGAAACATAAATTGAATTACTTATTGAGATTGAAATGGACTGTATCAATGTAAGTATCCTATACAAAATCTTGGTACCATATAACCTAGATGTATCATTAACAGAATATAGTGCATTGTCAGATAGGACAAAAACAAAAACAAAAACAAAAAAAAACAAAAAAACTTGCTATCTCATGAGAAACAGACTAAGCTCTCTCTCTTACTTTCAATGTACCCGCGGTTTGCTGCGGCTATTTTTATTGTCGATATGAATTTCTCAGACTTGTAAATATTGAATGATTACCAGATTCATGTGCTGCAGTTTTTTTTCTATTTTAATTGCTCTATACAAATCATCTGTCATAGTCTCATAGATAGGGTCCTTACCACAAAAGCAATTAGATTATGATTACATCTTAGTATCAGTTAATATTCACTGACATAATGATTTTCAAATAGGAAAAATATCATACAAACTAATTTCAAAATTTAAAACTAAACATAAATTTATAACTTTCTGCAAAAAATTACAAATCTTTATATCAATATGAATGAAAAAGCACAAATTCAGAAAACAGAAATGTCACCTCAACTTCAGCTGCAGGCTCCTCTACCTCCTGGCTGGTGGCAATGGGCAGTATCTCCTCAACCTTCTTCACAGCAGTGTCCACTACAAAAAATCCACACAGAAAACTCAAGAGGTGGAGGGAGATTTTCCATAGCGTCTCTTAATCCATTTGAAGGAGCCGCACTTATGTAGGCCAGGAGTACAACCAAGAACTGAGATAATTATCTTCTAGATTCCTTTCCTCACCTCAATTAAAGCAAATTTAGGCTAACCTTGAGTTTTAAAATAAAGAACCAACTTAAAAGATTGTTGTGCGAAAAAGCTGACATCATTTGAGTTAACATGGTTATAGTAATTACATAACAGATATTAACTATAACAAATAGGCTGGCTTCATTAAAATCATGAATCACTGTGCTAACCTTGGGGCAAAATCCTTAAAACTCTCAAACCCTTGCCTGTAGGAGTTTAAAAACCTGGACTTTCCAACTTCTTGAATATATGCAACTTTGAAGCACCAACCACAGAAAAAACAACAAATCAAATCAAAAGACGAAATCAGCAACACATCCAAAAAATAAAAAAAAATAAAAAAAAGGCAGCAACAGAGTAGTACCTACTATGAGATTCTAACAACTTTTGCCAGACTGAAACTCCTTTACCTGTACTGGACACTATATAGTATATGTGAGGGATGTAAATAAATAATAAAATTAGTAAGTACAGAAAGCGGTAGAATATACAAACCGAACAACACGAAGAAGAGGATGGAACAGGAAAAAAGATTTCCAATCTGAAACCAAATAACAGTGTTAGTCAGATACACTTTTGTATATCATTCATTTAAGCTATTGCACGTTCGACTATTAACCACAGCAATGACATAAATATGAAAACAGAGGAATAGAGTTATATTACCTGATGTTGAAAGACAGGACAGGTGGCAAGAAAGAGATGTTCCTATTTCTGATATCTTCTGGTATTCTGCTAACAGACCATGCAGTAGGCATTGTCATACTCACATTACTCCAATTATGAATGCAGCAAAGCAAGAAAAGAGAATCATGTACACACAGTGATCGAGACGCACAGTTCATATTCATAGCCGATGAATGAATGCCCCAAGTACTATAGGTTGAAGATCAACAAAGGAAAACAACGTTGGCATGCAATATGCAGATAAGAATGAAGTATCTTCTATATATGCAATGCAAATGTGTACATTATAATAATTATAAAAAAAAAAAAAAAAAAAAAAACCCTATGAATGTCTACATATACTTCTAAATAAAAAGAACTAAAAAAATTTCTTCTTTCATGTTTTTGACCAAAATGATGCATGCATTATAATTATACTTAAGAGTTGGATAATCAAAAAGGTGTAGTAGGTAGAGAGAATATTGTTGGTCAAGTCTGTTCCACAAAAATGTAACAATCATTCATTCTTTGAATTAGTTTCACTTCAGATATATACTTTAGATTGACAAAAGTGGTAACATGTTTGCCTCATCGAGACAATATTCAGATCTAGGTGGAATCAGACATGAGAAAAGTAATCAAAGTTAAAAATTTCTTTTGTTTATTAAATTGGGTTCTTATTTTCATCACAGGCATACATAAAATGAAAAGTGTGTGCTAAATTTTGATCGTGAAAACAATAAACACATCAAATTCGATTTGATATTTGTATCTAAATAATCAGTTTGTGTACGCACTAAAAAAAACGCAAGAAAATGACTTAATCTACCGATTCTAATGACAAAAGTTGATTCAGTATTTCAAGTATGGCTGAAAATACAAACAGTCAATTTATCAGTTACTCATATGAAAACCAAATACCAAACACCTGCAAAATGTCTTCTACTTAACAAAATGAGATTTGCTAAATCATCTGTACAGTCGAAAACAATGAGAAATTATTTGTTTGTTGAGCACCAAAACTTCAAAGACCCAATTTTGATTTTTGATTCAAATATTAGGCCTTAGGTTTCTCAATTCGTAGAGAACAAAGAACAGGGCTTTACCTAAACTGGGTCCAAAAGTTGAGCAAGAAAAGATTCAACTAAATGGGCACTTCCGTTTTTCAACAACGAATTGGGTGTTGGCGTTTAAATATTGTGTCACACAAATCAGAAAGAGAAAGAATTAGACCTGTGAGAGTGAGAAGGGATGAGCTAAAAACCGTTGGAAGTTTAGCAATGGAGATGTGAAAGCCATCTAGTGTTGAAAACAATGAGAAGCTTTGGTAATGCGAAACAATAACAGATATACATGCTCAACAATACCCAATCAAGACAGCAAAAACGCGGCAAACAAAACAGTACCCAATCAACACAGCAAAAAGTCAAAAACAACAAAATATTCCGGTCAACAATATTTACAATTGCAGAACACAACCAAACATCAGATCAAACCAAAAACACATGATAACACAATATTCAGACTCAACCGTGAGAATGGTGCAACAAAATTATCAAATTAAAGCTTTAAATTCTGGAACCTTACCGATTTTTCTTTCTTCTTCCCTAGATTTTTCTTCAGTCAACAATATTTACAACTGCGAAAGACAACGGAACAACAAATCAAACCCAAAACCCAATTCCGGCAAAAAAAAAAAAAAAGACCCAAATGAAATCTTCAAACTTTGGAACCTTACCGATTTCAGTCCCTTTTTCAACCTTCCTCTGCAAAGACATACAAATAAAAAAACAGATAAGTCGACAAACAAAATTGTTACCTCAGATCTTTGAGAAATAACAATACGTACCATTGAAAACCACAAATCCCTATCGTCGAGATCAGGGCCGTCTCAAACTTTTCGGAGGCCCTGTGCGAAAACTTAAAATGTGGCCCTCAACGCTTTAGTCTTATATGAAATTTATATATGAACAAAATCACAATATAAAATCAGATAACCAACAATGATCAATAATACTTGAACAATTTATATCAAATAACCAACAATGATCAATAATACTTGAACAAACTCGTCATTCTCATTTTCACCATGATCCAAATCATCTACAACTTCATTGCCATCAGTGTGTTCTTCCACATTATTTTCCCTATTTAGTGTGCTCTTCCACATTATTTTCCCTCTCAGTGTGCTCTTCTGCCTCTTCATTAACTAAATCTTCGCCCAAACCTTCTGGTTCTCTAGTAATGAACCTATCAAGACTTCCCCTTAAAAGATTGAACCAACTCTGCATTTTTTTTTTGTTTAAACGTTTTGCATATCCAGATAAACATTTTTTTTCGGAGGCATGCTTCTAAATTTTAACACAACGATGCAACAATATTCCCAGAAAATTGAAGCAAATAATTATTCTATATATAAAGGATGAATATTCAATTTTCTGGGAATATTGTTGCATCGTTGTGTTAAAATTTAGAAGCATGCCTCCGAAAAAAAATGTTTATCTGGATATGCAAAACGTTTAAACAAAAAAAAAATGCAGAGTTGGTTCAATCTTTTAAGGGGAAGTCTTGATAGGTTCATTACTAGAGAACCAGAAGGTTTGGGCGAAGATTTAGTTAATGAAGAGGCAGAAGAGCACACTGAGAGGGAAAATAATGTGGAAGAGCACACTAAATAGGGAAAATAATGTGGAAGAACACACTGATGGCAATGAAGTTGTAGATGATTTGGATCATGGTGAAAATGAGAATGACGAGTTTGTTCAAGTATTATTGATCATTGTTGGTTATTTGATATAAATTGTTCAAGTATTATTGATCATTGTTGGTTATCTGATTTTATATTGTGATTTTGTTCATATATAAATTTCATATAAGACTAAAGCGTTGAGGGCCACATTTTAAGTTTTCGCACAGGGCCTCCGAAAAGTTTGAGACGGCCCTAATCTCGACGATAGGGATTTGTGGTTTTCAATGGTACGTATTGTTATTTCTCAAAGATCTGAGGTAACAATTTTGTTTGTCGACTTATCTGTTTTTTTATTTGTATGTCTTTGCAGAGGAAGGTTGAAAAAGGGACTGAAATCGGTAAGGTTCCAAAGTTTGAAGATTTCATTTGGGTCTTTTTTTTTTTTTTTTGCCGGAATTGGGTTTTGGGTTTGATTTGTTGTTCCGTTGTCTTTCGCAGTTGTAAATATTGTTGACTGAAGAAAAATCTAGGGAAGAAGAAAGAAAAATCGGTAAGGTTCCAGAATTTAAAGCTTTAATTTGATAATTTTGTTGCACCATTCTCACGGTTGAGTCTGAATATTGTGTTATCATGTGTTTTTGGTTTGATCTGATGTTTGGTTGTGTTCTGCAATTGTAAATATTGTTGACCGGAATATTTTGTTGTTTTTGACTTTTTGCTGTGTTGATTGGGTACTGTTTTGTTTGCCGCGTTTTTGCTGTCTTGATTGGGTATTGTTGAGCATGTATATCTGTTATTGTTTCGCATTACCAAAGCTTCTCATTGTTTTCAACACTAGATGGCTTTCACATCTCCATTGCTAAACTTCCAACGGTTTTTAGCTCATCCCCTTCTCACTCTCACAGGTCTAATTCTTTCTCTTTCTGATTTGTGTGACACAATATTTAAACGCCAACACCCAATTCGTTGTTGAAAAACGGAAGTGCCCATTTAGTTGAATCTTTTCTTGCTCAACTTTTGGACCCAGTTTAGGTAAAGCCCTGTTCTTTGTTCTCTACGAATTGAGAAACCTAAGGCCTAATATTTGAATCAAAAATCAAAATTGGGTCTTTGAAGTTTTGGTGCTCAACAAACAAATAATTTCTCATTGTTTTCGACTGTACAGATGATTTAGCAAATCTCATTTTGTTAAGTAGAAGACATTTTGCAGGTGTTTGGTATTTGGTTTTCATATGAGTAACTGATAAATTGACTGTTTGTATTTTCAGCCATACTTGAAATACTGAATCAACTTTTGTCATTAGAATCGGTAGATTAAGTCATTTTCTTGCGTTTTTTTTAGTGCGTACACAAACTGATTATTTAGATACAAATATCAAATCGAATTTGATGTGTTTATTGTTTTCACGATCAAAATTTAGCACACACTTTTCATTTTATGTATGCCTGTGATGAAAATAAGAACCCAATTTAATAAACAAAAGAAATTTTTAACTTTGATTACTTTTCTCATGTCTGATTCCACCTAGATCTGAATATTGTCTCGATGAGGCAAACATGTTACCACTTTTGTCAATCTAAAGTATATATCTGAAGTGAAACTAATTCAAAGAATGAATGATTGTTACATTTTTGTGGAACAGACTTGACCAACAATATTCTCTCTACCTACTACACCTTTTTGATTATCCAACTCTTAAGTATAATTATAATGCATGCATCATTTTGGTCAAAAACATGAAAGAAGAAATTTTTTTAGTTCTTTTTATTTAGAAGTATATGTAGACATTCATAGGGTTTTTTTTTTTTTTTTTTTTTTTATAATTATTATAATGTACACATTTGCATTGCATATATAGAAGATACTTCATTCTTATCTGCATATTGCATGCCAACGTTGTTTTCCTTTGTTGATCTTCAACCTATAGTACTTGGGGCATTCATTCATCGGCTATGAATATGAACTGTGCGTCTCGATCACTGTGTGTACATGATTCTCTTTTCTTGCTTTGCTGCATTCATAATTGGAGTAATGTGAGTATGACAATGCCTACTGCATGGTCTGTTAGCAGAATACCAGAAGATATCAGAAATAGGAACATCTCTTTCTTGCCACCTGTCCTGTCTTTCAACATCAGGTAATATAACTCTATTCCTCTGTTTTCATATTTATGTCATTGCTGTGGTTAATAGTCGAACGTGCAATAGCTTAAATGAATGATATACAAAAGTGTATCTGACTAACACTGTTATTTGGTTTCAGATTGGAAATCTTTTTTCCTGTTCCATCCTCTTCTTCGTGTTGTTCGGTTTGTATATTCTACCGCTTTCTGTACTTACTAATTTTATTATTTATTTACATCCCTCACATATACTATATAGTGTCCAGTACAGGTAAAGGAGTTTCAGTCTGGCAAAAGTTGTTAGAATCTCATAGTAGGTACTACTCTGTTGCTGCCTTTTTTTTATTTTTTTTTATTTTTTGGATGTGTTGCTGATTTCGTCTTTTGATTTGATTTGTTGTTTTTTCTGTGGTTGGTGCTTCAAAGTTGCATATATTCAAGAAGTTGGAAAGTCCAGGTTTTTAAACTCCTACAGGCAAGGGTTTGAGAGTTTTAAGGATTTTGCCCCAAGGTTAGCACAGTGATTCATGATTTTAATGAAGCCAGCCTATTTGTTATAGTTAATATCTGTTATGTAATTACTATAACCATGTTAACTCAAATGATGTCAGCTTTTTCGCACAACAATCTTTTAAGTTGGTTCTTTATTTTAAAACTCAAGGTTAGCCTAAATTTGCTTTAATTGAGGTGAGGAAAGGAATCTAGAAGATAATTATCTCAGTTCTTGGTTGTACTCCTGGCCTACATAAGTGCGGCTCCTTCAAATGGATTAAGAGACGCTATGGAAAATCTCCCTCCACCTCTTGAGTTTTCTGTGTGGATTTTTTGTAGTGGACACTGCTGTGAAGAAGGTTGAGGAGATACTGCCCATTGCCACCAGCCAGGAGGTAGAGGAGCCTGCAGCTGAAGTTGAGGTGACATTTCTGTTTTCTGAATTTGTGCTTTTTCATTCATATTGATATAAAGATTTGTAATTTTTTGCAGAAAGTTATAAACTTATGTTTAGTTTTAAATTTTGAAATTAGTTTGTATGATATTTTTCCTATTTGAAAATCAGTATGTCAGTGAATACTAACTGATACTAAGATGTAATCATAATCTAATTGCTTTTGTGGTAAGGACCCTATCTATGAGACTATGACAGATGATTTGTATAGAGCAATTAAAATAGAAAAAAACCTGCAGCACATGAATCTGGTAATCATTCAATATTTACAAGTCTGAGAAATTCATATCGACAATAAAAATAGCCGCAGCAAACCGCGGGTACATTGAAAGTAAGAGAGAGAGCTTAGTCTGTTTCTCATGAGATAGCAAGTTTTTTTGTTTTTTTTGTTTTTGTTTTTGTTTTTGTCCTATCTGACAATGCACTATATTCTGTTAATGATACATCTAGGTTATATGGTACCAAGATTTTGTATAGGATACTTACATTGATACAGTCCATTTCAATCTCAGTAAGTAATTCAATTTATGTTTCGCCTTGATTTATAACTCGAACTAACCTGATTGTTGATATTGGTCAAGTTCTCTGAATTGCATAAACTTAAAAGGGGAAATTAATCTTGGTTAGATAAAGTTAAGAGGGGGAAAATAATCTTGGTTGCATAATCTTGGTTAGGAGCTGACTTTTTGCATGTGGTAAGAAAATTTGAACTGCATGTTGGGTGCTTTGTTTAATTTTATGGCAATATATAGTTTGATGGATTGTGTGGATTTGCTATGTCAAGAAGGAATTGTGAAGTGACTTAATAATGTCTTAATAGTTGGGTGGTAATAATTAGACGGTTTCTGGAGTTGATGGTCGAATTTCTTCCCTCTTTGTCTCCAAGCATGAGGTCAGAAAATTGTTCACAGCTAATTTTTATTAGAAATTCTGACTTCAATTTGAAAAGGCCACCTGATTGAACCATGAAGCATCAAATATTTGTTGCACAGCTAAAACAGAAAGCTGATTGTCCAGAGGGATACATATTCTATCACAGAACAATTTGTGGTAATGGAAATCAAAGGGTTGGAGGAATCAGATGATATGGAAGTACTTTCTAGAGCAGTGAACAATTTGTGACTCTTCACAAAAAAACTATTGCAATTGACGTAATATATGATATTTTATTAGTTTGATCAATAATAAAGTCATTTTCAATTATATCTTTCATTATTGTAAATTATTACCAACAACAAATCCCGCAGCAAAGCGCGGATACCATTGCTCGTGTAAATAAGAGAACCTAATTCCTTGAAGATCAAAGACTCAGATGACTGAGATAAGACTCTGAGTTTGCTCACATCTCCTTCTCCAATTTTCTCAATTCTCGGAATCCCAAAAAATTGTTAGGCAGCCACAACCTTTACAAATTGAAAACCAAATCAAACCATTAGGAATACTAAAGCAAACATTAATGTATTTGTAAATAAAATCAAAGAATCATACCTGAGCGGCTGAGTAGTGACTGGTGAGGTACTGAATTACTGACTACTGAGGTCGATCCGTCGATGAGAATCAGATGGAATTGAGGGGAAAGAGACAGAACGCAAAGAAAAGAAAACAAAAAGGAGATGACCGGATGAAATTAAGGAGGGGAGAGAGACATAATGCGCATAAAAGAATTAATTGGGCCCTTCCAAGTCTCAATCAAAGCTGCAATAGCATGTGAGGTGAACGGCATGTAGGAAAAAGAAAAAAAAAGTGAACGCACAAAGAATAGAAGAATATATACTGGTCCTTGGGGCCCTAATTTTCAATATTTATATATGTAAACATACAACATTACAAAAATATTTGGAGCCCTCTTCTTTCCTCTCTCTCTTTTTTTTCGAATCCAGCACAGAGCACCCAAATCCAATGCTGAGAAAAAGTAAGGACAAAACCGACTTTTCAACTAAATCGATATTCTCCTTAAACAGTGAGGACAAAGCCGGGTTTTCCAATTCTTAAGAACAGTGTAACAGTGTTATTCATCCTTTATATATATAATAATTTTCTTTCACATTCCATACATGCAGGTTGATTTGTCTAGCTGAATAGAGCTTCCTAATCAGATTGAATTCCAGGTCAGTGCGTAGCGCTTCACACTTGAACTGAAATTTGATAATCTTTCTCTCTAGCAAACTTTCAGTTCTTCATATTTTGACGACTTTTTAATGTAATTGTTCCTTTTTTTTGGCGAAGTTTAATGTAATAGTTCAAAGATATATACTGTGACATAAATAATAACCAAATGGAAGAGATTTTTTCTGCTTTTGTAAAAAAGCAACAAATTCGATGGAACAAAGGGCTCTGGTGCCATAATGTAATAAACGACTTTTGCTTTTAATGAAAGAAAAATGGTGGCAGACACTTTTCCATGTTTTAGGCAGTAGTGACCTGTGCTTTATTTCCTACTTGATTGTGCTTGATTGAAGAACCAATCAATTAAGCTAGCAGACAACTCTCTCTCACTCTCTCTGTCTCACGTTCGAAAACCATCCCAAAACAGAGCAAAACTTCTCCAAGCTCTCTCTCCCTCCACAGGCCACCAATCAAGACCAGACTACTTCCTATAGCTTCGCCTAGACCTTGCGCAGCTGCTGGTAGCAGCCTTGCACCGCAACAACACCGGAAGTGACGGCGGAGGACACGGTTCCGTTTTAAGCTCGTTTTGGTTCGATCTCCATATCTCGAGCTACCGGCCACCAATTCTCTTGATTCTTGGCTCGTTGGACTCACCTCAACTTTCTGAACAAGAACCAAGAAGTACCGGACCTGAGTAGGACGATTTCACGTTCGTCGGAGCTCGCCTCGGTTTAGATCGAAAATCACCTTTGGATCCGGATATCTCGAGTTACAGACCACCATTCTTTATGATTCTTGGCTTGATAAACTCGCCTTGAGTTTCTGAACAAATATCCAGAAGGAATCGAAGCCATTGGTGGAAGTTTTTACGTCGAACTCAAGCTCGCCGGATTCTGAAAATTTTCCGGCCACCGTGACTATTTTGGTACTTTTCTACCTCTTCCCGTTATTTTCCGATCTTGAGATAGTTATGAAAAATGATCAGCATGTTAAAATGAAGAAGTTTGTAGTTGACGACTTTTGCATCAGAGTTGGTTGACCGTCTTTGACCGCCGCGTTGACCGCCGTCTGACCTCCGCTTGTGGCGGCGCTTCGGACTTTTTTTGAGTTTTCATTATCTAGGCAATGATCTACGCATCCATACGAGCGTTTTGATATATTACAAGGCTATTTTAGAAAAAGTTGATAAATAGTGGATTTACGTTTTGACGTTACTATTTAACGTTTTTACGTTTTATCTTCGGTTTACGATCTGCGAAGATCAGACCATCGGTTTTACTTCAAATTTTAATATGTTGATCGTATGACTGTCCCGATGACTTTGTGAGGTCACGGGCGAAGATCCGATTGTTGGATCTTCGTATAATTGTGGAATAGTGATTTGGAAGGCGATTCGTGAGAATCCGACCGTCGGATTTTTGTATAAATATTTGGAGATGTTTGTAAGGACAATTCAGGAAGATCCGACCGTTGGATCTTCCTGATAATTTTGGAGGATGATCCTAAGGGCGATCTGTGAGGATCCGACCGTTAGATCATCGTTTAATTTTGATCTGACCGTTGGATCGTCTTTATTTTAGAATCCGACCGTTGGATCATCTTTATTTTAGAATCCGACCATTGAATCGTCTTTATGTTAGGTTATTTCGTGTTCTTTTGCTAAGTAAAGACTGTACTTGATTAGGGACTTGACGGTTTGGATTGACGAGCGTTTGGATTATTGTGATTTTTATTGATAGAAGACGCAGCTGGATAAGAGGTGAGTAAATCTCACATGGTTCATATTACGAACCAAATGTCTTTAATTACCTTGTTTATTTTGTTGATTTTATTGTGAGAAAGCATAAGTGAGTCGAGGTGTAACATTTGAGTCAGATAGGATGGCCTTTAAAATGTTTTGATCTACGGATTGGTCACCAGTGGTGACAGAGGCAAGGTCTTCGTAAGCGTGAACATTGGCCAAGATGACACATTACGACGATTCAGTTAGAGCTCTAGTCTGTCTGCTATAGTATGACATGAAAGCAGCGAGTAGTAGAATTACTCGTGATCATGAATACACTTTTGAAAATTGACGTATGACATGAAAGCAGCGAGTAGGTAGAATTACTCGTGATCATGAATACACTTTTGAAAATTGACGTATGACATGAAAGCAGCGAGTAGGTAGAATTACTCGTGATCATGAATACACCTTTATTATTTAAAATGTGTCAAGTGGTGAGTGATGAGATTTGTTGGAAAATGGTTTGGAAATGGAGGTGGAATGATTTGTTTTGAGTTGGGTTGAGTGGTAAAGGTTGAGATTGGGTGTGTTTACTTGAGTTAAAATATTTGTGAGATAATAAATCAACCGTTCTTTTCCTTTACTCATAGGGCCTGTCAAAAGCTTACCGGGTTTTGTGTTGTTACAATCCCGGTACACTATTCAAAAGGTGTAGCGGGTAATCCTACTGTCAGGAGAATCGGGAAGGTGATCAGGCTGCTTAGAGTAGTGGTATTTGAGTTACAACATTATTGTGAGGTTGTTATACTCATTTGAGCTTACATTTAAATTTGGAGAGAGTGTGCTGTAATATTAAACTCTTGAGGATTTGGTTTATGTATTATTGAGTGATGTGAGGCGTGTTTATTTCTGAGAAAAAAATTCAGAACGTTTATTTGTTGTAGTTGTTTAATTCATGCCTCGGATTTGAATTTGTTATTCAAAATTCGGGGCGTGACACATAAACCCCTCTGTAATCCATGCATTCAATAATTCATAGTTGGATTATGCAGCCCCCTAGTTCTCTCAGTGAGATCCTTCATTTTGTAGTTCTGTCATTTTATATAAGTCTAACTTTCAGATTCCTCCTTACTCGATCTCCATATTGTTCATTAAATTTGCAGGAGTAATTTGTGCTTCTTAAGAAGTGCGATCTTAATTGGTTGGGTGATAATAGCCCGTGTCTACAATACTATATATATTATCTCGATCATAAATAAGCTTGAGATATGATCAACCAACAATACAGTGATGAATCAATTAATTGAGTTAAGGTTAGACTCTATCTTTTATTTTTTTTAAATAAACATGCATCTTAGCATTGATATAATAAAAAAGTTATCATAGATCAATATGATAAGACGCATATATTAAGTTAGATCTTTGATTTAAATGATCGTGTAAGTATCTAATTATATATGTTGTATCTTGATTAGTAGTCCAGATCAAAATTTAACAAGGGAGTCCGACACAGAATGTGGAGCCAAACATGAAGCGAGGACAATGTTGCCAAGATTCTTAGAGAGACTAGTTAATAATTGGGAAGATAAGATATTTATAATCTCTTGTGCATTTGCTGTCCTATTGAGCCCTTTGTTCTGCTACCTTCCAATAATTGTTGAGGATAAACTGTGCTTCCAATGGGACGTGAGGTTGATGATTATATTCATTGCTTTACAAGTATTCCTGGATCTTTTTTACGCTTTGAATATTTTTGTTTTTTCCTGGCGAATAATTTGTGACGAACATAACACTAATATGACGGTTAAGGCACGCATGCTTCAATGGTTACCTATCATACCTCGCATCTATATGTTTCTTCCAATTTCACAGGTATGTAGAACCTTTCTAGCTCCATTTAATTGTTCCATATTTGTATTTGAATTGATCCAACTCCTTTTAAGTATATATGTATGAAATTCGTACGATTCAAGTCATTTAATTCAGATTGGGCCACATCATCTATATAAAAAAAGAAGGAAAAAGATTTTCAACCCCTAAGATCATTGCTATCTTCTAAACGTACCATTATCCTCCTAACCTCTACATATATATCATTAACTAAATGTGACAATACTATACAGAGATATTAATTAGTAGTTGAAAATTATCTTAGAGGACAATTTTGTTCAAGTATTAATGGTTAGCTAAAATTGTTGTGTATAATGTGTATTCCAGGCAGTAATACTCATTGGATACTTTGGAACCTATCGTATGTATAAGCTGTATGAAGTTATTCTAGTTATCTTCTATCCGATCCAATATACTCTACGTGCTTATTTCACATTTAGATTGATCAAGCAACGTCCTCTCGTAGAATCTGGAATAGAAAGATGGTTTCAAACTATATTGGACTATCTTCCATTCATTGTTGCTTCTCATGTAAGTTCCAATCTTATATTGCCCTTATTTTATTTTATTTTTGAATAAGTATAGCCCTTATTTTATAAAGAGAAATTTTAAATACACAACCCTAACTACTTAATACACATCCCTATTCTTTTATATTTCAAATTAGATTTTATAAGTAGTTTAAATGACCAAAACAGACATTTATATATTAGAATAAGAAAAAAGATAGTCATATTTTCCTTATATTGTTCTATCATTGTGTATAAATGAATAGATAAACACCCCAAATTTCTATACATGGCCTCCCCATTTGATACAAGAATAAGGTTAGGAACCATCTAATTTAATTTTTCCTTAAATAAATTGTAATTAAATGGGGTGAGAAATCATATAATTTAGAATTTCAAAATCAATGGCATTAAGTGCTTTTAAAAACAGATCGCTTTACTCCCATTTTCTACTTAATTTCTTTTTTGATGTTCTAAAATTATGATTAGTCAACTTGTTTGTCCCCTCACTACTAGAAATTTCCCCATTCCACACTGACTTCAATTAGTCCCTATTGGGACAAGGCACACTGATAACAGTTGCTATTGGAATTAGCTACTATGCAGCCACTATTGAGGAATCAGTCCCCTATATAGCAGGTGCCATTGGGGCAATAGACACTAATAAAACAACAGTGGAATAACGGAGTCCAAGGTAAATTCAGCATCTAATTTCACACTGATATTAGTGGCTTTGGAATGCCACTGATAACAGTGGCAAATTTATGAGGTTGTATTAAAAAAATAAGGTGCCATTTGGCACCTTTACATTCTCGTACTGTACTCAACTATAAATTTACAGATGCACCCATCAATATATAAACATCAAGACTTCATCCCACAGCTACAACGCTCCTTTTGATACAGACAGCCTGCACATTATATCAGGTTAGTTAGTTCTTATTCTAACAATTACATAGACCAACTTAACATATCAAAAACATTAGAGTAAAGCTAGAGGACTCTTTGGTTCTGAACATGTAGTATACAAGGATATAATATATCAGCTATTATAGAAATTTAGCATTCGAATAAACATAACTACAGAACAATAGGTATAAAAAACTGACGGACATGACAATGAAAAGGGATAGCAGTGCACTTCTGCATATACACTCAATTTCAAACCCTTTTGGTCATGAAAACAATTGGCAGAAAACATAGGAAAATACCTCAAAGTCACATGATATTTCTGACCCAACTTCTCAAGCTCTGCCATTACATAATCTGTGATACCAGGAGTGCCTGTATATTTAAAAGACAGATAAACAATTAGAGAAAAATAAACAAGAGAAATGGAACATTACCATGCATTAACTATCAAAACTTTTGGTGACCATCATAAGTTAACCAATTTCTATGAATCATTCTTGTTATATATAAAACTGAACATTCAAAACCAATTCCTAAGAAACACTAAACATTAATACAAGCTAATTAGCATATTCCAATAAGTATATATACAGAAAAAAAAAAAAAGGTATAAAAAACTGACGGACAGGACAATGAAAAGGGATAACAATGCACATCTAATACTTAATTCGCACATTTACACTGAGCTGTAATTATAATAAGTAAGAATTAGAAGATAGTTGAAGTACCTTCCAACACTGATAAATTCTCCTAAGGTGATAACTAAGAGAACAACTGAGCAGACAGTTCCAATGGGACTAAACAGTGACACCAAAACTGGCCCTCTCTTCTCCATTGCCCACCCATTGAAACTAATACAAGCTCCACTCAATGTACCTCCCTGTGAATTAGAAAGTTACAGAAGAAAAATCAAACCAATTAGCGATTCAATTCTGCAAAAATTCTGTTCATAAAGAGCGACATACTAATCCCCTAAACCTAACCCAAATAGCAACTGTTAGCTTGATATATGTTTTTCACCTATTAGTATCAAAGCCTTAGTCGCAAGAGGCTTTCGGTAATTTGGAACCTCAAATCCCTATATCCCTAATTAATCTCATAATCTTAGGACTAGAGCTAAAATAAGGACAACAAGTCATACTTACCAGTAAAGAAAAGCCAATCAAGTCTCGAGCACTGACAAGGAGCCAACCAGTTTCGATTTTGTGATCTTGAATTAACTGTGCAGCTGCAGTTATAAACACCCTACAAAAGATGTTATGGAACATAAGGACATAGGTGCAAGAAAATCACCCAATGTTGTAGCCTGTAGTATTAAAATGAACACAAATACTACTGATTTATACTTCTGTAGTGAAGTAAGTGTATAAGCGAAGATGATGGTTCTATTTATTTACAAACATGTTATGGATGATCATCACCTGCAAGTCAACATTACTGAACAAAACAAACACCGCAGCAAGGAGATACAAGCAACTGATAATCTTTTGCTTATCGAAGATTACATCAGGAGAATGAGCTTGATATTGAATCTCTGTTGCTGGGCCGGAAGTGGTGCTTTGCATTATGCTCATTGTGAAAGCGCTTACCACACACAACAATGTGCCTAGAATCTTCACTTTACTGTATAGGCAACTAAGTTTTCTCTCCAATCTGCATAGCCATCATAACTAAGTTATGTTCTGTTAAATATTCTAATGATTCATAAACAAGTAGAGATGAAAATTAAACTATAGATCCCTAACAGTACAAGCGATAACACAAATACTTCCCGGAGTAAGATTAGGCATGGTTGTTGCCATTGCTGGTAAAGTGAGCACAATCCCCTTTAAAAATAATACCTGAAACAAAGTAGTGTTGTATTTAAAAAGCAGCGTCAAAGAAACATTTGGCCTAAAATACAAACACAATGTAAAATCCAACAAACAAAACTATCAAATTGAAACAAAATCTGGCTAAGAAATAGAATCTTACACATTTATGGGCAGCTTTTCTCTGCTGAGATCCTTCTTTTTTGAATTCAAAACCTCCTCTGTAACGTCTTAGTATTGCTCTCAATCTCTCATTCACAGTGCCTCTAAGCCCTCTATTTAGAAATTTTCTATCAAAGGCTGTAAGTAAAAGCATTTGTTATTCTTGAAATGCTTTAGGGGCATTTCAAAAGCAATGTTAAATGAGCTTTGTTGTAAAGGACATGGATTTTGAGTTTGAATGACTACTTCTTGTCTAAGCCAAACATAGTCAACAATGCCTTCTGGAAACAAGTCATTCTTACATTAATTTTATTCAAGAAGTAACACATTCTTTTAAGATAACACATTGATCTCAGAGTGTATTTGGGTAGTTTACCATTTCCAAAGAGAATATATATATATATATATATATATCATGGGTTGGTTTGATTAGCTCACCTGTACATGGAAAAGCAATAGTGATAGCGGGATTGAAATGCCCACTGGAGATGTAACCAACAGAGTAACTCAATGCATCCGGTTGATTATCATTATATCCCATTTCCTTGAGCAACATACCTTCCAACGCACAAGAAAAACCCAAATGAAATTTCATCAGACATAAACATTCAAGATCTGCAACATACAAGCCTAAAGATTGAAAATTTAAAAGCATAGAGAAGAGAATACAGAAAGTTACCGCGAGCACCCCTGCCTGCCCTATCGAAAGGCCTCGTAGATCTAAACCCTCATCGTCGGAGAACGCTACAACAGATCCGCCACTCCATCTAAGCCAACCTCGAATCACCAAAGCCTCGAGGTTGGCTTAGGCCGAAAAATAACATGGCTTTTGAAACTGTGATCGATGAAATCGAGCGATTCTGGAGTAACAATCAAAAATTTATGGAGCAGACGAACACTTAAACGAGAGAGAGAGAGAGAGAGAAAGAGAGAGAGAGAGAGAGGCAAATAGCAGGCTAGGGTTTTAGTCGAATCAAGTGAATTTATACGATAGAGACGTTCTTTGCTGTCTCGGCACCACACCATAAGAGTTGTTTAGAACTTAGCCCAAACATATGAAGGCTGGAGCCCAATCATATTCAGCAAATATTATTATAATGTATTTGGCACTGTTTCAGTACTAGCACAATGTTTATTCACCCATTAGACACTGATGTACAGTGAAAGAAAAAATTAAGTCACTGTTGTCAAATATCAGTGTGATACTGTTTGGAAAAGCCACTGATCATTTGTGGTGTCTATTCAACAGGTGCTATTGGGGAAATTTTTAGTAGTGCCTCCAATGACAGCTTCGTAGTTCCACCACTGTGGAGAAACTACTGATATAGTTTTGGTTGAATGTTCAACTCAAAATTTTATACTTGATCAATAAGGTATTTGGTGGATGAGAACTCAAATGATATAGAATCTATTTCTAGGTATCTATTTGAAGGGAACAATAAATCTTTATATATTTTCGAATAACTAATACAAGTAATCAATACGGTCATTTAAAAAATGACAATATACTAATATATACTAATCATATTAAATAGTAGTCTTAATATAGTCAAATAATAGGATATTTCATAGTTTTTAAGATTAAGGATATTTTAGGTACTTTGAGTTGTGTATTTAGTAAAATATTAGAATGAGAAGTAAATGGGTGGTGTATTGAGTAGGGAGTGTGTATTAAGTAGTTTGGGGTGTGTATTTAAAACTTGTCTTTTATAAAAGACGCAAAAAGAAATTAAAAGAGAAAAATGTGTTTCAATTCACCTTATCTTTTTCTTCATCTTGAATTTAAAAGATATACAAGTTTAATTAATCGGACAGTAAAATAAATTTTATATATATACACACACACACACACGATTTCTCTGAGGAACGGAGGTCCGTTCCTTAGCTAAGGAATAGATTACCATATTTTGACCATTTTTCGATTACATGTTCACATCTTAACCGTTCTGTTTTTAGGTCGTAATGTATAGATCACTTATGCAAATTTTCAGCTAAATTAATGATCGTTAAGGTATCGAACTTGATCAAATCAATGAACGAACCGAATCTATCCAACCTGAACCGTTCGTGTTCATAATTATAAATTGCAGTTTTGAATACCTTAACGATCATCAATTTCGCTGAAATTTTGTAAAGATGATCTACTCATTAGGACCTAAAAACTTAACGGTTAAGATGTGAATATGTGATCGAAAAGTTATCAAAATATGGAAATCCGTTCCTTAGCTAAGGAACGAACCTCCGTTCCTGAGAACCCCTGCATGTATGTGTGCGCGCGCGCCTATATACACACACACATATAAGCATGCATCCATGCTTCCTAAACCTTTTCAAATTTTTGTATGAAATCTCTTACTTATTTACTTGTGGTTGACTCAGTTATTTGGAGCCTTGTGGTACAACTTTGCCGTTGGTAGAGAGACAGATTGTTGGTACAAAGCCGCTTCGAGCTATCAATTTACTTGCATCGCACCATTTACATTTAATTTCTACTGTGATGAGAATATCACGGCTCGATTATTTAAAAATTGCAACATGACGCATATAAAGGCATCATGCCCTATAGAACCAGCAGATGACAAAAAGTTCGACTTTGGTATATATCAGCATGCTCTTCGGTCTAATTTGACAAGATCAAGTTATCTTCCACGAAAGCTTCTGCAATCTTTTTGGTGGGGTTTGAAAAATTTGAGGTTTGCACACACTTATAAGACTGCCTGATGTTTCCTTTACGACATATTGTCATAATTTCCAGAAAAAAAAAGAAAAGAATATGTATTGTTTTTGTACCTTACCATTTTTATTTTTGTACATATGCAGTTCGTTTGGTTCAAATCTGGAGCCCAGTTTCTATACGTTAGAACTTTGCTTCTGCATTTTAACATCTATAAGTGGCTTGGCGTTGTTTATAATATATATCAATAAAAGGTTGCAGGTTGGTATTGATTAATTAGCAGTCTTTAAATAAAGAGTCGTCAAATGAAGCCCTAATATTGTTATATATGGAACAAATTTTTTTGTGCAGGTATCAAATAAAAGATCAGATCAAGCTAAATTAAGACAGAAGGTGCGAATGATGAATTTGGATATAGATATCTGGTTAACTAGAAACCACCTTTCTGGAGATACTAAGTTGAAGAAGGTGATCATGAAAAAGGTACAACAAAAGCTTGAAGAAAACAAAGATGTTGATGTGCAGAATTTCTTCTCTCTTCTTCCTATAGATGACAAAAGACAGATCATGAAGACTTGTATGGATAAAGTAAGTATATCTTTACTATGTCTGCTCTTAATTAACAAGTTTTTCAAAAAAGAAATAATTACACTTTAAAGAAAATGAAATATTAGTGATATGTCTCTGCATTTTAATTTCTTGTGTACTAATTGTACGTATGTGATCAATTTTCTTAGGTACCAATGTTTAAAAATATGACTACACTAGTGTTGGAAGAAATCGTGAAGCATCTTGAGCCAATGACTTTTACTAAAAACTGCTATATTATTCGAGAGAGGGAACCACTTTGGAATGTGCTCTTCATCACACAAGGCACCGCATTGAGCTACAAAACTAGTATTGATACCAATGTTGGCGGAAGTACAAATGATTTCGCAATCATTAAGTGCCTTGAGAAAGACAATTTATTTGGAGAGGAACTTTTAGATTGGGCATTTGAATTTGCCTCCATATCGAATTTGCCTGTCTCTTCCAAAACTGTCGTGTCCCAGACTAGAGTGGAAGCATTTGGTATCAGTGCTAACAATCTGAGGAGAGTTGTCTCTAAATTTCAGTTGCATTTTATTTTGAACATGCATAACTTAGAGCATTCTCCATTAGAGCATCGGGCAGCTTCTTCCTTACAAGCATCGTGGAGCGCAAAAGCAAACCATAGTACTGGATGGAACAGGTTGAGAGAATTATTTAGCTATTGGTCAAAAAGTGAGTGATCAATTTCTTATATAAATCATGCATCAAGCACTTCTACTAGGTTTAATAAGGCAATTATATAGTATTTGGTTCCTTTTTTTTTTTTCTATCAAAAGAATTGCCTAATTACTGCTCGCGAAATATATTATTGCATTAGAACCTATATTTGATGTATCCATTACACTTTTGCAGTTCTTTTAGTTGGGGGAACATCAACATGTAATTAGTAATTGTTTAGCAAATAATAAAAGTAAAAATGCAGTTAATGCGTATGGTTTTCACATATGTTGCATATCTGTCAAAATGTTACTTGATGGGGGAAATATCAACATATTTGTGGAGTGGCAGTAAAATATTAAATATGTTTAAGGAAAAGAGAATTAAGGAGAATGTTGAGATACTTTCATTGATAATAGGAGTCTTTTTGTATAGAAGAGTATATTATATAGAAAATTACATAATAACAAAGATGTAAACACAGAGAACCCACTTTCAAAAAGATTTATACAAATAAGGACATGAGTTCAGGCCCAAAAGTCAAATGATGCAAGTCTGACTCCCAATTTTAATGAAAAATGACCAAAATGCTCGAGTTTCATCGCAATTTACTGACATTATCACTGACCCAATATCCAATGGACCCGGATTCTCCCCTAAGCAAGGGCGGAACCAGGGTTTGATCTTTAGGGGGGTCCATACATAAAGTAACGATCATATAACCGAATTATTAAGTTCGAATAAAAAAAAAAACAGTATGACAATAATTTAAAAATCTTATTCAATAGAATTCGTAAGCAATAAGCCAAAAATCAAGAAAAAATAAAACAATAATTCCATCGACTCAAAACATAACTCGACGTTCTTGCGTGTCGCGAAAGTCATCTATTATTGAGTCGATGGTAATTTTTTCTGCAATTTCTTTCTCAATGTACATCATTAACGAGTCTGTAAGAAAGTCATTCTCCATTTGGTTACGAAGCCTTGTTTTGACAATACGCATAGCAAAAAATGATCGCTCTATAGTTGCAGTAGACACTGGAAGAGTGAGCACAAGCACAATCACTCTATAAACAAGTGGATACCTTGTTGATCTTCTAGTTCTTACTAACCACTGAGATAAATCAGACATAGTTGAAATACTTTTGAACTCTTGATCTTGAACTATATCATACTCAAAAAATTCAAGTTGTTTCTTGAGTTGTAGTTTCTCATGATTTGCAAAGTCATGTGGATAGAATTTTTCTACCAACTGACATACGTCATCAATCTTGAAACATTTACTTATTTCTCTAGGATCCAAAGCTGAACTAAGAATAAGTAGCTCTACAGCATGCTCATTAAACTGGTTATTCAATTCTTGCAATTGAGAATCTATGGCAGCATAAAATATATCTACCTTGTAATAATGCTGAATTGTCCAGTCATTTGGTTGGTGACGAGCTCGACCTCCTCTTCCAACATAACGAGCATTAATTCATATCTGGGATATCTATGTTACGTGCCTCACAAAAAGAATTTACCTTGGCAAATAAAGTATCCCATCCATCATCTCTCAACTTTTGAATGAATGCTTTAGTAGAGGAAACAAGATTCATGACATTCAAAATGTCTTGAGATTGACTTTGCAGAGCTAGACAAAGTTCATTAGTATTCTCCATAATTTCTTCCATGAGATGTAATGTCACGCCTCCAAATCCGAGGCCAATATTGTACTGAAATATGGCTCATGAATTTGTGACGTGAGCCAAACTAAACAAAAAAAAACTTCCTTTTGAATAAATTGAAAGAAAGTAAAAGACTATATATAGGTATGTCTGAATAGTACTTTTATTAGGAAACGAAATCATTATTTATACAATACCAAAGTTTAGCAAAATATATTATAGTACTCATTCTCTTGAAATAGTAGTAGGAAAAACTTTCTTTTATTTAGTAGGTTCATCCCCTTTTCCCCATGCATCTACTCGTTACCTGAAAACATGAAGGTGTAGCATCATGAGTAACACAGACCCAGTAAGTACAGCTTACATTCTTATACTAGTGTGTCTTATAAGAAATCAAAACTGAACAACCAAGTAAAAATGTACCGAGAACCATTTATATGTTCACACCAAATCTTAAATATGTATTTGTATACACACAACAGACACATATATATATAAACGATTATAAAACTGGTAATAAATCACATAGTCACATCTCTTTATCGAATCAACAAATACTGCAGCAATAATAGGTGCAAATAACCTTAAAACAATGCATGCTCGATTCTCTTCTCACTTAACACCATAACATATTAATAACATGTTGCAAACATATATTTGATCAAAATAAATATTTGTATACTTCTCTTCTTAGTGAATATTTCAAATTAACTTGTATCAACTCATAAATCCACGTGCTATGGTCCATAATACCAAAGCACGGGTAAGCCAGATTGACTGGTAACAATTCATAAATCCACATGCTAAGGTCCAACGTACTATACCAAAGCATGGGACAGCCGCAGCATACTAAGGACACTACCAAAGTATGTATACTCAAAGTAAGCAACCTTCCTAAGAGTATAATAGTGCACTATCTTAGGGACTAGGGCCCAACAATTCATAAATCATAAATCCACGTGCTAGGGTCTATAATACCAAAGCAGGGGTAAGCCAGATTGACTGGTAAAAATCATAAATCCACATGCTAGGGTCCAACGTACTATACCAAAGCATGGGACAACAGCATACCAAGGACACTACCAAAGTATGTATACTCAAAGTAAGCAACCTTCCTAAGAGTATAATAGTGCACTATCTGTAGGGACTAGGGCCCAAGGCTAACTTCTCATATCACAACACACTTTTACCAGTAATTCACTTAAGCACGGGATAGTACTAATCACCCGATTTCACATCTCCAGATATAATTACGTCAATAAAGCATAGTAAGTTTTAAGTAGTAAATAAAATAGCTACATAAATAGTAACAAAGCATATAAACAAGCTTACATAAATATAACTGAAATTGTGTGGACAAATTAATATATATATATATATACATAATTATGTGTGTATATATATATATAATTAAACTTGAAAGTAATTGTGGAATAAAATAAAGGTACTGCAAATTAAACTTGAAAGTAAATGTGCAATAAAATAAAGGTACTGCAAATTAAAAGTAGTAAGAGAATATTAGTTAGTAGTCAAAGAGTCAGTAGTCATTTTTCCATAGTATTGGAAATCTTAGTCCAAAGTGTCCATTCGTCAATCAAAATAATATACCAAGTACCGTCAACTTTCTGTTTTTATAACTTGTTCAATTCATGTCCTAAATAGTCAAGTGAGGACACCAAGTCATAGGATTTTTCATAAGGAATTCAATGGAATAAGTCATGTAGTCCAGATCAGAGTGATATAGTCCATAAATGGTAAAATACCAGAACAGCGTAGAAACCGATTTTCTTAATATTAACCTTTGATGTCTAAGTCTTTACGTACTGCATATTTCACCACTACTTCTCAAAATTTCCAGAATAAAAGTAGACGTCCTAAGCTTCAAATTGATATAAAGTTTGTAGAAAATGGTTAAGAAATGAGAGAGATATGAATTTTTGAAGTTGTGATAGCTGTATGAGATTTCTAGCGAGTTTGAAAGTTGAAAACTTTGATTAGCCATAACTTCTTCATTTCTTAACCTTTTTTAGTGATTCAAAAGCCTAAACTGAAGGATTTTTCATGAAGAAACTGAAAATATAATTAGTTTTGACAAGATTAACTTTTATCAAACAAGAAAATATATGACTGCAGCAAAACAGATTCTTTTCCATTTTATCATCGGTTATGCACTTTGATAAATCTTAAAGGCAAAAGAATATAGGAATGTATTCATGTACTTACTTAAGAAACTCAGAGATGGAGTGAATATTTTGGTCTTGGATTCAAGCTTGGACTTCTTTGAGAAAAACAAAGGGAGCTTCTCAAGAGAAAAAGGATGATCGATTAGTGAGGTGAGTTTTCTCTACAACTAAGGAAGTTTTTGATCAATTTTGCACTTGATCTTCAAGCTTGTAGGAAAGAATGATTCAGATCCATGCTTATATAGGCTAGAAAAATGCATCAAAAATCAATTCTCACTTGACTTGTAAGTCAAAAGTGAATTGGAAGTCTACAAAGCATTTACAAGGAAATTTCTTATAATGCTATGGTTGTTAGAAAGAAAAAAAAATCAGATTAGCTCTTCTAGATGTATTGGCATTTGAATTGTGTATATATATACATATAGATATACACATAGATACACATCTACTTAATAAGTAAGGAACATTAATGCTTTCTTAATAACTAGTACCAAAATGACATGTATCATCGGTTTCTAAACAGAAAAAAAATGCTTAGAAGATACTTGGATTATTTATAAGTTGAAGGTATCTTAGAGTGCTCTACAGTGATACTAAGTTTCGGGTTATTACATGTAAGATGAAGACAAATTGATACGATGTCATTGATTCATAAGCAGAATCTGCATCTCCTGCTTGAGGACTCTTCCCTTTCTCAATTATGTTCATAAGAACTTGACAAGTTGGGCTAAACCTTTGTCTCAAATTAGAAATAGATCTAAAGTGTGAACTCCAATGAGTATCTCCAGCACGCTACAAGGTTCCAATTTGGTTAAGTCCTCTTCCAGTCTCGAGTTCATCAGTTGAAGTCAAATATGTAATTGTATGTTTAATTGAAGTCAAATATGTAATTGTATGTTTAATTATAAGGACTAAATCTTACAAATAAGGACAATCTACTCTCCACTTGCCACATGTCATGAGTTAATTTACTTTTTTACCTTTAACTATTTGTTTTGACTTCTAATCCCTTTATAAGGAGTAAATTTTACAAATAAGGACAATTTACTCTCCACTTGCCACATGTCATGAGTTAATTTATTTTTTTACCTTTAATTACTTCTTTTGACTTCTAATCCTTCTATGTTACTTTTTTCTTTTCTAAGAATAATTCATTTATGTTACTCTAAAACAAAAAAAAAAAAAATAAATAAATAAATAATATTTTAAAAACTCTTCCTATTACACTTTGCTAAGAGAGAGAATCTCAGAGCTCTTCGTCAAACTTCTTTTTCTTCTTTATTGCTAAACGTGTCCTTGGTTCAGTAGCAGCTTCATTTACAGTAGCAGGAGCAATAGCAGTAGCAGGAGCAGTAGCAATATCAGTAGCAGGAGTAATTAGATCTGTCAATCCATGAATGAAATTGAAGCCTCCAGTTGAATCTTAGATTACTAAAATTTGGATACAAGATTCATCATTTAGGATTTAGACATGCCAAATATCAAATAAATTTTGTAACTTGATACTATCTTCAATTCCCAAAATGGATTCTGGGAAGTTGCACAAAGATAACGCGAAATTGCAGATAGGTAATGCAAATTTATTCACATCATCGATCCAGAAAGAACAACTAGTAAAACAAACATATAATACCCAACTTAACAATCAAATCAAAACTAGAATGAAAAGAAGAAATAGCATCTCAGATTCATATTCCCCATAGGTTTCTTCATGGGCAATCATAGTGCAAGGATAATGAATTAAAGAAAATCATCACCGATGCTTGCTGAAATCTTTCTATAACCCAGAAAACCAAACAATCAAAAATTCAACTAGCAAGTAGTAGAGGGAAAACTCTTAAACACATCGGAGAGAATCATATATGTAAAATTTGGGGTTGGATGCTCTATTGATGGGTTCTTCCCTGTATAATTCTATTCACTGATACTTGAATTGTCTCCTTTTAAGCACTACAGGATCAACCATACCCATTAATCTGGTCTTTCAATTACATGTTCAGAAAATCAAATTTAACTTTTATTTTATTTTATTTTGTGCAAAACAACATCATTTATCGCAAGATATCATAGTATCATACTTTTCCAAGAAACCAACATTTAGGTCAGGCAATTCATCAAACACCTGGTGGGCATTACCCAAGCTCCGTAAAAGTGATGCACAACCGTAAAAACAAACTCCATTATTCTGAACTACATCTTCAATTGTAATGGTAATACTGCCATACATCTAGGCCTGTAAATGGACCGGGTTCGGATCGGATCGACTTAAATCCAAATCCGTTTACTAAAAAAAAAAATTTGATCCAAACCCGCTCCTTTAACCCGGTGGATCATTGATACCTCGATCCAAATCCGTATCCGTCGGATTAACGGATACCCGATCCGCTAATCCGATCCGTTTATAATTTCAAATATTTTTAAATTTTAAATAGTAATATTAAATTTATATCATAATATCTCATAAGATATTATTAAAATATTAAAATAACATGATCTACATGAAGAGTATCACCAAAAATAAAATTACATTATCAAAAATAAAATTACGAAGACTGCCTCTTAGATTTCTGCAAAAAAGTAATATTAGAAATCTTTAATATTTTATATATTTTTTAAAATAATAATATATTAATAAAAATAATATTTTTTTATTACTAAAACGGGTCGGATCATTAACGGATTGGATCGACCTAAATCCAAATTCGATCCGTTTATTAAACGGGTTAACGGATTCGGATCATTAACGGATCAACGGATCAAAATGTTCGATCCAAACCCGTTTAATAGCTACGGATCTGGAGCGGGTCCGAATCAAAATTCGGTCCATTTACAGGTCTACATACATCACATTACACTGCCAACACAAAGCAGTGTTGTTTGACTATAAATAAAAAAGGGTCAAAATGATAATTACAAATGAGGTAAAGTGCAATTACCACACAAGTTACCGTGTTTCCCCCACGATCACCATATAAATATAGAGCGATTTTTGATATTGGGGTTTTAGTCTTAATTTGGGAGGCTTCGTGTGAAGAATTCGATCGTAGATAGTCCTCATATGAGTATCAAATCTCTGTACCCACTTGATTATCAGTTGATGTTATATATTGGTGCTGAGTGAGAGTAAAAGAAGGAGAGCAGAGAGGGGAGAGAGAGATCTGAACTTCGGCTTGAAAGGAAGAGATTAAGGGCACGTTTACTTACTTGGAATGGAATGAAATGTAATGGAATGATTACGGAGTAAAAACACCCTTGTGTTTACTAACACATAAAGGAATCGGAATAATTCCAGATAAAAGAATTCCTGTGTTTACTAACACATGAAGGAATAGGAATTAGTGTAGGTCCCACCTATTTATCAAGAATCGATTTCTGAATACTCAGGAATTCGATTACGAAGGGGGGAGATGAGTTTAGAAATCATTCCTCCGGAATCAATACCGATTCCTTTCTTCTCTCATTCCACTTGTCTCCGATTCATGATTATTTTCTATTCCAAGTAAGTAAACGTGCCATAAGATAAGAATAAGATAGACGGATAGAGGACAGAAAAAGACAAGCTACCTTTGTTGTTTGTTGTAGGCCATTGGATATGAAAATTAACAAGTGTCTTAATCTTTGTGAAAGTTTAGGGGAGAATTCAGGTCTATTGGATATTGGGTCAGTGGCAATGTCAATAAATTGTGATGAAACTTGAGTATTTTGGTCATTTTTCATTAAAATTAGGAGCCAAACTTGCATCATTTGGCTTTTGAGCCTGAGCTCATGTCCTTATTTATATAAATCTTTTTAAAAGTGAGTTATCTGTATTTACATCTTTAGTCATGTGTTATTATATAATTTCAATAAAAATTACAATTTACTGACTGTACTAAGATTTTTGAGAGATAAATTTAAAACGACCATTTTTACCTGGGGTGTCCGAAACCCTAAACCCGCAAATAAATATATGTAAACGGGTACACCTTCATTCAGGATTTACCCAAAATAATCTCAGTTGGGCTTGGGCCCCAAATTATTTGGGAAATTGTTGTCTCGCTCTACAGTCTACACCTTTGCCTCAGGCGACCCTTTTCTCTCACAATTTGCTTTGCTACTACCCTCCGTCAAAGTCTTGCACTAAACCCTCTCTCTCTCTCTCTCTCTCTCTCTCTCTCTGTGCGACCCAGAAGCCTCGCAACTTTCGCAGCCATGGCGAGCACCAAAGTTCAGAGGATCATGACCCAGCCCATTGTACGTTCTCTTCTCCATCTCCCCCTTTCTCTGTTTTCTTTATTAACCTTAGCTGACAATTCTTCGTTCTGTTTTCTTGGCTTTCCTGGGGGTTTCGCTACTTCAGAACTTGATTTTCAGGTTCCTCCAGAGTGTAAGTCCCTCCTCTTTTTTTTGCTTGATTTTTTCATTTGGGTTTTCTTCATAAACTCGCATCGCATCTAGGGTTTTTTTATTGTTTGAAAATTCTGGTTTCAGAAAGCTCGAATTCAGATTTGGCTCTTTGAACAGAAAGACGTCAGGATTGAAGGCCGAATCATTGTAAGTTTGATTTTTTTTATTTTTTATTTTGCTTTCAATTAAGCTTGTAATTATTACTAAAGCTACGTCACATAAGCTGCATTGTAGGTCTGTGGATAGAATGGATGTATAAAGGCTTAGGACAATAGGACTCGTGTGCGAATATGTACATATGGTTGCACATATATTGACAGTCTTTGATTTGAACTGTGCCCTCTGAAATTGAATCGTTTTTTATGTTGGTGCAAATGGTCCATTTTTACATGCCGACATAGAGATAGTAGCTATTGAGGTGGATGGTAAAGAATAATTGAAGTGTGAAACAATCTAAACAACACGAGTAGCCAATATTCCATCTCTCGTTCATGTGAAACTAATTTTTTTTTAACCTTATCAGAGTCAGAAGCAATATGGCAATTTGATGTTAATCCTGTACTGTCATTAGTATTTTTCTGTTTTTAATGGAATCTTCACTTTTTCGGTTGAGTGATATATGTGCAAGACTAGATCATTGAGTTAACTCAAAGTAATGTGGTAGCTTGAATATTTCTACTGAAGTGTCCCACTAAATTCTGGGTGGTTTGATCGACCTAATAATGTACAAAAAAATTGTCTAGTGCAAATGAAATTTGGGTCGAATGTAAAATCTGTGTCAATCTCTTTTTCCAAACCTTAAAGTCAGTTTCTTATGGTGTAGCAGACTCATTTGTAGCTTCCAAATGACTCAGCAGTCTTGATCCAACAAGTTTTGTAACCTATAAGCTCCAACTGATGCAGAACTGGAACTTTAGGCTATTGTGTTGCTGAAGTGATAGCAAAACTTTATTGTACTTCTAGCCATAACAAACAAGAAAAACAAAAAGATAAGCTGTAGGATTAAAGTTGGAATATAGTAGGAGCAAATACAGCACTAGTTGGCATTTATATGTTAAGCACATCAGCTTTTGCCTTGTTGTTTAGATTGGTGTTGGGAACTGGGATGGGATTCTGAATTTTGAAGAAGATGGAACACTCACACGTATGTCTTTTCTTCTTGTGATGCCTTATACCGGATGTCTTGAACCATATTATTCCTGATTTCATCATTGTTAGGGGATATGCTTGCTGACTTTATTTATCTTCATTTGTCATATTTTTTTTGCTATAATTCAGTTACCTGTCTTCTTTAGTCCTATTTTCTCCAACAAATGTGAAGACATTTTGTCTCAATTGAACTGCTGCCACAGATAAATAAGGAAGCCAACATAATGAAGAGTGTAATCACTAATCAGCGTCCTCATATATGCACATTCTCTCTCCCTCTCTGTGGTCAGCATTTTTCATGCATATGTGAGCTGAGTTGAATAATTATCTTAATTTCTTTGCTGGTTGTACAGGGTTTTGATGAGTACATGAATTTGGTTCTAGATGATGCTGAAGAAGTGAGCATCAAGAAGAATACCAGAAAGACACTAGGTGAGTCCCCTCCCTCCCCTTGCTCGTTTTCTGTTGGGCCCGTATTTGTGTAAACTCTAAATTGTTTTGTTTATTTATTCTCTTTTCAGGAAGGATTCTTCTTAAAGGAGATAACATAACTCTCATGATGAACACGTAAGTGTATTTAAACCATCTCTCTGAATCTCGACCTTGACCTCTACTCTAGCCAACTCTAATTGTGACTCTTTTTCTTACTCTATGACTAGGGGGAAATGATGATTGATCTGAGAAATGATTATCAACATCCTGAATTTGATGGAGATCAAGCTATTTGGACTTTATTCTGTATTAACATGTATTTTGGATGCCAATCGTTTGTAGTAGTGATTGTATTGATGACCTCAATGGATAACTGATATCTCATGCAGAATTACTTTTGATATAATCTGATGGTCCTTGGCAGGTGATTTGCATAAAAACCTAGTATGTTGATTGCTTAGGTGAATGCTTGAATCTTTCTGCCCGTATGAGTAATCTCTATGAAGCTGTGTGAGATTGTTTGTTGTTTCTCAGCCGGTAGCATTTGTGTAATCCTTGTAGACGTATCAAACGGGCCGCTTTGGCACGACCCTGGCCCGTTTAGTAGCGGCTCAGCATGGCCCAAGCATGATAAAGGGTCGGCCGGGTCGGCACAGTCCATTGTTTCAAGTCGGGTTGGGCCGAGATATATTGACCCATGGGCTGGTCTGGCTTGAGCTCATTATGGGCGCGGTTTAAGACCGAACACTTATTTATTGCGGGCCAATTCGTTATTATTAAAAATTTTATATTATTTTAAAAGATACGGAGAACTCTCTATTAGGGCTGGGTGTTTTCACCCGATAGACCGAGAAACCGGTTTGATCCGGACCGAAACCTGCCATTCGGGTCGGGTTTGATAGCTGCATTTCTCGGTTCGGGCTAAACCGAACCGATTAAAGGGTTCTTCGGGTCGGGCTCGGTTTTCATATTAGAGGGACTGATTAGGACCGATCCGGACCGATTCTTTGTACTTGTCTACGTGTCCAATTTTAATTGGTTATCAACTGAGTCTATAGAGGATACCCTAAACTCACTTGCAGGTAATCACCCAATGTCCCAATTTCATTTCCAGTCTTCGACCTAAGACCCCATTCCAACCTCCAAGCCGTCCTCTTCAGTTCAAGAAAACGATCACCTCATCACCCAACTTCATTTCTTCTGTTCTTCACTTCTTCAATTCTTCTTCACTCTCGATCAATCACCCATGGATTTATCCACTGGAAAGACACCACAAACCCAATCCCAATCCTCAAGCCATGCCGAACCCAATTCAAATTCGGAATCGAGTAATGCAATTGCAAACTCCAATTCCAAGTCTGATCCCGACACAGAAGTTTTGATTTTTGAACCATCATTTGAATATAGCTGTTAGCTGATGATATGCAAATATTGTTTCTGCATATTTTTTATTTGCGTTGAACTGCCCCTTTTTTATGCAGGGTGGAGTCCTATGAGTTGAATCAATAAAAATCATCACTCTCATGATTCATGGAGTTCCTGCCTTCCTGGTTTCTGCCCTTGTCGTTGAGGGTTCAAGAGTCAAGCAAGACATGGCTTGAAGCCTTGAAGTTTTAAACTTTTAATAAGTGTTGTTTTTGATTGAAATATTGAACTGCATTCTATTGATTGTTTATGGCTTATTGGCTTTAGTTTCAATGCATATTTGGTCCATTTGGATGACTTAACTATCTAAGTTTGCATAGTTGGATTGGATGGCTTTAGTTTCAGTGCATATTTGGTCCATTTGGATGGCTTTACTGCTTTATTTGCAACTTTGGATAGTCTGCTACTTCATAATTTGTTCAAAATTGCTTCAATCTGCAGTCAGCACTATGCAGTGTGTGTATGTGTGAATCTGCAATTCTGCAGTAAGTGCAGTAAGCACAGTTTCTGATGTTTTGTGCAGCTCCATTACCTTATATCTTTTATCTGGGATTATAAAAATTGGAAGCAGGTTACCTAGAGTCCTAGACTGAAATGAGTGAAATCAGGAAAAATCAGTTTCTTGGCCCGAAAAACCGAAAGACTGGCCCGATTGTTTTCGGGTTGGTTTCTCATCGGTTTTAACATGCTCAAAAGACCGATCCGGACCGAACCGATAGTGCCGGTTTCGGTTTCGGTTTTCAACTTTTTGGGATCGGACTGATCCGAACCCAGCCCTACTTTCTATGGTGAGATAATGTTATTTTTTAAATTTTAATGTTTTCAAAATAATAAAATAAAACATTTATATCTTTGTTTTAACATAAGTATTTTTTCCTAAACATTTAAAGATATGTTTATTAAATAACATTTATATCACAAGTATAAAAAATGAGTGTAGTGTTGCTCTCCCTTAACCCTAGCCTCCCGAGGCTTGGATCTCTATTTCCAGTCGTCAAAAGCTGATCTCAACATTTGATTGGTTCATGGTGGCCTCAGCGACTATCTTGGTCGTCGCAAGGTAATACTGTGGCACTTCTTGGATGCTACAAACTAGCAGACAAAGGATGGAGTGCTATGGTGAGGGTTAGTGTAAATGAACCTTCTCGCAGTGGTGAGTTCTCCTTCTCTCGTGACCAGGGTGCGACCAAAAGCTTTCATGGAAGTGGCGACTGTATTTGGCGAATTTCGAAGACGGGTAGTGTTTTTCCAGGCTATGGTGGGTTGGTTTCGTTGCCGTCGTCAATTGCTTTTCCGATCATGGCTCCGAACATGTCTACTTTTTGTTTTTAGTTTGTTGTTTTTTGTTGGTAATAAGATTCTACTTTACTAAAGTAGGACGAGTCGGGTTTTGTGCCTTTGTGTGTGCACTCTAAGTGCATTGTCTGCCCTAATGAGGTAGCGAACTGTTTCCATGGTAAGATGGTCGCTACCACCTTGTGGCAAGATGAAACGTTGTGTTGTCGGATTTATTTCCGGTCCTCAGCATAGTAAGAAAGCTACTTTATTGGTTTTATGGCAATACTTTAACTTTCCGATATGCTACAATTATTGTAAAGTAAATGGAGTATTCAATATGACACTTTTTGCTAGTGGGAACATGTTTGAATACATTGTAGTAATAAAGACTCCTATTATTAATTGAGATATGTCCTCTTGATGCATATTGTAATATGGAGTTTAGACACTATGTCCTCCTTATTGTATTCAGCACTTTCATTAATCAAGACTTGAGGGCAGCCGAAACAGTCCTTACTTAAAAAATAAAATAAAATAAACAATGGTTAGAAAATTGATCTTAGAAAAATAGCTCCTAAATTAAGAAAAGTATTTCCGAGTTTTGGATAAGTAATTAAATAAAATAAACTTTCAATTACAAATAAAATAAAATAAAAATACTCACAATAAAATTTTAAAATCTTGGTGAATTTACCCAGTACGTACCATATGGTATAATGGCATAGTCTCCCCTTTGTAAGTGAAAAGTTATGAGTTCAACTCACGAAAGAGGAGTTGTAGCATTTGAGTTGTTTATCTGATAAAAAAAAAAAATAATAATCTTAGTTAATTTCAACATGACCCAAACACTGCCTGTTTATTAACCCGGCACAATATAGAATTGGACCAAAAAAAAAAAATCTTGGTTAATTTCAACATGGGCCTAACGTTTGAGTAAATGAGTTAACCTGAGAACGAGCATGATAATAAATAGACCGATCCGAGCATGGCACAAATCACGACCAATCCTTGCTCTCACAAAATCAAGGTTCCTGTTAGCGTATTATTCTAGTACCAAATGTTTACCTGGGACATTGCTTTTATTCGGTTGGACTTTCACTTAGCAAGTAGTCACCGGGATAGATCCCAAGAGCCACATATTGTGGTGAGTTTTAGATTGGGTTTTGAATACATGACGATATATTTTAGGGATCGTACCATACTCTGTCTTTACGTTTGAAGAGGCATTGTCCATATCTAATGTAAATTCCAAGCCCGTGGAGTTGAGCGCTGGTTTCCTTTTAACTTCAAACAAGAAGTTGCACGAAGAAGTTTCCTTCAAAGGTATACATCTCTTGTCATAGCTAGGTTGTTTTGTTCCAATAAAAAATACCCCAAATTTCAACACTCAATTGATTAGAGCTCCAAAATTGTTGATCGCATAGTACATATCTTTTTTGGTTTATAGATTGCCATGTCCTTAAGATGCTCTTAGCATAAAGTCCACAGTTAGGTCGACAACATGACAAGAAGAGAAGTTGGGAACCCTTTGGCACATTGCTCACATTCCAAATAACCTATCTCACTCTCATCCTCCTTTTGTTTTTAACACCAACTCCAAAGCATTTTGCATAGTCTAACTTATAGTTGAGTCTTGTTACAACGTAACAATTTAGGAAAATCCCCCTTTTATTTAACAATGGCTGGCCACAAGGTTACAAATTTCTTTGGTAAACACCACCATTAGTCATTGTTTAGATCGATGAAACCATTTCATACCTCTATAACCCACTTTGAGTGTGTTTTTTAGTCACAGGACACAGTCTCGCAACCTTATCTAATAACAAAAAAATCAAAACATCAAATGCTTCTCTTTCATTGATACTACCTAAGATAGGTAGATCTTTGAAAGCACCAAACCGATAAAGTATATACTAGACATCTTTTTAGCTTGTTTCTATTGAGCTTTGATCGACTCTAAGCATTCTTCTTATCACTTTAATTGACTCAAAGAAAAATGAAAGAACAAAATCTTTTGAGTTTGGATTTCAAGTCGCAATATTATAGGTATTAATATCATGATCTTTAACGTATCTAACTCACTTAAATCAATGGACGAACTGAATCTGTCCACCCTGAACCGTACAAGCTTTAAGACAGTTATTAATGCCTTAACGACCATCAATTTGACTGAAATGTTGCAGAGATGATCTATACATTAGTACCTAAAAACTGAACGGGTGAGATGTGGATATGAGATCGAAAAGTGACCATAAACTCCAACCTCACACATTAGTTTCAGAGTGAGGTCTCACTCTGGATAGAATATATATATATATATATATATATATTGTTGTGGGAAACAACAATATATTAAGATTAAAGATTAGACATGATGACCCATTGTTTTTTGGAGTACAACTATAGAGGACATCACCCGAGTGAAGTTGCTCTCTAGCGCAATTAGTGCATAAAGGACATGAAACTCAAGGCTCGGAGCATTTATGTCTTTTGACTTAACAAAAAATAGAAGAAGAGTTAGAATTGTCCATCTCTCCCACGACTAATGCTCGAACTACAAAACACTGTTTCCCAAAGCCTTAGGATTGTACAGTCGGTACGTCACACGAGCTCAAGAGAAATATAGATCGAGAGTCTGACTTAAACACTTGGTCGAAAAATGGAAAGAGTTTATCCATCAACCAAATTTCAAAGTATTGGATAATCGTGCATAAGAAAATGAGATAATTTATCGGAGACAATGGACGATGTTTAAGGTCTAGTTTGGCACAGCTTTATTGTGCAAAAGGTTTCTTAACTGTTGTAAATGATAATGACTATTCATGCAATAGGTATTGCTTAATGTATGCGATTGTCAAACTCGTAATGTATGCGATTGACATACTTGTAATGTGCGATTGATTAGTATAGCTATTATGTATTGCCTTTTGTATACATGATGTAACCCTATATATAAACCTCATGGTGAGATAAATACAATACAATTATCTAATTCTCTACAACACGTTATCAGCACGATACTCTAACCCAAGCCCCAACCGAAATTTCTTTCACCAAAAACTGCCGCAAGCTCCTAGCCCTTGCTAGCCATACCGTGCGCTGCTCCTGCAGCCCTTGAGCACCCGTGCGCCTCCTACTTCCCCTGCACCATCGTCGCACACCTGCTGCCCCTGCAGCACAGCAGCACACTCGTTCCTGTGCAGATCAGCCTGTTTGTACGCCCCGAAAAGTCTTGATCGGGACTTCAGATCAAAATCCTTCATCAAAGTTGTTCTTCTCTGCCTCTTCTATCTGACCTCCAAATTTCAGCCCTATTGGAGTCGTTTTGAGATCTGTACACCATTCGAAGTGGGAGCTGTTCAGAAGCGAATTTGCTCCGAATTTCAACAAGTAAGTTTTAAAGATTAAAGTTCATGCTTTCTTGTCTTTTAAATTCCTTTATTTTCTGCACGAGTTTCAATATACGAACATGGGTTCAATTATTTAATAAAGCGTAATTGTGGGGATTCACGCTTAACGAACTAAGAGTGTTCGTATGAACTAAGAGTGTTCATAATGCTCGGACTAAGAGAGTCCGTAAGCATCAAATTGTGATCATATAAAAAAATTATTGTTTGGTCTAATCCAAAAGAGATTCTTGGAAATTGTTTTCTTGGTAGCATAGCTCGGAAATCTTATTATTTTAGTTTTCGTGGAAGTTTAGCTCCGAAACTAATATATCTTCTCTTCTTATTTTCAGGATGTCAAATGAACCTAGACTCGACTTTCCAATGCTTGACTCAACAGGCTCGGATTACCACAATTGGGTAAACGATGTTAAGAATCACCTCACTTCAAAGGGAATATTACCCATAATCCAGGCACCTAACCTGGATCGTGTGTTCGTACGAACACCTACAAAGCATGCTCAAGCAGTTATCTTGATGCGACGCCATATGGACAAGGCACTCAGATTGGAGTATATGTCGATCAAGGATGCAAGAAAGCTATGGGTAGCACTAGAAGAGCGCTTTGGCAATGTCCAAGATTCCCTCCTCCCTGACTTGAAGGTTCAATGGAACAATATGCGCTTTGTTGATTTCAAGTCTGTTGCTGAATATAATTCAGAAGCGCTTCGCCTACAGTCCATGTTGAGGCTTTGTGGACAATCTGTCACAGAGCAAGAGCTAATTGAGAAAATCTCTCCACCTTTCCCGTTTCATCCGTTGTGGTATCAAAGAAATATAGCACTGAAGTTAATGCTGGACGGATCACGAGGTTTCATCAGCTTATCAATCTCATATCTGTAGCTGAGAAACATGATAACATACTATTGAGGAATTATAATTCAAGGCCCATTGGAACTAAAAGCGTTCATGAGGCGAATTATAATGCACCTAAAAGAAGGCGCAAGGAGCGGAACCCTAAGAATAAGGGATATGAGGGATGTCCATATAACCGCCCTAACAAGGAAGGAAACCGCAGGTTTGGTGTGGATACACGTGGTGGCAATGCCACACGTAGGAGAGGTGGTTGTGGTATCCCTGGTCATGGTGGTGGTGCCATGGCTCGTGGTTGAGGCCCCATGGGTCATGGTGGTGGCACCAACCCTCCTAGGGAACGCCCATAAAGTGCACCTCAGTTAAAGGGAGACAACCACAATGATATGTGTCATCAATGTGGATCAAGTGAGCATTGGTTCAAGCAATGCAAGGCAAGCGAGCAACTAGCTTCAAGATATAGGGCATATAGGGACTTGAGGGAGCAAGAAGTGTACCTTGCAGAAGAAGAAGAAAATGGTGGAGACATCCATCTCACCATAGAGGACTTCAAAGCTGATGATGAAGTGCACAAGGATACCGCAGAGTTTGATTAGATTAGTCCTTTTATTTTCTAAGAATTTTTGTAATGGCAATATGCCTTAGTCAATAAATGACAATTGTATTAAACTCTTTCTTATGTGGTGCACCCAATGAAATATGATGTCTAGGAAAGTCATTGAGATTAAGGGCACGTTTACTTACTTGGAAGAAAAGGGAATGATTACGGGGTAAAAACATTCCCGCGTTTACTAACACATAAAGGAATCAGAATAATTCCAGGTAAAAGAATTCATTCGTTTACTAACACATGAAGGAATCGGAATGGATGTAGGTCCCACCTCCTTATCAGGAATCGATTCCTGAATACTCAGGAATTAGATTACGAAGGGAGGAGATGGGTTTAGGAATCATTCCTCCGGAATCAATACCGATTCCTTTCTTCTCCCATTCCACTTGTCTCCGATTCATGATTATTTTCCATTCCAAGTAAGTAAACATGCCATAATGGTACTAAAGAGAGTCTCAGTCCACCAACATCTCTCTCTACTTTCCTGGTCATATTTTATTGGAGTTACCAAACGGATAGAGTGACTACAATGTGTTTTAGTTTGATTTTATTTTGGATTAGACTTTTTGGGACCTTTGATGTAATCATTGGCTATCTTTATTAATAAAGTATCGTATTATTATTCGATGTCATGGACATGTTTTAAATCCGAACTTTATAATTTTTCAGTATGTTTCCTGGAGAGTTGGAATGCCTTGTTGATAGTAGCACCACACATACTATATTGTGACATAGGCAACTATTTCTATGGATGACGCCTAGTCGATTTTCTATGACTACGATGGTTGGACCATCACAATTAATTCATAGTCGAGGACCAGCTCAATTTATGTTGCTAAATGGCACAAGTATTAATGCCACTGAAGCTCTATATGCTCCTAGGGCTGCAAGAACCCTATTGAGTTTTAAAGATATAAGAGCCAATGGTTTTCATGTGGAAACACATTGTGAGAATGGACAAGAGTTCCTTTGCATCACCTCTAATGACTATGGACATAAACGAGTATTAGAGAAACTTATGTATCGATCTAGTGGGTTGTATGCAACCACTATTCAAATTATTGAATCCAACCATGTCATGAGAGATGACTTATGGGATTCTGACAAATATAAGCTTTGGCATGACCGTTTGGGACACCCAGGTCGTGATATGATGATCCGTATATTAAAGACATCACACAAACATTCATTTTTCAAAAAAAAAAAAGGTCAGAACCAAAATTCGATCCAAGGTAGGGCTGGCGCCTCCTACCCCCTGCGGCCCAAAAGTGGTATTGACGCCACCAATACCTCATTGGTTCTTTTTTCTACTTCTAAAGTCAATTGTGACTTCGTGGCTCAACCGGATACTTCCCTGGTTGGTTCTAAAGCCCATCTTTCATTTTACAAAGCCTGCTCTTTAGCAAAATTAGGATCGAGACCATCCTATGCAAAGGACACTAAGGAAAATATTTCATTCTTACAAAGAATCCAAGGTGATATTTGTGGACCTATTCAACCAACTTGCGGACCATTTAGATATTTTATGGTGTTGGTTGATGCATCGACACGATGGTCACAGGTCATGCTATTGTCCACAAGAAATGCTGCATTTGCTAAACTCCTAGCACAGATCATTAAATTAAGGGCTCACCACCCTGATCATCCCATTAAGTCAATTCGTCTTGACAATGCTGGAGAGTTTACATCAAAAACGTTTGATGACTATTGCATGTCCATTGGGATTGAGGTTCAACACCATATTCCTCATGTTCACACCCAAAATGGCCTTGCAGAAGCTGCCATTAAAAGACTTCAAATAGTCGCTAGAGCATTGGTTATGCGCACCAATCTCCCTGTTTCTGCTTGGGGCTATGCAATATTGCATGAATCTGTGCTCATTTGTTTGAGGCCTACTGCCACTCAACCCTTTTCTGAGTCCTAGATGGTTATTGGATATGAGCCTGATGTCTCACACTTACGCATATTTGGGTGAATAGTTTATTTGCCAATTGCGCCGCCACAGTGCACCAAAATGGGTCCTCAAAAACGATTAGGCATTTATGTTGGATATGACTCTCCAACCATTATTCGTTACTTAGAACCCTTGACAAGCGATCTATTTACCGCTAGATTTTCGGATTGTCACTTTGATGAGATAGTCTTCCCGTCGTTAGGGGGAGATAGGAACAATAATGTTCAACAGGAACGACAGGAATTGTCGTGGTCTGTCCCCACTTTGTCTCATCTTGATTCTCGAACCGCACAGTCCGAAATTGAAGTGCGGAGAATTCTCAATCTTCAGAACATAGCAGACTCTATGCCTGATGCATTTTCTGATATAGCTAAAGTGACAAGATCACATATACCTGCTGCAAACGTGCCGGCAAGGATTGATGTCCCTAAAAATCATGGACATGGCGCCACCTCTAGGGGTATTGGGCATGGCTCCTCCACCACTAATAGTGATGGCAATGTGGCTCAGGCCCAAAGGAAACGTGGGAGGCCCAAAGGTTCGATGGATTCTCACCCGAGAAAGAAAGTGAGTTTGGCATAGAAAGATCCATTAATCATCGACATAAATAACCCGTCTCATGAGATATTCCAGATTATGGTTATGTCCAAGAGATATCATTGGGGGACGCTCCAATGTTAGAACCAATTCCAGGGAATAGGGAGATCTCCATGAATTACACTAGTGTACATGAGACATTGAATCGAGATTCTATTATCCTTGATGATGTGTTTGCATATTCTATTGCTCAAGGAATTATAGAACACGATGATATCGAACCTCGCTCCGTTGAGGAATGTCAATGAAGAGCAGACTGACCTAAATGGAAAGATACGATGCAGGTTGAATTGGATTCACTAACAAAGAGATAGGTATTTGGGCCTATAACGCTGACACCCCCAAGTATAAAGCCTGTTGGCCATAAATGGGTCTTTGTTAGAAAGCGTAATGAGAAAAATAAGGTTGTTAGATACAAAGCCCACCTTATGGCACAAGGTTTCTCACAACGCCCTGGAATCGACTACGAGGAGACATATTTTCCCGTAATGGACGTTATAACGTTCCACTACCTTGTCAGTTTGGTAGTTTCTGAAAAACTTGACATGCATCTTATGGATGTGCAAGGTTCGAAAAATCGCTAGGCGGTGGCCAGGGGACTAGCGCCCAGGCGCCTAGGCGGTTTTTATTTTCTTAATTTTTATATCATATAATTATATATAAAATATATATAAAGACTTAAAAAGAGTTTAAAAAACTACTTAGAAGAGTTTATATTTACTAGAATTTCTATTTCTTTTTCTTTTTTTAAAAGACAAAGTTCAATTCGTCAATCTTCTCTTTCATTCTATCTACCTTCCCAAAATCCCAGATCGATAATTCATCCTCCTCATCGTCCTAAGCATTGATCATTGAGATCTTTTGATCAATTAAACATGAGGTCATTAAGTGTTTCAGAATTCAAAGTTTCAATGAGATCTCAAATGTAGATGTAAAGATGAATTCCATTTGCTTCGAAAATCATTAAGATCTCAGATCTAAATCATTTGATGAATTTCAACACCTAAAACCGCCTAGCAGCCTAGGCGCCCGCCCAGCCTGCCTAGGAGCCCGCCCAACCCGCCTAACTCGCCCAGGCGCCCGCCCAACCCTCCTAGCGCCTAGGCGCCCACCCAGGCCGCCTAGGCGCCCGCCTAAATCATGTCCGCCCAATGCCTCCGATTACCCATTACTCGAGTCGCCCTGCTGCTGCCCAGCGCCTAGGAGACGCCTAGGCGGCCGTTTTTTAGAACACTGTGGATATGGTTACAGCATATCTCTATGGGGATCTAGATTTAGAGATATATGTGAAGGTTCCAGATGGACTTCAATTACCTAAGTCAAGTGGCTCTAAACCATGGAGCGTGTTTTCAATAAGATTGAGACGCTCACTATATGGATTGAAACAATCTGGACGGATGTGGTATAACCGTCTAAGTGACTACTTGATTGGGAAGGGATATGTCAACAATGAAATATGTCCATGCGTGTTTATAAAGAGGACAAGTTCCGGATTTGCAATTGTAGCAGTATATGTCGATGACATGAACCTAATTAGAACTCTAGATTAGTTAAAGGAAACTGCTAACTACTTGGAATCCGAATTTAAGATGAAAGATCTTGGGAAAACACGGTTTTGCCTTGGACTAGAACTCGAGCACCGTAGTGATGGGATTATGATCCATCAGTCAGCATATACTCAAAAATTATTAAGGCGCTTTAATGAAGATAAAGCAAAGCCTGTGAGTACTCCCATGATCAGTCGTAGTCTTTAGCCTGAAAAAGATCCGTTTCGTCCAAGGGATGAGGACGAAGACTTATTAGAGGCTGAAGTGCCCTATCTAAGTGCAATAGGCGCATTAATTATTGTACTTAGCTCAATGCACAAGACCGGACATCTCATTCGCAGTGAACTTGTCAGCTCGACATAAATCTGCCCCAACACGACGCCATTAGATTGGCATAAAGACAATCTTTCATTCGATACTTGAGAGGTATGATTGATATGGGCTTGTTCTATCCCTACATAGAGAAAAGAAATAACAGAAGTGTGGGATCGGACTTCACAAGGCAAAACGCCACCTTCTGTGCTCCTCCTCCCTTCCATCAAAATGACAACGATGTCTTGATGGGTTTTACTGATGCAGGGTATCTCTCTGACCCTCACAAAGGTCGCTCCAAAAAGGGTTATGTCTTTACCATTGGAAGCACTGCGATATCTTGGAGGTCTACTAAGCAGACCCTTATTGCTACTTCCTCAAATCATGCAGAGATTATCGCTCTACATGAAGCCGTGCGAGAATGCATATGGCTAAGGTCTGTAGTTAGACACATTTGAGGAACTTGTGGTTTAAAGTGTACCACAGATGAACCTACATGCAGTTATGAAGATAATGCAGCTTGTATTGAGCAAATGAAGTTAGGTTTCATTAAGGGCGACAACACCAAGCATATATCGCCTAAGTTCTTTTACAATCAGCAATAACAAACACTTCTAAATATTGAAGTGAATCAAATCCGTTCAGAGGATAATTAATGTAGCAGACTTGTTTACCAAGTCGTTACCTAAATCCACCTTTGAGAAATATGTGAATAGCATCGAATTAAGAAAGTTATCCGAACTCCCATAATTATAGAAATCAGGGGAGGTATGATGTCTACATGTTCGATCTCATAGAGTGAAGGACGTGTTGTGTTCTTTTTGCCCTTCGACTAGGGTTATTTTTGTCCCACAGGGTTTTTGTTACCTGACAAGGTTTTTAGTGAGGCAACAATCAAAACGTTATCACCGAGTTTGAGCGGCACAAGGGGGAGTGTGGAAGGATGTCGACTACTCCACATTCACGTGCGTTGTGCTCTTTTTCTCCTTCGACCAAGGTTGTTTTTTCCCCACAGGGTTTTTATTACTTGGCAAGGTTTTTGACAAGACAACTTAGAAGCGCATAGCAGAGGCAACACTATTGACATGGAATATACAAGGGGGAGTGTTGTAAACGATAATGACTATTTATGCAATAGGTATTGCTTAATGTATGCGATTGACAGACTCGTAATGTATGCGATTGACATACTTGTAATGTGCGATTGATTAGTATAGCTATTATGTATTGCCTTTTGTATACATGATGTAACCCTATATATAAACCTCATGGTGAGATGAATACAATACAATTATCCAATTCTCTACAACATTAACTTATAAGTTAAGTAGCAAAAAGTGTTCGGTGAAATTTTAAAAAGCAGCTTATCTCAAAAGTTGCACAATTGAGTTGCTGCTTATAGAAGTCAGTAAATAACAGCTTTCATAAGCTTAAAACTACAGCTGCTTTTAAATTAATCCTAGCTTTTCCTAACTGTGCCTAAAAAGCTCATACAACAATAGTCTAGTCTTAAAAAGTCTCGAACAACGTTAAAAAATACAACCCGAAGCCAGATCCCCAATAAAAGTAGAGGATGCTCATAGTAATAATGAGTGATACAGATAAGCAATGAGCTCAATGCGGGTCAGATTACATGCATTGAGGAACCACACCTAATAAACGTCTTGGACAACACAACACCACCACCTGAACCAACATCTTAGGTTAACCCACCTATCTTGAAGAGCACACCTAAGGGAAGCCACCTAGCCATTAACCGGACTTGCTCCAATCGGTTGATATACCAACACCAATAGTAGCATCCGCTAGTGCTTTATGCCATCACCACACTAGCACTGAAGTCCTAATATAGAGGTAGCATGCAACACCACCACTAACTGAAACAGTGAAACTGGAAGAAACTCTAACTCTACATTGCCATGACGAGGAACCAGTAATTATCAGAGAGAGAATCACCACCAAACTCCATCGACCAAGATTAATTGGGTAGAGACAAAGCCTTTTCTAGCGAATAAATCAACACCATACCCGAGAGAGATCCACTTCATTACTATCAAAACAACGCCTAAAAACATTGCCATTATCACCGCTCGTGGAGAAGAATCAAAGCCCGAAAAATACATAGCATGCCTGAATCAAGTTGTAGACACTATGCATGCAAGATAAACTCAAAGTTAAATCGCGGACAGTTTGCTGGAAGTAGGTCAGATTAAAAGAGATCATTCACTTGTAAAGTCAGAAAACATTATCAAAGGATCATCTTGTTAGCGGAGTTTCATCCAGTTTGATGTGGATACCTGTAAACAAACTAAATGAGGACTACTAGTAATACAAACCCAGGGTGTACATGCCATGTAAGTATCAAGCATATAAACACCACAAGCATCGAGGCTCAGAAAGCCAAGCATAAGTCAAATTGATACCATGAGGATGAAGTCTGCATCCAACTAGACAACAGAGACAGAGCTCGACACAAGTATTGACCGAGACTGTATGTAAGGACCGGTTCAGTAGGGTTCCGACATCACTTTAGTATACTAACGCACAACATCTTGTCCGGCATCAAAAATAAAATAGAAGCAAACCCTAATCCACCGTACTTATGGGATCATTAATTAGCATATAATGGTAAGTAACTACTTCTTTCCTACTATTATTTTGTCAATATTCATACATATGTATCTGACTTTTCATTGCAGAGTACATGGCGGGTTCCCCCAATGTTATCCTTTTGACACCTTGCGTATTACTCTTTGACAGATATACATATACACATCCACAGTCAGCCGTCTTTAGGCAATATAGGTGATTCTTAGTCCCCAACAGGATCGATACATAAACACAAGGCACTAGAGACCATCTTCGATAAGAGGTGGCAACCCGATGAGGCGAAGTTGGTGCTTGCGCATGAGGAGAGGATAAAAGGCATTGTATTTTTATTTTATTGAATCAACAATAGATTTTAAATTTGAAAAACTTAACCCTAAAAAAAATGAGGGAATGCCAATGTAAATTCAAAATACTCCAAAAAGAGAAGAGGAAGTACTCTTATTCTAAATTAAAATATAGTGGTTACAAATATCATGAGTCATTGATGCCTAAACTTCAACCGCAATGTTCGTCATTTTCTTCAGCTACTAATAGTTAACCAATCTTAAGTATCATGAAACAAGCTTACAATAAAAAAAAGAACCGCTCCACCTTCTTTCACACTATGTCCTAAAGAAGCCAGACTATGTGTAAGGACAATTCATCATCATATTGATAAAAGAAGACACCAAATTTAGAAGCCCAGTTCCCCATACTGATGTTATAGATATGATACAGCAACAAATCAAGACCTCCGAACAAAGACCACATAATAAAATCCTAATAAATTAACAAAGGGAACTACCATGATCCGATTTTCTCTCTAAGAATGCCGACTCTAACTTCTTGGCATCTACTGTGATGAAAATAGGGTTTGCGATATGAAGGTTCTCAACCCCAGCACCTGTATAATGTGGCCCCCAAAACACTAACCTCTATTGTGCTCCTAGGAACTCTGACAACCTAGCCTAACCAGCAACGTCCAATACAATAGTATAGTGCTTTGGAAAAACCGGTCATCAACCCCTCATCAACGACATTGCCAAATCCTTCTTGCCACGATGTACTTTTTTTTTTTTTTAAATTCAAACCAGTCTTTGACAATCTCCCTCTTTTTGGTCTTAAAATACATCGACCCTGACCGCACCATCCAATCCACCATGAATTTGATTCTAGTGCAACCTTGATCTAGTAACAAGGAATCTCCCGACAATCAATGCCTGGAATGGATCTCTCAAGCCTCTTTTGTTGCCAAATGATTAAAAGAAAAAACTTCGAGCACGAGCCCTGACTGGTGAAGAACCAGTGAAAACCAAGAGAACAAGTCCGATCTGGGTGCACCCATTACTAGCAGTCGTTGATGTGGTAGAGCCACCAGATAAGAAACATGATACCTATGGAGCCTAAAAATAACATGGCTTTGAGACAACCGTCTCTAGGCTATGAAAGGACCAAACTACCCTTAAAGGGAGCGAGCTAAGCTCACACCGAATTCAAAACCAAGTCAGGTCTGGATAATCTAGGAATCACCCTGGAAACTCCACAAGTCATGAGCTCCATCTCAAGCCCAATTCGCAATGGATACAGACCAAGTCCAACAGATGAACGCCATGTCATACTCTGAATAACCAAAGCCAGCGGTAAGGCCTGACACTTAATGCGGAATAAGCCAATCCCATTCGAGTTCGTCTAATCAGGACTAAAAGACTCCAGAACGAGTCTGAGTATGTGGTGACTTACACGCTCAGGCTGCCCAGCTAAGTAAGGAAGGCAATCTCGCCTAAACCACTATAGTGGCTAAACTCCAAATGGATCCATCTCATCCGATCTTATGTCATTTCAGAAAATCAGATCTTAGATGACATGGTAAGCCCATTAGGGTTATGTGCCTTTTAGGGTTTTCTTTCGACTTGATCAGGATAAATACACCATATTCTCACCATTTGAAGGTAAGTTTTTCCGAATAATGAGATCCATCTCAATCTACTCAAACTGACTTGACCGTTGGAGCCCCCTTAGCCGGTACCACACCAGTCCTCACTCACCCAAGGGTTTCAATTATCTTTTCTTTTATACGCAGGTAATCGAGTTGACAACGTAGACAAAATTTGGTTGCAACAATACCCATATGATCCCGAAATCAAGGCTCATGCAGAGCGTGTTAAAGTTTTCTTTATAGAGTTGATAATCAATTATTTTTAGTGTGTGTGATTATCCTGTTTAGTGCTTTATTATCATAAATTTATTAATTTTACTTATGTAGTAACGCTAGCTGTTTGAGATGTCCCCAAAGGTAATGTTTGCCTTTTCTTTTTTGGTCTGAGCTGTGTAATGTTTGCTAAATTAAATTTTTTTTTACCTTTTCTAAAAAATAACAATTAAATATATTGTATAATCTTTATTTTCTTTGATCTCTTTAATTGTATAATCTTACTATAAAATGTTGATCATGCATATAATATTGTGAATGCAAGAAATAAAGTCTAGCAAAGGAAGTGGAAATGGAGAGCGTTGGTGGTCCTAATTATAGAAATTGCCGAGAAAGAAACAACTGACAGATGCTTGGACAACTTGTCTACTTATATTTGGCACCACACTTGCAAGAGAGTGCTGCCTGACTCACTTATTAACCTGCTACACATGAATTCATATCATCAACCTCATAATCTATGCTACTCAAGGACAGTGACCATTCATATGTTGTTGCATTTTGTAAGGTACTCGGTTCTTTTTAGTTGCTACCACATTTGAGGAGCAACTTTTGAATTTATATCTCGTTTGGTTCGCAGAAAGAAAATTACTTCATTTGTCTTTCCCATTCGATAAAAAATTTAACTTCTCATGAACTTTCAATTCCAATGTTTAGAAACATAAGGAAGGTTATTAGGTAAGCGGTTGAAAAATTATAATTAGTACAATAAAATAATGAGATGTGAGTAATAAATGCAAGGAAAGAAGGGGGGAAATGATTTCTTTGGGGTATATATATGGAAGGAACCACTTTCCCTCTCATTTCTCATTCCTTCAAGAAAGTGTTTTCTTTCCTATTGCATCACAAGCACAAAAGAAATTGAGTTAATTTCCTTTCCGAAATCTTCAATTCCGCGAATCAAATGAATTCTTAGAGGACTAGAAAAATAAATGCGCCACGGAATTTATCTGTGGTTTGTGGTTTATATTAATAAGGATGATTGATAAAATAACTGAAATTTGTTAATTTTTTTATTAAATAAAATCAATGTGAAATTCACTCTTTACTTCGAAGTCGCACAAAATAATTATATCTCCAGAACATGCAGAACTTTTAGCTTTTCAAGCTGCTCTAGATTATATAATGGAACATGACATGCAACCGGTGGTAGTGGAGACTGACTCTACCAAGGTCCAGTGCCAACTGACTACTGCTGCTATGCCTAACACATCTACACTAGGAAGGGTGTATGATGACCTGTTGATGTTACTGGAGTCACAGCCAAATGTGACTATTGTGCATGCTAGAAGAGATGCCAACAAAGTGGCACACCAGCTAGCCTCTCAAGTTTCTTCTTTTTCTCAAGTTTGTTTTTATTCATTTCCTCCTCAGTTTCTATTAGCTGCAATTGCAGCTGACCTTTGTTCCATGTAATTTCTCTAATTTCCAATAAAGATTGACATCATTCATCTCAAAAAAAAAAAAAAAGTTTTAAAAGCATGTATTTGCCACTCATTAGTGATTATGTTTTAATTTCTACTTTGAGATATTGAGATCCCTATCAATGTAATAATCAATGGAATATATAAAGTAACAATGAGATATAATGTTTTGTTATTGTGTCAGATGTTAGGTCGTTTATGAGCATTGTTGATGATGTACGGCCAATTCTGGGCATTGGAGTCATCTCCCAATTATCTCTTTAGGAAATTAAATATTACCTCGTTGCTGATAGAGTTTTAGCCATGCTAACAATTCAAATTTCAAAATGACCCATTAAAGAATGAGATTGAAAATGTGTTTTCTTATTTTATTTTTGAATGATTAAAAAAATGCAGATTTAGAACCTTACTGAACACTGGTACAATGAAGACAGTCTAACCAGTAAATGGAGGCAAAGCAGAGGATTTGGATGAGCATGTACCAGTGTAGAAGGGAATAAATGTATTAGGTTCATGTGCCTACTGACACATATTCAACTTCCAAGCAGAAAAGGAGGGAAAATGAATGGTATAAAATGGAATACAAACTACTGCTAGATACTATACTCCTAATCAATATATAAATTTTGATATGAATAAAGTTGTTACGTCACCTTCTTAGTAATGGGGTAAAAAAATTATGCTCCGTTAGATTTAAGAGTAATTGAGTATAATTTTCTTGCTCATTTATTGAGAAGGTGAACTTCATTGCTACCGAATAAGGTTTTTCTTTTAGAAGAATAAAAAATAAATAAAAATGAAAAAAAAAAAAAACCAAAAGTTTAGCAGCGGACGAAAGCCACGACTAGGTGCTTGGATAAAAGCATTTCTCAGCGACTCAGCATGTCTTCCCTCTCCATCTATTGTAAAGGTGCTCATTTAGTTTCGACATTGGCACTAGCAGACGACAATGTCGCTGTAGATTTGGGTATTACAGCCTAGTCGAGGTGTCTTCAATCTAAGTTACGCGTAGACTAGCCAGGACCAGGTGCTCAGATATGAGAGCGGCAAGTGAGCGAAGTTCTATCAACACAATAACATGGACGTAACGTGATTAATATTCACTCCTCCAATCCATAAGATAGTTGAGTTATGATATTAGCAAAGTTACTTAGGTCCAACATATATGGCATGGTTGTCGCGTTAATCTATTTTTTCTAGTACATTTCCTTACATCAAAATCTTTGGATCTCCCAAAGTTCAGGAATATTTTCAATAAGGTTTGCAAGTTGGTTGCACAAAAGGATTTGTGTAAGTGAACCGGAAAAACACACGTATTTATAAGGTTTCTTCATAAATACGCGTGTCTACGGCTATTAGAGACGTGATTGGAGAGAGATCCATTATGATACCATGTTAAACAGCGACAAACGCGATTTGTGCTCCACAATTGTACCGATGTTGTCCTAAATTAACCACTTGTTAGGCATTCAGTTTTAAATCAAAAGGTCTAGGTACAATTTGGTGTGAGCCACCTACTTATAAGTTTATACTATGTTTTGTCACTTTTCTAATGTGTGATATTTTCTCTCCAACAACCTAAGCCACTAACCCTTGTTCCTTTCACTCTCACCTTTTCGAGCTAAGATGGATATGTGCATTCTTGTCTTTATGAATAGCAATTTGCAACTTGGAAGAAGTCTGTGATTGGCAAGAGTCTTAAGTAGGCGTCGACTTTCAAGAAGTTAAAGTTAATTAGCTCATACTTTTACCGGAAGCATACATAATATTCTATTTACATTTTTTTAAAGGATTAAATACTTGTTACTCCTCAAACTTTTGCTTGAAAAACAGTTTAGTCCTTCGCCTTTTAAATTAAACTGAATAGTCTTTATTCTCTATAATTCTCACACAACAGGTCTAAAATAACTATTATACCCTCACTTCCTCTCTCTCTCTCTCTCTCTCTCTCTCTCTCTCTCTCTCTCTCTCTCTCTCTCTCTCTCTCTCTCTCTCTCTCTCTCTCTCTCTCTCTCTCTCTCAATTGGTGTAGGCATACTCCGCCATTAGTGCAGACCATCGTCCCCGACCCGATTCCCCTATTGCCCAGTCTACTACGTCCAAAGCCCCTCCCGCAACTCCCACAACGGTGAGAAGACCACTATGACTTTTCAGTCCACCCCCATCCTCAGCCCCGTCGACTCCCCTCCCCACTCCCAATCCTTTGCCGGCTGCCACTCCAGCGACTCCTCCGCCATCATATGATTCAAAAAATAAACTATTTCCCAATTCCAATTGCTATACCAACATCAATCCATCACATTAACACCTCTACAGAAAGTGAGACAGGAACAAGCACTAAACTAAAGCCAAAGAACCCGACTTGGTGCCAGATCCAGAACCTAGCCCACCACTGTACCCTTAACCCTCATACCCTTCCCTCATCTTCTTCCCACTACCACCACCGCCCCTGATCGCCACTGCATAATGCCTCGGCTCAATAGGTCCACCGAGAGTACTCCTCACAAGGCAACAAAAAGTAAAACTCTTTATCCCTAATCTGAGGCAGATCCTGCGAATCGAGCTTGATTGGACGGTTTTTGGGGAGGTGGAGAACCCCCTCCACGAGGCAGCCGTGCTTCCCGAGTACCTTCAGCCTGAAGCGGCAGCGGGTGAGGTCGTAGAAGATGCGCGTGTGGTGGCAGGAGATGTTCATGTCGCCGCCGAGGCTGAAGATGTTGACGTCCACCGTTGATTTCTTGAGTTGAGTAGTACTCGAAGTCTTCGCCTTGGAGCTTTAGGGAGAGAAAGAGAGAGTTTTAGGGGTTTTGTTTTTAGGAGGAGAGAGAGAAAGAGCTGAGAGAGTTGCAGAAGAAAAAAAAAGAAGAGAAAAATTAAAAAATAAAATAAAATGAAATGAGGGGAATAATAGTTATTTTAGACCTATTGTGTGACTGTGTGAGAATTAGAGAAAATAAGGAATATACAGTTTAATTTAAAAGGCGAATGACTAAACTGTTTTTCAGACAAAAGCTTGAGGAATAACAAATATTTAATTTTTTTTTAATTGCAAGTTGTTTATGTAAAATCACTTGAAGTGCTTAGTGGTTCTACAATTCTAAAAGCACTTTTTTTTTTCTATAAACAATCTAAAATGAAGTCTAAGTCACTCGAAAAATCAATTGGTACATAATACCTAATGAAAAACCAATTTCTAAATAGTTAAATAATTCTTTTTGTTGCGTAAATAAAATAATTTTGAACTACACCGGTGTTCCCATCCTATTCCACATTCTCGCCACTCATTCTTTCCTTCTCAACCTCATCATGTTTTGCAAACCCTAATACATTATTAGCTGGCCTGGATTGGCTTAAACTCACTTAGAGATTGATTAGAATATACAAAGCATAAATGCATCGACGAAGAAATTCCGAGGAGGAATGGGCTAGGGATATTGTTCCAATTACTCCCCACCCAAGAGTCCACACCAAAAGTTAAATGTTCTATCCACTTTTGGCTTTTCCTACAATTCCCTTGTCTCTTTGTCTTAATGTAAGAAGAAAGTACCAAGTGGATGGTCTATGGGTTTGATAAGAATCCAAATACTAGTTTTGGAGGCACTTGCCTTGCAATCCCCACGATTACCCACTAAGCAACAAGAGAAGGTGTTGTTTTGTTTTGTTAGGACATGCTTGGAAGGGCATTGTTTTGCATAATAGCACCAAACTCAGGCCAGCTCTTATTCCCATCCACTTCACTTGATGACAAGAACCATCTGAGTGTGAGAGAAACAAAGTTAGCAAATCCACAACCAAACAAGCAACAAAAGATAGAGAGAGAAGAAAATCTAGAGAGAGATAGAGAGGTAGCTCTGTATTTCACAAATTCCATATTCCTCTGAACCCCCCTCAAAAGACAAACAAATCGATGACGACAAAAACAGCCTCTTGTATTGTCGCCAACGCAGCCATGGAAAAGTCCTTTAAAACAAGAGCTTTATTACCGTTTCACTCTTCTCCACTTTGCAACAAAACCTCACATCACAAACCCATTAGAGGTCTCAGTGAGCTTTTATGGATTAGAGCAGGAGGGAGGGTTTAAGCCAACGATCGAGGAAGCTTCCCTAGGCAAAAAAACTTTCTGGGTTTTCTTTCAATTTGAAAACCCAGTACGGAATTTGGATTTTCGTTTCACAACTTCCTCTCTGGTAGTTCTCTGGCTCTGTCATGTTATTTTTAGTTCTTCACTCTTTGATGAATTATCATGCACCATGGTAATACAAACCCACTTGTGTATCTTTATGATGATGTTCATGAGGTGATTTTTCCTTTGCTTATGGTCAGCCTCTTTTGGATTGCTGAAGAATGTTGTTGGAAAGTATATATATTTCATGTTCCTAATTAAAAATTTCGATTCTTGAGGAGCACAGAAAACAGTGGTACCTTACTGAGCTTTTTTTTTTTTTTTTTCCAACCATTTGACTTGGTTATGGTGAATTCAACTTATTTTCTTGGTTGAGAATTCTTTAGTTTAGTTAAGAATTGAATCATTTACAAGAGAATAGAAAATCCAAAATCATTGTTTTGACTTCTTACCCTTCTTCTCTGATGCTCAGAATCCGTTGATCCAGTTCCTATTCAAATTACTATCGTTTATGGTATTGTGTAATTTGTCTGATCTTCTGCAAAGATTGAAAGGGTCATGTTCATGACTTTATGCTCTGATTTATGAGAAATTAGATATCATTTAAGGTTTGATACTTACAAATTTTGGTTGAAAATAGTTCTATAATTTCATATGGTTAAGTACTTCACTGCTACATCATTTGATGAATTTGTTTTCAGCTGCTTTACTTCCAGTGCTAACTCTTGCCATTTTGATACGATTATGAAAATCTCATTTTCAGCATTCCATGAGTGTTCTCGTTGTTGATCAAAAAATGGCGCAAGAGGACGGATCACCTGTAACTTCATCAGCCATGTACTTTCCCGGTTTAGGATCTCCATACCCTTGGCTTTCCCCTGGTATAGGGTCTCCATACCCTTGGCTGAGGGAGCTAAAATCTGAAGAGCGAGGTTTATGTCTGATCCAACTTCTTCAATGCTGTGCTCATCATGTTGCTTCCGGTAGTATTGAGCAGGCAAATGTTTGGCTCGAGCAGATTTCTCAGCTCGCCTCTGCTGGTGGCGATACAATGCAGCGAATAGCGGCTTATTTCACTGAGGCACTTGCAGACCGAATGCTGAAAGGTTTGCCAGGTCTATATAAGGCCCTTAACTCAACGAAACTATCATCAATCGCGGAAGAAATTCACATTAAAAGGCTTTTCTTTGATCTCTGTCCCTTCTTAAAGCTTTCATATGTGATAACAAATCAGGCCATAGTGGAAGCTATGGAAGGGGAGAAGATGGTTCATATTATTGATCTTCATTCATTTGAGCCTGCCCAGTGGATAAATTTGATTCAGACATTAAATGCAAGACCTGAAGGTCCACCACATTTGAGAATTACAGGCATTCATGAACATAAGGAGGTGTTGGAGCAAATGGCCGCCAGGTTGACAGAAGAAGCTGAAAAACATGACATTCCCTTTCAGTTCAATGCTATAGTGAGCAAGTTAGAGAATCTTGATGTCGAAAGTTTACGTGTCAAGACTGGAGAAGCACTTGCAGTCTGCTCTGTACTCCAGCTGCATTCACTCTTAGCAACCGATGATGACATGACCAGAAGGAAATCTCCATTAGCAACAAATAACCTGCAAAAAGTCATGCATATCAATAAACTCACTTTAGGTGAGTGGCTGGAGAAAGATCCGATCAGTGCATATAGCCTGAGTCCGGATTCTTCATTATCCCCGCTATCTTTAGGTGCTTCCCCAAAGATGGGGAGTTTTTTAACTGCTCTTTGGGGCCTTTCCCCGAAATTAATGGTGATAACTGAGCAGGAATCAAACCACAATGGTCATACACTGATGGACAGGATCATAGAAGCACTGCACTACTATGCAGCACTTTTTGATTGCTTGGAGTCTACAGTATCGAGAGCATCAATGGAGCGGCAAAAGGTTGAGAAGATGCTTTTTGGGGAGGAAATCAAAAACATCATATCATGTGAAGGAACTGACAGAAAGGAGAGGCATGAGAAGCTTGAGAAGTGGATTTTAAGGCTAGAGTTGTCTGGCTTTGGGAGGGTGCAGTTGAGCTACCATGGAAGGATGCAGGCAAAGAAGATGTTGCGTGACTATGGCTACGATGGCTATGAGATTAAAGAAGACAATGGATGTTTGGTTATTTGCTGGCATGACAGACCACTTTTTTCGGTGTCAGCCTGGAGATTCCGGAGATACGATTGAAGGTTGATGGACTTTGTGGAGATTGAATGCTTTTTCCTTTATTTTTTCTTTTTCATTGTAAAGGATTTTAAGCATTTTTACATCTGCAACTGCATGGTAAACCTCAAAAGGTTTCGGAGAAATATTCTCTATGAGAGAACTTGTTTCTCTGTTCTAATTTTTTTTTCTTGTTATTTTTTAATTTTATGCTAGTTTAGATCTTCTATATACGCACTGATGTTTCACCTCTGGGTTTTATTGAAGTTTATCCAAGTGTATACTCAGTTTTTTTTATTGATAAGAAAAGACTTACTAAACTTGTAACGACAAATGCATACTCAGTTTGGTTGTTCAGCTTACTGTTCATGAAGAAACCAACTCAATGTTCTTCATCTACGGTAAATCGTCAGAGCACAAAACATTGGAATAATTCTCAATAATTCTATTCAACACAATTACAAAATGGAAGAAAAAGAAAATGCAACAGCGCAGCAAATGATACTTTCAGTCGCAAAAAACTATTTGTTCCACATGTACTGACTGAACCATGTGATGCTAGCTCCTTCTAGTAGTGCAACACTGACACATTGTACTGGACAACAGCATCTCCAGTCTTTGGATTGAAGGAGAATGTCCTTGCTAGTGCATAGCCCCGTGCATACCGGAAAGCTCCACTGCCTCCGACTATAGGCATCTCTCGCATGGTATCCATAAAAGGATTCCTCCCAAGAATGCTAAGGGTACTGCCATTGTACATACCCTCTATGAAAGCAAAATTCAGGACCATGAGCAACCCTGAATCATGTTGAGAAGCAAAAGCATAAATGCCCTGTGCTCTTCCTACAAGCTTTGAGCTAGCCTCTGGCTTTTCGGTCAGTGGATCGTCTGTTATGAAAGTAGTTCCGAAGCTACCAACCGACTTGTTTGGTGGCCCAAGAATTCTTAGGGCAGTTGGATTTTGGCCGCCTTGATGTCATGGAAATAGAAGTGGAGGCGGGTAAGTTTCTCCATTCTTATTGCAGATAGGGATAGAGGAGATTGCTCTGAGAATAGTCCATGAATTGTAGTGAAGGAGGTTGATAGAATGATGAAGCAGGCAAACGGGACAAACAAAGCCATTTTTGTTAAGTTTTGAGAGGTACTTTGTTAGTGATATATGTCGTTATTTATATAGGGTGAAAATAGTGAGGGTATTGAGTGAAGAGTGTGTGGATGGTTTGCATGTGTCCCTTAAATTATAACCCCCGTGCTTGGTTTCCCTGAAAAAGTGGCCAGTAAATGGAGGTTTGCATGTGTCCCTTATATTCTGACAATGACCTCTGCAAGGGAGGGTGCAAAAGTGGTTTTTATTAGCCATTTGATTAAGTTCAATGTTCGTCTAACATGGTGCCAGATTCTCTTGTTGATTAAAGAGATCTTGCATTCCGAAATTCCAATGCTTATTCCTAACTTAGTTGCGGCAAGAGTCAAAATGAGGTTGCACGTATATGATTAATTATTTAGAGATTGTTGAAATAGCCAGCTCAAAAAGGGTAGGATTCAGTTTTCCAGACTATTTAACATCATATCTTGCTAATCATAGCCAAACTGGATGAAGTAGTCTGTTTAGTTTGGTTCATTCTGCACATTTTGCTACAGAAGACACAAGTCATAGTAAACATCACTTCCCCCTTATAAGCAACCAACTCAATTATCAATTAATTATAGCTAAAACCATGATAATTAGTTTCACTTTTCTGAGAATTGATAACCTGAATTAGTAATTATTTCTTTGTTGCTAACTGGCCTTCATAAATTTTGACCTTTTAGCATCAATTGCTTCTTCGATTCATATGCCTGTCATGAACAATCTAAGGTGCGTACGTGGTCCCAAGAACATTATAGCAAAATTAAAACAAAGAATCGATCAAATTCATCTGTGTAAAAATAGAATCTTCCTTATGAGTTACGACTAATCTTAGATTTGTCAAATGTATTTACATACCACAGCCCTTCTTCAAAAAAATGTATTTACACTTCCCTTCAAAAAAAAAAAAAGCGGTTTTGTCCATTTACCCCATTTATAGAGATTTTTTTCCCACTTACCCCATTAAGTTTTTTTAATTCTCTTTTACCCAATACACTCCTCTTAGTTTCCCTAATACCCCATTAAGATTTTTTTTTTTGTTTTAATTTTTTTTAATACCATTTTACCCCTCACCCTTTTATTACTTAGAGAGAGAGAGAGAGAAAATGGAAGAGAGAGAAACCATAAGAGACTTCACCGAAGCCGGTCACCGGCCGCCGGATTCTGGTCATAGGTTGCCGGACATGTTTATTACCCCAATAAACATCTATTGCTCCCCAATGGATGGGCAATAGAGGTCTATTGCCCCCAATAGATGTATATTGGCCCCCAATAGACGTATATTGGCCCCCAATAGATGTCTATTGCCCCCCAATAGATGTCTATCAGCCATGTATTGCCCCCCAATAGCCGTCTATTGCCCCTCAATAAGACTTTCAATTGCCAGAATAAGAACTAATCTCCCTCAATTTAGACAAATAAAACTTTGATTAAAGAAAAAAACGAGGAGAGTACGTCAATTCAAAACGTCTATTGCCCCCCAATAGACGTCTATCAGCTATGTATTGCCCCCCAATAGACGTCTACTATCCCCCAATAAGACTTTCAGTTGTTAGAATGAGAACTAATCTCTTTAAATTTAGACAAATAAAACTTTGATTATAGGAAAAAACCAAAGAGATTACATCAATTCAAAACGTCTATTGCCCCAATAGAACCTTTTTTTTTTTTTTTTTTTCATTTTTCTTTCATTTTGGTCTTCTGCCCCATTTTATCTATAAAAAAAAAAAAGTTTGGGCACCCAGAGAAAAGCTCTGGGCACCAAATCGTTGTTATCTTCCACCAATTTCCCTTCTACCAGCAGCCCGGCCGCCACCTCCACCATCACATCAACCCCCACACCTTCCATCTGTGTGGGCCGGCTCCCAGCCACCTCGAAGAGGGATGAGAGAGAAAGTGCAGATCGGAGAGGGATGACCGGTCTCCGCTTCCTGCTGCCGGGACGAGTCGAAGGAGAGGTCCAAGCAACCGGTGACGGCTTCGTGCCAGAGAGAGAGAGAGAGAGAGGTGTCGGCGACAGAGTCGTCCTTCGACCCAGACCTAGAACCGGCGCCGACGATCGAGGCTTTGACCGCCGGAGCTCCATAGCACCAGCTCATCTCTTGCGCTGACGATCCATACCTGAAACCCGATGAGATTTCTTCGATCCGGTGTGAGAGCGTGAGGGACAGAGGCTGAGTAGAGGCTTTGCAGGTGGTAGTAGGTGGAGTTGGCGTCGGGGCTTTGCAGGCCGGGGAAGAGAGAGAGAGAGAGAGAGGGAGAGAGATGAGACAGAATGGCAGTGGGTAATTTTTTAATTAGTTTGAGGGTAAAATGGCGATTTGAGCTTAAATTGTGTATCTGAGAACAAAAATCTGTTGCTGGGGTAAGTGGAGTAAATTTTGCTTATTTTGGTGCTTTGGGTCAAGGACCCAAAAAAAAAGTATAAATACATTACCCCGGCCACTTATGTATTTACATACCACGGCCACTTATGTATTTACATACACTTCCCTTCAAAAAAAAAAAAGTGTCAAATGTATGAATAAGAAACTTTTTATTCAAGAACTAACCAAAATTACAAAACATGGGAATGATTGGTGGTGGACATAAACTCCCCACTCTCCTCCTTTGAAATCGAACCAGTTATGGGTCCGTCATTAACAATGACATCCATGAGCCAAGGAGGCACAACCCCTAACCAACTACTCCGCCCATTACCCAGGGCAACAACTTCTGCAACAGTATGAGTCGCCTTGTTAGCCGCCTTTCGAACTTTAGTGACTTTACATTTCACCAACTACGTTTAATGACCAAATGGTGCGGTAGTGTTTCATTTATTCATACAATCATACTTGGCTAATTAAACTCATTCTGAATCTTATTTATTTGTAAGAAAATAGATATATGCCCTACCTTTGATGAAGAACTTGATGACTCAATTAAGCACTATTCCCTTTTTATTAATTCAATGCAAGGAGTATACTAATCACATTGCTATGCAAATGCAACTATGCAAGTCATCATAATTATACAAAAGGTGCATACTATACTTAATCATTGATGTCACAAGGCATGGAGCGAAAAAGATTACAAATCTTTTCTTTTAGCAGTCGATAATCTGAGCAATCGGTTGATTCCGGATGAAGTAATGTTGATGCCATTTAGTAGTAGTCCCCATGTAACTTCGAATTTAAGCATGCTTGCTTCCTTCATCATTGACAAGCAAGCTTTATGTTGCCTGGTACTTTAGCTGCTTAGCTGGTCATCAAAACCTTATCGCTTCTAGTTCTACCCTTATGTTTTTCTAGTTTAAGTAAGCCTGCTAAAATTAGATTTTTTATTTTATTTATTTTTTAAATCATCTGGACTGTGATTAAACTTCTGAGACCTCTCTCTCTCTCTAGGGAGCTATGAAAATAAAGGCATCTTTCACTCTTGCTTTCTTTCTTTCCTCCAATTTGTAAGTATCTAATCAAAAATAAGATTGAAATTAAAACTTAAGAGTGCAGTTTGCAAATTCATACTTATGCGAGTTTAACATTCATGGAAATTAAACTCCACGTACATCATGATCGAGCATTATGAATAGTTCACAAAAACTAACTAGCTGATCTTATAACAAGGCAACTAAGAATCTAGCACGTTTGTCACCTCAAAGTAAAGTCCTTGAAGCCTTTGCACTGACCCTCGAGTGAATCTTTCAGATTCTTCAAAGTTTTAGCATCTTTAGAAGTCAATACGGGAGTCTTTGAAATTTCGACTTTCTGTTTCAGCAACCGATCAACAGCATTTTTATGTTCAGCTATCTTTAACTCACTTCCTGATATGGAAACACGAAGCTTGTCTATCCGCTCCTCCAATCGTTCTTGCTCTCTTTTCAGCTTCTCTCTACGATTCTCTGAAGAGGCTAGGAAGTCAAGTAGCGATTCATAGTGACATTTTTCAGCTGTTTGAAGATTAAAGGCTCTGTCAAGATGAGATTTATTGTCAACCAACCGCTGATGCTGTACCTCTGGAGCTATCTTCCCGGAGCAAGCAGACTGCATGGAATTGTAATTAGCAATATCCATCATGAGCTTGTCAACCTTGACCTTTAATGGTGAAGGATCAATCCCATACTCGGTAAAGGCAGCGATGAGTTTTTCAAGTTCTACTTTGAATAGTGGAAGGCACTCTATGGGATTCTGTAACACAATCTGCTTGATGTGTTCCAACAACTTCGATGTTGCTTTGCGGCGAATTTTAGAGATAATATGCTCTGCATCAATATTATTGTTTCTGTCAGATGAAACCTCCTTGGAACGGGATATCTTATTGGTGTGTTCCATTGAACTTTGCCTCATACAAAACCCTGTCGGGCAGGGCAAACATTGTCAAACGTTATATCAGTTACCTAGTTAATTAATGGAACACTACATCAAAGCTAGGAAATATTAGGGGTTTAGGGTTTCGGATTGTACTTACTTCCAAAGCCAGGACATGAAGCATGTACGGATTCTGATTTGTCCCCTTCGTCTTTCATGAGCAAGCTAGGGAAATGCCGTCTTCAAATTACTCCTTGTACAAGCTAAGGTAAGTCATTCACAGGTGAAGGAAAATCAGGAGTATAATTAAGGGGTTTGTTCATCTCGAATTGAAGCTAAGGTCTAACTTAGAAAAAGAGGAAGAAAAAGGATTTTGTAATATGTTTGTACCGTCTTTCAAGAAATAAAGAGGGTCAAATACACAATCAGGGTCTGCCAAAGGATCCAGCCAACTAGAGACTATGAGCTTGGAGGAAGGCACCATAAATTTTCGTAAGAAGATAAAAGCAACTTTCTCAATAGCGGGGGGAGCCAGAAATCCATGTTAGGAGAATCAAAGAGAAACAAAAATCTTTGGCTGGTTGTTTGGGTTAATTTCAATCCTTTTGAATTTGTTGGTCTGATTATATAAAAGTAGCAATGAGCGCGATAGGCAAATCCCAAACCCTAACCTTACATTAAATCGTATGACAAGAAGAGCATAACAAGTATTCTAGGATTGCTCGTTCTGCATGAAGAAAGCAATGTGAGAAACATCAGAAATATAAATATAACAGACGCTACTACATGTCAAAGTGATGGTATAACAGCTAGTACAGTAAACTGTAGAATTAGGATGGAGTGAACAAGAAATATTTACAATAACATGCAGCAGTGTCTGTGGTCTCACAAGAATGCTTAATAATCAGAAAATGAAATTAAAAAAAGTAACAATTATTTTTCTTCTTTTGGTCGCAACAGGATCGATGCGTGCTCTTACCATTGGATCCAGAAGAACCTCCAGAAAATAAGAAGAGCCTTTACTGTGAAGAGAATGAAACGAGAAAGATCCCAATTTGAGAGAGAGCTAGAATTCCATCGGGTATATGTATTCAACAAACTGATCCAAACTTGAACAAATTACCAAATCTATGCGCCCTGATGTGAGGACATCTGTTAGGGTCCAATTATTGATTTGGGCTTCTCTCTAGTTTTCCTTTTACTATTGGGAGTCTTAAGTAGCTGATGTCGTTTAGTTTCATTAGCTGTTGTCGTTTTGTTCATCGGATGGCTAGCTATACTTTGTGAGTCCAGATACTGTGATGTGAATATAGGACAAGTACGTATCCTTTCTCTTGGAATATCTGTAATATCAAAGTTTTGGTCCTTAATTGCCCCTGATGCCACATTTGCAAGAGAATCAATAAACTTAGTGTCACTGGTAGCTTCAGGGACAACTGACAACTTAATGAGCTAAAAAAGCAAACCTATTCTCATTCAGAATTGAAAGACTAATAACTAAGCTAGGCACTTTCACAAAAAAAAAAAAAAAAGGGCATTAAAGTGATTGGCCAGTGATAAGCATAGGGTGTGATTGTCTTAATTTGTTTAATTCGGTGAAGTTGCATTAAGCACACTCCTAATATCTTACATTAAAAAAACTCTCATCCAATAAGAATGGTTATCAAACCACAAAGAATGTTGCGTCTCGAATTATTTATCTACGTCCGAACTCCAGATGATCATGAACTCTAGATGATCATATATATATATATATATCATCAGCATCTAATACCCATTACAACAGAACATGAGTTTCAATAATCCAGTTCTTTGCCATGGCCTAATAACAAATAAGAAGGTAGCTAGTATAAGGGGGCGTGGAATTACTCCAAGAGGTACAAAGTTCACGAGGTCTGTGACACATAAACATTGTACTCAACAATGGCGTCTCCTGTATTAGCATCAAACCAAACCGTATGTGCTAAAACATAGCCACGAGCAAACCGAAACAATCCGGTGCCTCCAACAATCGGCATCTCCCTGACATCGTTCATCACTGGATTCCTCCCAAGAATGCTGATGCTACTCCCCTTGTACTGACCTTCCACAAACTGAAAACTCATGACCATAAGCAGTGCAATCTCCTGTTGTGCAGCCACTGAGTAAAACCCTTGTGCTCGTCCGATGATCTTCGATGTGGGATCTTGCTTTTCAGTGAGCGCATCATCAATCATCAAGGTGGAACCGAAGCTGGAGAGGCTGCTGTTTGGCCCGCCGATAATTCTGACAGCACTTGGAGTTTTGCCACTAAGAATGTCATGGAAGAAAAAGTGAAGGTGGCTCGTTTCTTCTTCTTTTTTCTGATCTGCCTTGAAGAATTGCCTGATTAGAACTCCATCAATGGAGAATAAAAAGGTGGAGAAGATTGTGAAGAGAGTGAAGAGAAGAAATGAGGACATAGTATGCATCTAGTCTCTCTAGTGTGGGTGAGGTATGGCATATGGAAGCAGATTTGTTGTCATTTTAAAGGATTGGGAAGCAGGAAGGGGGTAAAAAGTTACAAAAAAAAAGAGATGGTTTTAACATCGCTCAAGTGTGACCCGGTTGATTCATTTTTAATCAAACACTGCTTTTGTGTCGGCCTAGCTTTTTTAATTAATTTTCCGTTGGAGTTTACTTTCCATCCTTTTGAAGCAAGAATGATTAATGAAGTCCAATCTCAAGTGCATTTTTTAGCTTAGACGTAAGTGATCGATCTTTGTACAGGAACATACCATGACCCTGACTAAGCAAGCCATATAATCATTTAGTATATTTTTCAAAGACCCCGGCCGAAAGCCAAATTTACTTTCTTTACTTCTTTTCAGCAGTTTTAAATTAGGCTACAAGTTACAAGTAATGTGTTGATGTGTATCGAATTTACGTACATCATAGGTTGAGAAAGATGAAGTCTCTAGTGCCTATTTTTCATGTTTTTTCTTTGTGGGTAAAGGCTTATGTCTCTCTGATCTACTAGGTGGATTTCTCTTTTCGTGTTAACAGATTTCCAAGATACAGATCGACAAAAGTTCACCCAAAAAAAAAAAACGCGTTTCTTTCCTAGTACCTCTATTTATGATAATGAGTATCACTGCCAACTTTTGCCTTGTTTGCTGAACTTTAACATTAAGAGGCTAACTTATCGAGATAAACGAGAACAGCCAAATTCTCTTCTTTCATGATCTAACTTTTCTTGGAACTGAGTTGTACCATATATTTTGTTTTTTTAGAAGAAGAAATAACGTTATTCCATAAAAAGATTAGTTACAACTGTTGGAACTGAGTTGTACCATATATTTAAATAATAAGCGTAAAGGAAAAATATTTCAACTACCGTATAATATAGGGCCGTATGTATGTCCTTGCTCTTAGATGTGGACTTATTAACTTGAGGTGGTTAAAGCTCGAACATAATAGAGATATGGAATTTGGCATAAAGTTTATGTGAGACTTAAGCTAATGTTGTAATGATATTGACAACTTCAACAATGATGATAATTTTTCTTCTATAATTATCAATCAAATTATAATCTCCAATTGATTCATTCGAACATATACCTAAACATACACCATGCCAATGTGCTACTGCTAGTCTGCTACCCGTACTGCTCACAAACAAAGCTGCAGCTAGAGTATACAAAACCAAAAGATCATGCTCCTTACAACATTATGAGGACTTATTCAACGAAAAAAAAAAATGCATCCAGTTTTTTTTTTTTTTTTGGAGAAAAAGATAAAATTCATTCAATCAACCGAAAACCATACATTTGGGGGGGGGGGGTGGGGGGACATGAACCAAAACCCCATTAGGCCAATGGGCCCAAACTCTAACCACAATACGCCTATTTCCAAGGCTACATTGATCATATAACCCCGAAAGTTTCAGTAATACCTCGTAATCAACCGCCAAGAAGACTGCGTCCGCTTCAACACTGAGTCCAAAATTACAAGACCACATGTAAAGGATCGCTGGTCAGCGACTCGACACCAAAGTAAACCAGAATTGAACCAAATAGTCCTCGTCCTCGGGAATTGTTTGAGCCCAAAAGTAATTTTGTTGAAATCCTTTAGTGGGTCTGAACCAGTGGGCCGATATCTGCGGCCCAAAAATGGGACTATACGGATTTGGGTTGTGGTATTGCTCATCACGTGTTCCATAAGGAGATATCATCCTTAATTGAGCGCTCGTGGGGGCGTGAAGATATATTCGCAATTAATACATGCGTATCCTACTGCTTGCATCCAGCGATCGTATCTAGGATTCTCACAGAGGCAATTAATCCTTGCCTATATTCTAGCGACGATAGAAGAGGATAGTTATCGCTCATAATAATATCAATGCTATCAAGAGTTTTGATTTGATTCAAGGCCAATAACTGTGGCCCAAGATATAGTATTCCATTCCTATTAGGGAAGTGAATCTGCAATAAGCCTATATATAGAGGCTAAACACGATACAGAAAGGACCTTTTGACCTTTACTCTCTCTGAGCAATCGATCCCAGCGATTACAAAGCCTCCCCGGAGCAAACCCTTAACCTCGTTGAAACCCGGTGACCGCCCACCAGTCCTAGTCTCCTCGCGAGCCGACTGTCAGCCTCACCAGATCAACCCGGCGACCGTACTTCCCGTCCCAGTCTCCCCAGGAGCCGACTGCGAGCACAACCGCCACTGTTACTTCCAGCGAAGCAAGGGTAACGCCCTCGCAACCCAGCGAAGCTAGAGTCACGCTTTAGCAAACCCGTGCTTCTCTCAACTTCCCAGTGATTGCTCTGCTCGACCTACAACGTTGAGTATCGATTCGGTGAACGCAAAGAGACCACAACCAAAGCCCTTACCCGCGTAAGGCAGAAAGTCCTTTTCCGAAAGGCAAGAAAAGAACCCTGTGACGAGGTTGGTGCTCTCCTCGTCCACAGTGCTTGAAGACGAAGTCAGGTCACGGGACTACCCCAACGACTGCACCCCGAGGTGCTGGCACGCCTGCGCAACCACTCGCCCAAAAGAGACTGTTTGCACACCAGCTGGTTTTGGAGCCAAACATTTTGGCACACCCGGTGGGACCACAAACTAGGGTTTCTTTCTAAACGCAACCATTGGGAAGCCCAGCGATAACCCTTACCAAAAAGGTTACGCTAGCTGCCCAAAGCATAAGACCTCCAGCTACAGGTCGCATTCTCGTGCGGACTGTCGTGGTCTATCTGAGGAACAAGTAACGCAACGATTCTCTTTGCAGAATCAATCATCCAGTATGTCAACTTCTCAGGGTGAGAATCGCTCGGCTGCAACTGAAGGTCAGAGCGTCGACACTAATCAGGCCAGCGAGCCTGTCAATCCCTCCACTGTCAACACTATAGTGGGGGGTGAAGAGGAAGAGGCTTTCGTTTCGAAGCCTATCCCGGAAGGAGCAACCATCGATGAGACTATCGCGATCCTTATGGAGAATGTCGAGAACCATCGCAAGAAGATGGACGCGGATCTCGCCAGGGAAACTGCAAAATCAGAAAGGCTCCTCCGCGAGTTCGAGCAGCGCATGACTCTCTATGAGGAGAATACCAGGCAGCAGGTCACACAGACAGAGGGCGCCTTGAAGGCGCAAGCTATAACTATTGCTGCCGCACAAGATGAGCGTCAAAAGACAATTTTGAACATTATAGCGGATCATTCCAAACAAACCGCATCAAACATAGCAGATCTCCGCAAGGATGGGGCCAACTTGGCAACTGAAGTGGCTATGCAGATAACCGAATTGAACCATGCGAAGGAGGTGATGCACTCGGCTTTAGGCGATCCTAATACTATCCTTGGCTCTCTTGCCCAGCCGTCCAGTTCGGGCAAGTATGTGCCCCCAAATCAGCGCGAAAAGGCCAACCAAAACGTTGGTTCTTCGTCGGCTACTGTTGCTGCTACTCCATCAAAGAACAAGGAGCAGGCCTTGGTTATTCCTGGCAGCAAGGAAAAGACTGCTTCATCAAGTGGACAGACCGCCAAGAAACACCAAGTCGCGAGGGGTGCAGGGATTGCGTCAGAGACTGTGACTTTTGTCCAGTACGACAGCGACGGAGTAGAAGTGGTGTATCAAGAGTTGCCGGGAAGCTATTATGCACTCGACCAAACTGGTATCCCGATCAAGATAACCGCTCTGTCAAAGGAAGAGATTACCCCTGCAGTGACTCTCCAGCAGCAAGCTACTACCCGCATTGTGCAGGTTGGGGAAGGATCAACGATGGTAAATCAAACAACCCCTGGACAAACTGTTCACCGAGCTGCGGTGATACCTCCTCCACCTCCGGGCCCAGAATATGTGAGACGTGAGGAGGTTGAGGAGATGATCAGATTGGCAAACCCTAGGGCCCAGCCAGATGGAGTGTACGAGGGACCTTTCCCGCCAAACATCATGCTCGCACCTTTCCCTCGAGGTTATAAGAACATTATTTTTTCTACTTTTTCAGGGGAAGACACGGAAGATGCGGCCACTCATCTGGCCAGATTTAGGGTGCAATGCGGCCAATATCAGAATGATGACGTCCTCAAGTGCAGGATCTTTGGCACTTCCCTATCCGGCGCTGCTTTCAGATGGTTCTCCAAACTTAGGCCAGGGACAGTGGCAGACTGGCCGGCGATGGAACTACTTTTCCGGGAAACATTTGGGAATATTGAGCCTGAGGTAGATCTAGCCTCTCTTACCCAGATGGCCCAACAGCCTACAGAATCAGCAGTCTCTTATCTTCAGCGCTTTCAAATCCAGAAGGCCAAACTGAATGTCATTCTGCCCGAGAAGGAGTTGGTCAAGTTGGCGGTTAAAGGCCTGGAGCCCCGGCAAAGAAAGAAACAGCATGGCAGCATGATACAGTCGATGGGAGAACTCATCACGGAGGTAGGCAGTTTTGAGCATCTCATTCGAGAGACAGATGCAAGGAAAAACGCTTCTAAAGGAACGTACGTGCCCGGTAAACACCGTATGGTAGCGGCCCTGAGCTACCAGCCAACCACTTACGACCCTTACTATCATCACGTTACTGGAGAAGCGAGCCAGGACGATGAAGAGGACGAGGATAATGATATAGCAGCCTACAAACTGACTGGGAAGAAAAGCTCGTCTTTGAAACAGTTGAAGATTTCCAAGGAGCCTGTCAAGCTCAAGTCGATGGCCTTCACTAAACCGGAGTTCGCGACATATACCTACGATGCCAACAAAGCTCACGAGATTCTCGACGAAATGATTGCTGCGAAGATGGTGAAGACTGATTTTGGGTCGTTTCCGCGGCCAGAGCAGTTGAAAGGAAAGAAATACTGCAAGTTCCATAACCTGTGGAACCATAACACTGCGGACTGCGTAAAGCTCAAGGACCAAATTCAGGTATGGCTTAATAACGGTAACTTGCAGGTCGAAGCTCCAGTCACCGCAACGGCGCTGGTGGATGTGGACCCCTTCCCTGACACCGGAGTCAATATGGTCAACGTAGACTGGAACAGAAAGCAGCAACGGAAACCAACGCTGGATTTGGCCACGAGCAAACAGGGTCATAAATCCACCGCAGGCGAGATATCTGTTAAGGATAGAATTGCGACGACCAACCAGGCCTCACCTGTGGTTCTGTGCTCGCGATGTAAAGAGGAATGTGGTATCCAATTACCGCATGAGGAGGTCGAGCAGACATTTCGCTTTGGTTCCCTTCCACCAGTCAAGTGGACTTCCCCGTCACGGAACTATCAGCCTACCAGCCCGAGAGAACGGGAGAAGGTGACATCACCACCATCCCCCAGAGACTCCAATTTATTCCTGAAATTAAAAGCTACCGCGAGTGAACCAAAGCAGGAAAAGGTCAGAAGCGGCCGCGAGGATGTTTTGACTAAGCCTTATATACCACCTGCAGCAGCCAATCCTATCAAAGAAGGTCGATGGTACACCAGGGAAAAGGGGAAGGCAGTGGAGATTAGCCCGTCCAGGAAGAGGAAGCTGCAGCGCAGGTTCGGTGAAGCCAAGCGCACGCTAGAGGCCTTAGACCAAGGCCTGATCAGACCTTCCCAATTGGTCAAGTCGCCTGAACAATACCAGAAAGAAATGGAGGCGCTGGCTGCCAAACCACTGAGACCTCCTCGTGTTCTTGACAAGCAAACGGATTCGCTAATGGGGGCTTCAAAGCCCAGTGTGTTTTGCAGGATTACTAAGGAGATCTCACCGCCGCCTACCCGAAGGAACAGCTCGCCGACTCAACGTCCGCGTGTCAGGCGCAGGCTCTCCCATGAAACACTGGTGGTCAAAGCTTCGGTCTTCGACAGGCTGGGGGGCAAGGACAGAGTTGCTAGCACCTTGCAATGGCGACCCAAGAAAGTCCAAAGCATGACCATTCCCGCCCCAAACGAGCGTGGGGAACCGGAAAACCCTGAGCCGATGGTAGGTGAACAAGAACTCGAGTCACAAGGGCTTGAACAATGCCAGGTAAAAGGCCTGACAGAAGAATCGTTAGTGGATTGCTTGGCTCGGCAGTTCCAGACTGATATCCCGTTGGAAGAGCCCAGGATGGATCTGGATGTCGACGTGGAGGGGATTGATAATGTCTCTTGCAACATGGTCTACGTGCTCCCCGCGAAATATGCCTTGCCGGTCGCTGCTCAGGATTGCGTGGAGATAGAAGAAGCGAGTGCGCAACCATTGCAGGTCACTTCAGCAGCCGCAACACCTGTAGAAGACGGGGACTCACCAGAACCAGCGGGGGTTCCAGACAAGGCGTCACTTATGCACTTCTCTAGGCCAACGCCAGCCATGGTCCAACACATGCGGCTGCTATACATTACGGCAGACATCGGTGGTATCAAGATCAGCAAAATCATGATTGACACCGGAGCAGCCGCTAATGTCATTACCACTCGGACCATGCACTTGCTTGGAATCAAGCGGGAGAAAATCCAATCCACATCCCTTGCGCTCAAAAATTTCGCGGGAACTGTAACCAAAACCCTAGGATTATTGTTCTTGCGTATTAAAGTCGGACCAGCAGAGGGAGTGTATGCTTTCTTTGTGACGGATAGTTATGCGGCCTACAGCGCCATTTTGGGCAGGGATTGGATCCATCGGAGTTATTGTGTGCCGTCAACACTTCACCAAGAGTTGGTTATGTGGAATAGCGAAACAGACACGGCAGAGGTGGTCCCAGCAGATCCCCGTCCGTTTCCGGTCTCCGCAAATTATGTAGATGCCAGATACTATTTGGAACCTATCACTCCATTGCAAGTTAGTGGCATCGATGATAAGGGCCGCCCCACAGGGGTGACGGCCTCTGAGCTAGCACAGTGGGGTCTCACGCTCGCGAAAGAAGGCTTGGAGCGGCCTGGCCATGCTGTGCCCAAACCTTTAACTGATTAATGGATTACGACCTCACTGAAGAGGGAATAGAAGCCTTCCACTCGATACACGAACGATTGTCATCATACATGGTGGAAAAAGAGACTTACGATCGCATTGCGACCTTAGAGGTCGTTGATGAAGAACTTGCTGATCCGGAGGACGAAGAGGAAGTCCATATTCAGCTCGCTCCTGCGGCGTTGGACGATACACCTCCCAAGGTTAAAGACCCTACTGAGAAAGTTAACCTGGGTACTGAAAGCAAGCCTATGGAAGTGTCCATCAGTGCTTACCTAGAGCCTGATGAGAAACAGAGGCTCATCGAACTATTGCTAGAGTTCAAGGATTGTTTCGCGGAGAAGTATGAGGACATGCCCGGCCTGTCACCAGACTTGGTTTGTCATCAATTACCAACCCTTGCTGACAAGAGGCCGGTCAAGCAGGAGCCTCGACATATGAACTCAGAGACCCAGATTCTGGTAAAAGAAGAGGTAGAGAAAATGCATAAGTCAGGCATTATAAGGGTTGCTAAGTATAATCAGTGGCTATCTAATATAGTGCCTGTCCGGAAGAAAAATGGCAAGATAAGAGTCTGCGTTGATTATAGAGACTTGAATCTTGCTACACCTAAAGACGTTTACCCCATGCCAGTCGCGGATATGTTGGTAGATGCGGTGGCAGGCCATGAATTGCTATCCTTCATGGACGGTACTGTAGGGTATCACCAGATTCCGGTCGCTGAAGAAGACAGACACAAGACTGCTTTCCGCTGCCCTGGTTTTGCGGGGGTTTTCGAATATGTGGTCATGCCTTTTGGACTGAAGAACGCCGGTGCGACGTATCAAAGAGCCATGAATCTGATCTTCCACGACATACTTGGGAAAGTTTTAGAGATATACATTGACGACGTAGTCGTCAAGTCTCAGCAGAAAAGGGATCACATCGCGGATCTCAGGAAAGTGTTTGAGCGCATGCGCAGACATAAACTCAAAATGAACCCGGCCAAATGTGTGTTTGGGGTTCAAGCAGGGGACTTTCTGGGGTTTGTAGTCCACCAGCGAGGAATTGAGGTCCCAGAGGACAAGGCAAGCGCAGTCATTAATGCATCTCCCCCACGGACGAAGAAGGAACTACAGCGTCTTTTGGGTAAGATTAATTTTCTAAGGCGTTTCATCTCTAATTCTGCAGGGAAAATCCAGCCCTTGTCCCCTCTGCTGAGACTACAAGGTCAGAATGAATTTGTGTGGGAACCCAAACATCAAGAGGCTTTCGACAGTATTAAGGCCTATCTGGCCAACCCACCAGTCTTGGTTCCACCTAGAACCGGGGTCCCGTTAAAGCTGTACATCTCAGCAGCCGACGCCTCCATTGGTAGCCTGCTCGCTCAGGATGATGAGGACGGTGTCGAGCACGCTATATTTTATCTCAGCCGTGTACTAACAGATTGCGAGACAAGGTACACCCCTATGGAAAAGCTGTGCTTAACCCTATACTTTTCGGCGTGCAAGTTGCGACATTATATGTTATCCTTTACTACGTGCATCATCGCTCAGACCGATTTGGTCAAGTACATGTTGTCCCGGCCTATCTTGAGAGGCCGCATTGGCAAATGGGTATTGGCACTTTCGGAGTTCTCGCTCCAGTATGTACCCCAGAAAGCGGTCAAAGGGCAGGCTATCGCAGATTTTCTAGCACATCATCCTCCGCTAGAACTACCCGTACTGAAAGAGTTGGAAATTGCTTGCAACACCGCGGCTCGACCAGATAAAGTATGCATCCCGGAATACGAGGTCTGGTCTCAGGCTACCATCTCTTTACAGCCCTGGGTGTTATTCTTTGATGGCTCAAGAACGGACGCTATGGCTGGCGCGGGGATTGTTTTGGAAAACCCGGCAGGTGATCGTTTCTCTTATTCTTTCCAGCTCACGTTCCAATGTACTAATAATCAGGCTGAGTATGAAGCTCTTATCATTGGACTCGAAGTCTTGTTGGAAATGGGCGTCCGGGACGTTCAGATTTGCGGCGATTCTCAGCTCGTTATCAATCAACTTCTGGAGAAATATCGCTGTACGAGTTGGCTGCTCATCCCATACTTGAATCGCGCCATTGAACTTTTGGCCCAATTTACAGAAGTCGACATGGAACACATACCACGTGAACGTAACTTTGCTGCTAATGAGCTAGCTCAGCTGGCTACAGGCATTACCTTGAAGTATGGAGTGCGTGAGCGCATTCTGAAAGTTGAGCGTCGCACATTACCTTCGTGGCTTGCTCGACCTGATCCTCCAGATGACCCCGTGGTCGCGGTACTGGAGCCCATTGATGTCGATTGGCGGATCCCACTGATTGAGTACCTCAAACAACCAGACTCCAGCGCTGATAGGAAGATTCGTTTCCTCGCATTGAATTACTTCCTTAGAGGTGATGAACTGCGCAGGCGTGGAGAAGATGGTATAGACTTTCGATGTGTCTACGGTTGCGAAGCTAAGAGACTGATGCGCGAGGTGCACACGGGGTTACAGTTTATCTCATCAAGCTGGACCTAAGATGCGTTGGCTCATCCGACGTCATGGTTATTATTGGCCCAGCATTTTGAAGGATTGTATTGCATTCGCCAAAGGCTGTGCGGACTGTCAAGCACACGGTCCTGTCCAGCATGTTCCTAACATTCCTATGCAACCCATCATTAAACCCTGGCCTGCGCGAGGCTGGGCGCTGGACTGGATTGGGATGATCCATCCTCATTCTTCCCTACAGCACAAGTTTATCATCGTCGCCACTGATTACTTCACGAAATGGGTTGAAGCAGAGCCTCTGAAGGAGGCCTCCGGTGCTACCATTCGCCAGTTTATTTTCCGTAATATTCTTTGCAGGTTTGGTATCCCTGAAGTGCTGGTGTCGGACAGGGGGGCAGCGTTCATGGGAGGCCCTGTTGAGGAACTGGTGAATGATTTCGGTATTCAATTCATACATAGTACTCCGTACTATCCTCAATCTAATGGTCAGGCGGAGGCGAGCAACAAGACAATCATCACCTTATTGAAGAAGATGCTGGTGGAGAATCCTCGACAGTGGCATGATACTTTGTACGAGACACTTTGGGCCTATCGTACTTCTAAACGTAACCCTACCTCCACGACGCCATACGCGCTTATGTTTGGACATGACGCTGTCTTACCATTAGAAATTAATGTTCATTCCCTACGGGTCCAAGAACAGCATCATTTGATTGGCGAGGATTATGTTCAAGCAATGTGGCAGGAGCACGAAGATTTAAGCGAGCAGCGCTTGGCCGCTTTGGATAATTTGGTGATGGAAAAACAGCGTATCGCCCGCTCCTATGATAAGAGGACGCGGGGTCGCAGTTTCAAAGACGGTGACCTTGTTTGGAAGGCCATTTTACCCTTAGGTGAAAAGGTAACCGGTCGTGGAAAATGGACGCCGCGCTGGGAGGGGCCCTTTGTTATCCACCGCATATTGGAGCGCGGCGCTTTTCACCTCAAAGACATCGACGGTGATATCCATCGCAACCCTATTAACGGTCGTTTTCTGAAGAAATATTATCCAAGTGTCTGGGAGTTCGACGATCCTCCAGACCCTGTTCTTGCTCCGGCTGGGGGGCAACCTTAATCTTCATCGGCTCGCAGCGTTATGCTTATTCGGCCTTTTCTCTGTGGTCTTGTGTTTTTGTATCTACTCCCCGCTAAACATTGGGGGGCACCTCAGTATCTATTAAGGCCTATACAAGAGGCTTTATTTTTGTGGACTATTTTTGTATTTTTGTAAGAGCCTGTACAAGAGGTTTTTGTTAATTATAGTCCATGTAACCAGTTACTCAGCTTTATTTTATTCATTGTCTTGACAAAACGTGTTAAGAGTAAATACAAAGGCCTATACAAGAGGCCTTATTTTTGACTATTTTTTGCTCTGTTTTTTTGTTTGTACAGATTTTTGAGTAAATCAAGCATTTTATTCATAGAGTGGCTTTGCGGCCAGAGGCATACAACAGAATAGAGCAATACAGTTTCACATGCGATTACAAAAGGCGCTACGGACATAAAAGCTTAAAGTGTTCGTCGTGGCCGTGTGGAGAAGGATCTGGACACTACCGCCTCAAAGCATTCTTCCCCCTACGATCAGATCCTCCTCCCATCTAAGTCGCCGCTGCTGTCATCGGTACTGGAGGAAGAGGGGAAAAAGAGAACCTTCATCCCCCTTCCTGGGGCCTCTCCTCCAGGCAGGAATTGGGCTCCAGAGCAGGCGCGACTCACAACCACATCTACCTCCTGGGGTAAATCAGAAAGTGCGTGCCCAGGCCCCAGAGGTAGACCGCGGAGGCAGAAAGGTAAGCCTCAAAGTGGCCTTCCTCCCTTCCTCCGCTTGCTCCGCGCGGGCAGTCTGAAAAGTTGGACTCCTCAGAATGTGGTTCTGCCGCGTTAGGAGCGCGGCATGTTCTTCGGTTTAACTGAGGCTGGCAAGTTCATCCAGGTTCTCAGTAACCAAAGACATGCCGCCGGACCTGAGATTAAGCCATGAGGCCTAACCAGGTCTTGAGATTAAGCCATGAAGCCTAGGAATCTGTGGCTAAGGGTGAGATTATGGTGGGAAGATTTTAGAAACTGGAGAAAAAGTAACAGGGCGTGCGAGTTTATCCTTGGAAGAAACATGGTGGTATGGTCATCGCTCTTCTTTGAATGCTGGTATTTATAGGATGGATCTCACACCGTGCGATAAGCAGTTGAGGCGCTTTCAACGCCATCAATGAGAGAATCAATGCGGGTAAATGCGATGATCTCAGAAATGGAAGATGTTGAAAACGCGTGGGAAGCAGGACGGTCTCCAAGGAAGCAACCGCCCAAAATGGGATCGTTTTTTCAACGGTCTTGCTTTTCATTAATTGGCAAACCTTAAATGATATTTGGGCCGAGCAAAAGGGACTAAATATTGTATATATTAAAAATATCTCTATACAAAGTAAAATGGGCCTAAAACAAGAGGCCTAAAGTTTTCGACCCGCATGGGTCAAGCGAAGCAAGTGCTCGTCCAGACGAAAGCTAGCGTCGGCAGCAGCGCGCTCCGCTTGTCGAACCGCTTCGCGTGCTTGAGCCAGGTTTTGAGACATCGCCTCTAGCGCCGTTAAAGGCTGTTCTATCTGAGGCTCCTCTTGCGCCAGTTGGGCCGTGACCGTCACTAATTGGGCCTTGGCTTCGATTAGTTGGGCTTGGAGGTCCTGAATGTGGGTCCGAAGGTGGTTCTGTGAGATCCTCAGATCCCTGACACGAATCGCTCGATCGCCTAGAGAGTCGCGAGATACCTCTGCTTGTTGTGCAAGGCCGCGATAGTGAACCTGAACCTGCCTGGCCTGTGCGGTCACGGTCGTCCTTTCATTGATCCGTGCAGGAAGATTTTGCAAGAGCTCATATATTTCAACAAATTCATCTTCAGGGATGGTACGTTCGCGGCGAAGTACCATCAAATATTCTTGAGCTCTGGCGGCCGCGCCCGGTAGTAAAATGTCAGGACCCAGGAGTCGCTGCAGATTGTTCCTCGCTTCATCTGCGACCCCTGGAGGAGCCACTTCGAGTATGCGAACAAGTCTCTCCAGCCTATTAGGAGGCTCAGGAGGAGGAACTTCAGCGATGAGGTCGGCATCAGCGACAGCAGCAGCAAGGCCGACTGGCGGCTCGATGACAGGGGCTGCGACTTGTTCTGGTACGGCATTTATGTCAGCACCTATTTCTGGGGCCTGGGGGGCAGGTTCTTGATTTTCCATGCCCTCATCAGCGGGCTCAGCAGGGTCAGCGACAGCGACCTCCTCAGCAGAGACGTCACTCTGCGATAAAGAAAAGACGGTCAGGTATACACAGAAGAACAAGGATTAAGGCACTAGTTTTCAACTAAGAATACCTCTGCGACGGGACCCTCGTCTGAGACATTTACTGGTGCGGATTCTTGAGCTTCCTCTTCAGGATTGTGATCAGGTGACGCCAGCGCTGGTGGTTGTGTAGCGATCGGAGCCTCATTTGGTGCGTCCTGAAGGGGTGCATTCTCTTCTGTTTCATCGGAACTATCCTCTATGATCTGCACAGGAATAGAGGCGGAGCCACCATCAGCGCTGACAGGAGGTGGAAGATTTTCAGGTCCCACAGGCGTTGGCGCTCGTGAAGCAGTTGTTCCTTGAGTGGCAGCTGAAGAACCTTCCCCAATATATGTAGATGACCTATGGCGAACCTGTAAAGAAGAAGAGTGTGAGATATGGGCAGAAACAGGGATAATTTCTAACATAGGCTCTTTGCCTCTTACCAGCCGGTCAGCCATTGGTTCATCTCCTTCCCAGGGGTCGGCATGAGTATCTGAGCGACTGCGCTTGCGGGCTATAGCAGCCATAACCTGTGAGAAGCAAGAGGTTAGCATTTAACTCACAAAGTTGAGCCTGAAGACAGAGGGTTCTTACGGTTTGTGGGTCATCATCATCTGAAGAAGAAGAAGAATCCTCAGCTGTAGCTTCAGCAAGTACTGCCTTCTACTTTCCAGTTTGTCCAGCGGCCGGTGAAGCCTCGTTTGTGCGGCGGCCAGGGCGCGGCGCACTCCCCTAGTACCAACAAGTGTGAGTAAAGGAGGAAACAATGAAGGAGTTTGCAGCGATTAGAGTTGCAATACTTACTTCTTGAGGTGGTTCACGAATTATGATGCCAGCCTGGGCCGGGCGAGGAGCTCGCGTAGGTCTGATCACTTGAAGGGGTCGAGGCCTGTTGGCGTCTTCAGAAAAGCGAGCGAGCACTTCAATATCAGTGGGGTATGGTTTCCTGAGCTCGCCAAAGAGAGTAGCGAAGAGTTCATCATCTGGCTGAGTCCAGCAGTTTACAGAGACTTCTCTCCACCAAATTTCATACCCTTCTTCGGTTCCATCTACAGCATCGAGGCTTCGGGCCCAGTCGGGGAGGTCGACCAGCGCGAGCATACTTTGCGTCGGCAGGGGCCCGGAAGGTGGACCAAATCTTCGCCAGGAAGTGTTATAATTCTAGGCATCATACAGAGGGACTGGTACCAATTGGGCAAGGCCAAATTGGCGGGCGAAATGATTAGGAGCATAGAGCTCATAGCTGAGTTCCTCGGCGGCAATCCGGATGTCTGAACAGGAGATGGCGCGGCGGAACGCCAGGCGAGCGCGGTCGGGATAACGAGGATCGCTAGGGAGAAAGCCATATTGTAGCACAGAGGGGAATCTTCTTCCCAGAATTAAATCACAGTATGGCATGTCGTCCAGCAAGTACAGATAAGAAAATCATTCAGAGTAAGGGGGAGATGAGTACTTGTCCTCGTGGCAAAACCATCGACCTAACAATTGATCGGCCGGCGGGGATTGCGGGATATCTTCACGGCGGAAGAATGGGAAGTAGGTCTGGATCCAGAAGTCCAAAATCCAGAAGGGTCCGGAAATGTTGATCTCAAAAGGGTGCATCGTCGCTTGGTACAGCATGCGATAGATTGGCGCCCAAGACCGGTTGTCCGAGCCCGATGTTGCGGCCGTTGTAGAGGGCCGTTGCTAAACAGGTCCAGGTGCCAGTGGGCTTGCAGGAGGAGGTGCAGAATATGAATTTGCAGAGCCAATATTCAAGGAAGGCAATTCCTCCGGTCGCATTGTATTCCCGGCTGTAATATGCCAGCCATCTTGGGTATGAACCACTATAAGCGCTGCGACCTTGCTGAGCCATGGTCAAAGTAAAGTCGACAGAGTCAAATTGACCATGCACGTACGGCTCGCCATCGATGGGAAGGCCAGTGATGGTGAGGATGTCCAACAGAGTAATGCTCATTTGACCAAATCTGAAGTCAAATGTGTTGGTGGCGGTATTCCAAAAACAGAGGAAAGCAGCGAGTGGCGAACGATTACCACCGCGAGGAAGATGGAAACACAGATCAATAGTGTGGGTGATACCTGCAGCATTCCAGCGACCTAGATCTCGCGCCCGCGCCTCGCGATACCAAGATATCTCCTGGGCACTAATGGAGGATGGCCAATTCCCTATCTTGGCTCGATGGTTTTGAACACCCCAACCGCTAAAGTCTCCGGGAGTCCTTCGGAGGACCGGGATGGGCCGTCGGACAGGAAGACCATACATGGCGATGGCATCATCTGGGATAACACCTTGCGGTGCTGGGCCTAGCCCGGTGTGGTGATCGGAAAAACGAAGGAGTAGGGGTCGGTGAATGTGGTCTCTAGATGAATGCGAGCACCGATACTGGTGCCCCAGGTCCGAGCAGCCATTTCGTTCAATTCTTCTTCCTGATCGATGATGATTTTCTTAGGGGGAGCCATTTCTAGATCGTTTGCAAAGAAAATGGAGCAGAGATGGGTTTTTCTGGGTTTAGAGTTTAGAGTTTGAAGGAGTGTCTGATGTGACAGGGTTGCGGCGGTGCGTTTAAATAAAGGATTTTGTGAGGGAAACGATGCGACAGAAAGCGTTTCGCAAATGAAGGGACGCGACCCTCATTAATAGCATCGTTTCAAGCGACCGACACGTCTTTCTAAGTCCCCTTCAATCAGTTGCATTTTAACAGGCCTGATTTCGGGGCCTGGGGGGCAATGTTTGAGCCCAAAAGTAATTTTGTTGAAATCCTTTAGTGGGTCTGAACCAGTGGGCCGATATCTGCGGCCCAAAAATGGGACTATACGGATTTGGGTTGTGGTATTGCTCATCACGTGTTCCATAAGGAGATATCATCCTTAATTGAGCGCTCGTGGGGGCGTGAAGATATATTCGCAATTAATACATGCGTATCCTACTGCTTGCATCCAGCGATCGTATCTAGGATTCTCACAGAGGCAATTAATCCTTGCCTATATTCTAGCGACGATAGAAGAGGATAGTTATCGCTCATAATAATATCAATGCTATCAAGAGTTTTGATTTGATTCAAGGCCAATAACTGTGGCCCAAGATATAGTATTCCATTCCTATTAGGGAAGTGAATCTGCAATAAGCCTATATATAGAGGCTAAACACGATACAGAAAGGACCTTTTGACCTTTACTCTCTCTGAGCAATCGATCCCAGCGATTACAAAGCCTCCCCGGAGCAAACCCTTAACCTCGTTGAAACCCGGTGACCGCCCGCCAGTCCTAGTCTCCTCGCGAGCCGACTGTCAGCCTCACCAGATCAACCCGGCGACCGTACTTCCAGTCCCAGTCTCCCCAGGAGCCGACTGCGAGCACAACCGCCACTGTTACTTCCAGCGAAGCAAGGGTAACGCCCTCGCAACCCAGCGAAGCTAGAGTCACGCTTTAGCAAACCCGTGCTTCTCTCAACTTCCCAGTGATTGCTCTGCTCGACCTACAACGTTGAGTATCGATTTGGTGAACGCAAAGAGACCACAACCAAAGCCCTTACCCGCGTAAGGCAGAAAGTCCTTTTCCGAAAGGCAAGAAAAGAACCCTGTGACGAGGTTGGTGCTCTCCTCGTCCACAGCGCTTGAAGACGAAGTCAGGTCACGGGACTACCCCAACGACTGCACCCCGCGGTGCTGGCACGCCTGCGCAACCACTCGCCCAAAAGAGACTGTTTGCACACCAGCTGGTTTTGGAGCCAAACAGGAATGACACCACTTACATGGCATGACACCTAGACCCAATCCTAACTCAAAAGAGTAGGAACCCAACCCTATCTCAAAAGAGAAGGGACTTATTAACACTAACCTAACCAAAAAAGAAACCCTACTAAAAACCAAAAGACCACCGTCACAAACCCTGTCCTGTTGCCGAGTAAACGACCCCGACCAGTTGGAAATCCCCGTTGCCGGAATAGTATGGTCGGTGACTAACTTCTCCCTACCAACTCTAAACCGCGATGGGCCCTGAATAGGAAAACCACCGCATGAAACCTCCCCCAACCCGAACTCGCCTCTACAGATCCACCCTTGCTGGACGGTGATCCGCCCCCACCCATGAACATCTCTCCACCCCAAAACGCCAAACCACCACCAGGCTCCCATGAACCCCACCACAATCCGCCACAGTCTAGATCTGGCACACAGAGAGGCAAGTCACATAGCAAACTATCCGGCCACCGAGATCGATCCCCTCCACCATTGATCAAAACCAGAGCAGCCCAGCCAGCCATGACTGCCATCCTGGCCGTAACCAAGGCAAGAAGCAAGAAGCCAAACCAACGAACCATCGCCGCCACCCAGACGAGAGAGACACTGAATTCAACCACCCAAACTCCATACCACCGGGAAACATACATAGCCCGTCTGGCAGCAACCACACCACACCAGCGCGGCCAAAGACCAGCGCTAGAATGAGGGCGCCACTAGACGAGGACCGCCGAGCACCAGAAACTCAAGTTTTCTCCAAAGCGAGTGGGGCGCGTACCAACCCTAAAATCAAATGCATAAATGCATCCAGTTTCGTCACCATTCAATATATCAGAATCCAATTTTAAATGAAATTTATGACATTTCGAATATCCCAAACTATAGAGTTTGTTAAATATAATTTAACCATGCCACCAAATTTGTGGAATTCGGGCTCTGGATAAAACCCTAGCCACGGCCATCGCCTCAGTTAAAGGGTCGATCACAAGAAAACTTATTAAAGATGGACGTTGTTTCAATGATCCAGAGAAGCGTTGAAGATATTTATGACAAGTTTGAGAAACTTTGCTGCTGCTTGCCTCTAAAATGTATTTTTTGCCCAAACATCTGCACTGGAAAGTCGACAAGTACAAGCCCTAATTGGTCAGAGCAAGACGGGCTTGATCAGCTGCCAGAGACGAGGAAGATCAAGAATGAACTGCTGGAGGAACTTAACAGAAATGGTTTCCTTATCATTAACAGCCAAGCAGCAGTAAATGGGGAAAGGCAGTTGATGGATATCTAATCGAAAAATGCAATGGTCATCCATCTCTGACCTACATGGCCGTGAACAGACAAGGTAGTTGTTGGATATCTAATCTTGATTAGAGTAATATCAATGCAGTTACATGGGAGTCTTCCCTAGGAAGGAGATAATCGAACGGACTCTCGACGCGGCTAGGTTTAGGGTTTGGAAGGATGAGGCTTTCGAAATTTGGTCAGAGAAATTAGTTGAACAGGGGAACAACTACTTCTTAGTTAGCTTGGTAGATAATGACTACATCCATGGTGACCTTTCCACCATTTTTCCTGATTTCTAAATGGGCTGCTTTGTTGGCTGGCTCTTTCATTGATTTCATAAGCCACGGGACTGGTATGCTTAGGGGGGTGTATTGTATTTGGATTTGTGTAGACTTTTTTTAAATGATAGACTTTTTGAAAAGTCTACAGACTCTTTAAAAAGTTGATAGACTATTATGGATTTCTTAAAACCATTGATTTTAGCAACAGACTTTTATTGATTCATGAAAATCTATATACTTTATTATGAATGACTTCTACAGATTTCCTAGGATGTACAAAACAAAAAAAAAACAAAAAAAACAAAAACCAAAACAAAAACAAAAAACAAAAATAAAAAAAATAAAACAAATGCAGCCCAAACACAAAACAAAATAATAACTTGTTGTCTCTTCAATGTTCCAATATCTTCTAATAGAAAGTACTCAAATAAATTATTGTTAGTCTGTCTAGCGAGTTTGTTCTCATTCCTAATCTCCCAACAACATAAATATACAATATAGATCACTTGATGTTTATGGTTAATTATTCTCATCAATTTTGTTTTCGCCGATTAACATATATTGTAGCAATATTGGTCAATGTCTTGATCTATAATCAATCAATTTAAATTCAATTCTTCAACCTTTTTTTGAACCATAATATAAATTCAAATTAATGAGAATAATTAATTAATAGAATAAAATTTAGTATGGTTCAAGGTCTTAGGGTTAGACCACAATATTTGAGTTAGGGGTCGTCAACGGGCCGGGCCGGGCCTGGCTCGGCCCATTCATAGCGGGCTCGGGCCGGGCCGGGCCGGGCCTTGCTATATTTTTAAATAATTGCGGGCCGGGCCGGGCCGGGCTTTATTAAAAATCAAAGGATCCAAGCCCGTCCATATAAAGCGGGCCTTGCGGGCTTTTTCGGGCCGGGCCGGGCTTGGCCTTGCGGGCTTTTTTGGGTCGGGCCTTGCGGGCTTTATTTATAAATAAATATTTAAAGACACAAGTTTTTTTTTTAATCAAGCTTTGGAAATTCAATGGATAATGATCAAATACAACCAAAGATAATAGATCTATATAACTATATTGTACCCAAAAAAATCTATATTTATATATAGATACTAATTTATTGATAAATAAATTTTTAAAGACACTAATTTTTTATAAACCTATATTTATATATCATACACTCCAAAGAGCAACCCCTATCAATTCAAAGAAAATGGAAAAACCGACCGTTGGATGGGTTTATTACAATAAATTATGAGTATGGTAAAAAATTTAGCCAATTTCACCATATTTTAGAATCCGATCGGATTGGTCAACCGTAGTCACTTATATGTTTTATTAGTTGACCGATGGCGTGGCAACCGCGAAACGTGCTTATTTTTTCACATCACGTTTGTATATATTCCATCGATGGATGTGCGTGGACATAAGATAAAAAAAATTAATTTTAATTACAAACACATTGGTGTATACCAATTTTATTCCTTTAGTTGTATGACTTATACAATGCATTTAAATTGTTTAGGTTCATTCTAAAGCAACCATGAAGTAGAAAATGAATTCGGAGAAACCAACCGCTCGATTGAGAGATTGTAATGTTTTATGGTGATTGTAGAAAATCTAGCCAATTTCGTTATTGTTTCGAATTCGATCAACTAGGTCAAACGTAGTTACTCTTATAAACCTATATTTATATATCATACACTCCAAAGAGCAACCCCTATAAATTCAAAGAAAATGGAAAAACCGACCGTTGGATGAGTTTATTACAATAAATTATGCGTGTGGTTAAAAATTTAGTCAATTTCACCATAGTTTTGAACCCGATCTAATTGGTCAACCGTAGTCACTTATATGTTTTCTTGGTTGACCAATGGCGTGACAACCTCGAAACGTGCTTATTTTTTCACATCACCTTTGTATATATCCCATCTATGGATGTGCTTGGACATAAGATACAAAAAATTAATTTTAATTACAAACACATTGGCATATACCAATTTTACTCCTAAAGTTGTATGACATATACATTGCATTTAAATTGTTTAGGTTCATTCTAAAGCAACCATGAAGTGGAAAATGAATTCAGAAAAACCAACCGCTCGATTGAGAGATTGTAATGTTTTATGGTGGTTGTAGAAAATTCAGCTAATTTGGTTATCGTTTAGAATTCGATCAACTAGGTCAAACGTAGTTACTCTTATAAACCTATATTTATATATCATACACTCCAAAGAGCAACCCATATCAATTCAAATAAAATGGAAAAACCGACCGTTGGATGAGTTTATTACAATAAATTATGCGTGTGGTTAAAAATTTAGTCAATTTCACCATAGTTTTGAACCCGATCTAATTAGTCAACCGATTATCGATATGTAGATATATATGCACATATTCTATATAGAATAATAGAAGTATAAGAACTTCCACACACACACACACACACACACATATATATATATATCTCTATATATATTATTATATATATATAAACACACACATATATAAAAATATATACATATATATAAACACACACACACACATATATATATATATATCTCTATATATATATTATATATATAAACAAACACACACACACACACACACACATATATATATATATATATCTCTATATATATATCTCTATATAAACACACACACACACACACACATATATATATCTCTATATATATATTATATATATAAACACACACACATATATAAATATATATATACATATATATAAACACACACACACACACACATATATATATCTCTATATATATTTATATATAAACACACACACATATATAAATATATATATATACATATATATAAACACACACATATATAAAATATATATACATATATATAAACACACACACACACACACACACACATATATATATAATACACACAAATATATATATCTATGTGTGTGTGTGTATATATATTTATAAACACACACACATAACTACAAATATATATATATATATATATATATTTCACGGGCTTTTACGGGCCGGGCCTATTTGGCCTTTGGCGGGCCGGGCCTACGGGCCGGGCCGGGTTTTTGCGGGCTTTAGGCGGGCCGGCCCTCGGCCCACCAAGGCGGGCTTTTGCGGGTTTTTTGACGGGCCGGGCCGGGCTAAAAGCCCTCCGGGCCGGCGGGCCTCCATCGGCCCACTTGATCCGCGGGCTTTTTGATGAGGCCTAATTTGAGTGTTAGGGTTTCATAAATCATTTTTACATGTTGGGTATCAAAAAATGTTGATATCATAAAAGATTAGAGAAAAGACAAAAAATTAAGAGAGAGATGATGAAAGACAAACTTCTTCCGTGCGTAGAGATAAAAACTTTGATAAACTTTTTTTTTTTTTTTTTTTTGAAGAGGAAACTTTGATAGACTTTTTGAAATCTTTGGTCTGGAGGTTGGAAAATTATTGGGGTTTGGTATGTATAGTTAACACTACAAAGTCCATGATTATCCATGATTTTCTAATTCCATAAGTATGAATGATATTTTGAATACCTCTGTACTTTTATTCATTTTTAAAAGTCCTAATTGAATATCCCTAGATTTTGGTGGAATTCATGAAGTCTTTAAAAATCCTAATTGAATACCTCAAGACTTTCATGGACTATTAAAAGTCTATATTGAATACACCCAGACTTTTAAATTCCATAGATTTCTTTAAAAGTTCTACTAATTCCATATACAATACACCCCCCTTAGTTTCCTTGAGTTTTTCTCTTTGTATTAGTTGATCCTTGTAGTTTTTTACTAGTATGGTGTATGGTTGACCTCATCTTCGTTTCTTGTCCGATTTGGCCAGCTTGTACCTATTAGGGAAGCATGCATTATTTGGTCTGCTCTAAAGTAACTCATGGTATCATGGTAAATTAATTTTTTTTACCATGTTTCACTGTCAATCTACGGAAGCTTCTGTCATCACCATCCCACCATCACTGGCATTGGATTTCTGAGATGTTTGAGGTTGTTATGTTTCTGCAGTTGCATCATGCATAGTCAGATAGTGAGATTTTGAGCTAGATATTCTTTAACTACACATTACCAGTAGACTGTTTGAGGAGAAATATATTTTGAGAAAATGTTAGAGACAGTATCCAAAATAAAATTTATTCATTATTTTGGTACATCACATTTAAAAACTATCACATTGGTACCTCAACATTTAGATCCCGTCACAATTGTCATACCCTCTGTCTGTAACGGCGTCAACTCTATTGCCACATAAAATATTTCATAGATTGAGCCTCCCAGTTAGGTTAGGTTCTAAATCCCGTTTAAAAAAAAAAAAATATATATATATATATATATATATTTCATCGGCAATTTCATCTTTTTTTTTTTTTTTGCTCCTTCGGACAATAGTTTTTTGCCTTAACTCTTTCACAATAAATATTATCTTTTTCCTCCTGATCACAAAATTCTCTCTTTCTCTGAGTTAAGTTAAAACTTAAAACTAATCAAAATCTAAGAAAAAAATTCCTCTCGTCCGGCGACACTCGAAATCATGGCCGAATATGGGCTACTGCCAAACAGGCAATGGTCGGTCTAATACCCATTGGCATCTGAGATGGTTTGGCCAGAGGTGTTTTAACAGATTTTGATCAGCGTGGTTTTTTTTCGGGATTGGCTCGAAGGCAAGGCATCCATGGACACCGGTTCTAGGGGACGAGTATGGTGCTCACTGGGACTGGATCGAGGATCCATCTCCTTTCCAGGTGGCAGTGACGGCGCTAGAGCTCTGAAATCATTGGAGGTGGGTTTTCAGCATGGCGTCACGTACAGCTGGTTCTTGGGTTTGGTGGCTGCGGTAGTGTAGCTGGTCCCTAGGTTTAGCGGAGACGGTGGTGCAACTGGTCCCGGTGTGCTTGCGGCGACGAGTCACAATGGCAGGTTGTAAGTTACTCGCAGTTCCTTTCGTCCTGCTTGTGTTGGTGAAGGGGAAGCTGGGCTGGGTCAATGTTTTAGGCCTAGGGTTTTAATTATCTACTGGGCCTTGGGCTGTTATTTAATTAAATATTTAATCATTTCTATCTTCAATAATTTCCTCTCTTTTTTTAGGGAGCTAAGCACGATTTGTGCAATTTAGGTGTCTTTAGCATCTTTGGAGTAGTATTGACGGAGGGTTCACGTGCGCTATTATCTACGTATTTGATATATAATGAGTGGATCTATTTCTCTATACCACTGTGGGTACTACCACAACTTCTTGACCTGTCTAGGCTGAAGGCAGCAGAATGGTATGTCTCACTCTGACCTGTTGACGCATTCAGAAGTAACCTGGGTTTATAAACCCTAAAAAGATAAATCTGGAGTCCACCAGAGAATTTGAGAAAAATTTCTCATTTTATTAAATTTGATATGATAAAATTGATCTTAATACATAACATGATGGTGCTTATATAGACATCCAAGTCATAACCTAATCATAATCATAACCTAACAAGAAATCCTAAAGAATTCAAATTAAAAAGGAAAATAAAAAACCTAAATAAAAAGAATCCTAAAACAAATGTAAAATTAGCCTAAAAATATTAAATCCCGAATTGGATTATTAAGACGATATATTTTGGCCTAAATCTAATAGGGCTTACTAAAGTGAGATCTCGTCGTTCTCATTCTGGAAAGGTATCATGCATCTCAAACAAACATTCTGGCCAAAAGTTAATCAAATCTGATTCACAATCAAAACTTGACTTTTTGTACGAGTAACCCGAAAGGTCCAAAACCAAATCTTCTTGAATATTCCAGCGGCTAATAATCTCATTACGCGTGAGTTACCTATTTTCCAATCACTCTTTTTGATTCTACGCCGCTTCTTTGCTTTTATGGTTTTCCGACTAAACCGGGCTCATTCTTATCCTACATCATTCTCCTCCACTATTGGCCTGATCATTTGCAAATTCTGATGACATAATCATGAAGCCAACACCATAGATGAGTCTGTCATATGCACTTTGGCTATCATAGACAACCTTAGTAGATTCTTCTAGGCTCTTAAAGTTACATTCTTGAATGACATCTATTTCTGAATGGTTTGTTTTAGGGCCCAAGACTGCTTCATTATTAATAACAATGTCTACATAAGCAATTTCATCTTTAACCTCTTCTTGGTCTTCATCCATGAATTCTTGTGGAGCTTCTTCCATTAGAAATTCTTCTGGCTTTTCTTCAATTAAACTATTAATCTCAGCAGGCAAAGAAAACTTGGACTCTAACTTCTTCTCGAAAACCTTAGGAGGATAATTCTTGATTGAAAAATCTCTAGGCAGAAATTTTTCTATAAGAAGACCTTTCACTTTTGCCATGTTCGAACACGCTCTTTTCCTTGCTTCTGATGAGAACTCTACAACTGATCTCACCAATAAGCAACCTCTTTCTTCAGCTTCTGAGAAACCATCTTAACTTGCTTATTCTCAGGGACATCTGTTAGATTGAAGAACCTTTCAACCTCAAGAAGCCAATCCAGGAATTCCTTCGCTCTCATGTAACCAGAAAAGTAAGGAATATCAATCCTGGTTCTGATATCTTGGGAATCATGATCAACATCACCTCCACCCGCATGTGGAGCTCTAGAACGTTGTCTTTCCCCGCCTCTGTTACAATTGTTGTTGTTCCATCCTTCCAACAACCCACGAAATTCTGCCATTTGAGCATTCATCTGAGCGATAAAGGCATCCAAATCCGCTCTTGTAATTGGGGCAGTACGTTCGTCACCCATGGATAATCGAGGTAAATGAGACAAGAAAGACCTGCTCTGATACCACCTGACGTAGTCGGAAGTAACCTGAGTTTACAAGCGATAAACCCTAAAAGACATGGTTCTGGAGTCCACCAGAGAAATAGAGAAAAATCTCTCATTTTATTAAATTTGATATGATAAAACTGATCTTAATTCATAACATGATGGTTCTTATATTGACATCCAAGTCATAACCTAATCACAATCATAACCTAACAAGAAATCCTAAAGAATTCAAATTAAAAAGGAAAATAAAAAACCTAAATAAAAAGAATCCTAAAACAAATGTAAAACTAGCCTAAAAATATTAAATCCTGAATCGGATTATTAAGACGATATATTTTGGTCTAAATCTAATAGGGCTCACTAAAGTGAGATCTCGTCGTTCCCATTCTGGAAATGTATCATGCATCTCAAACGGACATTCTGGCAAAAAGTTAATCAAATCTGATTCACAATCAAAACTTGACTTTTTGTACGAGTAACCCAAAAGGTTCAAAACCAAATCTTTTTGAATCTTCCAGCGGCTAATAATCTCATTACGCATGAGTTACCTATTTTCCAATCACTCTTCTTGATTCTACGCCGCTTTTTTGCTTTTATGGTTTTCAGACTAAACCAGGCCTATTCTAGTCCTACATCACCTGTGATGAATGAAATTGAAACCCGATTAGGGATTAATTCAAAAGAAATCAAAACCCAAGAAATCAAGCCCAACAAAATCTAAACCCTATTAGAAATTTGGTAAATGATCAGGTTTTTTACTTTTATTAAAAGATGATCAAAAGATTTCACTCCTACCCCCATGGTGACCTAAACCCTATTAGAAATTTGGTAAATTATCAGGTTTTATTTTTATTTTTATTAAAAGAGGTTCAAAGGATTTCACTCATACCCCCATGGTGACTCGAAACTATGACCTCGATGTTTGGTAGTGGGTGCTCTAATCACTGAGCTAACACTACTTTGTCCAAGGTAAATTATCAGGTTTTAAGGACTAAGAATTAGCAAACTTAAAAATAGGATTTTAGATCATTTTCTCTAAAACAATATTGGCTTAAGATATGGAGTCACGGAAATATCCCTAGAAAAATAAAGGTTTGATGCCTTTATAAAGTAGTTCGGATTTTAATGTTGGGGTACCAATGTGATAGTTTTTGAAATTGATGTACCAAAGCGATGAATTACTTTTAATTGGGGTACTGTTAGTAAAATTTTCTCTATATTTTGTGTAAGTGTATGATATGCGCACGTGGCAAGATTTCATCAAATTCTATTTAGTTATGTTCTCGTATATTCTATCTCTACTGGTTCTGCATCATTTGTTATATAGCCCACATTGTGGGTCCGTCATCGACAGGTGATATATGTCTTCCATTTTTGATAAATTTGAGTCTTATTGGTATGTTGTAACCAAAATGAATCTTGAAAGTTTTTACTCGATGTTTCGTATTTGGGTGCACTCCATAATATAAGTATAGATTTTTTTTTTGCATTTAATTTATGTGGTGTATTTTGATTGCTTACTGTGTATAACTCATTAGTAATTTGTTGCGATTCCAAGTATTAAAGAAGTGGTGAAATAGAAGGCTAGGCTTGGTACGTAGCAGTTGGTGAATATATCATGGTCCTCTAGAATTCAAGTTTAGTTCTTTTGAATTTCGTTGTTAATTAAGGAAAAAATTTCCGCTATTCTTTTAGGATCTTTGATATCTAAGTTTAAGCAATTTGTTATAGGAAATTGTTTCGTAGACCATTTTACACCATATAAGAATTCAATATTTATATTTATTGTCTTTGTTAATATAGCTTTGTGTTCACCTCTAAATTTTAGGGTGTAATAGTCATGTTCGGCAATATGATGGAAAATGTGGTGTATTCTTACATATTCCTTCATTCCTTCATCCCATATCTTGATGGTTGCTAGTAATTATGGAATCGAATGTATCACTTAATAGAGTAACATGAGTACAAGGAGAGGTTATAATTAAGACCCTTGAAAGGAAGACTTCAAGAAGACTTTATGATCAATGGTTGTGAGACTCATTTTTTTTTTTTTTTTATGGCAAATAAACCATTAGATATTTATGTATGAATGAGTAGAAAATGTACTATATATTCATATTAACTTGTGTTTTTGAGTATGCATGTGGAACAAGGAATGGGGTATGTGACTATAGTCGTGACAACAATAGTCTAATGAACTGAATTAGACATAAGTTCCTGAGGTTATTTTAATTAATAGACGTACAATGAGGTAACTTGGATTAGGAACATTGCAACTGACTTTGTGGTGATTCTATCTATATATAGATTGTTACAATCAAGCGTTTGAATCAGACTATAGCACAACGGGGGAGAAAGGAATTTGATGCCGATGCTAATTTACTCCCTACATTACGACATCCAAACGTTACTTTGATCGAGCATTGTGTTGAGGGGGAGGAGATGCTTAATCCTATACATGTTCATGGAGCTAGGATCATTGGTGGATCACCAACATACTAGTGTAAAATAGTGAAAATCTTCAAATTCTTAAAGTAAGGAGGTCCTCTCTAAAAAGGACATATATATATATATATATATATATATATATATAGGGCCCTTCTAGTGAGGGATCCATTTTTTGGTATTTTCTAGGGATAGGGCATTAGACAAACTTTTCGATTATATTTTCATATCTCAATCGTTCAGTTTTTAGGTCCTAATGTATAGATCACTTTTCAAATTTTCAGCCAATTTGATGATCGTTAAGGCATCAAAAACTGCAATTTACCATTATAAATACGAACGGTTCCGGTTCGACAGATTCAGTCAGTTCGTGTAAATTGCAGTTTTGGATACCTTAACGATCACTGATTTGGCTGAAAATTTGCATAAGTGATCTACACATTAGGACCTAAAAAATGAACTGTTGAGATGCCGAAATATAATAAAAAAGTTTGTCCAATTCCTATCCCTATAAAAGACAAAAAAAAGGGATCCCTTATTGGAAGGGCCCTGTATATATATATATATATATATATATATATTTATATATATTTATATATATTCTGTCTATATATAATGTATATATACAATGAATATATACACTGACTATATATTGTGACTATATATAGTAGGGCTGCCACTTGGTTTGGTAATTACCAAACCGACCGAATACCAACCGATGTTTTAAGTTTGGTAAACCGAATTTTTGGTAACCGAGACCGATAAAACCGAAATCTAAAATTACCGAAAAAGTTGGTTTGGTTTTGGTAAATACCGAATCTACCGATTGTCTAAATATTAGCTTTATATATACTATGGTTTTCAATACACATACACGTATATTAAGAAATAAACATAAAAAATTTCATAATAATATGAAGATTACTACATATACTACATTAATAGTACATGTATTTTAAGTAACCTAGTCAAAGATGGTTAAATAACCTAGTTTTATTGAAAATGACTCAAACTTGATGTCATATATACAAAAGAAAGCTATAATTAGGAGATGGAGTACAAAGTTTACGACTATAAAATTGAAGAACCTAGTTTTGTTCGTTCTAATTTTGATTACAAAGAATAAGTTGTTCTAAAGTTGGTAATACTGAAAACCGAAATACCGAATTTGGTAGTTATGATTAAAAATCGAAAATTTTGGTTGGTAATTAGTAGCTCAATTTTGAAACCGAAAGCTTTGGTTTTGAAGTTGGTAATACCTATAACCGATTCGAACCGACCGAGTAACAGCCCTAATATATAGTGTGTGGTATGATTCCTTCTACATCTTGTTGGACAAAATATATAGATAACTTGGCCAAGTAAGTTAAATTTATCAAAAATGACGCTATGAGACCTGGCAAACCATTCAAATCAAAATACAAACTCTCCAGCTTATTAAGTTTAACTGTTTAACTATAGAAATAGGTATACTGCCTATCAATTGGTTAATCTCCAAGCCAAGAACCTCTAAGCTAATCAGATTCTCAATCCCACTAAGAATGCTACTACCAATATAATTGCTTCCAAATCATTTACCTCAATTTTCTGGAGAGATTTCCAACACGTCCAGGCAATTGTCCATCAAAGTTATTGTTAGTAATGAATACAACTTTTAACTTGGCGCAGTTATATATAGATTGTTGCGGTCAAGCGTTTGAATCAGACTATAGCACAGTGGGGGACAAAGGAATTTGATGCCGAGGCTAATTTACTCCCTACATTACGACATCCAAACGTTACTTTGATCGGGAATTGTGTTGAAGGGGAGGAGATGCTTCTCGTATACGAGTTCATGGAGCTAGGATGGTTAGTGGATCACCTCCATACTAGTGTAAAATAGTGAAAATCTTCAAATTCTTAAAGTAAGGAGGTCCTCTCTAAAACGGGTCTATATATATATATAAATATATTTATATAGTGACTATATACAGTGTCTATATATTGTGACTATACATAGTGTGTGGTATGATTCCTTCTACCTTGTTGGACAAAATATATAGATAACTTGGCCAAGTAAGTTAAATTTCCCAAAAATGAGGCTATGAGACCTAACAAACCATTCAAATCATGATACAAACTCTCTAGCTTATTAAGTTTAATAACCATAGAATAGGTATACTGCCTATCAATTGGTTAATCTCCAAGTCAAGAACCTCCAAGCTAATCAAATTCTCAATCCCAGTAAGAATGCTACCACCAATATAATTGCTTCCAAATCATTTACCTCAATTTTCTAGAGAGATTTCCAACACTTCCAGGCAATTGTCCATCAAAGTTACTGTTACTAATGAATACAACTTATTACTTGCTTCAGCTATATACAGATTGTTGCGGTCAAGTGTTTTAATCAGACTATAGCACAGCGAGGAAAAAAGGAATTTGATGTCGAGGCTAATTTACTCGCTACATTACGACAACCAAACATTAATTACTTTGATCGGGCATTGTGTTGGGGGGAGGAGATGCTTCTTATATATGAGTTCATGAAGCTAGGCTCGTTGGTGGATCACCTACATACTAGTGTGAAGTAGTGAAAATCTTCAAATTCTTAAAGTAAGGAGGTCCTCTCTAAAACGGGCCTATATATATATATATTCAGTCTATATAATATATAATGTATATATACAGTGACTATGTATACATTGACTATATACTATGAATATATATAGTGTGTGGTATGATTCCTTCTACCTTGTTGGACAAAATATATAGATAACTTGGCCAAGTAAGTTAAATTTCCCCAAAATGACACTATCAGACTTGACAAACCATTCAAATCAAGATACAAACTCTCTAGCTTATTAAGTTTAACTTTTAACTATAGAAATAGGTACATTTCCTATAAATTGATTAATCTTGAAGCCAAGAACCTCTTAGCTAATTAGATTCTCAATCCCAGTAAGAATGCTACCACCAATATAATTGCCTCCAAATCATTTACCTCAATTTTCTAGAGAGATTTCCAACACTTTCAGGCAACTGTCCACCAAAGTTATTGTTACTAATGAATATAACTTATAACTTGGTGCAGCTATATACTGATTGTAGTGGTCAAGCGTTTGAATCCAAATGTTACTAATGAACTCATTTCCGTTCTCTACATGCGTTTTCGCATGGAATCCGTTGGTTATTCATAGGTGCGATTTTTCCCTAGGAGCATAGAGAGTTTCTGTGACAGTAATCAAGGTGCCATTTGGCAAGGGGAATTTGGGCTATTCCATGTCCTTGAATTAATACTGATGGCCCAGCCATCGTAGTCACAAAGTAATATGCTTAGAATCAAAATGGAGTCATAATGAAAATAACTCAAAATTTCATTCATAAGCCAACGAAGTGCATCATTGTCTCTTAACCATTAAGAGAATCTAATCCAAATGCTAGCTAATGCAAAACAAAGGTAGTCGTTTGACTTCTTTCGGTAACTCCAAAATAAATATGATCAGGTAAGTAGAGAGATGTCAGTGGAGCAAAGCTCGCTTAAGTACACTTATCTCAAAACCTTTCTAGACATCATACTCATTTTGCATGGGCCTATGTGAAGCAAAACTAAACCAATGGCATTTACCACAAAGTATATGACAATTGGCTATTACATCTCTTGGAAAAATAAAGACTTAAATAGAATTGGCAATCTATTGATCCCAGCCAGATTTGTAGTCTTCAACCCTTCACTCTAGATCATCTTCTCGATCATCTTGTTCCACATAGTGAGCTTCTCTTGCTTCATAATATGCTTTGTAGGCTGTGGCAATTTCTTCACGAGGTCCACAAATGTGTGCCCAATGACCAGATATTCCACATCGAGAACATACATCTCTTTAATCAAACTCCATTGATTGAGGCGCTTTGAAAGCGTCATTTAGATGGCTCTTAGTGTTGGTGGCGCCACCAACATGGCCAGAGGCATTGCCTCCCTCTCTCTTTCCATGTTGACCTCTTCGGTTCCATGTTCGCCTATTTTGGCGGTTACCTTCCTAAGTAGAGCCATTACATGCACCAGAACGTCCAGAAGTATCCCTAAGATTAGGGTTTTGCTCTTAGTGCCCTCTCTTAGGGGCGCGACTATAATTGGATTCCGGAATATGCTCTGTTTCCACATATCTTGAATTATAGTTCTTCACATAGATGTTGTCATGCTTTTCAGCGACATTCATAGCTCCAATGAGCTCATGAAATCTTGTGATCCGTCCTACATAAACATCGATTTGATAGTTCTTAGCAACCATCAATGCAGAGACGGGGAAGGTAGAGAGAGTCTTCTCAATCAACATCGTATCTATGATCTCTTTACCACAAAGTTCCATTAAGGATTTAATGAGAAGTGCTTTCGAGTTGTAGTTAAGAACTAACTTGAAATCACAGAAGCGGAGGCTATGCCATCTCACTTCTAGGTCAGGAAGAAGGGAGTCACGAACATTGCCAAATCTTTCTGCGAGTGAGACCCACAACCTTCTAGGGTCTTCTTCATTCATACACTGGTACTGGAGTGAATCATCCATATGACGAGTCATTAGGATGATGGCTTTCACCTTATTTGCCTCTAAGGCTGCTCTATTTGCTTCCAAAGCTTGAGCTTGCTCAACAGTTAGCACGTCTTGGCTAGGCTCGAGAATTGTATCCAGGATTCCATCGGCCTTGAGATGCTGGCGGACTTCACGAACCCACTTGTGATATCCAGAGCCAGTTGTTCGCAATGGAGCAAAGTCCAATTTGTTCAGGTTACTCATCCTGAAAGAGAATAAGAAAAACGGTTAGTTTCGGAGCAGAAAAGCTACCACGAAAACATATAAAATTTCTGAGCGTAATCGGTCCTAAGAAATTAGGAATTTCTTAGTGTAATCGCTCCCAAGAAATTATGAATTTCTTAGTGTAATCGCTTCCAAGAAATTCAATTCGAAGAGGTATTGGACTAGATCGAAACAATGACGTAAGTGGTCGATCATAAAATCTCTACAAACTCTAAGTTTGGAGATCTCAACAAGCTTCAAGCTTGGAGTGAACATGAACCCCCACAGTTGGGCTTAATTAGGTCTCTCCTATGATGAAGAAAGGGGGATAGAAGAAGGGAGTTTGCAAGTCCCCAAGAAAAAGAATAAAAACTTCAAAAAAGAGAACTTTTAGTAAAAATTACCTTGAAATAGGTAGCTGGAAAATGGCCGAAAAAAGTCATCGGTGTTGACGTGGCAGTGGGCAGTGACATTAGCAGCTTGGGCTGCCTTCCCCTCCCCCCCCCCCCCCCCCCTTTTTTTTTTTTATTCTTTCTTTTATGCTGGTTTTTCTGCATGAGATTTTGGTTGCCGGTTCAGTCACCTTTTTGCCAGTTTCTAGGAAGACGGTCCTGGTTCCTAGATGCTGGTGTTGGGCGGGTGGCGGTGGCGGTGGCTAAGCTTAATGATGAAAGACGGTCTTGAAGATTGTGAACTGGGCAGAGATCCCCACTTTTTCTTCTTGGAGGGCTGGTTCAATACTTCCGGTGGCCGGTTCGATAGTTTTTCGGCTGGTTTCGGTGGTTTCGCTGCCGGTTCTGGAATTTTGGGATTGAGGGCTTCAATATACGTGGCGATGGTTGCTAGGGTTTGAAGGTTATAAATTTAGGATTTCAAGGTTAGGGCTTCGTGCTGATAACGTGTTTAAGGAAAACTGAAATTGGGAGATAATTGAGTTGTACTTTGATTGATAATAGGAGCCTCTTTATATAGAGGATTACAAGACATAGAATCAGAGTTGTACAAGGAAAGTTAATCGTACAATTAAACGGATATCTATGAATATCTCTAATTCAAAACCATATTACAACTACGTCAAGTAACCTAGAGTTTGGGTCAGACACATATTCTGGATTTGCTTGAACATGAATTGTATAATTATTTAAAATATATACAATAATGAAAAAGATTCAATACATGCATGATTTTCTTTACATTTATTAATATAACCTAGCATGAAAATAAAAGTGAACACCACGTCCAAATTGTGGCACGGCTATCTTGCCTTATAAGAGTTCGAAATGTACCAAGTGAACGTCATGTTGTTTGTCATATTTTCCACAACTTTTTGTATAAATAGTATAAACTAGAAATTGCCAACACACCATATGAATGGTTTGTGAGTTATGGGATCAAAATCTTCTCTTGTCTCACTCTCAATTCTAATGCTTTCCTAATGGGTGCGGCTATTGCAACCCTACTATTTTCTTTATTCACTCTACTTACTCATTACATCCTACATTTTAATTTCAATTATTTAATTTACTTATCTAACCCATTTCTCTTTCCAAGAATATCCTTATATGACATATACAATTAAAAACTAAATATTTTTAACGAAAATATCTCATTTAATTTAAACTGATAAAAAACCAAAATATATTAAATTTTCCTAATAAAATCATGATTTAATTTATTTCCATTTTTAAAATTTTTTCTTTCAATTTCAATGTTCTTTATTTCAATCCATGTAAAAAGATTAGTAAATTTACAACTATGAGCAATAAAGAAGCTATTGTAAAAGTAAAATGACAATTGGAATGGTCTACTCATTTCATTTCATTGCCCCTTTATATAAGGAGAGAATTACAATGGAAAGAACAATTACAATGATGACATTAAACGTTAATTGATCCGTAATTGTCCTTATTGATGGTAATCACTGATTCCTTGATTTCCTCTTCGTCAGTCGCTTTGACGAAGGCACATAATGTGCTTTTCCTTTAACACTCCCCCTTGTGCTAAGTCAAAGACTAAATGGTGCATGAGTTGTTGCCTCACTAAAAACCTTGCCAAGTAACAATAAAAACCCTGTGGGACAAAAAATACACCTTGGTCGAAGTAAAAGAGCACAATGCACCTTCTACATTTGAGTATGACATGTGTGTATTAGACTCCCCATGATGTCTACACCTCCCCCTGATACTTACATTAATCAGGGGAGCTTAGAAAATTTTCGCATTCCTATGCTTTTCACATGTTTCTCAAATATGGCCTTGGGCAATGATTTGGTGAACAAACCTGCCACATTCTCCTCAGACCTTACTTGATTCTTTTGAATCTTGAGGAGGGCATGTTATTGCTGATTGTAGAAAAACTTTGGCGATATGTGTTTTGTATTATCACCCTTGATATATCCTAGCTTCATCTGTTCGATACAAGCTGCATTATCTTCATAAATGCAAGTAGGCTCTTCAGTGGTAGAACTCAAACCACTAGTCCCTCGAATATGTGTGATGATAGCTCTTAACCATACACACTCACGAACCGCCTCATGTAGAGCAATGATCTCTAAGTGGTTCGAGGAGGTAGCCACAAGAGTTTGCTTGGTTGATCTCCAAGATATCGCCGTGTTCCCAATGGTAGATACATAACCAGTTTAGGAACAATCTTTATGTGGGTCAGAGAGGTACCCAGCATCAGCAAAACCAACCAAAACGTTATTTGGTGTTTCGGTGTAGTGAGTGGCACTTTCGCCATCAACATTTCCTTTAGGGATTGCAATTCCATATGCGGTCCCTTTTGTCTCTCTGTAGGGAAAGAACAGTCCCAAGTCAATGGTTCCTTTTTAGGTATCGGAAAATGTTCTTGATACCATTCCAGTGACGCTGTGTTGGCGCTGAGCTAAATCTAGCTAACAAGTTCACTGAGAATGAAATGTCTGGTCGAGAACATTAGGCTAGGTACAATAATGCGCCTATTGCACTTAGATAGGGAATTTCAGCTCCCAACACCTCTTCGTCATCTTCCTTTGGACGAAATGGATCTTTCCTTGCATCCAAGTTTCGACCGATCATGGGAGTGCTAGCAGGATGCGCTTTGTCCATGTTATATCGCCTGACTTTTAGACATACGCAGGCTGGTGGATTAGTATTCCACAAACTCGGTGTTCCAGTTCAAGGCCTAGATAGAATCGAGTTTTCCCAAGATCCTTCATCTCAAATTTGGATTTCAACTAGCTCGCGGCTTCTCTTATTTCATCAAGAGTACCTATTATGTTCATATCATCGACATGTACAGCTACAATTGCAAATCTGGAAATTGTTTTCTTTATGAATACGCAGGGGCATACTTCATCGTTCTTATATCCCTTCCCAATCAAGTAGTCACTTAGACGGGTATACCACATCTGCCCGGATTGTTTCAATCCGTAAAGTGAGCGTTTCAACTTAATTGCAAATGCACTATGTGGTTTAGAGTCACTTGACTTGGGTAATGTAAGGCCATCAGGCACTTTTCATATATATCTCTGAATCTAGATCCCCATAGAGATATGAAGTAACCACATCCATGAGCTGCATTTCCAGTCCTTCGGAAATTACTAAGCTAACTAAGTAGCTGAACATTATAACGTCCATTACGGGAGAGTATGTCTCCTCGTAGTCAATTCCAGGGCGTTGTGAGAAACCTTACGCCACAAGGCGAGCCTTGTACCTCAGGACTTCATTCTTCTCATTACGCTTTCTGATAAAGACTCATTTATGTCCTACATGCTTTACACTTGGTGGGGTTAGCACTACAAGACTAAAGACCTGTCTCTTTGTCAGAGAATCTAATTCTGCCTGGATTGTTTCATTCCATTTAGGCCAATCTGCTCTTTCTTGACATTTTGCAACAGAGCGTGGTTCGATCTCATCGTGCTCTATGATTCCTTCAGCAACAGTATATATCATCAATGTGTATGGAAGATCTTTCTATCAACTCATATGCACTCTCATAATCCTCTGAGATTTCTTTGTTCTCTGGAATCATTTTTAACATCGGACTCTAGTATTGATTCATGGACATAACTATAATCAGAGACAATCTCATGAGAGGGATTCTATACATTGATGATTGGTTTGTGCCTTACCCACCCTCTTCTTCCTTGGGTGAGTGTCAATCAATCGAACCAAGTGACCTCCCCCTCTTCCATGGGGAGCCACGACCTCATCCACACCTCCACTAAGTGCGGTTGCAGTGCCTCTATCTGCTGCACTGTGCCCCTTGTTGGGGACGTCTAACCTTGCAGGCACATTTGCAGCTGATATATGTGATCTCTTCACTTTTACGATATCAGTAAACTCATCAGGCATCGAATCTACTATGTTCTGAAGATCGATTATTCTTTTAACTTCACTTTCACTTTGTGAAGTGCGGGGATCAAAATGAGACAGAGTGGGGACAAACCACGACAATTCCTGTCGTTCCCTTGGAAAATCCTTTTTCCTATCTGCCCCTAACGACGGGAAGACTGTCTCATCAAAGTGACAGTTCGCAAATCTAGCGGTAAAGAGATCGCCTGTCAAGGATTCCAAATAGCGGATAGTTATTGGGGATTCATATCCAACATAAATACTTAATCGTCTCCGAGGACCCATTTTGGTGCGCTGTGGGGGCGCAGTAGGCACATATACTGCTCAACCAAATATGAGGAATTGTGAAATGTCAGGCTCATATCCAGTTACCAACTGGTACGCAGAAAATGGTTGGCTAGCTGTGGGTCTGAAAATAATAAGTAAAGCTGCGTGTAATATTGCATAACCTCATGCAGATATAGGCAGGTTGGTGCGCATAACCAATGCCGTAACCATCATCTGTAGCCTTTTGATGGTGGCTTCTGCGAGACCATTTTGTGTATGTACATGGGGTACATGAGGCTCTACATCGATCGCGATAGACATGCAATAATCATCAAATGCTTTTGATGTAAACTCTCCAGCTTTACCAAGCCTTATATACTTGATAGGGTGATCAAGGTGGTGAGCCCTTAAACCTATAATCTGTGCTAGGAGTTTTGCAAATGCAGCATTTCTTGTGGACAATAAAACGACATGTGACCAGATTGTCGAAGCATCCACCAGAACCATAAAGTACTTGAATGGTCCGCATTCTAGATGGATAGATCCACAGATATCTCTTTATATCATTTGTAAGAATGGAATGTTTTGTTTTGTATCTTTAGCATAGGAAGGTCTCAATCCTGTTTTTGCTAAAGAGCAGGCTTTGAGAAACGAGTGATGTGCCTTTGAAATAGTCAATGAGGCATAATGGGAGGGAGGTAGTGCTGGTACTTCAGAAGGCAATGGTTGCATTTGAGCAGTACTAAGACAGACACTTTGCAGTGTGGCAGACTTTTCTCCCATTTAATTTTTCACTCCAAAGAAGGGATGTCCATATGAGTTCTTTAAAATACGAATCATCATGTCACGGCCGGGGTGCCCTAGGCGGTCATGCCAAAGCCTGTATGAGTCAGTGTCCCACATTTCATTGTTGGTCCGAATCGTAGTGAGGTACAGTCCACTAGATTGACTAATAAGTTTCTCTAAAATGCGTTTCCTTCCACATTCATTAGAGTTAATATCAAGGTATTCAGTTCCATTCTCACAGTGTGTTTCTACTGGATAACCGTTGGCACAAATAACTTTGAAACTTAACAAGGTTCGATCAGCTCTTGGTGCATATAGAGCGTCTGTGACTTGAAATGTTGTGCCATTAGGCAGCAAAAATTTGGCAGTTCCTCGCCCTTTTATTACTTGTGATGATCCAATCATCGTAGTCACAGAGGAATTATAGGCTATTGATTCAATGAATAATTGCCTATTTCTTAATATTGTGTGGGTAGTCCCACTATCAATTAAGCACTCAAGTTCTCCTCCATTCATTCCTACAAATAAATGGGAGGTATTTAGAAAATATAGCTCATATTCTGTAGAGTATTTCTATTTGCATAGAATGGTATTCTGTTCATTCTAATAATTTTTCTCTAGATGTATTGCTTTACATCTTTATAGTGCTATGTCGAACCATGTAAATATGTGTATAGTAAATAAATTTGAATAAATTCAATGCTTCAGAATAAAATTCAAAATTTATTAATAAGCCAACGATAATCAAATCAAGGTCTTGTTCAGAAATCTTATTCATCAATCCATGATTGAAAATAAACTTTAAGACCAAGCAATAGTCTAATTAAAAATGAGGCATTATGCCTTCACAACTGTCTTTGGAAAATAAAACAGATTAGTCAAGATTGAGAGCATCCATTGACTTACCAAGTTCCTCTTTGCCATTAAAGTCTGCAATTGTAAGGTTGACGTCTAGGTCATGACCTTCTTCTTCCATATAGTGAGCCTATTGTTCTTTAGACTCTCTATACCTCTTGTAATTGGCTACTACTCTATTGTTTGTTTGGCAGTTCTTGTACCAATGCTCAATGAATCCACACCTATAGCGTGGTTTATTGTCAACTTTTTCCTTTTGCATCTTGTTTCCACGATCCCCATGTCCCTTTTCATGTGGTGCATTGTTGATTTGTTGCCACGTAAGTAGGGATCAACACGTCTAAACCCCCTTGCATTGGAGTTATTTCCACCTTTCATTTTTCCATAATTAGCCTCGGGAATTTTCTTTGTCCCAGTGGGCCTGGCATTGTTGTTCAAGAGAACCTCATTATGTCTCTCAGTCACTTGCAGTAGGCTTATTAACTTAATGAAAGTTGTGATTCTTTTGTTGTCATACTCCAACTTATACTGGTTCGCTAGTATAAATGCTGAAGTAGGAAAGGTGGTACAAGTCTTGTAGATCATATCATCTTTTGTGATTTCCCTTCCACAGAAATTGAGATGTGCCTTAAGGCGCAACATGTCCTTGTACGTTGAAGTCATTGACCCTTTTGTAGTCAAGCAAGCGGATTCCATTCCACTGAACGGCCAGTCCTGGGAGCAAAGTATCGTGAATGTTCTCAAAACGTCCCTTAAGGGCATCCCATAGTTCTTTGGGTGTCTTCAACTGCAGGTACTCCCAGCGTAGGCTAGGATCAATATGTCGCCTCAGAAACATTAAGGCATTTGCTTTCATCTTATTAGATAGTTCATCATATTTGGGGTCGGTAATGGTGGCGGTGTAGTCTTTTGCTACAAAGGCAGTTTCCACATCGGAAACCGAACGATGGTACTCAAGTCCTTCTGAGTCCAAGATGTCAAATTCAGGTTGAGTTGGATCAGCCATCTACATAAACAAGAGAGAAGATATAAATTACGCAGTCATAAAGACATCCACGTAAATTATTTTCCAAAAATGTGAATTAGATTTCAAGACCAAGATTCGTAATGGTCACATTTTTTTCTTTCGATGCTATGTGAAAATGCTTTATCACAGTAAGTGTGTATGGATAACGCGCATGAATTTTCATTATCATGGCAAATCGGATTGTATATGCTACATTTTAAAAATAACCATAGCACATGTAATAATAAATAAAACATAGCATATATAAAAATAAAGTACATGACATGCTCAAAAAAATTCACAAATAAACACCAAAATATGTGTTACACATACTAATAGCAATAATATATTATGCGTAAAATAAAAATCACGAAACATGCTTAAAAATTCTAATAAAAATATATAAGCATTAAAATATAAAGCATGCTTAAACATAATTATATAAATAACAAGCCATGCTTAAAATGATTAGAATTATCTTAACTAAACATGCTTAATAACAAAATATAATAAAAGCATGAACAATGAAGTATAAAGCATGCTTTAAAAATAGAAATTGAAATTCACATGCTTGGTTAAAATCATAAAATAAAATAAAGAAAACATACTTGATTTCGAGAAAATAAAACAATCCTAGCACACGCACGTGTTGATGCAGGCGTGCGTAGCGATGTTTTTGGGCTTGAGAAAAACTGGGCCGCTTCCTCTCTCTTTTCAACGGTGGGCCATATTCTTTTTTTTCTATTCTTTGTTTTCTGTTTTTTTTTTCTGGTTGGGTCCCCCTTTTTCTTTAGGCAGGGTCAAAAATTTTTTTCGTTTCTGTTCTGTTTGGGCTCAGGGCCTTTTTTTTTTTTTTTGGGCCGGGTCAACCCTCTGTTTTTTTTTTCGGGGCAGCGCTTTTTTTCTGGGCCTGCCTTTTCTTTTGCTGGGTGTGTTTTTTTTTTTTTTTTCAGATTGGGTCAACAACCCAATTGGAAATGGACCCGATTCGGGTCGAGGGCAGAAACGGGTCATCCAGCTGCGTCGGTCTTCCGGAGCCGAGTTGCCGGAGCAGACGAGTGTAGTGATGTCGGAATCCGAAGAGGAATCCGGTCCGAGGAGTTGCTTCGTGCTGCAGGGTTGTGATCGGGTCTAATGCTCAAGATCGGTGAGTCTCAAGGGTGACACCTCGTAGGCGTGCGTGGAAGGGGCAGTAGCGCGAGCGGGTGCAGGTGGTCTGGCCGGTGTTCACCAGAGGAAGATGGGTGCGGAGAGCAAATTGATCTGGACTGGGATTGAGACGGAGGTCAGACGAAGACGTGCACTGGGGAGGTCAAAGGGCGGGGCTGCTGCAAGGGGAATTTTTTTTTTTTTTTTTTAGAATTGTTGGTGGGGGCGTTTGAGAAGAAAAAGTTTTTTTTCTTCTAGGTTTTGGTTTTTCGACGGGTGGAAGAAAAAGAACTAGAAAACTGAGTTTTTTTCTTGGCTATTTCGAAGGTAGAATTTTTCTTTTGGCTATTGGCTCTGAGCGTGCTGATAACGTGTAAAAGTAAAATGACAATTGGAATGGTCTACTCATTTCATTTCATTGCCCCTTTATATAGGGAGAGAATTACAATGGAAAGAACAATTACAATGATGACATTAAACGCTAATTGATCCGTAATTGTGCTTATTGATAGTAATCACTGATTCCTTAATTCTCTCTCTGTCAGTCGCTTTGACGAAGACACATAATGTGCTTTTCCTTTAACAGATATTTTTTTTTTTTTTTTGTGTTTTAAATTTTTACTTTCAGTGTTCACAAAGGGTATTATAAAGACTTTGATGAAGTTAACACTAATTATTTTGTGAATTAAATATATGTATTTATTTTCTGTTATCTTTATATATACTTAATTAATTACATATGTATTTATTTTTTCTTACATATTTAGGATTATAAAAAATTAGTGTACTTATTATTAGTCATTTTACACTTGCGTAATATAGTCTTTTAATAATTCAAATGTTTGTAGGGTAAACTAAGAAAATGGTAGGATGGTAATAGCCGCACCCTTTCCTAATTTAATTAGAGTCTAAATTACATGCTTGAAGTCTGAGGGTAATTTTAGGACTGTCAATGGGTTGTGTCGGGTTGGGTTCATGTCGGATAAATGCATAAATCGTGTCACAAGAGACAAACCCAAACCCAACCCATTTAGTAATCGTGTTGAAAAGGGAGAAATATCACTTTGATCATCGAACTATGGGTTGTTCGACACTTTGGTCATCCAACTTTTAAAAACATCATTTTTTTCATCGAACTATATCACTGTATATCACTTTGGTCATTCCGTCAGTTTTCTCTGTTAACTCCAGGGGTAATTTAGAGATGAAATGTTTTACCCGCCATTTTTATAACTTAATCCAATTTTCCCCACCTAAACATAAAACTTCATCCAATTTTGCCAAATTTTCCCTCCTTTTATTCATGCATTCATCATCAGTAATCAAACCATACAACAGAGAAAAATAATCGAGTCAGAGAATGATTCAAAGTGAGGGAACATAAGAGGATGAAAAATATTGATTTAATAAATCGAGGAATTATAAAAGGAGGGAAAAGTTGGCAAAATTGGATGAAGTTTTATGTTTAGGCAGGAAAAGTTGGATTAAGTTATAAAAATGGCGAGTAAACCTTTAAATCTCCAAAATACCCTTGGAGTTAACAGAGAAAACAGACAGAATGACCAAAGTGATATGCGATGATATAGTTCGATGACCAAAATGAAGTTTTTAAAAGTTGGATGACCAAAGTGTCGAGCGAGTCATAGTTCGATGACCAAAGTGATATTTCTACCTGTTGAAAATTTAAGGGAAAATTTCGCAAACAGTACATCAAGTAAATGCCACTAATAATTCTTATACATAAAGTTCCAAACCAAACATTTCGGTACACGAAATCTGAAACTCAACCCACTATCAGTACACGACGTTAATTTTTGACACTAAAATGTCCATTATGCCCTCAGTTCTTTTTTTTTTTAATAAATTTTTTTTTCTGTTATTTTTTTTCCTTCGTTTTTATCTCTTTCTTCTTCCTTCTTCCGGGCTCACTCCCTCACTTCCAACGCCGCATTCCTCACCTCCACGCTCACTCCCTCGCTTCCAATGCCGCCCTTGCCCTCCAATTGGTGAGATTTATGGTCCTACAGCTTATATTTGTAACTCAGCCAATATTTAGTCATGTGAAAAGAAAGAAAGAGATAAAAACAAAGGAAGAAAAAAAAATAACAGAAAAAACGAAGGAAAAAAATTAACAGAAAAAAAAATTATTAAAAAAAAAATTGAGGGCATAATGGACATTTTGGTGTCAAAAATTGACGTCGTGTACTGATAGTGGGTCGAGTTTCAAATTTCGTGTACCGAAATGTTTAGTTTGGAACTTTATGTATAAGAATTATTAGTGGCCTTTACTTGGTGTACTGTTTGGGAAATTTTCCCAAAATTTGAACCCAAACCCAATCTATTTATTAAACGGGTTACCCGTTTCCAACCTGCTTATCCCATTTAATAAATAAGATGTGTCATGTGCGACAAAATGACCCATTTAAGGGTTAACACTGCTACTCATTTAACTAAAAAAAATGCATAAATTGATTAAATTAACTAAAAACTCCATAAGATGAAGAATATAAATAATTATATATAATTCATAAATAATTAAATCCAATAATGACGAAGCAAAATATTTCAAATTGTCCAATCCTATAATCAAATACTCCCAACGTCCAAAATTTCAAGAAGAAATATAGCATAATCGGGTTATACGGGTTCACTTCGTGTTGGCGGGTTGACCCGCGGCCGACCCGTTTATTAATTAGGTCATGAAGGGTTGACCCGCGACTGACCCACTTTTTAATCGTGCGGGTTCAACCTGCTTTATTTCGTGCGGGTTTCGAGTCGTATTATCGGGTCGTGTCGGAATTAACAGCCTTAGGTAATTTAATAGGGAGGGATGGGCAAAATGGTAAACCTCATTTCTAATTTAATAAGGGTCTAAATTATATGCTCAGAGTCTAAAAGTAATTTAATTAGGAGAGATGGGCAAAATGATAAATCAATATCACAGGTTATTATTCGTAGAGGCTAGAGCTTTAGTAGAGATAATAATAATAATTACTTGACTCAAGATGCCTATAGTGAACTATGGAAGCGGATCCTCTCCTGACCTCTTTTCTTTCCTGAGCTTCCTGCGCTTTTAAGCAGATGATGACACGTGGCTATTTTTAAATCTAATGGTCTACAATGCCTCAATCTTATTTCCCTTCCCTTTTCCTTCACAACCAGTCAGTCAGCCACGTTCTTTCTTCCCTTTCTTTGTATTCTGCCATGTTCTTTTCCTTCACTCTCTCTCTCTCACCTCTTTTGTTGTTCTTTTCCTTCTTCTTCACTCTCACAACCCAAAATTGCATAGAACAAATCTGCTTGTAACTTTGAATTCCAAATGTTTAGTATGACTTGACCCTGCTTAGATCGAAAGAGAATTTGAAGTGATGTGTGTCTATAGTCATTGAGTTATCTGGGTATTGGTTTGATCTGGTAATGGGTGTTGTGTTAGTTTGTTAAATAAATTGAGGATAATGAAGAACAACTATAATCGATTTTAACGACTAAAGGAATAGGGTTGGGGAGAGAAAGAAGAAAAACCAAGAAATCAAAGATTATGGCATCAAATTAAGACGGAAATCTTGTAGCAGATCCAACACAACCCGGATATGAAAAACAAGATCATTTAATTAAAGAAAAGAAGAAAAAAAAAACAAAACGTGAACACAGATAGATTTCAGTCTAAATGAGAGCTAAAATAAAATGATCAGTCAGTCAAAAATTACTGTTTTCTGTTCAAAGATTACATTTGAGTGCACAAACAACTCTCAACAGATCTGGATGAAAGCCCAAAAGCTTCAGTTGCTAACTGAGGAAATGAGGTAAAGACAGAATCAAGCTTTGAATTGATCATTTTTAATCATGAAAAATAAACCCCAAAAGCAAAGAGACAGCCACTGGACTAGTGATCTTCTCTGATTTGCAAACAAGTTCATTTGCTGCAAAAATTCGCGGGCTTATTTCGTCTTCCTCTGTTTCATTAACGAAATCAAGTGGATGTTTTCGACTTGCCCAATCTGTAATTGTTGGGTATTCAACAATGGCAGAGGATTTTAAAGAGACCCATGATGGAATTTGAGCAAAGTTTCCAAATTTTATAGCTGGAGCTTTGTCAAGATTGCAGCTTTTATCTTTAGCGCCTCTATTTTTCTTCTATAAACAACTTGCTCCCTTTAGAAGTAGGTTGTTCCAGATTTTAGGATTTAGGATATCATGTAAAATCTGATAAGAGAAGGGAGAGTGCAAGGGAATTGATGAGGCAGAAGTGCAGAAGAAGAGTTAAGGAAACTTGGGAATGCGAATTCAAGCAATTTGAGCCATTAGATCTAGATCTTTACACGTGGTGTATTGTGATTAAAAGCTCAGGAATCTCAAGAAAGAAAAGAGGTCAGGAGAGGATCCGCGTCCTTATTCCCTTCGGGGTAGGGTGAATCCAATTCACCAGAAAATGAAACTACTTTGATAGAAATCACACCGTAGCTGCTCACATCCTTATAATGATGACATAGTCAACAATTAGTAAGAATAAAGCTCAATGTGTTGAAGAGAAACAGAAAATCAGAGGAATTTGCTGTGTGTTCTCATTGATAGTAGGAGCATCTTTATATAGAGGTTTACAATACTTAGAATCTTAATCATACAAGGAAAGATAATCTCTAGATTCTTCTAATTAAACCCTATTACTACTAGGTCAAGTAACCTAGAGTTTGGGCCAAACAAAAATTATGGTTTCACTTGAACACTCCCCCTTGTGATGCCCAAATGCGGTGTTTCTCTTGTTGCCTTATTAAAAATCTTGTCGAGTAACAAAAACCCAGTGAGACAAAAATAACCTCGGTTGAAGGGGAAAAAGAGCACAACACACCCTTCAAGTTTCGAGACCATACATGTTAACATCTCTCCCTGATGTCTGCATCTCCCCTTGATGACAACAGTTATGGGAGTTCGGATAACTTCCGCAAATGATGCTACCAACATGTTTCTCGAAAGTGGAATTGAGGCAAGGACTTAGTGAGCAAGCCTGCCACACTGTTCTCAGATTGAACCTAGTTCACTTTGATCTTTAGGAGAGTCTATTGTTGCTGATTATCCTTGGCATTGTCACTTTTGACGTAGCCTTGCTTCATTTGTTCAAAACAAGCAGCATTATCCTAAATGCTTGTAGGCTCATCTGTGGTAGACTTCAAACCACAATTTTTCGAACATGCGTAATTAGGGATCCAATCCATATACATTCACGAATCGCTTTGTGAAGAGCAATAATCTCTGCATTGTTCGAAGATATAGCGACTAGGGTCTGTTCTGTAGACCTCCAAGATATCACGATCTTTACCCATGGTGAACACTTAACCAGTTTGGGAATGACCTTTGTATGAGTCAGAGAGATACCTAATATCAGCAAAACCTTCCAAAATACATGTCGTTTTGAGATGGGGATAGAGGACGTAGGCCAGTGTTGGCGGCGTTCCTGGTGTGTGATGGGTCTGAATCCATCATCTCTCTGTAGGAATAGAACAAGCCCATATTAATTGTACATCTCAAGTATTGAAAGATATCTATTACGCCAATCCTAATAGCGTCGCGTTGGTGCAGAGCTATATCTTAGCTAACAAGCTTACTGCAAATGAGTAGTCCGGTCTTGTGCATTTAGCTAAGTACAATAATGCGCCTGTTGTACTAAGTAAGACACTTCTGCCTCTAGCACATCTTTGTCATCATCATTTCGATGAAGAGGACCCTTTTCAGTATTAAGACCACAGACGATCATGGGGGTGCTTGAAGGCTTGACCTTGTCAAAATGCCTAAGCATCTATCGACACGATGCTCAAGTTCGAAACCGAGACATAATCGTGTTCTCCCAAAATCCTTCATCTCAAACTCGGATTTCAAATAATTAGCGGTTTCCCTCAACTCTTTAACGGATTCCAATGAAGTTCATGTCCAACATGAACCGCGATAGAATCCAACATGGAAACTCGTGGGCATATCCCTTCCCAATCAAGTAGTCATTTTAGTGAGTGTTTCACTTTGATAGAAATCACACCGTAGCTGCTCACATCCTTATAATGATGACATAGTCAACAATTAGTAAGAATAAAGCTCAATGTGTTGTAGAGAAACTGAAATTGAGAGGAATTTGCTGTGTGTTCTCATTGATAATAGGGGCATCTTTATATAGAGGTTTACAAATACATAGAGTCTGAATCATACAAGGAAAGATAATCTCTATATTCTTCTAATTAAACCCTATTACTACTAGGTCAAGTAACCTAGAGTTTGGGTCAAACACAAATTATTGTTTCACTTGAACACTCCCCTTTGTGTTGCCCAAACGCGGTGTTTCTCTTGTTGCCTTATTAAAAATCTTGTCGAGTAACAAAAACCCAGTAAGACAAAAATAACCTCGGTCGAAGGGGAAAAAGAGCACAACACACCCTTCAAGTTTTGTGACCATACATGTAAACATCTCCCCTGATGTCTGCATCTCCCCTTGATGACAACAGTCATGGGAGTTCGGATAACTTCCGCAAACGATGCTACCAACATGTTTCTCAAAAGTGGAATTGAGGCAATGACTTAGTGAGCAAGCCTGCCACACTATCCTCAGATTGAACCTAGTTCACTTTGAGCTTGAGGAGAGTCTGTTGTTGCTGATTATCCTTGGTGTAGTCGCTTTTGACGTAGCCTTGCTTTCTTTGTTCAAAACAAGCAGCATTATCCTAAATGCTTATAGGCTCATCTGTGGTAGACTTCAAACCACAATTGTTCGAACATGCGTAATTATGGATCCAATCCATATACATTCACGAATCGCTTCGTGGAGAGCAATAATCTCTGCATTGTTCGAAGATATAGCGACTAGGGTCTGTTCTGTAGACCTCCAAGATATTACGATCTTTACCCATGGTGAACACTTAACCAGTTTGTGAATGACTTTTGTATAGGTCAGAGAGATACCCAATATCAGCAAAACCTTCCAAAGTACATGTCGTTTTGGGATGGGGATAGAGGACGCAGGCCAGTGTTGGCGGCGTTCCTGGTGTGTGATGAGTCTGAATCCATCATCTCTTTGTAGGAATAGAACAAGCCCATATCAATTGTACATCTCAAGTATTGAAAGATATCTTTTACACCAATCTTAATGGTGTCGCGTTGGTGCAGAGCTATATCTTAGGTAACAAGCTTACTGCAAATGAGTAGTCTGGTCTTGTACATTTAGCTAAGTACAATAATGCGCCTATTGTACTAAGTAAGACACTTCTGCCTCTAACACATCTTCGTCATCATCCTTTCGACGAAGAGGACCTTTTTCAGTATCAAGACCACGGACGATCATAGGGGTGCTTGAAGGCTTGACCTTGTCAAAATGCCTAAGCATCTATCGACACAATGCTCAAGTTCAAAACCGAGACATAATCGTGTTCTCTCAAAATCCTTCATCTCAAACTCGGATTTCAAATATTCAGCGGTTTTGCTTAACTCTTTAAGGGATTCCAATGAAGATCATGTCCAACATGAACCGCGATAGAATCCAAAACTTGTTATGGAAACTCGTGGGCATATCCCTTCCCAATCAAGTAGTAATTTTAGTGAGCGTTTCAACCTCTTTGTAAACGCGCTCCGTGGTCTAGAGCCACTTGACTTGGGTAGATGAAGTTTAGCATGAACCTTCATGTATATTCCGTATCTAGTTCCCCATATAGATGCGTAGTGACCACATTTGTAACCTGCATATTTAGTTATTTGGAAACTATCAAACTGACAAGTTAGTAAAGTGCAATGACTTCCATTACGAGAGAATATGTCTCATCATAGTAGATTCCAGGGAGTTTTGTGAGAAGCCTTGTGTCATAAGGCGAGATTGCCATATCTTTTTCTCATCACGCTTTCTAACGAAGACCCATTAGTCAATAGGTTTTATGTTAGGAAGTGTTAGCATCACTGGCTCAAAAACCTTCCTCTTCGTTAGAGAATCTAACTTAACCTGGATCGCATATTTCTATTTAGGCCAAATCTCTCTACGTTGGCATTCATTCATCAACGGAGCGTGCGTCGATATCATCTGACTCAACAAACTCATGCACAACTACATCATCAAATATGATGGAGTTTTTATCCCACGTCTCATGTACATTAGTGTAAGTTTCATAAATCTATATATTCTCAAGAATAGGTTCCGACGTTGAGGCGTCCCCCAACGATAACTATAACCCGGAAGATACTCATGAGATGGATTTTGAGTGTCTATGATCAAATGATTGGAATGTGCCAAAGTATCCTTCAAACTCATGGGCCTCCCACGCATCTTAGCTGGGGCCATCGCTATAACGCTAGAGTGCCACTCTCTTTGGCATTGGTGTCATGCCTACTTCCATGTAGGGTGGCGCTACGTCCTCTCGTAGGGACTTCCTTCCTTGCAGGCATGTTTGCAGCATATTTGTATTATCTCGTCACTTTAGTAGGGATCGGGATGAGACATAGTGGGGACAGACCACGACAATTCATGTCGTTCCTACTGAACATATGTGTTCTTATCTCTCCCTAATGATGGGAAGACTGTCTCATCAAAGTGACATCCGCAAATCTAGCGGTAAGGAGATCGCCTAGCAAGGGCATGAAGTGGCGGACGATTGTTGGAGTCTCAAATCCAACTGAGTTGCCCATTCATCTGTAAGGACCCATTATAGAGCGTTGTGGCGGAGCAATTGGCACATAAAGGCACACTCAAATATGCGTAAGTACGATACTTGTACCCAGTCACTAGCTGTAAAGCAGAGGTAGGTTGAGTAGCGGTGGGTCGTAGACAAATTAGCATAGCTGCATGCGATATTGCATCACCCCAAGCGGATATAAGGAAATTAGTGTGCATTACTAATGTCCGGACTCCCATCGTAGTAGTTTCATCGAGACCAATTGGGTGTGTTTATGAGAATATAATGTCCAACATTAGTCCCAATGCAATAATCATCGAAAGTCTTCAATGTAAACTCTCTAGCATTGTCAAGTCCAATTGACGGAAGATGATGATCTAGGGAGTGAGCCCGTTGTCATATGATATGTGATAGAAGTGTAGCATAAGCAGCATTTGTAGGTGGACAATGGCACAACACGTGACCAGCGTGTTTGAGTATCAACCAATATCATGAGATATTTAAACGTCCGCAAGTTGGTTGAATCAGTCCATATAATCCCCATGGATTCCATAATGAGTATTTTCATATCCTTTGCATAGGACGATCTCAATCCTAATTTTCCTAAGGAACGGCTTTGTAAAACAAGCGAGGGGCTTTAGAAGCAACTAATGAGAATTTTGGTTGGGCCTGAGTGTCTAAAACGCTATTTTAAGCAAGTTGGTGATTGCAACATCACCTAGGGCGCCATCACCATGATGGACGCCATCCATGGCATCATGGATAGGGACTGCGCCAGCCCTAGGCTGGTGGTTGACGGAAGCGGTGCCCTAGGCAGTTGCGTCGGTCACACTTAGTCCATAAATCAACTTTTGATTCATGCTTCGTTTCGCTCGAAAGAAATGATGTCCATATGAAGTCTTTAGTAGACGGATCATCATATCATGACTAGGTCCTGACTAGGATGATCTATCATGTCGTGACAAAGCCAATATGTGTCTAAATCCAAGAGATCTTCTCTCATAACTTTATTGGATTTTATAGCTCGAATAGTGACATAGAGTCCACTAAAGAGACACATAAACTTATCTAAGATGCGCCTTTGTTCACACTCATTAGAGGTATTGCAAAGGAATTCATTTCCGTTCTCTACATGCATTTTCGCATGGAATCTGTTGGCTATTCATAGGTGTGATTGTCCCTAGGAGCATAGAGAGTTTCTGTGATAGTAATTAAGGTGTCATTTGGCAAGTGGAACTTGGCAATTCCATGTCCTTGAATTAATACTTATGGCCCAGCCATCGTAGTCACAAAAGTCATATGCTCATAATCAAAATGGAGTCATAAAGAACTCGAAATTTTATTCATAAGCCAACAGAATTACATCATTGTCTCTTTGACCAAAGAAAATCTAATCCAAAATGCTAGCTAATGCAAAACGATGGTAGTCGTCTAACTTCTTTCGGTAATTCCAAAATAAATGTGACCAGATGAGTAGAGAGATGTCGGTGGAGCAAGGCTCGCTTAAGTACTACTAATCTCATAACCTTCCTAGACATCACACTTATTTTGGTTGAGCCATCTTTGAAGAAAGACTTAAACCAATGGCATTTACTACAAAATATATGGCAATTTCCTATTACATCTCTTAAAAAATAAAGACTTAAACAGAATTGGCGATCTATTGATCCCAGCCAGATTTGTAGTCTTTAACCCTTCACTCTAGATCATCTTCTTAATCTTCTTGTTCCATACAGTGAGCTTCTCTTGCTTCACAATATGCTTTGTAGGCGGTGATGATTTCTTCACAAGCTCTACAAATGTGTACAGTGTACCCAATGATCAGACACTCCACATCGAGAACATACATCTCTTTGCTCAAACTCTATTGATTGAGTTGCTTTGAAAGCGTCATTTAGATGACTCTTAGTGTTGGTGGCGCCACCAACATAGCCAGAGGCGTTGCCTCCCTCTCTCTTTCCACGTTGACCTCTTCGGTTCCGTGTTCTCCTATATTGGCGGCTACCTTCCCAGTAGAGAGATTATATGGACCAAAACGTCCAGAAGTATCCCTAAGGTTAAAGTTTCTCTCTTAGCGCCTTCTCTAAGGCTGCTTTATTTGCTTCCAAAACTTGAGCTTGCTCAACAGTTAACACGTCCTGGCAAGGCTCGAGAATCGTATCCAGGATTCCAAATGCCTTGAGATGCTGGCGGACATCATGAACCCACCTGTGATATTTATGGTCAGTTGTTCCCAATAGAGTAAAGTCCAATTTGTTCAGGTTACTCATCCTGAAAGAGAACAAGAAATTATGGTTAGTTTCGGAGCGTAAAAGGCTACCATTAAAACATATAAAATTCCTGAGCGTAATCGCTTCCAAGAAATTAGGAATTTCTGTGCATAATCCCTTCCAAGAAATTACATTCCAAGAGGTATTGGATTAGATCGAAACAATGACGTAAGTGGTCGATCATAAATTCTTCACAAACTCTAAGTTTGGCAATCTCCACAAGCTCCAAGTTTGGAGTGAGCACGAACCTCCACAGTTCGGTTTAATTAGGTCTCCCCTAAGATGAAGTAAGGGGGTGGAAGAAGGGAGTTTGCAAGTCCCCGAAAAAGAAGAGAAATTAAATTTAAAAACTCTAAAAAACGGGAACGTTTAGTAAAAAATACTTTGAAATGGGTCGTTGGAAAATGGTAGGAAAAATGCCCGGAAAAGTCGTCGGCGGAAGCCTGAAAGTTGATCGGAAAAGGTCAACGGTCGTTGACCTGAGCTGACATGGTTGCTGACGCGGACGCTGGTGCTGACTGGACGCTTACGTAGGCGATGATGTTGCAGTGATGATGTGGTGCCTGAGGTGAAATGACGTCACTGGGGCAGTGGGCCACGTTGCTGGGCTTTTGGGCTGAGCTGTGCTTTTGGGCTTCGCTGCGCTTCTAGGCCTCGTCGATCCTTCTGGGCTGGGCTTACAGGGACAGGGCAGAGAGAGAATCTGCAAGCTGAAGGTGAGACGGCGGTTTTAGGACAGGTGAGCTTCTGGTGAGCGGTTCAGGTGGTGAAATTTTCGGTTCCGGGTTTCTGGGGTGGAGACGCTGCAGGTGGTGGAGTATGGCTGTAGGAGGTGGTGAGGAAGTCTTCGAATCGGGCAGAGAGGATTTCGGTATTTCCGGGGACCGGTTCGAGTATTTTCCGACCGGTTTTGAAGGTGGCACCGTCGGTTCTGGCTTTTTGGAATTTGGATCTTCAAGGTGGGCGGCGGTGGTATCTGAAATTTGAAGGCTACGAATTTATGGTTTCAGAGTTAAGGCTTCGTGCTGATAACATGTTATAGAGAAACTGAAATCGAGATGAATTTGTTGTGTGTTCTCATTGATAATAGGGGTCTCTTTATATGAAGGTTTACAATACATAGAGTCTGAATCATACAAGGAAAGATAATCTTTAGATTATTATAATTAAACCCGATTACCATTAAGTCAAGTAATCTAGAGTTTGAGTCAAACATTTTACTTGAACACAATGTAATTTCCTGGAAGGATTTCCTGTTTTTGTATAACTTTTCCTTTTTGGTCATATTGTCTGTTTGACTTAAGAATGAACGCGTGAACTGAAAAATTGAAAATGCGGGCAGATTGTTCTGTGACGTGCCAGATCAAATACATAATCATAAGCAGGTGACTTCCTCATGCAATTACAACAACAACATGGGCCATTGAATTTGATAGTGGGCTGATTGAACTGACTTCTTCTAACAGCCCGTTTATGCCAGATTGGCCCAGGTCGGTCCAGTCCACTTGCAAAACTCGAAAGTCTCCTCCCGCTCTTTTCTGCGAAACTAATTCCTATCTCTGCTTCAAGCCCCAAACTCGATCAGAGAGAATACTTTGAAACTTTAGAGTGATTATTACAACAACATCATTAACTTTCGAAATCATACATCCAAATTAATTGTACATATATAATCTAATTAAAGGGAAATGTGTCAAACAGGTAACCCATCGATGATCTGGTTTTGGTTTTGGGCTTCATGCTCTGTCCAGCGGCAAATTCTGATCAGCTTTTTAAGTTTTTCGGCACCAAATATCCCTGAAAATTTAAAATTTTTCATCAAGTGGCCATTCATCGCGTTCAGCTTATCTTTCAAGTCTCCAGAGGCTAGAACAAGAGCTGAAACCGCACTTTCACATAGTGTTTTCAAGTATTGGTATGACTTGCCCGCAACGCTAACAAAACAGATGCACCAGAAGAAGAGAAGGAGCCATCCAAAAGATGGAACGAGGATGAGCAGTTCTAAAATGGAAGCAAAAGTTCCCAACAAGATGCTAATCCTATTCATGAATTTACGAAAGTCTGTTGTACTGTGATCAGTTTGGAGTATCATGACACCTATTGACCCGAAGTAAGCCGATACGTCGATAACAAACAGCCTCATCAATAGTCTACTGCTGTAGTCTGGAGACGAATGTGCAAACATCAGTTGGAGGCAAAAGCCTAAGATGGTGATGAGAGAAACAATGCATTTGTTCAATCCCACCATAGATTTGCTCCGAGGTGCAGCCTCCTCCATTCTGTTATCGTTAAGACCATGAGAAAACTAATTGAGTTATAATTTATTTATCTAATTAGTGAAAAAGTTATGATCAACTATGGCTATGAATGGATTACAGATCATAAAATTAGGAAGGACAGCTAATTTTAAAAACAGGGACCCTCTGTTCCTACTACATGGAACTGCCCTATATTCTCTGATATTTGAAAGAGATATTTGAGTTTTAATGATGAAAAATCAATTTGGCCTGTTGATTATGGGCAACCAGAAGATAATACTGGATTAGTCTCACCAACTTCAGAGTACAATTTGAAGGAAAACCAAGGCTCCAAATCTCTTCCAAAAAGTCCAGATTTGAAATTAAAATATGTTTGCCCTAAATCCTAAAAGAGTTTTTCTATTAAAACCTCCAAATTTACTCACTTGACCTCTATGCTTTTTACACCTCTTATCAAATTTTCAAATACTAAATTGACTCACTAAACCACACTAAACTTCCTCAAATAACCTCACTATAGAATTTGCAAACAAATTATTATCTTCAAAATAAAAAATTTAGTCATTTCAATGATTTAATCATTCTATAAATCTTAACTAAATATACATTTCTTAATCAAACTTGAGTTTCAAAAGTAATGTCTAATCAATAAGAAAATTCCATGAACTACTATGTTTTTTTTTTCTATTTTAGCTATGCAAAAAAAAATGAAGAAACCATTTGTTTTTATTCTCAAAAAAAAAAAATCATTCCTTTTTTAATGTTTTTTTTTCTGTATTTTTTGTACCACATGATTAATTATTTAAATATTATTTTTATTTTTTATTTTTATAGCAAATATGATGGATTGACTTAGATCTAGGTCATAAATTATAAGAGGATTTATTTTGTTTTCCCTCACCAATATGCGTTCAACATATAGATCATACATTTTTATGTCACATGATCTTAATCATATTTTTAACTCTTATTAAATATATATATATATATATATATATATGAATGCTTTAATGAGTATGTAGTGAAATTGGAAAATGAAAATAGATAAGGAAAATAATAAGAAATACAATCTAATATTATTGAATTGGAAAGTCTACATAAAATAAATATAATATTTTTTTGGTATAATTATTGTCCTCAATAGTCATTTTATAATATGTTATATATGTCATTTAATAATTCATAATAGAGTGAGGTCAAGTGAGCAGATTTGGAGGTTCCAATAGAAACTCTCATCCTAAAAAGATACTAAAGTCTTAAGCGTGACTTTTGGTTAATAAAACCTACGATAGAGAATACCCTTTTTCATTCCGTGGCTGCACAGTATCTAATGAGTTTTGGATATAATTATTTATATCATTTATATCAAAAGATGCAGAAAAAAATATATATTCTATGAGACTTTTTCAGCAATATTTTAGATCGAGTTCCTTAATATAATTATGCAAGAAGTGGAGATGGAGACCAGGAGGACGACAACGGCAATGATGGATATGACCAGTGGCGGATCCATGATTTGAAATTGGGGTGGGCTAGAATTTTTCTCTTTGATAGAAGTAAAATAGAAAAAATAGAAAATTTAGCGCAATGCCAAGAAATTGTGTTGATACTTGATAATATTTAACTAAAAATACATGTCTCATATACTTTATTAAGAGACAAGGATAAGAACCCAACCAAAATTAATACCAAATAGATTACCGAAAAGAAATATCACTTGGAATCATTTTTTTTTATTGAATAGTTGAATAAAAAGAAGACGAAGACTGAGAGAAATATAATAGAAACTAATTAGACTACGACTACCAATCTTTTTCTTATTGACTACAACGAGAAAAGAAGTTAACAATAATAAGAAGCACTGTAAAAGTAGGGCTAATTTTGTTATGCTCCTGAAAAGATATAAAACCCAACACAGCCGAAAATAGAACTTGGGTTCCTTAGAAAAAAAAGGACAGAAAAAACACAACAATCCCTTAAAAATCTTGCTGCCACGGGGCTTTGAACTTGGGTCAGTTAGATAACAAGGGCGCTCCTAAGCTAACATTGCCAAACCAAATAAGGGAACTCATCTACCGATAATAAGATATTTATAGTGGAAATTTGGGTTGGGCTATAACCCAACTAGATGTCAGTAGATACGCTACTGGATATGACTATGCTTCATCTGTCCATCAGCATGCACAGTAGGAGATGGCAACAATGACGGTTCGGACTATCATTATGATTATGCTCCAGATTTAAGTAACTTATAGGTTAGCCATTACTTACGATCTAGTAGTTGGGATACACTATCTTTTCAATTAATTTCCCTTCCTTTAACAGAGATAGCTAAGAGTTGCAAACAGCAGTAGCTCTACATATCAACGGAAAATTACATAGGGATAAATAATATTAACAGAAACCGTAGAGATCAAAAGCATGTAAAAGAATATATAAGCTGAGATGGAGAGTAACTATATATAGCAAAATATGTCATAGTAAGATGACTAACACTCGCAACTTAACAGAACTGCTGTTCTTCATTCCTCGGCTTCTCGATCGGTGTGGAGCTCAAGCCTTCCTCTTGCTTCTTACAACCTGTGGAGTCTGGACCAACGGAGAAATTAATATCTATACTAAAAGAAAATGGGGAGCACTATTGCATATACCATGGAGAATGCTCAACCTGGTGATAAATGGGAGAAGTGATGAGATTTCTAGAGGAATAGAATTATAAGGACTGAACATTTTAGATTTCTAGATGAATAGAATTATTTTTAGATTTCTAGATGAATAGAATTATAAGGACTGAACATTTTAGAGTTCTAGAGGAATAGAATTATAAGGACTTAACATTTTAGACTTCTAGAGGGGTATGAGGGGCTTTCCAAATTCTTCCTCTCCAAAGCTCCAGGCTCGCGCGTTGTATGCACGGGATGCTTCTGCCTTCACTTATCAGCGCGTCGCACTTATTTTTCTTTTTTCGGCGCGTTCCTGGTATAGTGGGGTATGTGTTTGCGCACGTGCTGGTTTTAGATGTGTCTGTATTCGGGGTTTTAGATGTGTCTGTATTTTTAGACTGCGAGGGGTATGAGGGGCTTTCCAAATTCTTCCTCTCCAAGCTCCAGGCTCGCGCGTTGCCTGCACGGGATGCTTCTGCCTTCTCTTATCAGCGCGTCGCACTTCTTTTTCTTTCTTTCGCGTCGCGCGTGAATCATCAGACTGCAGGATGTCTCTCCAAGCTACACGCTCGCGCGTCGCACTTCTTTTCTTTCTTTTGGCGCGCGTCGTACTTCCTCTCCACCCTTTTGGAGTTGCCAATCAGGCTGCCCGTTGCCCCAGAGTATCCGCATAAAAACAATAGAAAATTACACAATGGCACAATACCAAAGATTTAAACAGATGAAAATACTTAGAGGGCTCTTGCTCTGCTAGAGTTGGGAGAGCGCTGCCTTCGACATCTCTATACCTAATACCTTCCTCCATCATCGATGGAGTATTGTTCCAGTACCGATTTCGGTGACGGGTCCGTCGCGCACGACATATATCGTGTGACAGGATCCGCCCCGGATTTCACCCTGAAATCCGAAGTGGACCTGCGGGGCCCACCTTAGAAGAAATTTTGCCAAAAATTTGGCAGAACTTCCCCTAAAGTGGACAACCCAAAACCTGTAGAAAGAAAATTTACACTTCTAAATCACCCATCCTTATTCTCCTGGAGCCACCCTGCTCCCCCAAACAACATCAACCAAAATCATATGACACAAAACACAGCTTAAATAACATTAATTTCCTCAGGTAATCAGAGCAAATCTAGTAGCAAGGGTGATCAAGGAAAACCTAAATCAAATAAAAACGCGGAAGCAACGCTGTTGTCTATGCCTCAACTCCAATGTACGCCTGACCTCAACCAATTTCGCCTGCAAACTGGGCATTTGAAACCGAAGGGCCCAGGGGAAAGTAATTGAAAAACACGTTAGCGTGAGTGGACAAAAATAAATAATTTAATATGAATAAAACAAAATAAAACTTCATACTTTCCCACATTTTCCAATATATAAAAAAAAATCCGGATGCATGCAACATTTACAAAACACTTAAGAAAATAATCCGAAAAACGTTGAACTCCAGAAAACCGACTAGCCCCGCTAGCCACAACAACCGAGTAAAAGATTGAAATTTCAATACTCGAAAATATAAGACCAGCCCCGCTGGTTAAGCGAAAATCGAGCTAGCCCCGCTAGCCTAAGTAGTAAAGTGAGTAGGGGAAAGCGATAGCCATACGAGTGAGCCTCCCAGGCTCAGGTGATAGCCTCCCAGGCTAAAGTACTCCCATTACTCCCGTAATATACCCTTACGCCACTATGTGTAGCGATAGGATACTGGGCTTCAGAATTACTGTCACAGAGACAGTAACCAGCGCCACAAAGGCGGAGGGCTTCGATGATCCCATCACCTCGCCACAAAGGCGGAAAATCAATGCTAGCAATGATAATAGTCACCCAAAGTATGGCAACAGAAAATCCGAAAACCAAGTAAATCCATAAATACATAAGGCTTCCCCAACTCTCGCACAAGAATTTCCAATGACGTGTCCCACACGCCAAGATAATCTCAAGTTCAAAAATAAATAGGAGATAAACAAAAATAAAACATAATCTCCATAAATCGAAACAAAACCAATTCCAAGAATCATCATCAAGGCATTCCCAATGCCAAAACCGAAAGTCGATAAATAAATAAAAATGAAGACTAACTCCATCGAAATCTCATGTCGAAAATCTCTTAAAAATTCCAAATCGACGAATATAAATATAATATAAATAGCATAATTCTGGAAATCACCTCGGAAATAATTCGTCGAAAATCAACATCAATTATAAATTCGAATCCAAGCATAACAAATTAATATCCGTAATTCACAACTAGTATAAATCATAAATACTTCATGAAAATCATTATTGAAAGCAAATCCACGAGATAAATCGAAATCAAATTCCGAAATCAATTCATATGCTCGGAAAGTAATATGTTAATTAAATAAAGCATTAATTCAAGAAAATAAACGCATGCATCATTATTTAAAACAAAAGTCCACTCACAGTACTATTCAGGCGATCACGCATACGAGTTCCTTCGTCGAGCAATAGCTCGGTACATCGCCCTGTACACAATTATATTCCGTGAATAGTTATTCAACAAATTAATACGATTCCTAAAATCAATTCCTCATAATTACATCTCCACTTCTCCTCGGATGCAACCCAAATTTTACCTCTAATACTAATTCATTATCTTAAAGGTTCCAAGTCAGAACCGAGAGATATCCGACGGTCGGATTCTCGTAATTCGATAATCGAAACCCTAAACTTCAAAAATTCATAATTAATTCCAAGCTTCTCCAAAATTCACCACATTTCATATACAAGCTCTACAATGTTTATAGGATTTAATGGGCTAAAAACTGGAATTAAAACACAGCCCAACACGCCTCCACGCGCCACCCACAGTGGCGGCGCGTGGGACCCACGCGCCGGCGGCCACCACCTCCGATGGCCACCAAAAATTGACAGTAGCTGTAAAACAACAAACCCAACAAATTTCTCAACTGCAACAAGTCCCAATTTTATCTTTAAGAGCTCGGATTAAGACGATGAAGAAAACCCAGAAATCAAGCTTCGGACCCTAGGATGTTCTTCGTCGATTCGACCTCCACGATGCAAATCGGAGCAAGAGGCCTTAGGGGAAACGTTCGCGGGCTCAAGGCGCTCCTACGGTCCCAATTTGGTGGTCGGAAACGGCCGGAAATGGAAGATTTGCCGGAAAAAGCCAAACTGCACCTATGAGGAACTTTGCTTCGATTCAAGGTTTCTCGGCCAAATCGCCACAACCTAAGGCTACTAGGGTGCAGAGGGGAGGGAGGAGCTCTTGTGGTGGCCGGCTGCACGCCTGTTGGTGGCCTGAATGCGCGGAATCGAACGGAGAAAGAAGGACCCGAAAGGGAAAGAAGAGAGTTCGGGGGAGAGGAGAGAGAAGGTAGATTTCCGGAAATGGAAATGGAAATCTACCACAGTAACTTTCTATATATATAGAAAGTTATCATGAACAGTAACGTTCACATTTTCTCTTATAACTTTCGTATACGAGCTCCGATTTTTATGTACCACATATGCACGCGCTTGGTTTAACGTCATCTACAACTTCCGTGAAGAAAACTTTCTCAAATTATGATCCGAACATCGACTTTTAGGGCCACTAAAGTTACCGAAAAAGAGTAAAAGTAAAACAAATTATCGTTTACTGTCCAAATGACTAGTAAACTAGTAAATTTAGGTTCGGAACGTTACATCGTGCCCTGTATTAGGTTGTGGTTCGCACCTTGGCCTGTGGCAAGTCCCTTCTTTCAAATCCATTCTAAGCATGGCTCCTCTGTTCAAGGTAAAGAAGAAGATTATGCGCTGCCCGTCTGTTAGGGGCGGCACCAAGAGTCGGGCGGCTTCGCCCAATTCTGGCCCGATTGAAGTTGATTTTAACAGAGGGTAGTTCTTTGGCGGTGGGGCTAGGGGAAGGGTCCAAGATGGGCTGCTTTTCGACCCAGCTTCCTGGCGGAGCACAGTTGTTCAAACGACAACTGGAGCAGGGTTGTGTTTCTAGTTTCTGCGTTCTAGATCAGATCGGAGGGAGTTCAGAGATTCCACTCTAAGGACTGACTGCGGCGCGGCAGTCCGTTGGTGATGGAGGTGCGACAATGTGGCCCAGGTGAGAGACAGAGGAGCGGAAGTCCGGCGGTGTGGGGTTCCAAGGTTGTAAGTGGTGGTCTGGATGTGTGACCAGTTTTTGCTGAGGTGCCCAAAGTAATTTCAATTGGGCTTGGGCCTCTGTGATGGGAGAGGTGCATGGGCTTGATGCTATTTGGGTTCGTATTTGGGACCCAGGAGACTTATTGTGGGCTTTTTCTCTTGCAATATTTAGGATTTGATTATTTGGTCACTTAGGTAGAAGATTGCACTCTATTCAACTTATCAATTTGCGTGGAGTAGGCAAGGTTGGTCATACTGCCACTGGCTACGTACCCTGATAGAAGGTTACCCCTTATTCGACGTATTTCTTTGCATGGAAATATGGTTGATCATACTATTGGTACCGTTTTACATAGCCTGGGCTCTGCCTGGTGCTTAATTCAATGCTTTATAGCATCTCTCAGGATCCTTATTAAGTTTTATTTTCGATGCCTTGTTGCATCTAGTATTGTTTTTGTTATTTTTCATTTTGATGTAGTTTCTACATCTACAAATTTTAATCCTTCTTATTATTAATAATAAAATGGTGGACTATTACTCCAAAAAAAATACCAAAGATTTAAACACAAAAAACTCACTCACAAATAGATTTATACAAACAAAGAACACGAGCCCGAGCCCAAAAGCCAAATGAAGCAGGCCTAGCTCCAAACTCTAATGTAAATGACCAAATTGCTCAGTTTGATGAAAAATTTAAGTGCATGCCACTAACTAAATACCCAACAACTTGAAACATAGACCACAAAACTTCAAATGCCACTCAATCTACAAAGCAGTAGCAGTTAGGATTCTAAAATTTCTTGAAGTTTTGGGGTTTAGCTTAATGAAGCAGTAGCGGTTAGGCCTTGCCGCCCAAACACACTCAAAATCTCTCCCTCTCTAGCGCTTGCGTGCTCAGCTTGAATCTGGCTTCAATGGAGATCGATAAGGTAAGCCCTTACTCTTCTATCGCCCTTACTCTCTACTCTAATTTCATTGCCTTCGTTTACGTTCGTTTCGGTTTCTAGAAATTGCAAGAGGAACATGTTAAGCTTTAATAAGCTTTCACACACTCATTGCCTCCATTATAAACATTCAATTTTAACGTAATTTGTTCACTGAAACTATGGAAATTTTCCTCAATAAGCTTGTCTTAGGCTAGCTACTAGTTTAACCATTGTTGTACCTGTATAAGAACAACTTGTAATGTATACTTATATATTAGATAGCTATCAAGTAAGGTTGAATCAATGTTTGAGTTAGATCAGTTGATATGGCTTCCATAGGCTAATAGTTATATATATACATATATATATATATATATATATCAGATCCTATCCAGAGCGAGGCATCGCTTTGAAATTTCAGAGCGAGGTTAGGGTTTAGGGTCACTTTTCAGTCGCATATCCACATCTCAACCGTTCAGTTTCTAGGTACTAATGTATAGATCATCTCTGCAAAATTTCAGCCAAATTGATGGTCGTTAAGGCATTGATAACTGCCTTAAAGCTAGTACGGTTCAGGTTGTACAGATTCAGTTCGTCCATTGGTTTAAGCGAGTTAGATACCTTAAAGACCATCAATTTCGTTGAAATTTTGCAGAGATGATCTATACATTAGTACCTAGAAACTGAACGGTTGAGATGTGGATATGCGACCGAAAAGTGACCCTAAACCCTAACCTCGCTCTGAAATTTCAAAGCGATGCCTCGCTCTGGATAGGATCTGTATATATATATATATATATAAATCTTATCATGCTAGTTACTGCAATAGTTGAATGATACTAGTTTTAAATTATTATACTCATCTTATCTATTTGTGTCGTATATGGTTTTTGATGGCTATAGACATATTTGTTGTACTGGCCATAAATTGTCTTTGTTGAACTCTCTAAAACAAGGTCAATAGTACTAATTATCTATTGCCTCTTAAAGTTTTGCTAAAAGAATATAAAGTTGAAAAACATAAAAGAAAAGTGAAAGATTTGAAGTGTAAAAAAAAAAAAAACAATGGTAACAAGCTCTTAATTGTGCCTTTTGTTAGATTAGTGAACTTGTTTATGGTTCTATTTTTGTTTTTACTGGATTATAGATCTATCAGTGACTTAGATCTTTTTTTCTTTTCTTTTTTTCTTCCTTTATCAAATAGAGGATCAAAGTATTTCACGCATGCCCCCATAGTGACTCAAATCCATAATCTCGATCTTAGGTAGTGACTTAGATCTTCTCCATTGAAGGTAATTACTTTGAGTTTGATTCACCCTTTTGTTTATTTGTGTGTTTTTATGAAATTATCAGCTTGACTTGCCATTACCCATATTGAAATACTTGTACATTTTGGAAACTACAATTTGATACTTGACAAAGTTTGAAAATGGATTTAGTGATATGTGTCTAGTGTCCATGAAACTGGGAAACTATGGCAGAGAATCTCATTTTTGATGCACACCTGGTGTGGGTTTTTCAAGTGATTTCTCTCGAGTTCATAATTTTTTTAAACAAGCAACACAAAACTTTGAGATTATATATGTCTTCTTTGAAGTGTGCTATGCAAGAATGAACATTACTCCAGAGCTTGTTTGTAGTAAGGCATTATCCCTTTTGTTTTCATTGCATTTGTTAATTGTGTCAAGAACTATATGGTGGAATGTTGTATAAAGAGCCATTGGGAGATCAAGCATGGCGTACCAAGCAATGCAGCAAGTTATATTTTCTTTTATCATGTAAAACTTAGCTAGGAAACTTAAAAGCTTCTTAGTCTATGCTGTCTATGAGATGTATGAATGCTTTAGCAATGTTCCTTAAATTCATTTGATGAATTGATGTATCACAATGCTTTTGGTGCAAATATTGATCATTTGATGGTTTGCATTCAATTTGTCTTCCCAATTAATCACTATTAAATTATCTTCATTCAAAAATTAGGTCTTCACACAACACAGTCATATACTCCTATATATCACACAACGGATTTCAATGATTAACATCGTTTAGTTTTAATCTTATACAACAAAAAAGACTAGAACTTAGTTGTCTTAGTCTAAATCATACAACAGAATAATTAAAAAAACATTGTATGAAAATCTTAATCCACAACGCCATAAACAAGTTCTGTTGTGTGAACTGCTGTGCACAATTGTTGCTCATGGCTGCACCTGGTATCTGTCAAGTTGTGAGATAGCAGAAAAACTAGAATTTAGTTGTCTTAGTATAAATCATACAACATAATAATTAAAAAGACGTTGTATGAAAATCTTAATCCACAACGCCATAAATAAGTTTTGTTTTGTGAACTGCTGTGCACAATTGTTGCTCATGGTTGCATCTGGCATCTGTCGAGTTGTGAGACAATGATGCAAAGAAATATATGTCGACTAAGGCTCTCTCATACAACAGTGTTTCACCCTCGTCTGAATTTTCATCAAACAACAGCTCGATAGACGACAGTGAGTCTCCAAATCATGTAACATCTTTTTGTCTTCGTGTGATGCAATTTTTGGTGTAGTGAAGGGCACAGCAAAAACTGAGTCACTCATTATGATGGTGGTTGACCCACTAGTTAATGTCCACTATTGGTGGACCGAATATGCTCTACCACAACACTATACAAAAATGTGCTTTCATCCACCCCTATTATGGATTTCTTTGTTGACAAAATCATAGTGTCTCCAAATAGGTATGGATAATCAGGGTAACTGCATTGCTCCAATTCCAACACTGTTTTTACATGCCCACTTAGTGACCAACATGGCAGCAAAAGCATATCGAGCTGGGCAACTCCTTGTTATTCATCAAGGATGGCCTAAGGTCGAAACTGAAAGCAATTGCACCTTTTTAATTACGTTCTTATGGATACTGTTATGATATTGATTGCATTAGATAATTGCAAGTCCTATATGATAGTTATTCTATCCAGATTCAACACATTTCATGTGAGTTAAACGGTGCAGCTAATCGATTAGCTCATCTTGGTACATTTTCTTTTATATTGTTAGGATGATCTTAATGAGGTTACAATAGTTCTTAATGTAGCTCGTGGTCTGGATTTTATGTCTCTTTCGAGGCAAAATTATATATCAATAATTTTAATGGGAGTGGTGTCACGTTCCGAATTTTGAATAAATAAATTCAAATCCAAAACATGAAAACTCAACTAATTCAATTAATTGCACAAATTTTTTTTTGAATAAATCAGACCACAACAACTACAACTTAAATTACAAATCTCACATCCTTTGAGTTAATTTGAGCGAATTATTACAACACCCACTCACAAAATAATATGTAAAGCTCTATAAGAGCATACACAAATCATAACATAAATTAATTAGGTCCAAACCTAATACAAATGCGTTACTCAACTCGATCTCCACCCTAGATGTCCTGACCTGCAGGATTAATCCCTACACCATGGAACAGTGCATCGGGATTGCAAACAACAAACTTGGTAAGCTTTTGAAGCTTGTATGAGTAAACTCAAAACAATCTAATACGATAATCTCTGTTTAATCAATTCATAACACAAAGTTAAATTAAAGCAATTAACGTCAATTTCACACTCTCATTCTAAATCAAAGTCCCACGTGGACGACAAAACAGAGGACCACCGACACTCACTTTTAAAAATATATACTTATGAGCACACAATAACTCAAAGTTATCCCCCATGCAACATATTTTACTCAAGGGCACACAATAGCTGATAGTTATCCCCCAAGCAGTATATTGTACTCAAGGGCACATGATAACTCAAAGTTATCCCCCAAGCAGCACAATGGCAGACAGACTAGAGCTTTAACTGATTCATGGTCTGTCACCTTGGCCAAGTTTCAAGCACACGATACAATTGCCTTGATTACCAATGTGATAAAAGATACACAAACCGAACATTAAGAAAGTCCACATGACTCAAATATTACACTTTACTCAATTACTCTTTAGCACAATCACATCCATAATTATATGATAATTTGTATTCTTGTAAGAGTAATGCTCGAAACAGTAATTCAATCAACTCACAATCATTACTTCACCCAATACCACACCATCCAATATGTATTCCATGTAAATATATATATATATATATATATATATATATACGTAGTCATCCACGCAGGAATGACCACTAATACCAACTATAGTTCACAGGCATCAAAATCGAGAAATTCATTTTTTTTTTAATTAACATCTTATTTTTACTTACCCATGGACCGTAGACGATTAGGTCCATATTATTTAAAACAAATTTTTATTTTCATAAAATAATTTTCTCAATTAGCGAATAAATGTGAAATAAAGTAATTCGGTTCGTAAATGAACCATGTGAGATTTACTAGTCTCTAAATCCAACTGTGTCTTCTTAACAGCCCAAAATCACAAAATCACAATACGTTCACCAACTCAATCTGTCAAGTACCTAATCAAATATGGTCTCAACTTAGCATACAATTCACAAAACAAAATTATCTACGATCCAACGGTCGGATCCTCACGGATCGCCCTTTTTAAATCGTCTTTTCCCATTTATAAGAAGATCCAATGGTCAGATCTTCAACCGTTATCACACAAAGTCATCGGAACACTTCTACCATCATTATATGAGAGTAACAAGTCGATCAGATGGTCTATTCTTGACGGATTGAAAACCAAAACAATCGAAACTGCAAAATTCATAACTTAATCATGTGATTTTCAAAAATTAAGTATTGTACATCGACATATTCATATCAATGTGTAGATTGGAAAGAGGAACATAAATTGCTCTTGGGGTGGCCGGAAGCCACCGGAAACTGTTGGAGCTGCCATCAACCACCTCGGATGGTGGTGAATCCTACCTGCAAAGATTCGTCTCAATTAGCCTAACAATTCTCCCAACTAGCATCAAGCCTGGAGCGAAGCAGAAGGGGTAGAAAATTACCTTAGAAGCTACAGGAACTCGAAAAATTTCCAGTATTCCGACGAAGCTTCTTTCTTCATCCATGACTAATTTCATTTCTGATTATCCTTGGAAGTATGATCACCGTCTTCTGGAGGTTCTAGAAAGCTTGGTAGCTCGAGCTATGGTGGCAGGAGGAGAAAGATATCACTGGTGGAAGAAATCGTCACTGACTTGCAAAAAGGGTAAAATCGGGTTTGTGTTCCATTGCCGCTGTGAGGGGAGGAAAGGTGACCACCAGTCGATGCAGGAGGAATAAGCGAACTGATCTGGGCTTGTGGCGCATCCAACGGTGGCCGGAGGAGGAAGATATCACCGGTGGAAGGTGTTGATGCCATATATATCACATACTACCAAGCATAAGCAACGACCTCGTAGGTGGGCCCCGCAACATAGTTAGTCCTGCCTACGACATGCATTTGGTAGGCAGAGACCCGAGCTACCTCGCTATGGTAGAGGTCGGCCGGTATCTCTCTAGGAGGCCACCCTCCCATGCTTTCCAAAAGGCTTCAAGAGAAGCAATATGTAGCATTGTGTCCCACATTGGAAATATAGAATAGAATCGGACTTCCTTTAACTATAAAATGAAGTCCTCCCCTTCTTAGAGAAGGATGGATCCATGATCCCCATACTTGTATCACTACAAAGGATACTTGGCCTCACTTGTTTCTGTGTGAGAATACGGGAACTAAGTATGAAGCATGATGGAGAGAGAAAGAATGACACAAGCATGTATAGTGGTTCACCTTGCCCATGAGGTAGGGCTACGTCCACTTAGAGATTCCACAGAAACAAGTGAGGCCAAGTAGCCTTTATAATGATACAAGTGTGGGATCATGGATCCCCCTTCCATTCTAAGAAGGGGTGGTCTCCCTTTTATAGTTAAAGGAAGTCTCATTCTATTTTACATTTCCGAGGTGGGACACAATGCACATATTTGTTTCCCTTAAAGCCTTTTGGAGAGCATGGGTGGGTGGCCTCCCGGCAAGATACCTGCCGACCTCCACCATAGCGAGGTAGCTTGGGTGTTGGACTACTGGATGCATGTCGTAAGCGGGACTAACCTTGTCGCGGGCCCACCTACGAGGTCCTTGATTATGCTTGGCGGTATGTGATGTGTGGTATCAACAAGTCCCCCAAGTCCTTGAGTAAGGGGCTTTTCTTGGTCGGGGAGTTTAAATATGATGCCGCCAAGTATGAGTGATGACCTCGTTGAACGCCATACCCTTACTAGTCCCCCAACTCCTTAAGCAAGAAGGGACTTTTCCTGTCTTGTGAAGTTTCCATGACAGGTTGGCGCCACGAGGGCTCATCATCGAGCTAGTACCTACAAAAAAGATAAGAGTGTACAAAGAGCATATTGTTTACGCTAGGGCAATCTAAATGACATTTGCGTCAAATGCATCGAGGTGCATGAATGTTTATATGAGATGCATATTACACATTGTGTGTATGCACGTATTGTGTTAATACGACTTATGAGTCTAGAATGTATGTGGTTGTGAAAGTATAAAGAAGTGCATATGATGCATAGATGTGTGATGAATGCGATGACACATAATGATATGTATATGGCGTAGACATATGATGTACATGTGTTAGGATTGGGTGTGTGGTTACTCACCTAGTCCCCCAAAGTCGCGTAGTTAGTAAAACAGAAATTTGGACTTGGGTTGCGCTCGAGGATGCCGGTGAGGCTGAGCATAGAGCTTTGGTATCGAAGTAACTATTGGCCATACTAGCAAGACTATGGCGTGGCCATGATAGTCCCCCAAGTACATGTTAGAGGAAGAAACTTTAACTTACTTAACCCGAACGTATAAGTCATAACTCAATTGTTTGGCTCATATGTTACGGGAATGTAAGAGTTGAGTTTGCTCATGTCGAGCGGGTGATAGGTTGTGTGAGTTTTGTCCTATGGTCTTATTAATGGGATGTAAAAATAATTTAATTGTTATGATCAACAATAGGTGAAAATTCAATATTTCCATTAATAGACCATAACACGAAAGTCACACGTATCACTAAGGCACAAACGTGATGTTTGGAGATGGCCGGAAAGCGTAAATGTGAAGCTCAATGATAGTCCCGGTCGGGTACTAGCTCCACTTGTGATAAGTGGGGTGAATAAGTCCCCTCAACGCTCGAGAGGTGAGATGACTCAAAAGCAAGGGATTGGACATTGACTTACCCCTTGGAGGTACCTCGCTCGGGGCGAGGATTTGATGCAAGGGATTAGACCTTGGCTTATGAAAGGGAGCTACCCTTTAGTTATTCCGTTGGGATACCTCGCTCGAGTAGAGGATTTAGAAGGGCTTGAGCCTCTTTGACCCGGTAGAGGTCGATTGAGGGCCTGTAGGCCTCCTTTACCCAGTGGCATGTCCCCGGGTAGAATGAAGGATTGTAACTCGTGACCCGGTAGGGTTGTGTAAGGGCATGAGCCTCCTTTACCCAATGGGGTTGAATGAGCGCCTGTAAGCCTTCTTTACCCGGTGGTCTGACCCCGGGTAGAATGAGGGCTTGAGCCTCTTAACCTCGTTGGGGTACCTAGTCGGATTGGAGAGGATTTATGCAAGGATATGACCTTGGCTTACACCTTGGGGGTACCGCGCTTGGGCGAGGACTTTAAGTGTTGCATTTTACACTTATGTAGTGTCATATGTATACATGTAGCAATTTAATTGATTGACGATTAAATAAAGCATGACATTAAGTATGTGACATAATAGGTATGATACTGAATTTATCAGATTTTGTAGGCATATGCTTAGATTATAGAAATCGTTATCGAACCATATATATAAAGCATTGCATTAGCTCAAATTGAAAGAGCGTAAAATAAAACTTATCTTGTGCTGTTTGAAGGAGGTGACAATTGGGATTGACCCGAATATTAAATCATGTTGGAGTTGTCGTCCAAGCATGACGCTTCATGTAATCGACTAATGGTTGATAGTTTGCTTGGCCTTGTAATCTTTGTATACACAAGAAAATGCCCGATTTAGAGTGATTTTGCTTCCTCCAAACAAAAAATAAATTAAGTGATTAGCGACTTATATAATTTAATTGATGAATCACATAGATTTTGCTTTATACTCTGATATGGTATGAGAGGTATAATCGTTATTTGAATTGATTAAAATAGCATGAAGGATTGAATTGTCCATGTAATTATGAAAATGATTAATCTGACATGAGAAGATTAAATGAGCATGCTAAAAAAAAAAAAAATTTGAGTTGATTGTATAACAATAATCATGGTTTGGTGCATGACATATACTGATCACAAGTTCATAGCTATTGCATGGCAATAGTAATCATGGGGTAGCCATGGCAAGGTAAGTAGCAATAATTATTCGGTGAACTTAAGGTGTTATGTTTGTATTTTGTGGTCAGACCATATATGAGTAAAGTGTGCTTGGTAATTGTCTCACATATGTATTATGCAAGTGTATACGTGTGTGGAAATCATGCTAATGTGAATAGGTAAGAATCGTAAGATAGTTGGCATGTATCACTTAATCTAAAGGTGATAATCATACATGAATTGCACTTTGTGTGCTTTGAAATTTTGGTCAACGGGATCGATCAGCTAACCACAGTCATATAATAGTCAACAATGATAATGAGGACCTATCAGAGCCAGATGCTACGTGTAGTGTGGCATGTACAAAGATCACGTTTGAAGTAGGCTAGGCCTCATCATGAGCCGGGGTAGGGCTGGTGTTTGAAGTAGGCTAGGCATCATCATGGCCCGGGCTAGGGCCAGCCCTACCCTAAATTTTAGGGCTTAAGATTGGGCTGGGCTGAGCTTTGACCAAGTCAACAAGACGTAGGGCCAGGCCGAGGCTTCAATACATAAGCCCTTTCCCACCCTTAAGGCCCATTCCGCAAGGGCCGAAAGGGCAGGGCCGGGCTAGCCCTTTTCGAATAGGGCCAGGACGGGCCTTTGTTTAACTCACATAAAACACAATTTTGCTAACTACATAAACTCAAACTGAAAAAGAAAAAAAAAACAATATATATATATATATATATGAAACTGAATACTTGAGATTTGAGAACCTGATTTAATTACAAATATCTACGAATCTCACATAAACTAACTCACATTCTTACTGATCAAGTAGTAGACTTGAAATTGAAATGAAACTGCACAAAGGCAGTAAGCCACTGAGGCTACAAAAAATGAAGCAATGTTTGACATTTTGATACAAAAACTAATCATGTCTACATTAATTCACAAGAAGTGGTGATCTTTGATACAAAAACTGATCATGTCTTCATGACTTCATCAATTCACTGTTTTGAGCCTCTGAGGAGATCACCAATCTCTGTTTTCACTTTGAGAGTGCTTGATCAAGGAAGAACTATGAGATTGAGAGAGAGAGAGAGACAAAGAGAGATTCAAACAGAGATTCAAACACAGAAGGCCAAAACAAACAAAAATCGAGAATGAGGTCCTCACCTTCTGCGTCAGCGGTGGATGCATAACAAAGACTGGGAACGAAGTCCATACCTTGTGCGTTGACATCATCTACTCCACTGCCTCAACTCGCGTCGGAATCGGACACTGTCAACATCACAGCCTCAGCTTGCGTCGCCGACTCCGTCTACTCCTCGATCTGAGGTTCGACTCGTCGCAAGCCTACTAGAACAAGTCTCGATCTAAGGTCCGACTCGTCACAAGTCTACTGGAACAAGTCTCGATCTGCGGTGGAGAAGATAGGTTTGCTGGTCTGGACTCTGAAGGAGTAGTCACAAGTCTCTGCTGGTCCAAAATGGCCAAATATGGTGGCTGGCAGCAGAGAAGTATAGGTTTGCTATTTGGACTCTGAAGGAATAGAGGGTTTGAGAGAGACTCTGTGAGAGAGAGGCGGCCTTTGAGTCTTTGAGAGAGACTCGATTAGGTCGATAGTGGGATAGGTTTTGCTTTTGACGTCTAGGTTTGGCTTTTGCTAAAGTGGCTATTTGAGTTGGACTTCGACATTTGGGTTGGGCCTTAAACAACCAGAATCGATTTAAGATACCCATTTTGTAATATGACAGATTGACAGATTCAAATACTTCATCAAAACTTCTATAGTTTTTATACACATGTAATATTGTAATAGAAAATAATAAAAATATAATATTAATTTTTAGGGCCGAGTTAGGACCGAGCTTTTAGGGTCGGGCCGGGCTTCATTTGTATGATTTATACCCTACCCTATTTTAGAAAGGATCGGGCCGGGCCAAGCGGGCTTTGGGCCCAAGGGTCATATGATGAGGCCTAAAGTAGGCAAGTGTACCGATGCTATTGATAAGTGGCACTAAATTGATTAATCGACAAATTTGTTTGATATGTTTGTACAGTAAACACATGTCATTTGACAAAAGAGAATACCACATGCTAGCACAGCAAACATGGATGTCTATAGATGCGTGACTTTCAACTCCTATCTGGAGAGAGAGTAAGAATACTTATTTCGTAGGTCTTGTAGTTGCTGCTAAGCTGGGTGTCCATAGCACTTGTGGGATGGGTGCTCGTAATACTCTTCTTTTTTCTTTTCAATCGCTCTAACTAGTTGGAAGATCGATATGGCCCGACTGGATTTGGCAAGCTAGGATTCGAAAAGATCTCTGGGAGATTGGATCAGACTAGCTGCATTTTACGATTCAACTTTTTATTTTGTTTTACTCATTTTACGGTTTTTACCCTCTCTGGTCAAGATAAAAAGGTAAAATTGGACCAAAAGCCAATCAAAATGAAAAATTCTATAGGGACCTCTAATTTTGTTCGTGTGACCTGCGCATAATCTTTGTTTGTTTTAATTCTTATTTTACCCGTTACCAAAAAAAAAAAGCTTTCACCCGCTTTGCTTCATTAGGTACTCGTCTATAGGTTTATGGTTGTTGCAGATTTTATTTATATATTTATTATTTATTTTTTTTTGTTACAAAAAGTTTAGGTAGGAGAGAGGCTTCCCTACACTACCAGGGTCAAGGAAAACTTACGACCTCAACCCAACAAGACTTACGAAACTGGCCAGTGTCCCAGCCTAGCCCATTGGTATAGAATTATGCAGGGCATTTTCTAGATTGCCCACCAAATAAGAGATTGTTGGTAGCGGGGATCGAACTTGTGTGGGTTTACACCTCAAGTCCGTCCTTGCCAACTGAACCAACTCTCATTGGCATTGCAGATTTTATTTTGATATGCTTGATATTATGGAATTATGGGTAACGATATAACCAAGTTTGTTTTGCATTTCAATAAGTATGTATTAATCCTATTTGTTTAAATTACAGCAACCCAACACCATATTTTTGCCTTTATCCTCTCTACCTATCCACGTTGCTAGCAACTAAACAATCCCAACTATCTTCAGTTTGGAAGAGCTGATATTGAAGGGATGTGTATTGAGATAAAGAGGGTGTGTATATAAAACTACTCGAGTTAGAGGGATTCACCTCTTCGAGCCCTGGACACCAACACCATTACCATCATCTAAGCCAAAATTCGCCAATGGACCCGAACTTGAGCAACCTAGATTTGAGCCCAAGCAATCCTCCGCCGAACCTAATTAAGCCTCTCCAATTAGCCGTCACCACCAACGACGCTGTCTAGCTAGCCTCCGTCAAGACCCCCACTAAGATCAATAGCGATGTAGCATGGCTACCCGGATCTTAACCCGAAGGCACGAGATTAGCCATCATCACAAAAGGTGTTGCAATCCACCAGTGCCTGAAAAGCAACAGCAAAGGTGCACAGACGAAAACATTCGCCGCCACCACCGGGAAGCAGATTAGAAAGGAGAGCGCCACCCCCTTCCATGTCTAAGATACAAGACCACCACTAACTAAAGTCAATTACAGTCGAGAGTTCTCCCTTGTGAGAGTCGGGAATAAACAGTGAGGAATTGCTCCCGCACCGCCATCTTTAGGGGGGACCAGAAGGAACGAGAGGCCTACCAATGTTGGTTGAAGTTATAGTGCTACCATTAATCACTACTACGAGAAACCCTAAGATCGTTCTGAGGAGAGAAAAAGAGGACATACATGTTTGTTTTTTTAAATATTTCTAAGAAAACAAATATAGAAGGCATATCTATGAGCTCTCATCTTGTAAACTTCATATTGGGTCCATTATATACTGAGGAGCTTTGTTGAATTAAATTAATTGAAAAAAAAAAAAACTCCAATTTTTGCTTTTATTGAAAAATTGATACATTCAGTGCATTGTGATTTGTGAACCCAAATTAAAATTACATATTCTTCTAAATAAAATGCCACCCATGTTTATTTATCAATAAGGGCAAAATTTTATAATCTAAAGCAAATACAAAAAGCCAAGTGGAGAAAAGAAAAAAGGGATATGTGGCACTATTATTAGCACCACAACCATTAGTTTATGTAATTAGTTTTTGAGAAAAATTCAGTCACCGTCCCCAAATTATGCTGCCAAAGCCAATTTGATACCCGAACTCTCAAAAGTATCAATGTGATACCCAAACACGTATTTTGACATCAACTTGATACTTCCGTAAAAAATTCCTAACGGGGTCGTCTGTTTGCTGATGTGGCAAGCACGTGGGTCCTATGTGATATTTTTATCAGGGGCAAAATAGTCTTTCACTACTAAGTAATTAAAAAAAAAAACACAAAGCTCTCTCTCGCTCTCTCTGTCCCCCCCACCCCCCCCTCTGATCGGCGACTCCTAAACCCCAAAAACACCCAAGCATAGAGCTCCTCCATCTCTCTCTCTCTCTCTCTCTCTCTCTCTCTCTCTCTCTCTCCTCTAATCGGCGACTCTCGTCTGGTTTGATTGTGGAGGGTTTTAATTTGGCGATCACCGAGAGGGCGACGACGAATTTGAGGGCCTCAGTGATATTTTCTGGCGGGAGGGATTGGGAATTTGAGGAAGACTTGGAGGAGTGAGAGGAGAGGTAGGAATTGATGGTGGAGAGGGCTGATTGCTGGTAGAGGTCAAAGTTGGTAGGGGTCTTTGTAGAGGTCGAAGTTGGAGATGGAGCCTCCGGGGCCGCCGTTGATTCCGTTGGAGGAGCGGCTGCTAGCGAAGCTGGCATCGGAGTCGTGGTGGCAGAAGTGGTCGAACGACCTTGATGGTAGCGGTGGCCGTGGGTTCATTGACTGCTTTGGTGTCCAGCTGCCTCTGATATTGACCGTGAAAGTTTTTAGGTAGGATTTCAATTTTGGGAGTGGAGATGGGAGATTGAAATTTTGGATTAGAAGTTGAATTGTCTGTTCTTGTTTTTAGACATTGTTTGTTTTTGTTTTCTCAATTTGAATTAGAAGTTGAATTGTTTGTTCTTGTTTTTAGACATTGTTTGTTCTTGTTTTCTCAATTTGAATTGGATTAGAAGTTGTCAAATTGCTGCATTTGCATGTAATGTGAGATTCTTGATGTTGGGGACAGTAACTGTGGTCGGGGCCGAGCTCACGTTCGAGGCCGAAATCGGAATTCATTTTGGGGTCAGTGGTTAGTGGCTGGTGGCGGAGCTTGCTTCGGAGGTTGCGGTGGTTTAGTTAGAACAGAAGAAGAAGAAGAAGAAGAAGAAGAAGAAGAAGAAGAGGAAGAAATGAAAAGAAAAATAAAAATAAAAATGAATTAACAAAAACAAAAGGGTAAGTTGGTCATTTAACTTCTTTTTTTTATCTCCACGTGCTTGCCACGTCATCAAATAACAGAGCCGTTAGGAATTTTTGACGGAAGTATCACGGTGATATCAAAATACTTGTTTGGGTATCACATTGATATTTTTGAGAGTTCGGGTATCAAATTGGCCTTGGCAGCATAGTTTGGGGACGGTGACTGAATTTTTCTTTTAGTTTTTTTATGAGTTGAAGGAGGTTAGACTTTATTGATAATCAAAAAATGTTAGGGTACAAATTTCTCTTCATCTATTACATCTTGTATAAAGAAAGGAGCATGAGACCAATAGAAGTCTAGATCATGTGCAGAAGCATGAGCTGCTAGAAGATGGGCTACCCTATTGGCTTCCCTCCTAGCATGAACCAAACGAGAGTTTGGAAGAGAAGCCAAATCTTCATTGATATCATCATACAGCCTACTAATAGCTTAAATGTTTTGTGTCATAGCTTGACATAATTGTTGCTTCAAAGTCAAATAGTCTATTTCAAAAATAACAGGATGTAGAGAATGATTGATAACAAAACCAACTGCCTCTCTACAAGCCACCAACTCTGCATGTTCTACTGAAACAATATAATAGATAACTTTCCTAGCAGCACCCATATATGTACCAGTATCATCTCGCAAAACGAAGCCCACTGCTGCCCTGCCAGTACCTCTATCAAATGCACCATCAAAGTTAATCTTCAACGACCCTTGTGGAAGAGATCTCCACTTAAGGACCCTTTGCTTAGCCGTCACTTTCTGAAGCTTAGAATTGTGAAAAATGAAGTTGCTTAGCCTTGTAGATGACATAAGAGCAACATCACTTGATGAAGTGAGCTTATTGTCCCAAACCCTCACATTCCTTTCTTTCTAGATACTCCAAATGAAGAATAGAAGTTGAGCAAAAGCTGTTTTTGACAATTTTTCCGAGCAAAAATTAAGCCAACTAAGGGCATCTAGATGATCAGAATCCATACCAAAACAGTTTCCACTCAGACTATGGTTTGTAACCATCACTTCTCTAGTGAAAGAGCAATTGCGACACAAATGAATAATTGTTTCATTCTCAGTATTGCAAAATACACAAACCTGAGATTCCACAGGAACATGCCTCGCAGCCAGTCGATCCAGTGTTGGAAGAATATTCTGCCCAATTTTCCAAGCATTCACTTTTGCCGAATTTGGCATTTTAGCTTGCCAGATCTTTTTCTAGACTCGTTGGTTTGTTAACACCGAAGGAGGAAGAGAAGAAACTATTTTGGAAAATGCAAGACGATATACAGATTTTACCGTAAACATACCTCTTCGTTCTAGGTGCCATGAAAGCCTATCTTCAGGACCTCGATTGCTCAGAGGGATTGAAAGAATAGCCTCAGCCTCATGATTAACAAAAGAAGCACACGCTTTTTGCTCATTCCACAAGTTAGGAGGTACAATCAGCTCACTAACTAGTTCCACATCTTGCTGCAAACTAGCAAGGGCTTGTGGTTTATGCGAAGGCAGTGTAGGAATCCAAGAATCATTCCAAATTGACACCCTAGCACCATTACCAACCTGCCATAATACACCCTCCTTAAGTAAATCCCTAGTAGCAAATATACTACGTACGCCAAGAGAAAGAAGGAGTTGCATGTTCACTGGCAGTCCAAAAATTCCCATTCGGAAAGTAACGTGCTTTGTATAACTGAGCTATCAAAGAATTCGGATGTGAAGCTGCACGCTAAGCTTGTTTTGAGAGCATCGACATATTGAATTCAGCCAAACTTATATTGAATTCAGCCAAACTTCTAAAACCCAATCCTCCAACTTCTTTAGCATGACACATATCATCCCATTTATTCCAATGAAGCTTCTTCTTATCTGTGGTACTACCCCACCAAAACCTTGCACACATTTGTTCAAGGTGCTCACAAAAATTCTTCGTAAGCCGAAAAACACTCATAGCATAGTTAGGAAGCGCTTGGGCCACCACATGGATTAAAATATCCTTACCTGCACCACTAAGTAATTTTCCTTGCCAATGCTTCAACTTTTCAGCTAATCTCTCCCTGATAAACTCGAAAGTAGCAGTTTTCTTACGCCCCACGTAAGTAGGAAGTCCCAAATACTTCTCATGAGACTCAACTATGTCAACACCCAACAGATTAGCCACAACCTCTTGATCTGCCTCCACAACATTTTTACTGAAAGCAATCGAGTTTTTGTGAAAATTCACAACTTGACCAGATGCTCTACCATACACTTCAATTCACTGGCGGACCCAGAGGGGGGCAAGTGAAGGCTCACGCACCCACTCATGTTTTGTAAATAATGTATTTAATCTAATAAGATAGTATTTTGTCTTCATATTTTGTAAACATGCCCCCACTTATCTGACTAAATCTAATACTTTAACAGTTATATATATATATATATATATATATATACTTTAATATACACGCCCCCATAGAAAAAGAATACTGGGTCCGCCACTGCTTCAATTACCTCTTTTATCTGAAAGCAAGCTTCTGGGCTAGTCTAAGCAAACAACATATTGTCATCTGCAAACAATAGGTGATTAACAGAAGGAGCATCTCGACAAATAGTTAGCTATCTCAGGTAATAAACCCATCTGTTGTTTCTGTTGAAGCAAAGCAGAAAAGCCCTCGGCCCCAATCAAGAAAAGATGAGATGAGAGTGGATCACCCTGCCTCAGTCCTCTTGATGGGACTACAAAGCCTCTAGTTTATGTAATTAGTTAGCTTGAAGGAGACCGCATTTCTATCCAAGTCATAACAAACCAAGAAATTTCCCATAAGATTGTTTTCATATAAACCCAATGTGTCCTCACGGACGCCTAGCGTAGTGCTGTTTGCCATTCCAAAGCAGGCTTGACCATTGTTATCTCAAAAACAATATTTGTTCCCCCTAAAGTGCAGTTTGTTGTCACCCTCAAAATGAATAGTCACATTTGGTTCTTCTGGAGTCGTACCCTTGATGCAAAATATATACCAGCAGAATTACTCGACCCAGCTGTAAAAATGGAAGGCTCCAATTTCTGATCAAGTGTCTCATTCAGATGAGTTACCAGCCTGTCAAAAAGATCTTGAGGTATAAATGTCCAAGTTGTGCCTGAGCCGATTGCCATGGTACCATTCTCAAGCGATGTCCCTATTGCGTTATACGGGAAAAAAAAAATATATACATATATATATATATATATTATTTCCAATGGTAATTCCTTTTACTCTTACAATATAAAGAAATTGACGTGATTCCACTTCGACCAAAGGTATTGACGCCACATTTCACCAAAAACTTCACTCCCATTCCCGAAATTGATCTTACTTTCAATTCTGGGATCAGTATGATGAGGCACCAAGCAATAAGATAATATTTTTGCCTCCAACAGAGGGAGCAATTTGAGAAACAAATGACAAGAGCCTGCCTCCAAGCCCAATTATTCCCATTTCGTTCTCAGTAAAATGACCAATGTTGTTATGACCACAACCATTAACAATATCTTTTAGAGTTACAGCATTACCTGATGTGGTTGTCAATGTAATTGCTTCTTTAGCCAACACACTTATTGTGTTTGATAAATCTATATACGTGTAATTGTAGATGCAAACTTCACCTATTTTGCAATGTTTTGCTGGTGAGTACTCGTCAACACTATCTGCACTCTCTTGCAAAACAAGAAATGTTCCTATAAGGTGAAGATTTTTTCGGGTCAAACATGTCATGCAAATCTTGATTCAGGCAGCACTATTATGGACACAGTGCCAGCCATGTCAAAGTTGCTTCAAGATGACACATGATTTTGAAGGGCGGGGTTCCAATGGAGAACTTTATAAGGTGTTCGTTACTAACCCGATCGATTAGTATTGGTAATTATGGCTTGTCTGGATCCATCAAACATTAAACAAGGTCGTTTTTACTGTGTTTGTGGTTTTTTTTTTCTAACGGATAAGATGTATGCTCAAGCCACCATTAACATTGTTGATATTGGTTGCTACTGTAACAGAATAATAAACAAGATGTAATAAAAAAAAAAATAGTAGGGACTGCTCTAGTATAATAATTCTTGTGTAAATGACAAAGGGCAGCCATAAGGTCACTACAACAAAAAGTCTTTTTAGCGACCAAGTTTTTTGCGAGGAATTTATTTTCCTCAGTAAATGTCACTGTTTACGAGGAATATGTTGATTCCTCACTAAATGTCATTAGGTTTTCTGCGAGAAACATATTTTCCTCACTATACACCACTTTTTACGACGAATATTTTAGTTCATCACTAAAGGTGACCATAAATTGGTCTCCTAAATCATCATGTTATTACCGAGGAAATTCCTGACTTCAGTGAGGAATTTTTTCATCGCGAAAAAGACATTCAACGAGAAATTAACAATTTTGTCATCATTAGTTTGGCGGAAAATTATGTAAAACCCGCCAAATTCAACGACGACAAAACTATGATTTCCTCGCTAACAGTCCATGTTTTGCGAGGAACTATTTCCTCGTCAAAAGAAGCATTTAACGAGAGAAATACATTTTCTTCATTATTTGTTTGGCGGAAAATTATGTAAAACCCGCCAAATTCAACTACGACGAAATTATGGTTTCTTCGCTAAAAGTCTATGTTTTATGATGAACTACTTCCTTGTCAAAAGAAGCAATTAACGAGAAAATAAAGATTTCGTCATTATTTGTTTGACGGAAAATTATGTAAAACCCGCCAAATTCAACGACGATGAAACTATGGTTTCCTCGCTAAAAGTCCATGTTTTACAATGAATTATTTCCTCGTCAAAAGAAGCAATTACAGAGAAAATAAAGATTTCGTCATTATTTGTTTGGTGGAAAATTATGTAAAACCTGCCAAATTCAACGACAATGAAACTATGGTTTCCTTGCTAATAGTTAGTGTTTTGCGAGGAATAATTTTCTCGTTAAAAGAAGCCATTAGCGAGGAAATTACACTTTCCTCATTATTAGTTTGGCAGAAAATTGTGTCAAACCCGCCAAATTCAATGGCGACAAAACTATAGTTTCCTCGTTAAGAGTTCTTGTTCTGCGAGAAACCATTTTCTTGTTAAAAAAAAAAATTAGCGAGAAAATAACGATATTGTCGTTATTAGTTTGGCCCAAAATTGCATAAGACCCGCCAAATTTAATAGCGACAAATGTAAGCATTCCTCGCTAAAAGTCTCATTCCAATGACGAATGATTTCCTCACCCTTTATACATTTAGCGATGATCTAATTATTTCATCACTGCAAGTTTTGGTGGGAAAAAAATGTATGTAAGGGAAAAAATTGGCTATATGAAAAAAAGAGCGGGTAGATTTTTTTTTCCTTTGGCGGCACTAAAAAAAATATGATTAAGATCGTGATAAAAACAAAAAAAAAACATATATAAAAGAAAATAAGATGACAAAACCCTACCAGTTAGATTTCTCCCTTATCAGTTCTCTATGAAACTCTTCTTTGTGGGTAAGCGTCTAACATCGATCCTCTCTCTAAAACTCTTCTTTAAATTTGTTGCTATGCATGTATACCTCGATTGTCCTGATTGTCGTTACTGTTCAATGGCTTTGCCTTAATTTGCAGCTATTTAGTGTATATTTGATGAAATATTAGAATGGCTTGATGGTCTTCCTCTTAGATAGCAAGCAATCGAGCAAGGCAGAAACTTAATGCCATAAACAAAGGAAAAAAAACTTGCGAACGAGCTAGTCTACTAAATCCATGTATAAGTTGTATCTCAATTTATTTGTTTCTAGTTTTTCTTTTCCCTAATTTAAATTGAAGTTGTCCTTTTGGTTAATCGATTTAGGAGTCCATTGTTTATCTTATAGCTTAATTCCTCTTATATAAAAAGTTCTTGTCGTAGTTAGAAGATATTAAGGATTCATCTTTTTTGGTTTTTTGCTTTGCGGCTTCATATTGCTTTTTTTTTTTTGGTCATCTTCCTTTGCTGCGATTTTCTGTTTTACTTTTGTAGTCTTCTTTTGTAAATTTTGCATTAGCTTGTTCCTCTCTTGTGGGGATGGGACTAGTAATTGCAGACAGCTGGGCCTGCATGTTAACTTCTTTCTATGTGAGATTTGACTTAGTTTTTTTTTTCTCTGATTGTTCAATTAATATTTCTTTACTTGTGGTTATTATCTCTACTTGTGATTAATGCAATACTAGCTATCTAGCTAGCTGACTTGTCAACTAAAAGTTCAAGTTCATAATCATCTGTGATCGTGTGTTTATATTTTGTTATAACGTACTTATATATTTAGCAGTTATAACAACAGTTGTCATGATGTGTCTTCAAACTTTTAAGAAGCGGTTGACTATTGCTACAACTGACGAGCTAAGTGATATTGTAATGTCGCGAATATTCAAAGGCCTACTTTAGGTACGCATTATATTATCTTTGTTAGAATTAGAGAACAAGTTATTATGTGATTCACTTATCAAAACTTCTGTTAAAGGTGTAGAAAGAGAAGAGCGGCGAAAGACAAGACAACTGCATTCTAAGAAGCTACGTTCCCAATTTAATCGTAGAATACCCATCACTTTGATACAACATAATGGAAGACCCACAGGTCCATATGCATAACTATTTGTGAATGATATCAGCTTAATAGTTAGGAACCTTGCACCTCTGAATGTAGAAAAGTGGAACGACATTGGATCAACTGATGTGACTAAGATGATTGAAAGAATAACCGTGAGCAATAATTTCTTATTTCTCAAAAACTTTACATTTTTGTTTTTTGTTAATAATTTTTTTACATTTATACAAGTATTCTATTTAATAGAGTTTACTAAAATGTATGCAGAGCAAGTTCGACATTAATATGTCCCTCCCTTGGGTCGACTACTATGTAAACAAGATGTGTATGGCAGCATTTTTAAACTTCCGTTATGATCTAAAGAAGCATTTTGAGAAATTCCCAACAGTAGATGAAGCACGAGCAAACAAGCCTAAAAAAGTTAAGAATCAAGCAGAATGGGATTTTCTATGTACGCGTTTTTCTAGTGAAGAGTTACAGGTCTTTAGTGTTTCTTATTATTTTTTTTTTTCCCTAATGGCAACTTGATGGGCTTTTCCGCTTTTAGATTGTACACCATTTTATTCACTATTTTTCTTAGACTTTGAAGGGAAGTATCTAACAATAATAATTTGATTTGTCATACTTTTTAGATCGATTCACAGAATGCTAGCAAGAAGTTACATTTGACATATCACCACAATGCTTGGTCGAAGTATTTCATATCCCATGAAAATGAGTTTGTTGAAGAACTGAATGAGCATGCCAAAAGATTCGAGGAATTGAAGGAGGATGCCAAAAGAATTAAGGAATTGATGGCAAAATTTTTAGCTAATTATCATTAGTATAGTACTTTTATGTTGGAAAAATAAAGATTTCTCTATTTTTTTGAGTTAGTATTGATGGTGTATTTCTGGACAGTTTCGAGTTAATGATGACTTATTATAAGTAAATTCTTGTTGTAAATATTATTATCTATATGGCTGTCCTTGTAAATACTCATTAGTTGTGTACTTTGATGTAAACCCTACCTCTATATAAAGGAGGCTAATGAGACTGAATGATATACTTCTACTTCCTCCCTACTATTCTCTCTCTATCTTCTCCCTACTTTATAACACGTTATCAGCACGCTCTGCTATTTGGTTAAAAACTCTATGATGATCTACGAGTTTATGGTGCAACGTTGTTGCTTGACTATAACTCTTGATCTATGTGTTTTGTTTGATTGATATTTATCATTAGCACTATGATATCTTTTTGAAGTACGTAAAATGATTTTCAATACAATCGAACGATTATCGTTTGCTCTTACCTATATAGCTTCATCAGCTATTTGGTTCTTTTATTTGTTGTTATCTATTGATTAACACGCAAGTATTTCATATTGATCCAGATTTAAAGGAACATGGTATAATCAACCCGATGATTCTATCCATGCAGCCTTCATCAAATAAATGCTTTTATTACTTATTTGACTCCAAGAGTCGTTATCATATAAAATATGATCTTCATATGCAGTCAAATTCAATTATAGTTTAAATGTATATTGATACTGGTATTAGCACTTATGTTGCTTGCTTTACCAATTTTTTTTAATGAAATTTCATGGCTCATGTTTTACAGATCTGATTGTTTATAGATAATATATATATGGATACATATGGATACAGATTTGATTTTTTTTTTCCTGTATCATAGATATATGCTTTGTTACGGCTAGACCACCGTTCACATATGCAAGACTTGCAGTGAGGAAATAAATTTGTTTGGTCTGTATCAAAGCAATTGATTTCCTTTGGTCTACAAACCGTATGGGTGAACTTAACTGATCGAACAAGGTAGTTTTTATTTTGGCCTCTATTTATTGATTTATTGTTTGACCTGACCACCTTATTCTAGTAATCAAAATTGATCGAGACCTAAAGTCTCTTGATCTGATTACAAGAGGACCTGAAGCTCCTTAAGGAATATATTGTGAAATATTGCGACATGAAGTTTCCCAGAGTTTATACAATTACGAGGGCTAGAAGATCCTCAGAGCTATACAATCGAATATATAAACTCATCTTAATCCCCAATTATAAGAGGGCCTGAAGTTCCTCTAATTTTTTTTTTTCGATAATGGGGTTCAAACCACCTCCAAAAGCTGTAGTTCGAAGTTGGAAATTTAATCAAAGCCAGAAGCTTGTGACTACATCTCTGTATAAAGAGAATTTGAGGTTCACCACAAGATATACTTTTGTTCTTGTGAGTTTGTAAGAAAAAAGAGTATCATATGAAGTTAACCAGGGCAAAAGTTCTGTGTTTTCTTCATCCATGGAACCAGAAGTTTCCAGTGTTAATTTATTTATTTATTTTTCTTCCCTGCAATTTTTCTATTTTGTTATGTACTTTCATTACAGTACTTATCTTTAAAAAAAAAATTTGTTACTCATACGGACCAGCAGTCCTATACCTCGAACATATGAATTTCAAATGTAATATTTTTGAACCAGAAGTTCAAAATTTCATAGTAGAACCTAAAGTTCTAACATGCAGTAAAACTCAAACCCGAAGCTTTGAGTATAAAAGTGAACTTGAAGATTCACTTTAGTCACCTCGAGCCTGAAGTTTCGAGCACCAAATTTATTTGAACCCGAAGTTCAAATTACGAAATCTTAGAACTTGCAGTTCATAGAAAAAATATTCGAACCTGAAGCTTCGATTACACATATAATTCATTCATAGTTTATTTGACTTTATGTCAACTCGAACTAGAAGTTTCAAGTAATTTTCATATGTCGATTGATACATTCTTCTTTATGTCTGCTTAAAGAATTCCACCTTAGAACCTGAAGTTCTAATTGTGCAGACTCGAGCCTTAAGTTTCGATTGGAAATATGGACAATTTTTTGAAGAGTTTTAATCTCGGTCAACGTCAAACCTGAAGTTTTGAGGGAATTATATTGACACCAATTTAAAAGTAAGCAGATATTTAACTGTTGCATGGTTTATGACGAATGAGTATAAGTATACCCAAAATTTGTGATCGTGGATTTTGTAATTAAAAGAGATCAGAACCTGTAGTTCCTTGATCCTTAATTACATGAGGACTTGAAGTTCTTCAATGATCAAACTAACTTGATGACCATCTAAAGTCCTTCACTCATAAGTTATGGTCATGAAGTTTGAACTCGACATTTCGAGTATATTATTTTGGCTAGAAGTTCAAAATGCATTTGATGTTATTCTATATCAAACAACAATACAATAATTAAACTTCATGTTTTACCTGTATAACATGGACCAGAAGCTTCGTGTATATCCTATGAGATCCATTGTTCAATTCTTACAAATTTGATTTCTGTCATCTTCAAACTTATGTTTTGAGTGATTTTCAGGCAATGCAATTTTATGCATGGTGTCCAGAAAACATTATTAAAGCTTATGCTTATGAGGCTAATATAACAATCATCTCAGATCTTACATATCTGATTGATGGCTCCAGAAGAGCACTCATTATTGTCCCTTTGCATTCTGTGCCTCCAATATTACTAGAGATGTATAATCTCCCCGTCTCATAGATCTCATTGTATAGTAAGAAAGCCGATTGACATGGCTATACCATGAAATGCCACCAGAAGTGGATCATGGCAAGAGAAAAATCAGGAGTCAATGTAAATATTGTCCTAACATCCACATATGTGAGGAAATTGTAAATTGGGTGTGTGTCGCCCATGGTACACTATATGGTGGATGATTATCAAGCCACTTTCGAAATGGCACTGGTCAAATTAAATTGCATTGACTAGTAAGAACATTGAGATTCATCTCACATGTCTGATGTCTTTTGTTTACAATAAGCAAAGTTGAAAGCACTATTGTGTTATTCCTCAGATTTATTGTAATCTCTTGAGTTCTCATTGAAACTAAATATTTCTTAATCTGATTATGTAGGAACCTGATGTTCCTTAAGAGGTTGTTATAAATTGAAAAAATTGAAACCTCAAGTTTCTTGGATCTCTAATTATATGAGGGCCTGAAGTCCCTCCTCTTTATAACTACACATTTATATGTGACACAGAACTTGAGGTTCTCCACATGATAAAATTACTTGTTCTTATGGATTGTAGTCTTTAACTGGAAATTTTCGAGTATATCATTTTGGCCAGCAATTCAAAATGAAGTTGGTCCATTCCAATTATCAGTATTTCACAATTAATGTTTACTGAAGCTAAGGTAACAACTATATCAAGAGTTGTAGATCTTGATCTATGGCTCCAAATGAGCTACTATCATGTTACCGAATTTGAAATATTATTGCATTAATTACCTCCTATATGGTTGGAGAAGACTTTATGCCATCAGATATATACTGTATCGAATTTTCTACAGTAAACTAAGGCATATGATGTCATGAACCTGAAGTTCCTTGAACCAAATACACTATTTGGCTTGACTGGTTACATCATGTTTTGTCTACCATGTTGCGTGGAATCACTTACAAATTTTGATGACTGCTAACCTTACACACAAGCAAATTATTTATTTACCGCATATTTGCGAGTTGTCACTTTAATGAGACAATCCTCCTACCATGAGGGGGAGAAAGATTGTTCCTGAAGAACGATATGAATTGGTGTAAGATGTTTATCCACAGTCTCATTTTGACTTCGAGAAATATCAAAACTAGTGAATTGATAAAAGAAAGTGACAAAATTATATGCTAAATGCAAAGTCATCTGCTTGGGTTAAAGTCCTTGAGACCAACCATATTAATACAAACAATGTAGACTCCATTTAATTTGTGGGATGTAAATGTATCCAATTGACATGGTTCTCCTGAAGAGAATATCATTAAACAATATCACAGCTCCTAATATGGCTACACATACAGAGGGTGTAGGTACGCCATTAGGAAATGATGTTTTAGTGATACAATAATAAATCAATATGGTTGATGCTAATGGACAAAACATGTTTTGACCTAAAATTTGGTTTGGGTTTGCCACCAACCAATGAAAATCTTCACTTCAAAGAAAGTGATAGATATTTAAACGCATCTTTTGCGCATAGTCATAATAAGACAGTCTTCCCGCTGTGGAAAGAGTATTGTCATTTGAATAACGGCGTAAATTTGTGTGGAATGTATCCACCAGGTCTAAAGTTTTAAGCTCCCAAAACAGGGAAGATTATACAAGCCTTATAATGCTCATACATGAGATTATAAGTAAAAAGATCCACATTAGCTACATGACTCATCTATGAGAGATGATTGTCCTAGAAGTGACAATATATGCCCCAGAAGTGGCATGGGTACCCAATATCAATAAGCTTATTACAGCTAATGCATGCACATAAGAATGTGTGGGATCTATGATTAATAATCATCAATGATAATTTACAAATGGTAGCTACCAAAGAAAAATCATTAAGGGCTGTATTGATGCTATACCACGTTTCACCATGAATGTCGACAAAGTATATTATTGGCCAAATTGGAAAGAGGCAATTCCAATGAAATTGAATATTTGAAACGTGATAAAATACTTGGACCTTTAACCCTACATGGTACAAAAGGGTAGTTATCAAAAGTGAAGATAAATCACTATGACACAATGTCTATTTATCGAGACATGAGATTATGAATATCTTCCCTTATATGAATGACAATTTTCTATAAGTACAGTGTTACATATAGTTGTTATATTGACGAGAGATTTATGGCACCTTGTTATCATATATTATGAATATCTTAAAGACACATTGCTAAAAGCAAAGTGTCATTATAAGCGCATTGCTTATCAAATCCTTAAGGGATTCAAATACATGAATGATTCAAATGCAAGTCCATGAAAGGTTGAAAGAGCCTGAAGCTCACTCATGGAATCAAAGAGTCTAAAGCTAGCTCATATGTACTCATTTCGTTCTAGTCAACGAGATCTAAATTGCCTTAATGAGTACTATGAATAGACTACTATTGAATTCGAATTATGAATATAATGTTGCAACATATTCTAACTTTCGCAAAGTTATGAATAACTTAAAGCTCTTGAAGAAGCTTATATGAGACATATCAATACACAAAGATATTGATGTGTATGGCTAGGTATGCCATGATGATTTTTTCAATGTTTTAAACTATACAAAGTTAAATGTGTCAATTTCTTTATATTGTTTAGCTATTACTTTGTGTATGAATTTGAGCATATGAGATTATTTCTAACCTTATCATATGAGGTAAGGCTTATTGAAAATCATCTAGCTTTGTTGGTATTGCTTAACCTTTTCAGGTATGAAAATTTGTGATGAGCCCCTATATGCAAAGCACACGTGGTCTCACTTCAGTGATAGACACATCAAACCACTATACATAGTACATGTAGCTTATCGCACACATAATTAAGGCTTGCAACAATCAGGGGGAGATTCTCATCAGGGGGAGCATCCAGAAGCATGCTACCTAGGACATATGCGCGTTGTGCTCTTTTTGTGCTTCAACCAGGGTTATTTTTGTCCCACTGGGTTTTTGTTACCTGGCAAGGTTTTTAACGAGGCAACAATAAGCGCGTCCAATATCATCATTCATTGGTGGACATCCAAGGAGGAGTGTTGTAAATATTATTATCTATATGACTGTCCACGTAAATACTCATTAGTTGTGTACTTTGATGTAAACTCTACCTCTATATAAATGAGGCTAATGAGACTGAATGATATACTTCTACTTCCTCCCTACTATTCTCTTTCTATCTTCTCCCTACTTTATAACAATTCTGAGTTAATAGTATTTTACACTATTTTTCATAAATATTGACCATAGAGACTACTTCAAATTAGTATTTTGATCAAGTATGAATTATTATTTTGATCGAGTATAAATATATATTTTTCTTTTGCTGATCCAAAAAAATAATTTTGCGTCAATCGACATGAATAATACAAGACAAGTTCGTATGGAGTACAACAATTGACTAAAAAGGCAACATATCAGTTTCAATTAAATAGAAAGGTCGAGAGGAAAAAAAAAACTGAAGGTCCTCTTTGTGATTTGAACACTGAAGAATTGTGCAGACGTGCAGTAATCTTACCGACTAACAACGCATTCATTATAAGTATATATATTTACAAACACACACACATATGTGGAAGTTCTCATTATCTCATACTTCTATATAGATTATGTGCATATATATTCTACATTATGAATTTGGGTACCATTTGAAGTAAAACATACATGCCACGTAGGAAACTTTAACGGAAAAGTTAACGGAGGTACTATGTTTGGTAACGGAGCTATACTTCAAGTACCATTTGGGGTAAAAAAAAAAATCGTAGGTACTAAAAAATACCTTTCACAATAGTTGAGGTACTATTTGAAGTTTTTACCCAAAATAGAATGTTTAAAGAAATTGCCCCCTCCACCTGTCTAGGTCATTTGGCGCCACGCAGTACTGTCGTGTCTTTCCTTCTTTACTCCACAGAAACAGAGGGGGAGAGAAGATGAAAGAGTATTGAGCGTGAGAGTTCGTTAGCGTCTACAACTCTGATTCCAACTTCCCTGTTGCGCCCTTCCTTTTCTCCTCCGCGTTATCAGCTGTGTTCCTCTGATTAGCCTCTGTTTTTCCTGTTAAGATTTGCAAACCCGTTGTTCTAACCGAGAATATTTTTTTGGATTAGGTTGGGCTTGCGGTGCTTGATGGTGGTGAGTATCGATCTCATTAGATTTCATTATGGTTTGTTGATTGTCTAATTGTTTGTTTAATGATTTGCATGTTCTTCTTTGGCTAGGATTGGGGTTTGGTCTTGGCAACAACAACTCCGCACGTTCGTTTCGTTGTTATGGGCAACATCAAAGACGGAGAATTTGCTTTCAGCTGGAATGCAACCATACTTGATCATCAAGGTTTTTCTATCCTCACCATTCTAAATTGTTACTTCAATTCTTTTTGGAGAGACATTTGGTTTTCTTTTGTTTGGTTACCGAGAGAAATAGATGCTTTATTGCTAATTCCTGCGTTAATCTTCACAATACTTCTGTTATGGGCATCAACCCCGAAACCTGACAATTTCTGCAGCCATGTTGTAAGAATCATCTGCCTCATAACTTTTATGAATAGTTGATGAAATGTATTAAGAAATTAATTTTGGGATTCCATAGAGAAAAATGACTATTTTCCTGTAGAAGGCTCACTAGATGTTTTCAAGCAGGTATTAGCAAGCTCATTTTATTCACTTTCCGTTATAATGTATGAATATTTTTCTTGCCTTAGTCTCTTTTTATATGTAAAACCCTGCAGCTGAGGATTTACAAACTCCAGACAATCCGTGTTGAGGGGTAAGTGATGTTAGGATCGAATTAAAATCGGAATTTTTTTGAACTTAGGGAAGAATGAGAAGGGATAGAGCTTTATATAGATATTGAACTTATGGAAGAATGAGAAAGGATAGAGCTTTATATAGAATGATCAAGGTTCTAAAAAACGCTAGGCGTTAGTCGGGCAGTGGCTCGAGAACTAGCGCCTAGGGGCCTAGGCTGGGACTAGGCGGTTTTTACTTTTTATAATTTTTAATTATTTTTATGATATAAAAAAGATAAATAATAATGTTTATGAATTTAATAATCATATTTATTATTACTTTGTTAGCAAAAACAAAATGAAAATGTAATATATGTCACCTTTTTATTGGGTCACTATGCAAGTCTATAAGTGATATTGTAGGCTTGATCACATACTATCCTATAAACTAATAAAACCCAACAAATGACTCGAAGACATCATCTATAGCTCTATCTCATCGGGGGCCAAACTCATAAAATCCCCAATTTTCCATTTAGAACCCTAAAGTCCTTAACTTTCAATTCGGCAGGTTGCAAAACTCAATCATCAACTTCAGTGAAATGACTGACTCTCCATTTCTCCTTAACTCAATCCCTTCATCAACCTAATCTGCAACTTCAATTCCCTAAATCTGTCATTGCCACAATCAAAAGTCAAAATCCTACTTCTCGAATGAGATGATCAGTTTTCCCCCATTCTTGTGAGAAAATTCGTCGAACAATTTCCATGCATCATCGCACCTGTCGTACATGTCTATGAGAGCAGAGGAGACGATTAGATCTGACTCAAAGCTAAAGCCCAAGGCCTGTTTGTGAAGTTGCATGTCGGAGTGAAGATCCAACAGAGTCGACTAGGATTTGATAGCTTAAGAAAAGGAGGATCAGTTGGGTCTTAGAGAGAGCATTCACATTGACGGAAAGGCTCGGAGAGGTTTGACAGAGCTACCGCTTCGGTTTGCAATAACTAAGTTCCAGGAATTTTTGTGCAAGCTGCCCACCCCCTATCCCTCCTAGGCGCCCGCCGAAACCCAACCCGATTTCTCTTGTCGCCTAGCCCAAAATCGGGGTGGTCACTCCACGCCCAGCGCCTAGGGGCCTCCTAGGTGGGCGCCCAGACCGTTTCTTAGAACATTGAGAATGATAGAACTGTATCAAGGAAGAAGTATAGATTCATGAGGCTAAGCTTGGCAATAGGGTTATTATTATGATTATGAAAGGCATTTTTTGAACTCTTACCTTACGTGAAACTTTGTTTTTCTACAATAACGTTATTATTATTAATATTTCTATGACAATCGGACCAAGATCATTGTTCTGTACACAAGCTAATCAGTTTAGTACAAAGTTCATGTTCATATTATAATACTATAGGTATGATGTGAAGCAAAATCGTGTGGTACACCTACGTACCCCAAAAAAATGGAGCATTCATGAAAATTTTACATTATAGTAGGTATATGTATAGCAAGGTAGGTGTTTGAACCCAAAATTAACATTTTTTTTGTCACGCCCCTGATTTTTAACACAATAAATCGATATATAACCCCATAATTATATATGCGTGAATGTCCAGTCATCAATACAAAGTACCTGAAATCTTTTTCCCTTAAACTTACACATATATTGATGCCCTGAACCGTCAAAGTTAATATACACTCACTCCAAAGAGTTATATATTACACCAGCTTACGAATTAAATTGTCAATAACAAGATAAACGTAAATGCTCCTCAGAGCTTACTACAACGGAAGTCCTTATCAACGGTAAAGTCACAAAGATAGCTTCCTACCGTAAAGCTGCAAAAGCGCCACTCCAGCTTCAGCTACGATTTCCTTAACCTGCAGGATTAACCCCTACACCATTCCATTGAATAGTGCACCGGGTTGCCACACAACAAACCCGGTAAGCTTATGAAGCTCGTATGAGTAACTCAAAACCAATTACACAAATTCCACAAAAGCCATCTACTCATAACCTCAATCTTAACATCCAATTACACAAATTTCGGTCAAACAAGACTCCGTCAAGCAATGTTTGACACTACCCTAACGCACTACGGCGACTTCCAAAATCACACTCAATTCCCATTTTCCCCCTTAGGAGTTTTTGTCATCAACATGACATTAAAGGTGAAAAACAATGAATCACCTTCCTATCCTCACCACAGAGTTCAAGTCATCCCCACTATGGCTCCTAATGTAAAACAAACCATCAAACAATACAATCGAGGAGAAATCAAGGAAATCACATAACAAAATAAGCAAAACAATTCATAGTAACCCCTGCGTATAATTTAGTTCAGGAGGTCACATTAAGTCAAGCAATTCAAGACAAGGTAGTCATCGAAGTCCCACACTCTGACGTCTGTAGGTAGCCCCAACCATCACAGCAGTCCTCTCGACCTTTGTTAACTTAATAACAATTCAGCTCCGTTACCGAGCGATCATCACACTGATCATCGCACAGATTTCATCAATCATCACGCAGATATTCATCATTCTACTGATCATCACATAGATTTCAAGGATCAACACATAGATTCACAAAGATATCGCCAATCATTACACAAATAGCGATCATCACACAGATTTTGCCGGTCATCACATAGATGGCAATCATCTTACTAATCATCACATAGATATCGCTGGTCATCACATAGATAGCGATCATCACATAGATTTCACACAGATATTTCTACATGAACTTTACATGTGACAATCATCACAAAGATCCACTGCCAAGCCACTAATACATGAATACATATGTATATATATATACCCCATAATATATATATAGACATACATAGTCATGCACTTACAAATGTCACTAATATCAACTATAGTCGTAGTTAACCTAATAACTCCAAAACAATAGGGTAATCATGTTCATAACCAATATTGATCATATTCATAACAAATATCGATCCTGCTCATAACGAATATCAATCCTACTCATAACACATATCAATCCTGCTCATAACACATATCAATGCTACTCATAACACATATCGATCCTGCTCATAACACATATCAATGCTACTCATAACACATATCAATCCTGCTCATAACACATATCAATGCTACTCATAACACATATCAATCCTGCTCATAACACATATCGTGAGATTTACTCACCAAACGATAAAGGTATTCCATACATCAATGAACCTTGTGAGATTACTCACCTCGAAAATCCCGCTGCGTCTTCAATTCAGAACAAGGCAACCAATCCACAAAATAGCTGTCCAAAGGGTACTACGTCACGTACCTATGGAATTACAACTCTTATTCAGTCAACGAATCACAAGGGATAACGTTCGAAACCCTAAATCGAACCAAAATTCCCAGGTGACGCCAAATGAGGCGAAACCATATCCAAGACCTCCCAAAGTCTCCGGAATACACCCACGATCGATGTGACCAAACCACAAGTCGATCGGACGCTCGAATCTTCACGGATCAAATAAATTCACTGATATGAAACGGCAAAAATCATAACAAATCCATTCGAACTCCAAAATTTGCATATTATATATCGAAACGCTCGTATCAACGAGTAGAACATATATAATACCAAAAACAGTTCCTTAAGTGGCCGGAACGCCGCCGGAACGCCACCACAGACGGTGGTGCACCGCCGCCGGCCAAAACTCAAAATCTCACAAAACTCCCAACATCAAAAAGCTTCATCTAAGCATGCTTGTGAACTTTCATAACTGGATCGAAGTCAAAAAACAAGCTTAAGGGATCGAAAACTACCTCACAAGCCGTGAACAGTAATCCCAACTGAGTTGATCGAAGTTTCACGTGAATCGATCCAAACAACCACCAAGGATCGATCGGCGAGGCTGTTCTGAGTTCAACCAAGAAAAATCAAAGCCGTGCCGACGTCGGAACTGTGTTTTCCGGTCGGGCCCGAAAACACAAGGCTGCACCACCTTGCAGCGCCGCCGTGGAGAAGAATCGGCGATAGAGACCACCAGAGGGACGACCAGACGGAGGAGGCGACCCTGCTGGCCAAGTTTCACGGCCGGAGACCGCCGCAGTTGGCCGGAAAGGCCGGGTCGGATCGGCCGGGTTCGGGTCGGGTCAGTCGGTCTTCTTCGATACTGAAGGCGCGGACGAGAGAGAAGAGAGAGAGGGTATGCGGTTTCCGGAAAAGGAAAATGGGAAAATGAAATATTTTTCTGATTTTTCCTTTATATACTAAAACGGAAACTTCTTCCGATAGCCATAACTTCCTCAAACGGACTCCGATTTACGCGTTCCGCATGTCCACGAACTCGTATGGACACGCTCTACAACTTTCGTGAAGGAAGTTTTCGGAGAATCTCAACGAATAAAAAGTCAACCTTTAGCAACCCCCCTAAAACCATATCCTTCAATTAATTATTCGCCCGAAACACTTCCGCTCCATCCACGAGCCACGAAACAGTCCAATAGTTATAAAATTAATTCTGGAAAATCCTCAGAAAATAATTATGAATTTCCGGGGCATCACATTTTTCCCGACAAAGGCGTCTCGGGAGAATCCAGGCCAATATCTGTGGCCCAACCTATCTATTTTCGACAAGTTCGAAATATATTGTTTAGAGGCTAAATAAAGCCTACTTGGAGACCAAGCAATCTTGAAGCAAATATGAATATTCCTTAATCTACTATTAATTATCAAATATTTGATAATTAAGGATAGTTGGTTTGCTTACCAAGATTGAGCAAGAGGGAAGGATGTGGACATGAAAGCAGGGGCTCTTATTGATTAAGGAATCAAAGGGATGTATATATACATGCAATTAAAGATACGTGCATATGAGTCCTCGCGAAGATTTGCTCGCGAATATCAAGTTGGCCATATATATATATATATATATATTTCTCATGCAATTAAGAAGTGGTGAAACAATTAAGGAAGGGATCATGGCCAAGAACTATGCATGCAAGGAATCAAGGGGGTCCCATATATCCTACTCGCAAACGTCAAAGAAGGCTTGCCCAAGATGGATATACAAGTTAATTATATATGCAAGCTGCATGGCTCATTACGTGGGCTACATATATACATATGCATGCAAGCAATCAATGCTTTTCCATGCAATTATATATATATCCTTTCTTATTGCATGCCGTGAGCTACGAGAGTCGTCGCGAAGATATATATGAACATATATACGTGCATATCCTACAGTTCGCTAAAGAGGAAGATTGCGTCCAGGACTCCCAAAAGGTAATTAACCTTGCCTAAAAGATTTCTACGACAGAGTTAATCTTTTATTACTCATGATAGATATCAAAACTATTAAGAGTTTTGATTTGATTCAAGGCCAATAACTGTGGCCTAAAATATAGTATTTCATTCCTATTTGGAAAGAGAATCTACGGACAGCCTATATATAGAGGCTAAAGACGATATAGAAAAAACAACAAGTCTTCAATCAACTAATCGAACAGATTATCAAAGCCTCTCCGGAGCAAACCTACCCGCAACCTAGTTGCAAACCAGCAAAGCAAGAGTAACGCCCTCGCAACCCAGCGAAGCTAAAGTCACTCTTTAGCAAACCTTGTGCTTTCTCCCCAACTTCCCAGTGATTGCTCTGCTTAGTCTACAATACTAAGTATCGATTTGGTGAACGCAAGAGACCACAACCAAAGCCCTTATCAGTAAGGCAAGAAGTCCTTTTCCGAAAGGCAAAGAAAAGAACCTTGTGACGAGGTTGATGCTCTCCTCGTCCACAACGTTTGATCAAGAAGTCAGGTCAAGGGACTCCCTGACGACTGCACCCCACGGTGCTGGCACGCTCGCACACTCAAAAGAGACAGTTTGCACCCATACTGGTTTTGTAGCCAAACAGTAGGCGAATTATTTATAACCCTCTTTTGTTTTGGTTGGTTGTTTCAGTTCCTATTTATTTTTCTGTTTGTTCCAGCTATGGTGACTATGGGATAGAGCCAGGATAATCATATGCTTTTCAAAGCTGTTACCCTGTTTTGAAACTCCATTGTGATACTTATATATGCAGTCACTGTATCCTCATTATATGTAATTTGAAAAACTACAAAAGAAGCTTTTGAGTGTTTGGACATTATTTTTATACTGTTTATCTATATCTGTTTCAAATTGCATTTGTTTGCGCAAATAATACACACACATAATAGCTTGGTTGTGGATCTAATCCTGTTGTTAATTCTCAGAGATATATGTATAATCATTGACCAATGTAATTTACCATTGCATATTTTGCTTTCTGCGGAAAGGAACATTGGCCAAAACTGGAAAGAAGATGTTCTGTCACAAAAAGATTTTTTTTTTTTTGGTGGAGAATTAAAGGTAGTATGGTGGTCCAATGCGCCCCTATGGCAGGATGTATGGAAGCCTGGATTTTGATGATATGAGTATATAATATATGAATTCTATATAGTATGTTCGCCACTTCACCTGATGGCTTTCATAAGTTTGGAAGATCTCTCTTCATGAATATAAGACTTTTATCGAATAAGGCCGGGTTTCCACAGAGTGGTTGACTGCAGTTGTAGTTTATAATATTAATGCTCTATCATGTTTGTGAGTTAAGAAATATTGACCACAAAGCGCACATCTTTTGGATGTTATATTGTAGCTAAAAGATTTCTATAGTTATAAGCTCCGTGCCAGTCGGGTATGTGGACTGTTTTCTGGATTGTTTTCTTAAGTTCACATGTTGGGTCACGCTTATATATTCCATTTAGTTGCTGAAATTTGACTGCCAATCCTACATTAATATTAGTGTTTTGAGTAATATAGTTTTGTAATGATATCTGTTTTTATTTTTTGAATACAAAAAAATTTAATCCAAGGTGGTAAACAGGGTGCTTCAATCAAAAAGCAAAAAAAGAACAAGGCTATTAGCCACAGTGAAAAGTGCACCTACAGCAGTACAGCACCATGAGTCAAATGAGAACTTACTTTGCCAGTAACGTAATTTCTGAAATCCTCTTTCTATGTTTTGTTTTCTTCTTTTTGGTCTTACTAATATCCAAGAAGTTTCCTTCTATGCCTCTATGGCTCCTTATATGGATCATTATTTGGTTAAAGCATTTCTGAGACATGGTTTAACATATTATTTTGAATGGCATTGATAACAGGTTAAACTTCTTTCGATCTCTAAAAATTGATCAAGTATCTACTAGCTGTAAAACTTTTATAGTCTCTGACCTCTTTATTGGTTCTAGATAAACCATGAATAATGTACTATGTTATGATTGGATATGAATTTTATCTCATAAGGTCACTTGATTTCACTTTTGCAGACTCCAGAAGTCTGAGTGACCAATTGATGTGGAATTGGTAGGGTTTTTAGTACTTTTGTAGGTTTTTTTTTCTTCAATAGAGGGGGTTTTCTTTTTTTGAATCGGTCTCCATAATGGCATAATGTCTTAACCATCTGCCTAAGCATTCACTTATTTACCATAGTATAACACAATTCAGTACTCTGACCAATTGGTTGAGATACCAAATTTTGAAAAATGTAAAACAATACCATTTGTAGATATATATAATGCATCTAATGTTTGTAAATGTAGTATTATTAAGCTGAAACCCCGCAGCATCGTGCGGGCTACAATACCTAGTAAAATACTATACGCTATCATTAGACACAATTTCAATTAGGGAAAATTTTGCAAACAGTACACCAAGTAAAGGCCACTAATAATTCTTATACATAAAGTTTCAAATCGAGCATTTCGATACATGAAATTTAAAGTCCTACCTACTATCCGTACACGCCGTCAATGACGCCGTTAATGTGAGGAGTAATATATATGGTCTCTTCATATTTTCACTCTTAGCACCCGACTCTCTCTCTCTCTCTCTCTCTCTCTCATTATGGGCACCCATCTCTTCCCCCCTCTCAATCCCGATCACCTCTACAATTCCAATTGTACTTTGAACATTCTTAAAATTGAATTCCTACGACAATTGTTTCAGGTTCTGCAAAGAACCCAAAATAAAGAAAATTGGGTTTCAGCAACCTAAACTAAACTCTTAAACCCTTAAACACAATTGTTCCATTAAGCAACAACATTTCGTTAATTAATAATTTCTAACAATGAAACCCAGAAAACTGAATTACTCACAGACATCACCATATAGAACCCTAAAAAATTCCCAAAATTGGGAAAGCAGAAACACAGAAGAATTAACAAATCCAAGATCTAAATTACAGAAAACCAGGTGTTCAACAACAACTTCCGGGTTCTCACCGCCACTTCCGAACCTCCCGGACCCGAACCCGACTTGCTCTGCCACCAAGCCGCCCAAGACCTCGACCGCCACCTCGCCAATCGCTTAGTCACTGCTTCCCGGCCTCTATGCGCCGTAATCGAATGCTAGATCGTAATCCATCTCGCAGCTCATCATCCGAAACCCCAATTCCAATTCCAATTGAATCTTTCTTCTTCTTCATCATCAAAACCAATCATTCACACACAGAAACCAGTCCAACTCAAACACGATGGATTTCGAAGATGAACAGTACCTGAAGCAAAGACTAGACAAATTGCAGAGAGACGCAGTCACTGTCTTGAAGACCCACTACACCTCCCTCTCTTCCGCCTCGCCCTAACCCTAATTTCCAACCCGGCCGAGAAGAACCAATTACTCAATTACATTCCCAAGGACGAGAAGGTCGTTCTTCAAGAAGACGACCTTCCCAATCTCGCATCGCCGAAGCAAGGTTTTGGAGAATTTCAGAGCTACGAGGTCGAGGAGATGCGGGCGAGTTTGGTGGGTGTGGATTTGGAAGGTGGAGCAGATGCGGTGGTCTCCAGGATCATAGAGAGCTTTATGGGTTTGGGAATGTGGAGAGAGAGAGAGAGAGATCTTTTTTTTTTTTTTGGATAAAAAAAAAAGGCCGAGTGAGAGAGTACTAAATTATCCTTTGATGAATGAATTATTACATAAGAGTTAATGACGTCATTAACAATGTGTACGGATAGTGGGTAGGACTTTAGATTTCGTGTACCAAAATGCTCGATTTGAAACTTTATGTATAAAAATTATTAGTGACATTTCCTTGATGTACTGTTTGCAAAATTTTCCCTTTCAATTAATTGAAAAACAAAAAGTCTAATAAGTAATTATATCTCCCATAATTAGCAATTTCCCATTAGATATACTACTACCATCAATTCCAGCCAACCACTGCAATGCGGATATCCTATATCCATTACAGTTAAGCAACTACTTTGGTTTCGTTGATGCTGTAACCTGTATGGTTATTTGATTATTAATGGAATGCGGTACTTTTCTCAAAAAAAAAAAAAATGCACCATGTCCAAAAACAATTATAGTCCCAAATTGTATTCTATGATAAAATCAAACTCGAGTTGCATAAAGATTAAAGCGGAAAGGAAAAAAAAAATTCAATACGTGAAAATATTAAGCTACCAAAAAACCTATGTTACTGTCCATTCCGGCAGAGGATCTGGAGTGAGAGACAAGCCCTACGTTTCTGGATCTTAAATTTTCCAATGTGCCGCTAAAACTTTTTTTTCTCTCATAAGGCTACAACAGCAAAATTGGACTTCCATTTTTAGTATTAAAAATTCACACAGTATTTGGACAATAAGAAAAATGGACTAAATTGCAAAATATTGAAAATATTTTTTACCATCTTTGCATGGGCAAAATTTTCAATTTATTGACTTTATTAGTCAAGGTTCCTTCTGTTTTTGAACATATCAAGGCTGGCATGTCATTCGAACTCGAAAACCAAAATAGAATGAGTGGGATATGTGATAAATTCATTTGGAATCACAATTTGGTATAAATGTTTTGGATTGTAGCACTACTTCTTAATAATAAAAATAGAAAATTACATACAAGTGTCAATTTGAAACTTTAATTAGTTATAAGGCCATCTAAATTTTATTGTACAAATAAGGCCACCAGCATCCCTAAACTATTTCTTTCTTGACAATTTTACCCTTCCTACCTAACAGACCCAATTTTATCGATATGTGATCGCTCTCTCTCTCCACGGTCACATTTTCTCTCTCTCTGCTCCCCCTCTCTCCCTCGTCGATCACAAATCTTCACGGCTTGGTCTCCGCCTCCGATTCCGGCAAACCTCCTGCACGGTGCTCTCTCTCTCTCTCCTCCGTTTCACGACAGGATCTCCGACTCACGAACTGGATCTCTGATGCACGACGCGGATTGGAACCAGATCTCCGATTCTCTCCTCTGCCTCTCTCTCTCTCCGGCGAAACACTCCTTTCCACCATCACGTCGGCGACTGGAACTGAATCCCGACAGACTAGCCGTTTCGCGACTAGTTCTCGGACGCACGAAATGGATCTCAGATGCATGATGGATCTCAGCCTCGGCTCCGGCAGCACCCTTCCTCAACGCCATCGCCTATGCTGTTGTCGATTCCATCTCCATCACCTTTCTCAGTCGAAGCCGAACCAAACGAAGACAAGCCGGAGTAGATTCTCACCGTCTCCGCGCGCGAGGACAACGTCGCCGGAATATAGCTCACCGGAATTGATTGTTCTATGGTTCGTTGTGCTAATTTTTTGATTTTCTTATAGATTTGTGGTTTGAATCATATATTGCTACTGTTTTTGAAATGGTTGAAACTCCCTGGGCTATGAACGAACTTGATGTTGTTTATAGTGTTAGAAGTTGTTAAATGCTTGAAATTGCATAACGTATTGATTGATGGTCCAGTAGCTTGAAATTGCATCACGTATTGATTGATGGTCCAGTAGCTTGAAATTGCAGTACCTATGTAGTTTTTTATTACTGGTTCAGTAGTTTTGTACGTGTTATAGTAGCTTTATATACCTATGTTAGTTGTTTTTTATTAATGGTCCAGTAGCTTTATACATGTTTTATAGTAGCCTTCTGTATCTGTGTTAGTAGCTTTTTATTACTGATCAAAGTAACTTTGTATGTATGTTATAGTAACATTCTGTATTTAGCAGCTCCAAGTAATTGTTCTAGTGACATTTCAATATTGTGATAGTAGCTTTATGTGTCTATGTTAGTATATTTTCAAGCTAATGTCAATAGATTTATTTTTTCAAATCAGTAGCTCTCTGTAACTAGTATAGTGGTTTTCCATCATAGTGATCGTAGATTTCTGTACCTATGTTAGTAGCTCTCTAATGTTAGTGAGAGTAGCTCGTTGGTGTTCGTGACAGTAACTTTTGTTGTTGGTGAAAGTAGTTTTGGGTGTTTGTGAGAATAGTTTTCTGGTGTTGGTGAGAGTAGCATTTGTTGCTGATGAGAGTAGTTTTTGGTATTGGTGATAGTATCTTTTGTAGGTGGAGATAGTAGCTTTTTCGTATTGGGGAGCATAGGTTTTTTTAGTAAGGAGTAGCTTTTGTTGTTGGTGATAGTAGCTTTTGTTATCTCACCGGAGGTTGCCGGAAATCTCACTAGAGTGGCTTTTGTTACTAGTGACAGTAGCTTTTGTTGCTAGTGATAGTAGTTTTTGTGACCTCGCCGGAGGTGGCTAAAAATCTCATAAGAGTAGCTTTTGGTGTCAGTGACAGTAGCTTTTGTGGTCGCCGGAGTTCGCCGGAAGTTGGCCGGAGATCCGCCGGAGGTCTGCCGGAGTTCGCCGGAGGTCGGCCGGAGACCCGCCGGAGTTGGTCAGTGACCTCGCCGGAGAGGAGAGAGAGAATAATTGTTGATTTTGTACTCTAGTGGCATTTATGTAAATATGTTGGTTTTTAATATCTAAAATATAACAACTTTTTTAGTCTAGTGGCCTTATGAGGGAAAAAACTAGTTGGTGGCCTTATGACTAAAAAAACAATCAAAGATGCACTTATATGTAATTAATCCTAATAAAAATGATATTTATTATGTCAAAAAACAAACATCTTATTAAGATTTACTTAAAAGTTATAAGAGTAATACATCATGGACATAGCATGTCTTATTATGGCTAGCTTGTCATTCATATAAAATTCCTTCATGGCAATATCGGAGTAGGAGCAATTACAGCTGCGTGACCGCAATTATGATCACACTCCGTTTGACGTAGAAAACAACACCGGGTTTTTGAGCAGCAGTATTTGCAGGCGCCCCAAGGTTCCTCAATACAAGGGCAATCAATATATATTTTGCTGCCACTAATTACGTCATTCGCTACATAGTCGCTGTAAGGGCAGTTGCCTGATCATTTTATAGATTACAAAGAAAAATGAATAAGTAAAATATGAAAATTGCATAATGAAATTGTGGCGAAAGTCATATCTTGAATATAAGGGTAATAGTTTAATTTTAGTCATGAAGTGTTAATTTGGAATCTACAGTTTTCAAATTACTTGACCTAAATTAACTTATTTGTGTTGATGAACTATGTATAGTAGCGTTTTAGTGAGTAAAAATAGGGTCTGTTAAGTAACATTTTTAAAAATGATTTTTAAAAACAAAAACAAGAATATATTTTTCATATTTGAAAATGTGTTTGACAATTTAGTGCGAAATTTTTTTTTTCCATATTTTCTAAAGAAAACTAGGAGAAGAAAAAACTGAAAATGTCATATTATTATTTTCAGTTTCTTTGAGTAAAAGTTGAAAATATTTTTAATTTTTATTTTCCACTTTTTGAGAAATAGGTCACCCAATGCATTACCCTATTTTTATTTTCTAAAATGAAAATATAAGCATGAAAATGTTACCGAACGTCACTTTACTGTTTATACCTAGAGCAAGCATCGTTAAAAGAAAATAACCGAAAGAAAAAAGACACTAACATAATTTTAGTAATTTATGTGTGAATTAAGCACAAGTAATACTTACATTCGATTACAGTGAAGATGATCATGAAGACTATGCAAGAAAGTGCAAACGAGATTTTCATAGAGTTAATTGCAAGAATGACTTCTCTTTGTTTTTTTTTTTTTGGACAATTCACTTTGTTTTTTCTCAATCACACTTGTGCTTGAGTCTTTGGGACTTTGGGAGTAATATTTTATGGTGATATGAAAATGACATTATCAAGCTTTTATACCGATTCTTTCGACATTGTTATTGGGAATTAAAAATAAATATGGTAAAACAATAAAAACTTGAAGAATTTTTTTTGTTGGTCAAACTATTCAATTTGAAAATTTAAATTTTTTTAATTATTTTTCTATCTGTTAAATATTGTCTTACCTAGGGTTGTAAATAGCATAGATAGAGCTCATGTTTGACTCATATTCAGCTCAATTTTAGCTCATTTAGCTCGTGTTCGTAGGATAAATGAGCCGAGCTTGTACTCAATATTAAGCTTGACAAAAAAACTAGCGGAGCTTGAACAAGGATATATTCGGCTCGTCTAACTCATGAGTAGGTCGACTCATGAAAACTTATAGCATAAATAAAAATATAATTTTTCTAATCTCGAATCTTTAATTCCTTTTAGTACCTTCCTTTTCAATTGGAAGAGAATATGAGAATTTAAGTAAAATATATTACAATAAAGAAGAATAAATCAAAATTTGATGGTTAGACATCAAATTTGGATTATTATTTTAAATTTTCTTTCTTTCTTTTTTATATTTTAAATTTAAAGTCAAATGAGCCAAGCCGAGCCTATTCAAGCTCGTCCAATAAATCAAGCCGAGCGGAGCCCAACTCAGGATTAAGAAAAATATTCAAGCCGAGTTGAGCTTGTGCATGGGAAAAAAAAAAAAATTCAAGCTTTAACCCGGCTCGACCTCGATAAAAAGCAAACGAGCTGAACATAATCACCTTGATATTCACTCTGAATTGGCTCATTTACATCCCTAGTCTTATTGTTTTTAAATATTTGGTCAACACACTTGAATTTAGATATTGTTATTGGGAACTAAAAATAAATATGGAAAAACAATAAAAACTTTAAGATTTTTTCTTATTGGTCAAACTATTCAATTTACAAATTTAATTTTTTTTAATTGTTTTTCTATGTGTTAGATCGATATTGTCTTACCGTTTTTAAATACTTAATCATATTCCCCGAGGGGTTGTCAAAAAGAGTAACTCCAACAACTTCCTTATATTTTTATTTTTCTCTATTTTAGGGAAAAATAGTCTCTTTTGCTCCAACAGATTCCCCATAACTATCTTCATTTTAGGGAAAGTGAGGAAAGAGAAAACCAAATTTCCTAAATTTGCAGCAATTTCTAAAAATTTAAGGAAGAATTATGAAGATTTTAGGAATTATTGTAAAATAGGGAATTTGTTGGAGTTGGAGAAGAAAAAGAGACTAAAATTTTGACTTTTGCTTCCCTATAATACAGAAATTATAGAGAAACCGTTGGAGTTGCTCTTATATTCATTTCCCATATTACCCTTCTTTTCCAACATTTTTCATCTCTCTCTCTCTCTCTCTCTCATTCTTCTCCAACCAACTCAAAGCTGCATCTCATCCTCTCAATTAGAGACAGAATAGACCAGTTGCAGAGCCAAAGCTTCTGCAACAATCAGAAAGGGGGCCAAAGCATTCGAAGCACAGTGACACAGATTGATCGCCAAGCACAGTGAACTCCGATGATGGACGAAACAATCAAAACACCTATCCATCAAAACTGAAAACCAATTATACTAGTGTGTAGAGCACAACGAGTAGAAGAAGGTTCATACCTCGAACAGCCCAGAAGATCGCTAGAAAACTTGTTGGCGTCCAAGACAGCGACGGGGCCAGAGCAAACCCAAAACCAAAATCAGTCAAAATCGATCGAATTGAAAAGCTAAGTAGACTAACGTGAGAGCATGACGAGGGGATCGATTTTCATACCACATGCAAGTCATCGATGGCCAGAATTTGATAATGAACGCCAGAGCTCCAAAACCTTCTCATCGTCGATTCTTCCTCCACAGTCAACGATTGAACAAACTACCATAAGAAGTGTGACGGCGACGTCGAGACGAAGAGAACGGCTCCTGTGCGCCGTCGTGGGGTGGCCGGACGCCGGAGTTGCTAGAACTTGCCTAGAAACCGTCAGTGGATCATGAACTTTGGGCCTTCGATTCTCTTTCTATAGCTAATGCCTGGATGATCCGAGACCACCAAGAGGTCGACGATGAAGAGACTCTTCGATTGATGGTGGTTCGCCGTCGTGTCGTGGCCGGACGACGAAGATGGAATCGGGTCGCCGGTAGGAGCACGAGAGAGAGAGAGAGAGAGAGAGAGAGAGAGAGAGAGTGCTAAAAAATGTTGGAAAAGAAGGGTAATATGGGAAATCAATATAAGAGGAGATCGGAAAATATTAAAAAATTAGGAAGGGTGTGCAGAATGTAAAGAGGGGTGTGCAAATTTCACCCCCTAATTTAATTGTTTTTCACCCCCTGTAGTTAGGGCTGCCCACAAATTAGGTTTGTACTTGTTGTTGATTGATTCTCTTTAATTTAATTATTTTTTTACACCATCTAATTGTCCTCACTATATTCGAATTATATTATTAACTTGGATCACCACATGATAACACTATATGATAGTTTGGGACCATAAAATAATTACTCACACACTTCATTCTCTCCCATCAGTCCATGCCAAAGGAAGAGCTAGAGCTCCATTTCTCTTTCATCCACACTCTACTTATCTTTTTGTCACATCTTTTTATTCGATGGAGAATTTATGTCAAATAAAATATATACACTTTTATAATTATAAGTTCAAAATATAAATTAATAACTATAGACAAATCTAAGAGACATTATAAATACAAATGAACTCCTTTTCAAAAAAAAAAATAATAATACATATGAACTTATGGTCCGTAATTAAATTAAATTCATGATATTGTAGTCATGTTATTAATCAAGATTTCATTTTCTTTTTAACTATTTTTGAGTTCTGACAGGACCCGACCCAAGATTTTACCCTAAAATCCAAGATGGCCCTGCGGTGTCCATTTTTCGAGAAAATTCGGCAAAACTTTCCCTAAAATGGACAATCCTAACCTGAAAAGAAATAAAACCACACTTCTAAGCAACCATCCTTATACTCCTGGAGCCATCCTGCTTCCCAAGTACCATTAATTCCACTTTCACAATAAATAAATCTTGTAGGTTATTAGAGCAATTCTAAAATAAATATCAAGAGGATCAAGGATCTATAGATCCAACAATGCGGAAGCAGTGACAACTATGCCTCAACTCCATGTACGCCCGACCTTAACTAATCTCGCCTGCAACTGGGCATTTGAAAACAAAGGGCCCAGAGGAAAGTAATTTATAAACACGTTAGAGTGAGTGGACAAAAATAATTAACGATGTAATTTAATTGAACAAACTTTAATACTTTCTCACCATTTGAAATATTTACAAAATCTCGATGCATGCCACATTTATAAAATATATTTCTCGCCACATGAAAACTCGTGAAAACACACCAACCTCGCTGATTAGAAGAAATCGGACTAGCCTCGCTAGTCAAATAATAATATCATACGGGGAAGAAGTTATCACCATACGGGTAAAGCAGCCCCTTAGGCCAGCTCTACCCTCGACTGCCACTCACACATAGATTGTGTGAGGAGGAGAACTAATAACCTCGACTACCACCCACGTGAGGAGGAGAATAAATCATCTTGACTGCCACTCACAAACACAAAGTAAGTGAGGAGGAGACACTATAGAACGACCCCAATATGGTGAAGAAAACATGCAAAATCCAATGAAATCCATAAAGCTTCCCCAATTTGTCACGAGAAAAATAAGTATATTCCAATGACGTGGCCCCGCACGCCAAAATTATTCTCGAATTCATAAACAAATAGGCAAGAAATACTATATACAAATAATTTCCTCGAAAATCTCATTTCCGATACTGATTCAGAAAACTCCACATCGACTAATAAAATATAATATTAATTTCCAGAATTCACCTCAGAAATTATTTATTGATAATTGCTTAAATCACAACTTCAAAATCGGGCATAACAAACTTCAATTCGAAAGTCTCATCGATATAACAATAAATATTTAAATCCAATTAATATGCTCGATAATTTAAACCAATTATTTAAATCACAAATTCATTTCCCAACTCATAATCTAGATAGATTATAATCAATTTTTGAAAATCAAATCTTAAATCCAAATCCGAGCATAAAAAATTGGATTTAAAACGCGTGTGTGAGGTTAACATGGCGCGCCTGTGGGAGTGGTGTTAAAGCGCGCTCCTAGATTTTAGGCTTTAAACTCTCCTCTTCCTCTTAAGCAATAACCAAAATATCAAACATGACTGCTATTTTCTATGTAGGGCAGGGCTTCTATTAGCTATCCACCAGAACATGACTGCTCTTGATTTTGAGAGTGATTGCTCCCTTGTGGTTACTGCTCTACAACATGACGTGGAAGATCGATATGAAATTGGGCACATTATGGATGATTGTAAGTCATATTTGACGTCTTTTCACTCTTTTCAGATTAGACACATCTTCTGTGAAGCAAATGGTGCTGCAAATATATTGGCACAACTTGCTAGTTTTAATTATCTTTCTGATGTTTGGTTAGATGAGTCTCCTGTTATTATTCGGGATGTATTCTATAAAGACTTTTGTACTGATGCTTGAGGTCAAGGTTTTATGTCCCCCTCGACGCATTCTAATAATTTTAATATAATAAGTCAGACATGAGAATAAGCCTCCCAGCTTGGCTGGGTTCCAAACTCTTTTTTTTAAAAAAAAAAATATAACCAAAATATCGAAAGTCATGGTAATATTGATAGTTCAAAAAAAAAAAAAAGATATTTTCATCGAAAATATCGATGAAAATTTTACCAAATTAAGGGCAACATTAAGACATTAAATATATTTAAAAATAAAATATCAGAAATATGTTAAAATTAAGGGCCATGACCACTTACCCATTTTCAGCTTAAAAATTCTCCACTTAATATACTAAGAGTTTTTTAACCTCATTTACCCAATCTAATATCTATTGACAGTTTTGCCCGTATTTTAATTAATAAATTACATCTCTTCTCAGACTCTCTCTTTGATCTATTTTCTCTCTCCTCCCCCCTCTCTCTCTCTCTCTCTCTCTCTCTCTCTATGCTTGCAGATCAAAAATTTTCGGTTCGGGTTTGAATTTGGGTTCGGTTTGTTGGGCCTCCACCATCAAGCCACCGCGCCCACCACTCCACAGTAGATGTTGGGCCTCCACCGCCGCTGCTCTGTCCCCACCGTCGGACCACCAGAGGAGGACGCCATCCAACCCCACGCAGCTTGGATCCAAATCGTGAATCTAGACCCGAGATGAAGACTGCCTGAACATCGCGCTCCATTCCTTCACCTAACAGTGGTGGCTCCTCTGCCTTGACCCATCGCAGCACCATGGTCATTATCCGCCTTTTTGACTAGACCCCCGAAGCCACTCACACTCGCCCTGACCCTCAAGTCTGCTGCCGACCCCAGCTGCCCGTCCCCTGGGTTTTCGCCGCGGCGGCTCCATGGAGAGCGACGGCGAGGATAACGTGGAGGGGGAAGGAGTAGGGTTAGAGGGTGGGGCGGCGTGTAGGGAATTGGCGAGGGCGATTTTGAAGTTTGGGGAGATTTATGAGAGTTCTCTTGCAATGTTTAGAGGCAGAGAACCCAGACCAAGCAGAATAGCCAAAAAAAAAAAAAATTCAATGTCATTAGATGTGTCTGTAACTCTCTCTCTCTCTCTAGCTGAAGGAAGAAGAGGGGAAAGCAAATGTTGTATCTGGGCTTTGATTGCGGTGGTTTGTTTCTCCAAAAAATTGGCCGATTTCAATATGGGATGTTGCTAGAAGTTATTGTTTTGTTTATTATTATGATTTGGTTGGGCAATAATAAGATTTCGGTCTGGTATCTGGATTCCAGTCATCGGTCTGGTATCTGAATTCCGATCACCGGTCGCCGGATTCAACGGACGATCACCGGTCACCAGAGTCCGACAAGGTCTCCGATGACTTCTCTCTCTAAGTGACAAAGGAGAGGGCAAAAATGTCTCAAAAATAAATAAAAATGAATAAAAAATAATTAATTGGATAATAGGGAAATGATCTCTTAGAGTGTTTGGGTAAATGGGCAATCTCTTAAAGTGTTTGGGTAAGTGGACAATTTTTATCCTAAAATTGTGTAAATGGTCATTATTCTTTAAAATTAATATCAGTATGCTGGTATAAAAAACAGAAATACCACTCAATCCTCTTGGAACGGCTCCACGCGCTGACTCCTGAAAAGTGAAGACCTCCAACTGTGGAGAATTTGGAAGCATAGATGTGATTGTTTTTTTAATAAGCTATCTCCAGATCCAATCAAGATTGCTTTGTCTGCTTTCAAAGCGGCGACTGAATTCCTTGCAGCTCACTCATTAACGAGTTTAGATTCAGTTTTTGGGTGTCACACCATTCCCAATACTATTCATGTTAAGTGGTCTCCGCCTTATGTAAATGCCATCCTCATCAATACTGATGCTTCTTGGCAGAAGGATACCCTTATGTGTGGAGTGGCAGCTTTGGCTAGAAACTGGAAAGGTTCTTTGATTGCCGGTAAAACGGCAAAAATGCGCGCTCCATCCCCTTTGGCAGCAGAAGCATTAGCAGTTCGGGAAGCAATTCTTCTGGCAAACTCCTTTCCTCATATGGATATCATTATCTCTTCAGATTCTCAAACTTTGATCAACTCCATCTCCCACAATCTCCCTGCCTCTGATTGGAAAGCTGCAACCATTATTTCTCAAGTCCGGTACCTCTCTTCAACCCGGTAGTTTAAATGGTCTTGGATCAGTAGAAAGGCTAATAAAGTAGCTCATCATGTTGCTTCATTAGTTAACAGTGGGAAGTGTCCTTCCAACTGGGTTCGTCACCCTCCCTCCTCTTTACTTGAAATTTTGCTGTATGAGGGGCTTCCAAGTCCACCTCTAGTTTAGTTGGTTTGGTCCTGGCTCTTTGTTTGTTTCTGTCAAGGGTTCTTCTTCCCCTTGTTTTATTGAGTATTTCAAAAAAAACTTTCACTCGATACACAGCCTTCTACGGTCGTTGCACTACCATTTGAGTGGAGATGGCGACTTCCATCTTCCGTTTCTCCGCTGCCCCACTGGGGAGTGGCGCAGAGCCCTCGTCTTCTGCTACACAATACAAGCGTATCAGATTCGATGACTTCATTTGTGAAGAGATCCAAAAGGTACAGCTTGAACCTACTGCACCCCAACCGATGGATTCGCCGGAATCTAGGCCAGGTAACACTCCGATGAGTTACGCTAACTCAGTTTTAAAGTCAATTAATCATTTTTCAACTGCAATGATGGAAGACTTTGTTCTGGGTGAGGATGATTACTCCATTTGAGAAGGTAAATTTGGTCCTAATATCACATTCTCACAGCGTGTTGAGGATAAACTTGATCTGGATTGGAATTGTGCGGTGATTGTAAAACTAATGGGTAGACCCAATTCTGAAAATTCCTATGATTTTATGAAACGAGCTTTGGCTAGGAAATGGACACTTCGAGGACCTTGGCAGCTTATTGATCTTCCCAATTCTTTATTTATTGTGAAATTTCAGCTGATGGAGGACATGGATTATACACTTTGTAATGGACCATGGATAATTGTTGGGCAAACTCTGGTGGTGCAAAAATGGAGACCAGATTTTGACCCTACTGAGGATAAAATTACTAGAATGGCTATTTGGGTTCGTGTTAATGGACTCCCTATGAAGTATTTTAAACAGTTCACAATGGAGAAGATAGGAAGCATGATCGGGAAGGTTATTAAGGTAGATCAACATACCCTTGCTCAGGCTAGAGATAAATTTTGCAGAATATGTGTTGAAGTCAATCTTGCTGAACCTCTAAAACCCTTTGTTGAATTGGATAATAAGCCTTTCGGAGTAGTTTACGAGGGCATTTTTACCATTTGTTTCAATTGTGGGGTGTTTGGGCATGTAAAGGATCACTGTCCTTATACCAGTTCCATACCAACTACTCCTATGCAAGCCAATCAGTCTACAATGGTTAACTCTGAGGTAAATGTGGCAGGTATTGTTAATGACTCTGATGCAATATTGCAAAATAATAGTGGTGAACCTGTAAGTATAAGTGACTTGCCTAATGCTATTGCTAATCCTATTACGTCCAGTATGGACACTGAGACTGCTAAGAACAATATGGGAACCTGGATGATAATGAATTACAAAAATAAAAGGATGGGTAGCAGTGCTCAGAGTAATGTGAAAGGGAAGACTGTAGCTGGGTCTAGGTTTGCTATTTTGCAAGAATACAATGGTACTGATGAGAAAACTACGAACTCTGTTGACAAGCATCATGAAGTTGGCTCTGCTGCTACTAAACCTAATGGACCTGAGCCTAAAATTGTTAAGGTATGGAAGCAAGTTCAAGAGAAAACTACTGCTTTGATTACTAAGGAAGGAAAATCGAAGGATAAGGTTGGAGTGGATAGTCATAGTTCTAGACATATATGGTGTCAGGGGAAAAAGTCCTCTACAGGAGATATCTAATACCAAACATGCTATGACTACTAAATCCACTTCTGCTCTCAAATCTAAAGGCACTCATGGGATTGGGAGCAAAAGTGTCAAATCTAGTGGTGTTAAAAATCTAGCATCTAGTAAAACTATGGCTGGTGTTTTCAAACCCTCCTCTGAGTTCAAGATTTCTTTGAAGTCTGGGAAGGTTTGGAATGGTAGTTCTGTTTCAGTTGATGTTGGGTTTGGACATACACCTCCTGATGATGTTATGGAACAATTTGGGCATCAAAGGGAAAGTGTTTCTAATATTGATGGTGATGATGATCACCCGAGTCCATGTGACCCTACTATTGATATGCAAGATAATTCTGCTGATAATGGTGCTATGCAAACCAGTTTGTCCTCTCAAAAGGGAGAGGACATGATTGTTTCCTAATTTGGGTTTCACCCCTTCTCCCCCTTATTGTTTTTATGGATAACATTATTTTTTGGAATGCTCGTGAAGCTAGGAGTGAGAAATTTCGAACTGCTGTTCAAGACTTAGTTAAAATGCATAATGTTGATTTTCTTATTATTTGTGAGCCTCGAGTTCAATTTGCGAAGGCAAATAAATTTTTTATGAAACTTGGATTTAATGATTTTGAAGTTATGGAAGCTACTGGGTTTTCTGGAGGAATATGGATGCTGTGGAATAATCAAAGTGACTGTTGATGTAGTTAATTCTTCCTTTCAATCTATCTCAGTGAAGGTGCACTATGCTGGGAGTCAAGACTGGTTGCTCTCAGGCATATATGCCAGCCCCTGTAATACTGCCTAGGGTGGATTATGGCACCACTTGGATACTGTTGCTGCTCAAGCTAATCTCCCTAGCATGCTTGTTGGCGATTTTAATGAACTGTTATCTTACTTAGATAAAACTGGGGGAGCTAGATGCAAATTTGGGGGTATGCAAGACTGGGTTTGCTGGAATGGACTAATTGATATGGGGTACCAAGGTGCTGATTTACTTGGACAAATAATAGTGTTAAAGAGAGGCTTGATAGAGGGTTTTGTGATTGTGACTGGAGGGTTTTTTTTCTTGATGCTTGTGTGAAGCACCTAGCTAGGATGAAATCTGATCACTGTCCTATTCTTGTTATGTTACATCCTGATGCTAGAAATCATAGACTCAACTCTCCTTTTAGGTTTCAAGCTATGTGGATGCAGCATGATGCTTACAATGATTTTGTGAATAACACGTGGACTGATTGCTCCGGTGACATTGTTCATAAGGTAACTACTCTTGCTTCTTATCTTTCTGAGTGGAATAAAAATGTCTTCAATAATGTCTTTAAACAAAAAAGGAGACTTCATGCTAGAATTTGTGGAATTCAAAAGGGTTTAGGATGGAAAGATAACCCTTTTCTCCTTAATCTTGAGAGAGATTTGATTTCGCAATACGAAAGAATTAGAGACTCTGAAGCTTTACTGTGGAGACAAAAATCTAGGGATAAATGGCTAACTAATGGGGATAGGAATACCAAATTCTTTCACTTAACTACAATGGTTCGAAGAAGGAGAAACAAGATTGATGGTTTATTCAATACATCTGGAACTTGGTCTGAATCTCCAGAAACTATGAGAAACACTGCTTTGCTCTATTTCGAAAATTTGTTTGCTGTCGAAGTTAGACCTGATATTAGATTTCATATACCTATATTGTTCCCCACTATTGATGATAGCTCTCTCCAAAGGTTGAATAAAAGTGTTGCTGCCAGTGATGTTCATAATGCTTTATTCAAAATTGGTAGTTTGAAGGCTCCAGGCTGGGATGGCTTCCCTGCTTTGTTCTATAAGCAGCACTGGAATCTTTGTTCTAATGAAATTGTTGATTTGGTTTCCAATGCTTTTCATACCGGAAATATTCCTAAGGGGCTAAATCATACTTTGATTGCCCTTGTACCTAAAACTCAGGCTCCCCAACACATGCATCTATTTCGCCCAATCAGCCTTTGCTGCACTCTATACAAGATCATCACTAAGATTATTGTGAGTAGAATTAGACCTTTGTTATGCAGATGGATAAGCCCTAATCAAGTTAGTTTTGTGCCTGGGAGACTTATTTCCGACAACATAATGGTCACTCAGGAAATTTTGCATAAATGCAGACTTGCTAAAGGAGCTAAAAGGTTCATGGCTTGGAAAATTGACCTCTCTAAAGCTTATGATAAGCTAAATTGGCAGTTCATAGAGCAAGTTCTCTATGAAATCCAGCTTCCCCCCATGCTAATCAAACTAATCATGAGTTGCGTAGCTACTATGAGTTATTAGAGTATTGTTAATGGGGAACTTTCCAACCATTTCTCTGCTGGGAGAGGCATAAGACAAGGTGACCCCGTGTCTACTTATCTATTTGTCTTATGCATGGAAAAATTGTCACATCTGATTAACTCGGCTGTTGACGTTGGACAATGGAAACCTATTGCTTCTTCCCAATTTGGTCCTTCTGTGTCCCACTTATTCTTTTCTGATGATTTAATCCTATTCTCTGAAGCTAATCTTAACAGGCAAGGGTGTTGAAGCGGTGCATGGATATCTTATGTGCTTTATCTGGTCAGTCAATTAACTTTGACAAATCTCTGGTCTACTGCTCTCCTAACATCACTAATGCAGTAGCTTCTAATATAAATTCTATATGTGGCTCTCCTCTCACTAAAGACCTTGGTAAGTATCTAGGCATGCCTTTGATACATGCTAGAGTTACTAAAAACACCTATACTGGCATTGTGGACAAAGTTCAAGCTAAACTTGCTAGTTGGAAAAGTAAAACTCTTACTATGGCAGGCAGGTTAACCCTTATTCAAGCAGTTACTTCATCAATCCCTGTCTATTCCAAGCAAACTGCTAAACTTCCAATTCAGATTTGTGATAAATTGGACAAGTTAAACAAAGATTTTCTTTGGGGGGATTCCGCACAACAGAAGAAGATTCATTTGGTTAATTGGGAAAATGTCTGCAAACCTAAGGATTTTAGTGGCCTAGGAGTTAAAAATTCTGCAAGAATGAATAAAGCTATGTTGGCTAAAGTCAGTTGGAGATTGTTGCAGGGTGATCAGGGTCTTTGGTGTGGAATCTTTAACGCGAAATATCTGAATAATTATTCTTTGTTGTCCTCGCAGTATAAAAAACCTCAAAGGTGCTCTAGCACTTGGTCTGTCATTGTTCATGGTGCTGAGTTACTAAAGCAAGGCCTTCAATGGAGGATTGGCGATGGTGCTCAGGTTAGTTTTTGGAATGATGCTTGGTCTAATATTGGTCTTATGAGAAAAATCTTGCTATCAATGTTGACAATATTAATGTTAATGCTACTGTGAAAGATTTTCTTCATAATGGTCATTTGAATTTGGACATGTTAAGATCTTATCTTCCAATTGATGTTGTGAATAGTAACATCACCACTCCAATATCCATTAATCATAGTGTGGATAAATTAATTTTGGGGGGGGGGGGGGGGGGGGGCACCTCTACTGGTGTTTTTTCTGTGAAATGTGCTTATCTTCAGCTTTACAAGGATCAAAGTGATCAAAATTTTAGATGGAAGGAGATATGATCATATGCCCTTCCCCCTAAATTGAAGACTTTTCTTTGGATTGTTGTGCATGGTAGGTTATTAACTAATGACCAAAGATTCAGAAGACGCATTGCTACCAACCCCAATTGTGCTTTTTGTCCCGATATCCAGGAAGACATGGCTCATTTGCTGTGTGATTGTACCAATGCTAAACAGGTTTGGATGACTTTTAGTATCCCTGCAACTATGAAGGCTACCTTTTCCTTAGGATGGAGGGAGTGGATTACTGTGAATTTGAAGCAGAAAAAGTGTTTCTTTGGAAATCTACAATGGAATATTTTCTTTGTTTTTTGCATTTGGTTCATATGGAAGTGGAGATGCAAGATGATTTTTGAGCCCTCCTTCTTTATGCCATACAATATTCCTGCAACTATTTTGAACTATGCCTCTGAGTGGAGTACTGCAAGTCACAAATCTCATAATCAAAAGTTTATGCACACTGAAATGATCTCTTGGTGCAAGCCTGGAATGGGATGTTTCAAACTGAATGTTGATGGTTCTCGCTCCTCTAATGGTCTAATTGGTGCTGGGGGAGTTATAAGGAATTCTAATGGTGAGTGGGTTAGTGGTTTCATGGTGAACATTGGGACAGGTGAGGTGCTTTAGGCTGAAGCTTGGGGTTTATTTCATGGACTGCAGCTTGCTATTGCTTTACATATCAACAAGTTAGATGTTGATTCTGATTCTGCAAATTTAGTGCCACTATTGAATAGTGAGAACGTGGATTTACATCCTCTTGGAACTGTTCTTCTTAACTGCAAAATGCTGATGAGTCAATTTGATATTCTGAACCTCAAGCACATACATAGAGATGGTAATGTGGTTGCTGATATCCTTGCCAAAGAAAGTGTGCAGCATGCTTCTGGTATTTGCACTTTTCAAAGTCCTCCTAGTTTAGTTGTGGAAGCCTTTCTTGATGATATTTAGGTGTTTCTAGACCTCGGCAAGTCTGTAAAAGTCATCTTGGCTAGTTTATCTTTTCTTGTTTGGGCTTCTTGCACTACTCGTAAAAAGAGCTATACACACTGATTAAAATCAGTGGGTATAAATCCTAATAGCTACTGAAATCTGTGTGGGAAGCCCAATAGATACCCTACACTCACAGATGCAATGTCTGTTCTATTTGGTGGGGTGGTCTTTGGTCTTTCCCCACTGATAGAAAAATCAGTGTGAGTCTTTTAGTTGGGACCCGTACCTTATCTTACAAAAATAAAATGTTTTTAGAAATTTATCTTAAAAAAATCAGGGAGAATATTATTAAAATTTTAACTCAACATTCGTGTGAACGAATTAAATTAAAATTATTTCAAGTATTTAATTTAATTTATGAGTCAACTTAAGGTGATTAATTATTTAGAACGAAAATTCCCAGATCTGGTTCTTCATCAAGCACATCCCCTACATCTTGACATCTTCTGCTTCCTTATCATCAAATCCCAGATTTTTACAACAGGTGGTTTGAAAAAGTCAAATTCCTATTGTAGCTCGATATCTCTGCAAAGCATTGAACACAACATTATTAGAGTGTGTTTGGATGAGGGAAAATATGATGGAATTTAATTGAAAGTGAGGATTTCATAGTTCCTACAAGCTAATTCCCTCATTTGGCATTATCAGACTGGAAATTTTAAATTTCTCTGTGGAAAAAAAATAAAGGAATTCATCATTTAAATTTCCCACATCAATTTCCACCAAAATAGATGTTATTTACGAATTCCCTTGCAGTTCAATTTTCATTTCCAAAACAATGTTTTTTTTCTATTTTATTTTTTTATATGTTTTAAACCTTTTTAATTTATAACACATTTCAAATCCTAAATGGTTACAACCAAACAACAGAAATTGCAATTAATGGAATTTTAGATTGATGGAGTTAAAGATTCCATCATTTATAAATTCATATAGATTTCATAATTTTTTCATCTAAACACACCATTATTGATTGATAAAGAATTGAACCTGATATTAAGCGAAGGAATATTCATGTAGAGAGTCTTACAGCAAGAACATAGACGTTTACAGATCATCCATAAAACCAAGAAGCACAATTTTCTTTAACATCAGGTTCAGTAATTAGGAGAAGCTTCCTAGAAATTGAACAAAAGATTAGATTCTGAAGTGAAAAAAGAAGACCCACTTTAATAATTAAACTAATTCAAGAATGTTAACCAGATTCACGACTGGACAATTACCTGCTATTGTATATATATTGGGTGAAGTTTTGAAAGAGGGACGAAGAACTAGAGTCTAGAGATGGCTGAATCATCCAAGATTGAGAACAAAGAACTTGGGAGTGAAGACGGGAATCCATGGGCCTCAACCCTTCAACTTCAAGAAATGAACTAATTTGGCTTCAAGCCTTTCTGATCTAGAACTCGATCCGGTGGGAAGATAGGCTGTGGGAAAAGAGAGACTGGGAAGATATGCTTGGGAATAGAGAGATAAATGCACTTGTTTACTCGGTGTATGTGAACTGTAACGAATATTATTGAATATAGAACATTAGAACTCATAAAACAGATGGGAAGAGTTATTCAAATTGGTTTCAATTCAGTTCACACTGATTACTGTGAATTATTGTTTACTCACATGGATTTCCGTGAGTAGTTTGTTAACTCACATTGACGTCTGTAGGTAGATTTTTTTTTTAGTAATTTGTTATTCATGAGTATCACATTGTTCAATTAATCATACTTTTGTTATTAGAGATAGATATCCGAGTGTAAAACTTTTGTTACGGATATCAGTAAGTATAAAAGTGTTTAATAAATCATGTTTTTGCTATTATACACAGATATTTATGTGTAAAACTTTTGTTACAAATTTCGGTAAGTATAAAGTTGTTTAATAAATCATATTTTTGCTATTAGACACAGATTTCTATGTGTAAAACTTTTGTTACAGACATTTGTGAGTATAAAATTGTTTAATAAATTATATTTTGTTATTACACACAGATATCTGTGAGAAAAACCTCTCACAGATGTCAATATCTATTAAACATTTGGGACACACAGATATTTGTGAGAAACTTTATGTCACACCGATTTTTTATCGTAGTGTTGCCTCCATTGTACCAAAAAAAAAAAAAAAGAAATGTCAAGGAAAAAACGAGCATATCAAGAAATCCCAATTTCTTAAAAAAAAAAAAAAAGGACCATGACCACTTACCCAATTTTAACATAAAAATTGTCCACTTACTCCACTAAGAGTTTTTTACTCCCATTTACACAATTTAAATACAAGTGACATTTTTACCCCTAATCTAATTAATAAATTACAAACTTCTCTCTCTCTCTCTCTCTCTCTCTTTGTATTGTTCAACCACGGCTCTGAGATCTCCACCTCTGGTAGCCAGCCTCAGAAACTCCACCTCATACTCCTTTACTGACCTCTTCTGCTCCAAATTACACACGGCGGCGATGAGCGTCTCCTGCCGGAAAAACTGCAGAAACTTATACCTGAAAATCTACCATGGCGCACTCGCCGGATATCGAGACTCATACAAGCACATCCAGGGGCTCGCGTCGCCGCTCAAGCGAGTGGGGGCGATCTTGACTCGGTCGGCGAAGGGGATGTCGAGGTAGGCGAAGTGGCTCTCGGTGGCGGTGAGCCAGTCGATGGCGTTCTCGTTGCCAGCGCGGCCGTGGAAGATGAGGAGGTTCTCGAAGGCAATGAGGTTGTGAAGATGAGACTGAGGTCTGGAGCTCGGTTTGCTTGATGGAGATGGAGAGTGTGGAGATCTAAAGCTCATGGAATCAATTTTTGCTTGGTTTGCTCCGTTTCGCCTGTCGCCGGAGACCGCAGCCGGCCACTGGTCACCGGAGCACAGCAAGATAGAGGATGACTTCTCTCTCTAAGTGAGAAAGAAGGAGAGGGCAAAAAAGTCTCAAAAATAAATAAAAAGAAGGAAAAAAATAATAATTGGGTATTAGGAAAATAATCCCTTAGAGTGTTTTGGATAAATTGGGTTAAAAAACAGTTGGTGGAGCAAGTGGACAATTTTTAAGTTGAAATTGGGTAAATGATCATTTCCCCAATCAGGCCACTAATTCTTGCTGACTCCAGGGGCGTAACCAGTCACAGGGCTGGTTGGGCTATAGCCTAAGGCATAATCAAGGAGAAATTCTGCCCTAAGTCTAGATATTGCCCACTTAATGAAAAAAAAAATATATATATATATACACACACACACATCTAATATAATTATTGATCCTCAATATTGCCCACTTAATGAAAAAAAAAAAAAATTATATATATATACACACACATCTAATATAATTATTGATCCTCAGTCTTCCTTTAGTTCCTTACCAGAGAGTAGCCGACAGGCCGACAGCGTTCCTCTTCCTGACTTCCTCAGTTCCTCCGACCGAGTTCATCAGTTCGTCAGTTCCTCTTCCTCAGTTCCTCCAACCCGATTAGCTCCAGATCACCCACATAAAGGTACTTCTAAGTTCTAATTTCATCTCTCCCAAGCCCCATTGATGGGTTTTGCTTGCAATTGACTGTGAGCTTTGAAGTTCAGAGGCTTCAATTGAAGTATTCGGAAGACTGGAACTTCGTAAGAGATCATTGAATGGCAGAAGTCTGAAATCTTTCCAAATCCTGTCATTCCTGTGAGTTCTCTCTTTCTAATTCTTTGCTTAATTGCTTTGGGGTCATGAGGTGGCCGGTGGATGTTCCGGTATATCTGTGGATCAGTGGATGTTTGAAATATGTGATAGGGATGGCGGATGGGCTATTGATAAATGATAATCGGTATATTAGTTGCTTTGCGGTGGATTAATTGGTTTGCGGTGGCTATTGGAAGCTTGCGATATTAAATATGGATGTTTGAAATATGCAATATTATAATTTATATGTCGTTGCTTTGGTAGATTTCTGCCGACTTAGGTTTACGAGCTTGCAAAATTTTTATGCACTTAAATCCAGCCCAACCCTTATTCACATCCTGGATACGCCACTGGCTGACTCCTCTCTTCACCCCAACAACACCACCACACACAACGTCAGTTTCTCTTTACGACGGTGATTCTCTCTGTGTAGCAGAAAACCTTTTACGGTGCCGAACAAGTACATTGCCGTCGATCAGAGTGGTTCTCTCTGCATTTCCAGGCTTCGGTAGGTGAATTTTCTTTCAATAGCTTCGCCATTATATATTTATATAAGTTGTCTGTGATTGCTCTCTCTCTCTCTCTCTCTCTCTCTCTCTCTCTCTCTCTCTCTCTCTCTCTCTCTCTTTGTGTTTGTTGTTGATTTGGCGCCTTAGGGTTTCGTTTGCTACTGATTACAAGTTTCTCCACTGATTCAATTCCGATTAGGAGATCGATGGCGTCAACCTCTTCTCGTCGTCAATGGAAATACGATGTCTTTCTAAGTTTCAGGGGGGAAGATACGCGCAGGGGTTTTACCGATCATCTATATTCTGAACTAATTCGAAAAGGAATTCTCACCTTTAAGGATGACGCAGATCTTGAGAAAGGAAAATCCATTAGACGTAAACTTTTAGCTGCAATTGAGGACTCGAGATATGCGATTGTCATTCTCTCACGGGACTATGCTTATTCGTCATGGTGCTTGGATGAACTCGTCAAGATTATTCAATGCATGAAAGACATGGGCCAACAAGTCCTCCCTGTCTTCTACGGCGTGGATCCTTCTGATGTGCGGCACCAAAGGCGAAGTTTTGAGCTCAAAAGGAAAACCCAAGTAGATGTGGAAATAAGTGAACATGAAGAAGTTTATGAGCAGAATAATGAGGACAGACTAAATGCGTGGAGAGCTGCTTTGACACAGGTGGCCAATCTTTCTGGCTGGGATTCGGGGAATTATGGGTAAGTCTCCTTCCTCCATACTACTCATAACTTAATATGTTTCCTTGCTAAAGTAGATATAGATATTCAATCCCATCCTTTGAGAGCAGGATAATCTCTTCTTTTTTAAAATCAACTATTCTTTATGATTTAAATTGGTTCTGATTTTTCTGATTGAGGGATGGATACAAATGGAGAGTAATGAACATCCAGTAAATTTGAGACACTGGATTACCATTTTGCATTTACTTAATGTTGCTAATTGCTAACATTGTTTTTGCTGCTTATGTTACTAACTCAGAGTTTTATCTAAATTTTCTCAGATATGATTCAAACATAGTTAACGAAATTGTCAATCATATACTAAAGAAGTCCGTGTATACATCTTCAAGTGTTGAGAAGGGCTTCATAGGAATGAATTCCCGCATTAGTGATTTATTAAGCAATTACATACATCCGCAGCTTGGTGGGGTGCGTTTTATAGGGATCCATGGCATGCGGGGCATAGGTAAGACAACACTTGCTCGAGCTATCCATGATCAAATCTGTCAGGATTTTGACGAAACCTGCTTTCTTTCCAATGTTAGAGAAATGTCTAAAAACAATGGCCTAGTTTTTCTGCAAGAAAAACTTCTTTCCAAAATCCTGATGGCAAAAGTTAAAAGTATAGAGGATGAATACACGGGGGCTGCTATGATAAAAAGGCGGTTGTGTAGAAAAAAGGTGCTTGTTGTTATTGATGATGTGGATCAGTTGACACAATTAGAGAAATTGGCTGGAAATCGTAACTGGTTTGGTCCAGGGACTAGAATTATCATAACCACCACAGATCTTCAGTTGTTAAAGGCACATTCTGTTGATGCTATATACAAGGCTAACGGCTTAAACTGTGATGAAGCACTTCAACTTTTGAGTTTGAAGGCTTTTAAGAAATGTCCCCCACCAGAAGATTATTTGGATCTGTGCTACGATATTATAGGGTATGCTCAGGGGCTTCCGTTGGCTCTCGTGGTTTTAGGTTCCTTTCTATCTGGTAGAGGGGCTGATAAATGGGCAAGTGCAATAGATAGGCTAAGGAGCACACCAGATAAAGGCATTATTGACGTGCTTCGGATTAGTTTTGATGCCCTGCCTAATAAAGATAAAGAAATATTCCTACATATTGCTTGCTTTTACAAGGGGAAGGATAAGGATCGTGTGACACAAATACTAGACTATTGCCAGCTAGAACCTGTCATTGGTTTAGATGTTCTTGCTGATAGATCTCTCATAACTATCTCCAACAACGAACTGTCAATGCATGATTTGCTACAAGAAATGGGCTGGGAAATTGTTCGTGAACAGTCTCCTGAAGAGCCAGGCAAGCGTAGTAGATTATGGTCTCATGACGACATCAACAATGTGCTGAAGAAAAATAAGGTAAGAGTTTGATAATGAAAAAAAGAAGCTAAGCATATTATTATTTGTGTTCGGCACTTCAATTATTTTGTGAAAAAAGAAACAAGGCAGATTTACTTGTAATCTGCTTAGGTCTTGGTATTCTTTGTGTTCTACACTTGAGTTTTTATTCTTTGTTTTTCATTATCAGGGAACAGATTCAATCCAAGGCATGGTAATGGAGTTGACTAAATTACGAGCGGCTCATTGGAATCCAGAAGCCTTTTCAAATTTGTCTCAACTTGGTCTTCTCCATATTCGTAATGTGGACCTTCCCAAAGGCCTCACTTGTCTTTCTAATTCCTTGAGACTCCTTGAATGGACTGGGTATCCCTTACGATCTCTCCCAAAATTTTTTGAAGCAGATGAACTTATTGAACTTAACTTGTGCCACAGCAACATTAAACAGCTTTGGAAGGGAACAAAGGTATGGCTATTAGTTAATAGATTACTTGTTTATCTCTATGAAGCAAATTGTCTGTTCTGTGTGGTGGCTCACTGTTTCGATTTTATGAGCAGAATTTTGACAAGTTGAAGTTCATCAAACTCTGTCATTCTCAAAAACTTGTGGAGACCCCAGATCTCGCAGGTGTTCAGAATCTTGAGACTTTAGATCTTGAAGGATGTTCTCATTTGGTAAGAATCCATCAGTCCCTGGGGTTTCTCAAAAAGCTTATTGTCCTGAATCTTAAAGACTGCAAAAGTCTCGAGAGTCTGCCAAGTAGAATTGAAATGGAATCTCTTGAAACATTAATTCTTTCTAACTGCTCAAAAGTTAAGAAGATTCCCGAGTTTGTTGGAAATATGGAACGTTTGTTGGTGCTTTGTCTCGATGAGACTGCCATTGAGGAACTGCCTGTTTCAATTGAACGGCTGACTGGCCTTGTGTTATTGAATCTAAGCAACTGCAGAAAACTTGTTTGTCTTCCAAGCACCATCAATAAATTGATGTCCGTTGAAAATCTTAATCTTTCTGGATGCTTGGAACTCGGCAAACATCAGGTAAATATGGGGGAGATGGACTGTTTTCAGGAAACTGATGTGAATAGTGGGTCTGCCATAGAAATGTCATCTACCCATGATCGCATAAAACATGTGAGAGCTTCAATCTTTCATCGATGCAAAGTAGTTTGGGGATCTTTAAATAAGTTTTTGCCTTCTGGATTGGTGCAAAAAGTGAATACAGAGCCAACGAGTTTCCGCTTGCCTATTTTTGCTCTGTGTAATTTAACGTATCTGAACCTGAGTAATTGCAATCTTGGTGAAGGAGCATTTGCCAATGAATTCGGTTGCTTTCCCTCTTTGGTGACCTTGAATCTAAGTGGAAACAATTTTGTTCGCGTTCCTTCAGGCATTCAATTGCTTTCCAAGCTTGAGAAGTTTAACTTGGAGAATTGCAAGAGACTTCAAGAGTTGTCAGACCTTCCATCAAATAGTAGACTTGATTTAAGGGCAGATGGTTGTACTTCACTGAAATACTTGTTTGATGCATCAAATTTGAACAGATTAAAAAGGTCATATTTCAATTTCATCAATTGCTTCAATCTAAATGGCAATGAAGGATGCAATAACATAGCATTTGAAATGCTTAGGACATCCATATATCAGGTACTCCCTCTCCTTAAGTGTGTGTGTGTGTGTGTTTCTGCTCATATACTTATAGACATTAACCAGCTAACAACCTATCTCTTCTGCACAGGGAATCTCTAATAAAAGGGAAACTTTTCAAATTGTAATTCCTGGAAGTAATATTCCTGAGTGGTTCAGCCATCAGAGTGTTGGGTGTTCATTAAGTGTATCTCTACCTGTACATTGGAATAACAGTCGGTTTTTGGGATTTGCTTTGTGTGCTGTTTTTGTACTCCATGAGCACCATCCGGTGGATGAGCTTTATATGGATGAATTCAAGACTTTTAATGCAACACATCATCTTGTATGTTGCCTGAAGCTCAATGGAGGAGAATTGGAAGTATATGGCAGACAGCCTGCATTTCGCTTTAGTGAAGAATTTTGCCAGGTTGAGTCAGATCACCTGTGGCTATTCTATGTATCTCGTGATAAATACTTTGGTACAGAGTGGTGGCATAACTGTAGCAGTCAGCTTGAGTTCTTATTTGAAACCAGAGGACCGGGTCTGAAAGTGAAGGAGTGTGGAGTCCGTCTGATATATGAGCAAGATGTGCAAGAGTTGAACCAAACAACCACTTATGAGGATATATCTATTGGTTTTGACATTCCAGTTGCAGGGGAAGCCAGTGGCACTGGTAGCAGAACTTGCACGCTTGAAGAGTTGAACCAAACAACCACTTATGAGGATATATTGATTGGTTTTGACATTCCAGTTGCAGGGGAAACCAGTGGCACTGGTAGCAGAACTTGCACGCTTGAAGAATTGTAGGACTGGCAGAAATATAGGGGATCCAGTGAACCACCACTGGCCACTCTGAAAGACCACAATTAAGGACTTTCTGATCCCATGGCTCGAAATGAGTTGCAGATCATGAATGGACAATGCCTCCTCTTCTCTCATTTGAATTTCTGCAGAAATTACTTTCTGGAGCTCTCTTGCCTTCATCTTTTACAGTAAGGTGAGTCTCCAGCACTTGAGTTTTGATATTTTGCCTAATATAAGTGGACTCCCCAAGTTATTTCCAAATGACACTATAATCTTTCTTGCATAGCTGACATTATTGAAGTTGTTTTACAATAAACTGAATTGCCTCTCTGTAGTTAGTTTTACAATAAACCGATATTATTGCCTCTTTGTATTGTAATAAGGTGAGACCGGTGTTCCCTTTTTTTTTTATTACTCTGAAGTCGGAGAGAATGAGGCTAAAGTGGGAATTGAAATCCAAAAAGTTTGATAATTTATGGTGAAACAATATGAACAAGTTTTCAAGGATATGTATACAACACAAATATCTACTTTTTCAGTATAGATGTTACAGTTATGAAAATTTATGTCCTGTCCTGTTTCGGATTCTTGAGTTTGTTTTCAACAGACGGCTCCCCTTCATAATAGGGCTGCCTATTTGCTCATTTCATGCTGCTGTTGTGTCATTTCATCATCGAGTCGAGTACTCATACAATAGTCCTATAATACTGCTTGGATTTCATACATTATCATACTATAGTCACTCTATTCATATCATTCTGTTCAAGGTATACATTATTATGTTTCACAATTGGTGTGATGTTAGTCCAACTTGTTTACTGTTTTGGGTAGAAGAGTGCATTTCAACTAGTGATGAATCCAACTGCACTAACTTCATGTTGGGTTTCAGACTTCCAGTCATGGAGTTCATAACTTATCATATAAAGGAAATTTGGCAATCTGCCAGAAGCAATTTCGTATATTACTGTTTCCCTTTACCTTACACAGTAGTTGGACATAGTTGATAAACTTCATGGATTATTCATGCATATAACTGTCTACTGTTTGTAAAAGTAAACTCCCTTAAGCATGGTAGCTTCCAGATAATTTCATCGTTGTAAAGTTTTACTAGACCTTCCAGATAATTTCATCGTTGTAAAGTTTTACTAGACCTTAAATCATAATCGTTTACATAGTTGCAAAAAAATACTGTAATCCTGGTTTCAGAAAGTATTTTATGCAAGTCAAGGAATTAAATTATTTCTTGCTTTTTACAGTTAAAGTTTTTCTTTATTATGGTACTTATTCTTTTTGTGTTTAACTTGGACGGCTTGGAAACTTTTGCACTGGGCTGAACATACATATAGAGAAATGGTACATGTCTTTTGTTCAAGTTCTTGTATTCATTCATTTCTTTTAGTCCCTGGTTAATATTTAGGTGCCCACTCTCCAATTTGAAATTTACTATATTGTTGTGATTAAAGGATATTCTAATAGTAATAAGAAACTAAAATAAATGACTAGTTTGTGGAGTTGTGGCAATGACATGCTTAATGACAAAGTTTTGTGAAATTGTAGTGTGTTGGCAATTTTCGAGGTTTATTGAATGTACTGAAAACCAGGACTTTTAGGGTGAAGGTGGGTAGGCAGTGCTGGCAGGGAGTTAATGTCTTGAATACTGTAGATGCCATTGGCCCTTTTTAATAAGAATCTCAGTCCTCAACGCCACATGATATTATATTGTTTTGCAATATTGATGGAACTTCCTCATCATTCTATAGGCTAGTACATCAATTTGCATGGGATTATTGGTTCATGGCAATGCCACTTCTCTTGCATGTTACATATGTGGTCTTTACAGAAAATTAATCAACTATTTTTGCAGGTAACCATCGATCGTACATCTGAGGCGGAGACAAAACTTATGTCCTTGGTTATAATGGGGTACAATGAATTGAGGCGTCAATGGCAATAGAAAGATGCGGTATAACTTCTTTTTTTTTAAGAATTCTCTTGTACTGATTTATCTCAATGCTTTAATTCTTTTTGATGATTGTGTTGATATTCTGTAAACTGCTACTTACTTGCTTTAGGTATATACATATCTTTAGCTCCAAACCAAACTCTAGAAGTATAACTAGAACAATTTCATTTAGGTCTAACGCTCTAATTTCATCTTCAACGCATCCAAAAAATATATTGGTTCCTTTCTGGGTAGTCAGGAATCAGGATGACAATCATGTAATGGAACTGTATAGCAGGAAAATCTCGTGGAACTAGGCTACAATGGTTTTCATAGCATAAAAAAGGCCAGTGATTTTGGGGCCACAAAACTCCTTCCTAATATTATCTGTTGTATAGTAGGAAATCCAACCAGTTTTACTATTTTCTTTGACTTGGATAATAAACCACTTTCTGCTAGTTCAGTCAGTTGGTGATGCCATCCATCCTCAGTCTCTTCTTCAATTCTATAGATGTTGTTACCTGTCTCTTTTTACTTACTCCTGTTTTTTCTCATTCAAACATTGCAGGTATTGACTTGTCACTTGTTGATTTGACTGATTTCATTTCAGCTGCTCACATTTCAAAGGCAAAAGATGGCCATCTTCCCCTTGAAGAGATGGTATTGTTTGTCCTTCTTGCTGATATTCAATGTTAATTTCTGGACTAAGAATCAGTTTATCTACACATTCCATGTCGGGTAGATTTTGACTGCTGGTTCAGCTTTTACAGCGTACACATCTGCGGAGTGAGTATCCTGAGAAGAGTAAAAGGAAACTTTGTGAATGTTCATTGCTGAAAAGGAAAAGGACTATGGGACATGGAAACAAGATCATAGGGGAAGATGCTGGTACAATTCATCTCCTGAATCCAACAAATCCACAGAAAGTCTTCCAGAGGCAGCAACAGGACCTCCTTATTTTTACTATGAGAATGTGGCATCGACTCCTAAAGGAGTTTGGAGCACAATATCCCGCTTTTTGTATGATGTGAAGCCTGAGTTTGTTGATTCGAAGTATTTTTGTGCTGCTGCAACAGAAAGGGGCTATGTTCACAATCTTCCAATCAAAAACAGATTTCCTCTCGTTCCCCTTCCACCACAAACTATATTTGATGCATTTTCCATGACAAGGAGGTGTTGGCGTACTTGGGATGATCGGACAAAGCTAAATTGCTTACAGACTTGCATTGCTAGTGCAACAATTACCGAGAGGATCATGAAGGCTCTTAAAGACTATGATGAAGATGAAATCCCACCTGAGTATCTGTCGCTATGTTCTTTATGAATGCCGCAAGTGGAATCTTGTTTGCGTAGGAAAGAAAAAGGTGGTCCCACTTGAGCCTAATGAAGTAGAAATGCTTCTGGGCTTCCCAAGGGACCACACAAGGGGAATAAGCATGACAGATAGATACAAGTCACTGGGAAATTCATTCCAGGTAAGTTATTTCTACTTGCATTTGCATTGAACATTTCTTTCTTCCTTGTTGTTCGGTTCATGTACTGAATGATCCTGAATATTTCAGATAGTTCCATTTGCTTTGGTTTTGTTCTGTTCACAAGCATGATCTGTATTTTAACTTCTCTATAATTGAACTTTATGTTTCAACCTTTCTTTCAGTTGTCCCATCATTTTGAAATTGCATTTGCTTATGGTTCATTGGCATTTAGATATTCTCTGCTATTAAATTCGCTCATGGTTTCGTTTGCATTTATATTTCCTACATTCACTTTACCACAGTTATATTTGCTTCAGTTTTCACTTCTTGTCTGCTGAAGCATGACAGTTTTGAGTAGATTTGTATAATTTGCTGTTTCTATCTAATGAACTTTGTATTTGAACAATTTCTATTCTAGTAGATTTTCACATTTACTCTTTGCTATTACATTTTACAGCATGTGTCAGTTTTGAAAGATCGATTTCCCAATTGCATCAATGTTCTCTCTCTCTTCTCTGGGATTGGTGGTGCAGAGATAGCTCTTTACCAGTTTGGTATCCCGATGAAGAGTGTTGTGTCAGTGGAGATTTCAGAGGTGAGCAGAAATGTTGTGAGGTGTTGGTGGAAGCAGACAAACCAGAGAGGGAACTTGTATCACCTTGCTGATGTGCAAGAGTTGAATGCTGACTGCTTAGAGAGCAGTATATCAGTTCCTTTGGCGGGTTTGATCTGGTGATTGGTGGCAGTCCATGTAACAATCTTGCGGGTAGCAACAGACGCCATCTGGATGGGCTTCAGGGTAAAGAGTCTTCTCTTTTTTATGACTATTTTCGTATATTGGACTTGGTCAAGGGTATTATGGCAAGATACAATCGAGTGTATGTATAACTCTATTGATGAATGAACCATTGAATCTCTTTGTTTCTGATTATTAATCTCTTATTCTTTTTTCAAATGATATTGAAATATGCAGTGATTGTCATCTCTTTATTTCTCGTGGGCTTTTTTTTTCTTTTTCTTCTTCTTCCATTGGTTTTAGCATGAGACCTTCTGAGCTTATGTAGAATCTGTGTTGTGTCCTGATTCAAAACAGAAACCAACTTGTGCTACATGTTTGAATAGTTTCTACTTCCAGCCCTCTTGTCTGAAAATGCATACGAGGAGTTAGTTCTTCTCTTTTCAGTGGCTGTTGTGAGCCATTCATGGAAAAGAGACTTTTAAAATTGAACAAAAAAATTTTGGGCATGTATCTAGTAACTAGTATGTGTATCTAGTAACTGACTGGATAAAATTTCCCTTAAACTTCCTTTAAGGCCCCTCTTCCTTAAAAATGGAAGAAGGAAAAAAAAGGACAGAACCAAAGGTTCAAAACAGAGTAACTCGACCGCCACGAAGTCGCTGCCCACCTCCTTGCAACCCAAACACTCCCAGTCTCAGGTTTACACTTCATGTACTGTATATAATCATGAGACGAGCCTAACATCAAAACAAATTGAAAATCTCATGAATAATGAACAAGATATGCATCAAGTATCAACTTAATTCAGTTAAATTCATCAAAGTACCAAAACTAATCAAGGTTTGGTCCGGCTGCATTTTGCTTCTAAATCATGTTCTATTGAATTCATTCAATTACCCAGAAACAAGATTAAGGAACAGGCACAAATGCAATAAGAAAGCTTTAATTTAATCACAATCGCAAGACCTTGAATAACAATTATGGAGAAGGCGAGAAACCCACTTGACCAATTTCCTTCAACCCAAATTTGCCTCTGCCTAAAGTTATCAAAAAGTAGTGCAGCCAGAGTTAGAGAAGCTTCGGTGTTGTGAGCGGTGGAGGAGCTTCATGGGTCGCCGGAAGTAGAACATCCGTGAAGGAGTTGCTAGTTTAAGGGGTAAAAATGTATTAAAAAAATATTCAAAAATAAGGGGTGTGTATTAAGAAATTATGTGTAAATAAAATAATTTCTCAAAGTTCAAAATATAAAACTACATAAACCTTGGGGTAATCTTAAGAATTAAGAACCAGATAATTTTTTTTTTTTAGGGGAAAGGAAGATATATTCCTGTGATCGAAAAGATCATACGACCGTACAAGGTCAAGCTAGGAGATCCGAAGATCACCCATTACATTCTTTACTCAAGTAGTGCACTGACTACACATTAAATGACTACTAGCCTAGACTACTCCGCCTTGATGACGAAGTGGTGTTAGCTCAGTGGTTAGAGCACCCACTACCTAATGACGAAGTCATGGGTTCGAGTCACCATGGGGGTAGGAGTGAAATCCTTTGATCCTCTTTTTAAGAAAGAAGAAAAAAAAAAAAAAAAAAAAAAAAAGACTACTCCGCCTTGATCAATAAGAAGCTACAACACCAAAGAACCAGTACAACCAGATAATTGAAATTTCATTTCAGTAATGTATAATTTAAGTTGTCCAATATGCAAAAACAAATACTAAGAAGAGTTCCCAACAGGGGGAATACCAGATTGGAACAGCAAGAAAATGACTTGGAAGTAATTCCATATACATGTTATTCTATATCTATTCAGACACAACATGCATTTCACCCATTATTGTTTGCCCTTTATGTTTTGTCTATTAATTGCAGCTCATGTATAGGACTTTTGGTGTCTCTCAATTTGAGATTTCTTCTTTCTCAGATGTCAGCTCGGAAACTGGGACTTATGGTGACTTCCAGACAGTTGGCCCTAGCGTTGAGAACTCGTAGCTTGATAGTTTATCACTATTCTCTCATTCATTGAGGATCTGGAGACTGTATGCTGAAAGAATAGATGCAGCCCAGAAATAGTAGCCAAAGCTTGAAAGAGTTTCACTTTGTTTTGCCTTCATAAACAGAAACTTCTGGTGTCTCTGAAATTGAACGAACCAAGACAAAATGTAACGGCTACGATAAGGCCATTCCGGTATGTAATTATTCCAAACAAGAGTCCTATTAAGTACAAACATGTTTACCAACTTTTGTTCATCAGTATGAATCATGTCTCTGTTCTCTTCTTTTTGGGTCTGAACCACCCCCCCCCCCCCCACCGAAACTAAATTCCACAAATGGTCATTCAATTATGACTCATTAGACACTTTGGCCACTCAAGTTTCAAATATATCACTTTGGTCACTCAACTATTATAATCTCAGTCACTTTAGTCACTTTGTTAATTTGTTTCATTAAAAAAAAATTATTTGCCACAATATTAATGATATTTTCATCCAACCAATTGTGAAAATTTGAGAAATATGTATTAGAATGATTGGGAGAAGTGATTAAAGTGAGAAAAAATGCCTCTTGGGTGACTAAAGTGATTGATAGTGTAATAGTTGAGTGACCAAAGTGATATATTTGAAACTTGAGTGACCAAAGTGTCTAATGAGTCATAGTTGAGTGACCATTTGTGGAATTCTCCCTATGGTAAATCTGAAGCTATGAATAACAATTAGAAAAGTAGAGCTCGTTTGCGCCTACACACATAGGCTTGTAGGTGTATGTCTAAGTTGTCAAAGTTGATATGTTTTGCAACTTTCCAATATAAATTAATAGGATGATAAACTGAAAGGAAAGAAAAAGCAAGAACAGTTTAAAGAAAAAGTATTCGAAATACACAACAATTCATCTTTCATCATACTACGTAAAGAAATTGATCCTAGGAACTCCAAACAGCCATTCTGCAGGTAATGAAGAGGAGCTGATAGTAACAGTGTAAAGACTCTAGCTCTAGGAATCTCTCATACACACTAGTGTTTAGCACTTTCAGATTATTCACCAGCTACAAATAGATCAGAGTAGACTTGGACATCCGGGGTTCCTTTTCCAGAACAGCAATCACATCCTTGACAGATATGCTACGAGTACTAGCCACCTTTGTTTGAGGCATCATCATAATTAACTTGGGAATTCCTCCCAAATTTTCCAACAACACTCCCAGCTGCAGACACCAAAGCTTCTACACCGCCCCTTTTCTCCGCTTCTACATTGCCATTCATTGTTCTTCCAACAGTCGATGTAGCCTTGTGGTTTACATCCTTGACGCTTCTCCCAGGCCCACTGATCCGCCTTATGTTGCCATTTCGCCAATATGGCATGTCCTCCAAGAGCAGCAAGGGCAGCAACATTTGCTGCTGCTCTACTTCTCCTCATTTTGTCATGTCCATCATCATGTTTGTCTTTAACACCCTCAAATCCGTTGGTGCTAACCTTACACTACTAGCAAAATAACAACACACACGGATTTACTGTACTTAAAAGCCACAGAAATCCGTGTGAAATAGAAATACTAACAGAAATTCGTGTGAAATGAGCATAATTGGGCCCACAATAATTTATACAATAACAATATCAACGTGTGCATAAACAACAGCCACAGATATCTGTGTAAAAACTAAAAATTTTCACACGGATATCAGTGTGAAAATCAATTCACACTGATTTCTGTACGTATTATAAATTAGTTTATTTCGAAATCATTAATTTTTTATGTAATGTGAATTACGGAGGGACATATTTCCGTTACAATAATTATTTGATACAGATTTCTGTGTGAAATGAATATCACACGAATATCTGTGTGACATGTTGACACAGATATCCGTGTGAATAAATAACAGTAACAGATGTCTGTGTAAAAACTAAAACATTTTCACACGGATATCCGTGTGAAAAGAACAATTAGCTACAAAATTCCATGTGAAAAAGTATAGGTTGACCACTTATTTGATATCGAAATAACAGCGGATTGAATTAATTTTTTTAAACAATACCTATTAATACACTATAAATAGATGAGTAATGTCAAATTTATTAATTTCCAATTTTTATTTTTTGGTTCGCACAAAATTCTTATATATCTACTAATGTGGTATAACTAGTTTATTAGTTGTAAAGTATACCTTCCATGAGCAACAATGTGGAGGAAATAGACTTTATCAAAATCGACCGTTGGATGTTGTCATGATTAGAACAAATAGTTATGGTCAAAATTTCAGCTATTTTTCTTATCATTTAGGTCTCGATCTACTATATCAACCCTGAACCCTAAATACCACATAAAACTAATATGCTCATAACCACTCATTCGCAACTTATTTTTTCGATCTGTCAGCTCTCATACTCTCATGAATATGAGGTATACCAAATAATGTAAAAATTTTGAAAAGTTTATCTCCTCGTGGTTTTACTTCCCTTAGGGAAGTATATGTGTATATAGGGTTAACCACTTTATTTGATATTGAAAGAACGGCGGACTGAGTTAATTTTTTTACACCATACCTATTAATACACTATAAATTAATGTCAAATTTATCAATTTTCAATTTTTATTTTTTGGATTGCACAAAATTCTTATATGTCTACTAATGTGGTATAACTAGTTTATTAGTTATAATGAAAAGTATACCTTCCATAAGCAACAATGCGTAGGAAATAGACTTTATCAAAATCGACCGTAGGATGTTATCATGATAAGAATAAATGGTTGTGTTCAAAATTTCAGCTATTTTCGTCGTCGTTTGGGTTTCGATCTAGTAGGTCAACCCTAAACCTTAAATACTACATAAAACTAATATGCTCATGACCGTTCACTCGTAACTTATTTTTTTGATCTGTAAACTCTCATGCTCTCATGGGTAGAAGCTATATCAACTAATGTAAAAATTTCTGAAATTTTATCTCCTCAAGGGTCGGCTCCCCTTAGGGAAGTAGAAGCGTTTAAAGGGTTGATCGGTTTTTGGTACAGACATTTGTGTGAAATGAGTAACACACGAATATCTGTGTGAAATGTTAACACGGAAATCTGTGTGAAAAGAACCATTAGCTACAGAATTCCGTGTGAAAAACTCTATTAGCTACATAATTCCGTTACAATGAGTTTTTAGTATAGAATTCTCTGTCAAATGAGCAATAAACGAATATCTGAGTGAAATGTAAACACGGATATCTGTGTGAAAAGAAAAATTAGCTACTAAATTCTGTGTGAAAAAAATAGAATAGAGACAGAATTCCGTGTGAACAATAATTAACATGACAGTTATATATTACTGAGATAAATACACACAGATATCAGTGGTAAATATATATGTATCTCACACAGATTTTCGTGGTAAATGTTTTCCCGCTCACTTATTTGGAACAAATTCAATTTCCCTCCCCTAGTAATTTTAGACTTTTAGTCTCACACGCTGTCTCTCTCTCTGACCCTTTTTGGTTTTTCTTATCCTTAGCCGATTAAACTTTCTCCCTCTCTCATCTCTTCCTCACCTGCAAACCAAGAAAAAAAGAAAGCCTCAAGTTTAAAGCAGACCTCACCGACCGTGACTCACCTCCACCATCACGGACCTCACCGACCTCCGACGAGTTTAAAGTAGCCTCCTTGACTTCTGGCAACAATCGACGTGCCGATGCTGCTCACTTCCACTGTCAAGCACCGTCTCCTTCCACTCCATTGGCATAGCCGACCCAGATTGCTCGCCTCCAGCGTCAAGCACCTCCTCCCTCCAGTCCATCCTTCCCTCTTCTTTGTGCCGGCAGGCTTGGGCTAAGTTCTGAACATGAGTTGTGGTGCAGTCGGCGAGCGAAGATGTGAGTTGGGTTTTTGGTGGAATTGAGATTGGTTTATGGAAATGATTTGAGATTTTGATTACTGGGTTTGTTATGGTTTTTGCAGCTTAATCTTGGTGTGGATGAGAGCTATACTCTGTTTGTATTGAAGAAAGATGAGAAAGCTATTGTTGGGGAGGCCACGATTGAGGTCAGTTGGTGTTTATTATAGTAATTTGTTGCTAATTTGAAGATTAATATTAAAGTTTTAGTTTTGTTGTCTTAAAGGCTTGAGCTTTTTGTAGAATGAATTAGCAATGTGTATCAAGCTAGCAACTTTTCTTTATATGAGTGTCTTAGTTTTTGAATTCTTTGGTGTTTGATGAAAATTTTAGAGGCAGATGCATAGTTTGTTGCTGATCTGAAGATTGAAGGGTTAATTTTGTTGTCTTAAAGGCTCAGGCTTTTTGTAGAATGAACCACAATGTGAATCAAGATGGCAATTTTCTGTTCTGTTAAATTGAAGATAATATATATATGAGTAAAGGTCTCCATTGTATCTTGCAATTCTGTGGGACTACCTCTGGCTCTGACTAGTACAGTTTAATTTTAGATCATGTTTAATTAAGGGCTAAATACTAGTTAGTACCCTGTGGTTTTGGTCCAAAATCAATTCAGTCCCTGGACTTCTAATTTCATCAAAAACACCCCTGCGCTTTCAATTTTGATCTAATAGGTCCAATTAGTTAATATTCTGTTATGGGTTCAAGTTATAGTTGGATTATTTGTTGAAAAACTATTTATTTTTAATAGTAGGAATCACTCTTAAATTGACTATGCAGACCACCTTAACACCACATCATAAAACATAGGCCATATATGAGCCACATTAACAAGTTAAATAACTCAATTGTCGAAAAACTAACAAATTGGACCTATTAGATCAAAATTGAAAGTGCAGGGGTGTTTTTGATGAAATTAGAAGTTCAGGGACTGAATTGATTTTGGACCTAAACCACAGGGTAGTAATTTGTATTTAGCCCTTTAATTAATCTGGACTTGCATTTAGACTAATTTCATAACAATATGTTACGGTTATGCTGTGATGTTGATTTGTGTTTGCTTTTTGGTTGCAGGCAAACACGGTGTATGGTGCGTTGCGGGGGTTAGAGGTATGTGTGACTATTACATTGCATTACTAAATAGGCATGTCGATTTGTAATACAAAATCTCTCATTTTGCTTAATATATATTGTTATGTATTGTGAAACCTCATTGATTCTTCTCTTCTACCATGTGCTAGACTTTCAGCCAATTGTGTACTTTTGACTATGATTCTTTCTTTTTTTCCTTTTCTCCTCTTTTTTATGTAATACTAATATTGAGAATTACATTAAGTAGAATGTTCTTTTTTGTCACCTTCACAAGATTGTGTATATTTTACTTAATCCTTTCACATTTTTTTGCAATAGGCATCAATGTTATGGCAGAAGTAGATGTCCCTGGTCATGCACAATCATGGTAAAGCCTCCTTAATATCAACTATTGTCGTAAGCTAATGTGTTGAACATATTATTGTTGCTGAAACTTTGATTGATATACTTAATAGGCTTAAACTATTTTGTTTAATTAATATGGTGCCCAGAATATAATCAATTTTTTGATTCCTGACAGTTTGCAGTGATTTTGTGTTTTAGCAATTTTATGTCATACGTAATTGGTAGGATGTCTTGGTTCCGGTGCAACTATAGTTCATGGAGTTCAAAACTTGTGGGTTTCATAGCCCCCTCCAAATATTCAATACGTAGATATAGTGATTGGTGGTTCGTTTATTATTGAAGGCGCTTCTCTTCTTGTTGCCATACAAGCTGTCAAGAAAGGTGTTGATGCTGAGGGCATGAAATTAAGAGACTATATATGGCGTGGTCATGATCCTACCTCTGTTGCAGTCATGACTGAGGATGGCGCTGCTGTAGCTGGTCTTGCTATTGCTAGCTGCAGCATCATTGGTTGCTGTAAATGTCACAGAAAATGGAATTTACGATCCTATAGGTTCATTTGTAGTTGGCAAGGATCTTGGAATGGTGGCTATCTGAAATTGTTCCAGATTCACAGCTGAACTGAAAGGGTTGGTTTCACTTACCATTATCTAGTTTGATGGTTATGTTGTTGTCTACTTTGAGTTAGTCCTCAAAGCATTTTTGATGGAAATTATTCTTGGACAAGGATTATGTTGTTAAAGGGGGAAACTCTTAGTGATATTCCACCTTCAACAACAATGTATTCTAGAAAGCAGCCTTGATTTTTGTAATCCAAGAATTTACTTTGGTACGAAATGTATTTTGCTAGGAATGTAAATAACATCTTGCTATGAATGTAAAGTTTAATATTTTTGATTGAGTTGTGGATTTGTTCACTTCATTGTAAATTTCCCAAGTATATTTATTGTACAGAAATCAAAACTATTATTATGTTTGGGTTGCAAATTAATTAGCAATTTTTTTTTTAAATGCTGTCATTATTACACACAAAAATCAGTTAGAATTAGGGTACATGGATCTCACACAGAAATCTGTGTCAATAAGGTTATAGGTTTTGACACAGAAATCCGTGTGAAACACATTTGGCACAGTAATCCGTGTGAAATACAGTTTATACATTTAGCACAGAAATCCATGTGAAATAGAGTTGTTCACACGGATTGCGTTCCATTACAGTAATTTATATTTATGGAATTATAGTGGGGCCCACGTAACCTTTTCACACGGACAACATAATCTGTGTGAGATGAGTATTACCCCCCCTCCAAACCACACGGTAACTCAATCTGTGAGTATACCGTGGGTAAAAGCTATTACACACGGAAATCCGTGTGAGAAAGTCTTATTACCTACAGATTAAAATCTGTGGGTCATTATTGTTTTGCTAGTAGTGTTAGCTTCATTAAGCTTTGATTCGGCTGAACCAAGCATGAGGTGCTTGTTTCAACCCATACATCTTTTAATCTCCAAAACACTAGGGTAACAAATCCAAATCCCCGCGAGCGACTGGTGGAATGGTCCCGCATAATCTGAAGTTCCTTGACCGCTCCAAACTGTGAAAAGAAGTCGCTAAACTCATCTGCCCATTTACAAATAACACACATGTAGGTACTTCCACAAGGACCTACCAATTAAGCAAAAGAGATTACTAAAGCTTCAGAAGGTACCTATAATTGAGTTAGACACCAATCCTACATTGTTGAGTTAGACAAGAACCTGCAATTGGAAGGCCAGTGATCATATGCACCTGGAATCAGATTCATTAAACTAATGCAGAATGGAGTGCTTACTTCAAATTCTATGTATCCAAATAGTTGGAATAGAGAGTACAGTCCCACTTGCAGTGTGCAAATAAATAACATGAGTCCATTTTTGTTACACAAACAAATATATAACATGAAGGAAATTAAGAATATATGCAAAAGATGAAGAGAATGGCCATTTTTAGCCAAAGAGCTTTCTTTAAGCACATTGGCATATGAAAACAGAATAAAAAGACTAGAATAGATAAACATAGAGATACAAAAAGGACATAAGCTAAAGTATCAAATTTCCAACAATTAATCCACATGCCATTCTAATGGATCAACTGATAAACCAATTATGAATCAAGTACGTATCAACAGTGCAAATTATTAAACTTACAAACTATTACTCCAAAACACTACATTCAAAATCCACCGGAATTTCGAATCCAAATCAACCTCCTTTACATCGTCAAATTCACAGCCACAAACCTTGGTGGCGAGATAAGTCCTTGAAGCCTTTCCCCAAGTTTACTTACAACCAGTTTGCTTAGTATAGGCCATCTGAAACACATAATCAAAATCGTAGGTTGAATGAAGCATGGACCAAACCTAAATCACAAAAACGAAAATACAATTGGGATTCATATGCCATTAACATTCAACACTAGCAAAAAATTACACCAATCAAAATCAACCCTAACTAACCCTAACCGTAAGAGAAGAACAAGCAATTCCAACTTACAGAATCTGAGCATCAATGGCAAGCCTGGAGAGACCGAGGAAGAGCCTATCGCTGACTCTGTAAATCTTCATGAAGTAGGTGGCGATTGTCTGGAGCTGAACGCCAAGGCGGCGATCGGAGGTGATGGCGAAATCAGACTACCCATCGTCATCACTTCTTCTTCCTAGTCTCAGCTGGTGTGAAATTGGAATCTGAAGTCGGGAAATTTTGGAGCCGGCAAAGTCGATTCAAGGTGTGACTGAGCTATCATCATCGCGACTGTGTTCGGTTCCTCCTTGAAAAGAGACAGTCCCGGGAGTGAGCGGAAGAGAAGGAGGCGGTGGTGACCGTGGAAAGAGAGCGGGAGAGGAATGAGGAGAGGGATAGGGTTTCGGGGAAGAGCAAGAGAGGGTTGTAAGAATAGAGTTTGAACATAAACACAATTTGCATTATGATTGATAACTTATCATAGATTGCAGAAATAAACAATCCGAGATAGAACACGTTTTCTAGTCCTTGTATAATTATGTTGTGATAAGAATCACACTTCATAATAGGAGATCTAAATATCTTGGAAACCAAGTAATAAACATCAGATTAATTGTAGTAGATAAGTTTGGATAGAATTCATATGCCTCTTATGGGGAGGACTCTATTTACATTGATCACTATATAAACAAGGTCCCTGTGACCTCTCTATTCACGTGCTTTCAGAAATCTAGCCCCATAGATAGTTGCGAGTAAACAGAGAGAGGATCACAGAAGTTCTCGTTTCATAATCAATGGCCTCCTTTTCATCATCTACTGGTACGAGTCCTCCTGCAAGTTATGAAGGCTCATGGGATATATATATATATATATAAACATGCTGCTCTCTGTTTTGTACTGATATGTTTGTTGTGTTTATTCAATATGCAATTATATGTGTTTTAGTGTTTTTAATCTTTCAAAGGTCGCACATATTGTTGAAGATAAAGTGAACGAGATAAAATTGGGAAATCTGACTAGGTGCCCGCGTCTGCCTTCAGTTTCAACTTAGTGTTTTCTATGTTTTTAAAATTTTGAAATCAAAATATAGACATCAGTCAACAGTAATAATTGATGTTTATTATACAAATAGAAATCAGATTTTTAAGAACCAATGTTAGAACATTTTTTTACATCGCGTGAAATCCAAACTAATAATTACGTGATTGTCTATTAGTATTATGCAGCCTAACATAGAAACAAGCAAGGCGCCCCCCACTTTTATGGATAGAAATGCAAGTTGAGGATGTAGGTAAATGACAAGTAGGTATAATTCTTGATTTTCCATGTAGTAACCTCTATTAGAAAGAAAAATGATGCTGCTGAATCAGTGCCATGAGCTCTCAGTAAATCTCAATTTATGATAAATAACACAAAGGAGCACGTGCATTCCTAAAGATTTGCGAATCAAAACCAAGTTAACTAGCAAGAAGAAAATACTAGATTGCCAAACACACCTCATTTTCATCTAGAAATTACGTACTCCTCAGGAAGAGCATGTGTTCTACACGCACAACATGCAATGTAAAAGTTAAGTCCGCACATCAAAAATTTCACCACGCTTTGGGTAAGCATATGCGCACGTACAACACGGACCTAGAAAGTGTGCAAGCCCCTGTGCCTCAGGAGGGTCAGAGATCGAAGCTGCCTATTCCTACACAGATTGCTGCTGCTGCCTGCAAAGCGATCAATCAAGTTCACTTATCCAATCAAACAAAATGCTAGTAACTAGACTTAATATTCACCATTCCATATTTATCACAATGAGAGACGTTAGTTCTGCTAATGGCCAAATGAAATGGAAAGTTGAAAATTGTGAAAAAGACATAAAGTTGAATATTATCTTCAAACAATGTTCTAAAAAACGGCCTAGGCGGCCGCCTAGGCAGCCCCTAGGCGCTAGGCGGCAAGGAACCCCTCCAATTTTGGCCTAGGCGTTTCCCTTAAGCACTGGGCTACTAGGCGGGCTAGGTGGTGGTGCTAGGTGGGCTAGGCAGTTCTAGGTGGAGCCTAAGCGGTCATAAACCCTAATTTATTCTATATTTTGACTATTTTTATATTTATAATTAATTTTTAGACTTTAAATATTGTTATTTATATTATTATTATATGTCATTAAAATAATTTAAAAATTAAAAAAAAAAACCGCATAATCCCCGCCTACGCCCCTAGGCGCTAGTCCCGCGCTAGTCCCTGGGTCACCGCCCGACTAGCGCCTAGCGTTTTTTAGAACCTTGTCTTCAAATAAGTAGAATGTGAGGACCCTTTTAGCTAGAGAGTGGAACCAAGTCGGGGCATTGACTAGAAACAGAGTATTTCCGTGAACAACAGGCCAATGTTTGGATTCAATTCCGATAAGGAGATCAATGGCGTCAACCTCTTCTCGTCGTCAATGGAAATACGATGTGTTTCTAAGTTTCAGTGGGGCAGATACCCAAACGTATTTTACCAATTATCTGTATGGTTCACTAAATCAGAAAGGAATTCTCACCTTTAAGGATGACGCAGAGCTTGAGAAAGGAAAATCCATTAGGCCTTAACTTTTAGCTGCAATTGAGGAGTCTAGATCTGCGATTGTCATTCTCTCACCCAACTATGCTCGTTCCTCATGGTGATTGGATGAACTCGTCAAGATTATTCAATGCATGAAAGAGATGGGCCAACAAGTCTTCCCTGTCTTCTACTGGGTGGATCCTTCGGATGTGCGCCACCAAAGGGGAAGTTTTGAGCTCAAACGGGAAGCCCAAGTAGATGTGGAAGTAAGGCCTCATTTGGTTTATGGAAGGAAAAATTAATTCCCTTGTCTTCTCCATGGGGAAGGGAAACTAAAGTTCCTGTCAGGTTTCCTTTCCTCTGTTTGGTAAAGCAGGGAAAGTATTCAGGAAAGACCATTTGATTTCCCTTTCAGTGTTTGGTTGGTGCAGGAAAGGAAAGTAAAAATATATCAATGTTTCAATAATACCCTTGTATTTTAAAATAAAAACATCATAAAAATTCAAAAGTACACCAATTTTTCATACAAGAGAAGGTATTGTTGTCCAAAACTTTTGTAATAAATGCTGGGAAATGGGAAGAGAAAATCAATCTCATGGGGTCTGAGTAGAATGATTTTCCCCCTACTTTCCCCTTTGTCAGGAAAGTATTTCCAGAGTGTTACCAAACAAAGGAAAGTAATGACTTTCCTTTCCTGAGTCCTCAATTCTGCGAACCAAACGAGGCCTAACACAAACTTATTCTAATAAAGAATAAGCTACCCAGAACACCCCCAGTACACCCACCTTTTAGGATTAGACCCAAAAGAAAGAAAACTAGAGTCCCGAAGAGGAGGAATACTAAGGGATACTCAAGGCAACTTCAAGGCTACCTTCACTTGTCCAGTTCAATATGTGCAACACGCCAAACAGGTAGACTTCTCTCTATTAAGGAGGGGTTGAAACTACTATCTACTTATCCTGGGCAATCTGCAATGGTTGAGACAGATTGTCTCAAAGCTACAATGGACATTCAAAACCCCAGATATGATCTTTTACCTTATGCAGCTATAATTGAAGACATTCGGGCTCTTTTGAATACTAGCCCAGCTATCAAAATCTGTTTTGCTCCTAGATCGTGCAACAAGGTTGAACATAGGCTGGCTAGTTTAGCTTTTGATGATCATTGTAATGTTGTTTGGACTAACGATCCACCGGCTTGTATTCTTGATGTACTAGCCAAAGACCATGTTGGCTAACTTCAGTTGCAACAAAGATCATTCTTTTATTCAAAAAAAACAAAGTCCCGAAATTTACAACAGGGCTTTTATTTTCCTTGCAAACTTTTCTCTCAAAAAAAGAAATACTTAATCATATTCCCTTAAACAAAAAAATAATTATGACCAAATAAAAAATAAAAAGCCCAAGTTAGAGAAACCCTAGCAAACTCCACCAAGGCTACCTCCTAACAGCCGTCGAAAACCTTGCTGCCACGGCCATAACCAATGCCATCAAAAGCAACATGACCAACAACATCAACTCAACTCAGCGCCTATATCGCAGGCCAGATCCAAAGCGTGCTTAGTGCTGCCAATGCATTGGCGTCGTCTACCTTGACATCAAGGGGAATAGATCTTAACCAGGAGATGCCGCCGCCCCAAATCTAAGGTTGAAACCAGCCTTATTATGGTCGTCGATCCCATCAATCCAGCCACTATCACAGATCCCCATGCCGTTTTTGCCACCATCGAAGGCAATGCTAACCATGACCTAGACCAAGAAAATCACCAACACAAACACTGGAGCCATACCTTGAAGGCAGAATGTGACAGCCTTCTATAATACGATGTTGTCATCGAAGTTTGTGCCACTTCCAAATCCTCCTGTCATAGACAAGAGAGATAAAATAAATGTCGCGAAGATCCCCATAAATAGAGATCTGAGCAACACCTCCAAATGCAACCCCCAAACCTGACACCATCACAGCTTGTCCCCCTTCAATAAACATCCAATCCAATCCTGGCCTCTATCACTACCAATGCAACCCAAGAGAATAACAAAAACTGACAAACCCTGAGATTGCCCTAATCTCTAATGTTTAGACTAGAGAGAGATGAAGCAACATTCTTCTTGGTCACAGTTATAGCGCCGCTGTCGCAATACCTCTCTTACTAGAGTCAGAGAAAACATAGGGATTCTTTTTGAAATTTTAATTAGTGTCAAATGATGTTGATAGTCAACACACTTCCTTTAGGCAGTGTTTGGATAAGGGATTATATGGGGGGAGATGACATTTTACTGGGATTCTAATATCCCTCTCCACATGTCCCCTGTTTGGCAAAATTACTGGAAAGGATTTTATTCTGCCGGGATTTGAGAGGAGGAGTTTGAGATGGGATTTTTATTAGATCATATCCCTTCTTTTGATTCCACCTCTTTAGGCGTAAGCTTGAAATTCTCCGCGACGATGCGAACCTCGCGGTTTCCTTGCGGCTCTCGTCTTCCTCCCTATCTAATCTCTATGTTCTATCTCCTCTATGGGCTTTCGTTTTATGTTTCTATTATAGGGTTTTGTTCCAGATTCACTCCCAATTCGGTTTTTGTCTATGAGCTATCAACGCACTACAATAGAAAGTCTTTTTAGCGACCAAGTTTTTTGCGAGGAATTTATTTTTGCGAGGAATTTATTTTCCTCAGTAAATGTCACTTTTTATGAGGAATATTTTGATTTATTGAAAATAACTTAAAAGGATAATATTGGAAAATCACATGTCATAAAGATGAGAAAAGTATTAAAAAATAAAAAGGGAGTGTGGTTTACAATTTAGGGAGTACAGATTTCATTATTATTATTATTATTTTATTATTTTACTTTATTCAAATAGTCGGAGATTATAACAAGATAAATGGAGAAGATATATTCTAATGTTTTGTCTTGTCAGAAGAAGGACAAATCTATACAAATACAATCTTTTTATTTTTATTTTTTTTAAAGCAAATAATTCATTGAATTTTTAATGATAAAAATCGCTTAAAGGAGCATCTTAAGTATGGAGATGTAGAAAAATATTTTAAATATTTTATTTTCTTAATCCTCCTCAAAGTGCCGCTATGGACGCCAGAAACCCTAAAACCCACACCAAAACTACTGCAAGGCACAATCGCGCTACTGCTACCCCAACCATGGAGGATGTGACGGCCTCCTTCGCGGCATCCCTTGCCCTTGCCACGAACGAAGTTGTTGATCTCTCCCGATCTGCGAACTCTGCTGCACGTCGAGGATCGCAAGCATACCTGCTGGCTCGGCCGCTCACCACCAAACCTGCTCCACTACAGGACCTTCGACGTTTCTTTCGTTGTGTGTGGGTTCTGGAAAAGGATTTTAAAATCCAAGAGAGGCCGGAAAATAGGTTCGTCATTGCTTTCGATCTCAAACAAGATCGTAACAAAGTGTTACGCGGAAGGCCTTGGCGCTTCAATCAAGCTCCGGTTATCATACAGGAATATGACGGGATTGCACCGCCACACTCGGTAGCCTTGGATGCTTTGTTCTTCTGGGTGCGTATTACTAATATACCACCTCTCTTTGAAAACAAGGACACCATCAAAGACATTGCTGCCATTGCTGGCAGGTTTATTGAATTGGATGAGAAGCTGTTTAACACTATGGGCAATATTAGGGTTAGGGTTTCACATGCCCTATCCAAACCCTTCTTTCTGAAGAAGCGTGTGAAGTTGGCCTCGGGAGTTGAGGAAGAGATTGCTTTCTTCTTTGAGAACCTTATTGGTAAGTGCAACTATTGTGATTTGCTTTTCCATGAAAATGGGATCTGTCCTGCAACAGATAACAAAGTTCATCCAAGAATGAATATGAATCCTACGCAAAGAAGGCTGGAGATCACGGGTCCTTCTAGGAGCTTTGCACAGAGTCAGTTTGCAAATGGGGTATTCACATTCCAGGGTATCCAGACTTCGATCCTACCCCCAGTTGCAACATCTCTCTTTCACCCGAAAGAGAAAGGTGGCCTTAAGCCTGTCCTATTACGGAGTTCGGACACCAAATCATCCCTCAGTCAAGACGAGGAGGCTCCCACTGTGGCTTTGGTCCTAGTTGAAGCAGGGGCTCCTTCCAAGCGTGGCAGGAAGCCTTCCGAGTATCAGTCCCCAAAAAAGCTCAAGATACTTCTCCCGGAGTTATTCACATCTGTAGGCAGCGTTGCGACTCCAACAAAAAAGCTGAAGAGGCCGGAGTTTACCTCCAAATTGAATGCTAGCTCATTGGGTTTGATTGAAGCTCCGGGCAGTATTCTAATACCAAAGTCTGAGGTGGCTGGTACTGCCGAAACAAAAAAGAAGCGTGGAAGACCTCTGGATGCAAAGAACAAGAACCCCTCCAAACAGAAAAAGGTTGCGGATGCACAGGAAGCTTGCTTAGCTTTCCTCACCAAACCTCCTAGCCCTAGTGTCAAGGGCAAGGAGAAAATATATGGTTTTTTTTGTTTTTTTGGAGCTCAGCCTATTTCCTATGTTTTACTTCCATAGTTTATAGGCTTGCTTTTAATAAGTGAGCATGGGTGTTCGTTAATGAGTGGTACTAGTTCTATATACCACGTTTTCTTATTTGCCCTTTGTTTTTCAAGGCAGTGGAAAGGTATGTAATGTACTGCTCTAGCTTGAGACTATTAATGAGAAATATTGTTTTCATTCAAAAAAAAAATGTATGGAGATGTAGACATGTAGTTGAGAAATACGACAAATTCAGGTTTGCATTTGAGACCAATGATTTTCCTGAGTATTTAATATCAAGGTTGTGGAGTAGGATCAGGAGATGCAGTTGAGAGAGATCGACAGAGGATTTGGTTTGGTGAATTCAGCATCTTTTGGTTTTTTTTTTTTTTCTCTCTCATTCCACTCTTCTTCATTCATGACTTATTTCATTTTAATTATCTCTAATGCATGATTTTTTTCATTACAAATAAGAGAAATTTTAAATACACACCTCAAACTACTTAATACACATCCCTATTATTTTATATTTCAAACCAGATTTTATAGGTAGGTTAAATGACCAAAAAAGACATTTATGTATTAAAATGATAATAATAATAATCATATGTTCCTTATATTATTCTATAATTAAAAACACAATGAATTTCTATACATGGCATCCTCATTTAAAACAAGAATAAAGTTAGAAACCATCTAATTTAAATTTTTCTTAAATGAATTGTAATTAAATGGGGTGAGATACCAAGTAATTTAGAATTTCGAAATCAATAGCATTAAATGTTTTTAAAACATATCGCTTTACTCCCACTTTTTAGTTCTTTTTTTTTTAATCTAAAAGTGATGATTAGATAATTTCTGATCTAATATAAAACATCACATGTATAAAACTTTGTAATTGTTAATGTGTTTGACCATCCAATGACAACTTCGTAGTTCCGCCATTGTGGAGAAACTACTGATACAGTTTTGGTTGAATATTCGACTCAAAATTTTATACTTGATCAATAGGGTGTTTGGTGGATGAGAACTCAAATAATACAAAACTTGTTTCTAAGCATCTATTTGAACTTTGAATGGAACAATAATGAATTCTTATGGATTTCCGAATAACTAACACAAGTAATTAATATGGTCAATTATATATACTAATCAAATGTTAAATAATAGTGTATTTCATGATTTTTAAGTTTAAGGATATTTTAGGTAATTTGGGTTGTGTATTTAGTAAAATGTTAGAATGAGAAATTAAATGGCATGTGTATTGAGTAAGGAGTGTGTATTAAGTTATTAGACCATCTCCAACGGAGTGGTCAAATCCACGTGGAGGGCAAAACGGTAACAAATGACTGATGAAACACTCCTCCAACCCATAGGTCATACACACGTGGATTTGACATTGAGGCTTGCTCTGTCAAATTTGACAGCCCCAACTCTCTCTGTCTTTTATTTTTTTATTGTTTCTTTCATTCTCCCTCTTTCTTTCTCGCCTCTCTCTCTCTCTTCCCTTCTGCGTTCTCACCTTTTATTCTGGAATTGAGGAGACAGATTCAAAGACTGGAGCTTTCTCAAGGAAACCCATACCCATTCGAAACTCAAGATGCTGATAATGATGGGAAAAGCGCGTTCTCCATCTTCTAATTATTATTACAGTAGCAGTGGCAGAAGAGGCATGCCATTTCTTCACTCTACTCCTCTTCTTGTTGTTGCTGCTTTATTTCATTCTCACATCCTACCCAGACCAAAGCAACTCATAAAAAATTTTCATGAATCCTTCTGGGCTTTGATGGAATGGCAATTTGAGATCTGGGATTCGTGAAGGCGTAGAACATAAAGCTGAGAATCAAGCAAATTTTGATTGATCTGGGCTGTGATTGATCAATAATTTGGGAAGAATAGTCGGGTACCACTTGATTACATAAACAAAGAGAAGAGTAAAGAAGATCGTAGTTGGGTACCATTTGATTATAGAAAGGAAGACTGATCAATGGGTAGAGATGGGTGGGACTTGATTACAGAGAGAGAAAAGAAAGAAGATATCGAAAGAAACAGAAGCAGCAGAGAAAGAGATGAGGATGAGATTTTTTTTTTATAAAAATTAATTATATTGAGAAAAACAAAATAAATAGAATAAAATATATTAAAATAACATACAATTTTGACATATCGGTTGGATTAAAATTAGGCAAAAATGAAGGTTGCCATGTCACATGTCAAATTTGAATTTGACACAAATTAAAAGAAAACTCCATTGGAGATGCTCTTAGGGGTGTGTATTTAAAACTTCTCTACAAATAAATAAGGGTTTTTTTTTTTTTTTTGAAGTCCTCAACTAATACTCAGTACTAATAAAAGTGGGTCTTCATTAGAGAGACTCTCTTGCTTAATGTAAGCAATACTTTCTCCTTGTTTTTGGGAAAACCCGATATCGAGCCCAGAAGCAAAAAAAACCACCCGCCCTACTGCCTTCTTCTTTTCCGATCACCTCGCCGACGTCTCCGGCCTCCTTCTGCCGAAATTTTTACATTGTTCTCTTCCTCTCTTCAAGAGCAACACACCCATACAAGTTTTCCCAATCTATCACCCACTGTATACAACGAATCGAAGAGAGAGAATTCGAGTTCTCAGGTGCATATGCCAAGCCTTGGGCACAGGCAATCATAATCGTTTCTTCAATCGCACCTCATTTGCCTTCGTGGAGTCGTGGTTCCCGCTCAAGAGGTAAACTCCTCTTTTGCTTTGGGATTTTCTTTCATTACTTGGGTTCTGCAGTTCTGCTGCGTTTTTTTCTTTTGTTACTTAGTTGGTTTTGATACTTTGATTAATTGATAAGAAACTGCATTGGAGTTGCCATTGCAGTTTGAATCCTGGATCCACCACTGTTGCATATGGACTCAAGAAAATGTTTTTGTTATAATTGTGTATGCTACTTCAGTTCAATATTGATTTGGGTTTGCTTTCATATGTTTTTCTACAGATGGAGGGTAGTTTTGCTGAGGAGCTTTACTCAGAAAGTTTACAGCTATCAAAAATCCAATTGGGTTCCACATCGAACGTCACCGGTAAGCAAAGTGGTTTAGATGGTAATTCAATTGTTTGTAGTTAATTGGTGATTTGAAAGTTTGCCTCTGATATGTTCTTGCAACGATTTGTGCTATTAGATATACTTCAAATTTTGTCCATCAGGTGATTATTGTAGTTTTGCTGGTTTTTGTATCAAGTTATTTGTTCAATGTTTGATTTCAGATCATGGTAAGGTTCAGTTGTCGGATGAAGATGGATCTTCATGGTGTGGTTCTGATGACGAAGTGAATGAAGCCTCTGACATGAACAAGGAATGGCAGAGGAGACGTGACCAATTCCATACGGTTGTTTTACAGTTTAAACTTTTGAATTTTTTCTTTGTCTATGTTCTGTTGTTTTTTAGATCAAGTGGTTCTAGTTCATCCTTAATTTTTGAAACTATGCAGATGGGATACCGTGATGGTGTTATAGCTGGAAAGGAAGCTTCTTCTCAGGAAGGATTCAATATTGGCTTTAAGCAATCAGTCCATGTTGGTTACAACTGGGGTCTTGTGAGAGGTGTTACAAGGTAAAATAAAATATATGAAGTTTGCATTTCTTATTGTTCATTCTCTCTCTCTCTCTCATTGTAAGTTCTTCATTCCACACTAAATTTTTTCCTTGCAATTATTTTTCCCCCCCTCATATCTTATATGTTCTTTTTCTCTTGACTTATTCTGGTCTATCTTCAACCAAAATGAAGCACATTGGCTTCCCTTCCAGATGGCATAAGGGAGAAGTTGATTGAAACAGAAGAACAAAGAACTCGATTTCAGGGATTGTATGAATCTGTTCATTCCCTTTCTACAACAGATGCCCTTGGGTTGTTTAACGATGAAATCACAAGTAAAAATGATAGAGAACAAATTGAAAGTTCAGAGACTAGTTCTTTTGAAGTTGAAACTGGTTTGGAAGAGCAAAGATTAGACTGTAGTGGTCTAGGAAATTACTCTGCAAAGCTCCGTTCACTTCTTTTGGAGTCTCCTGGAATCAAAGTAAAGTTCCCCTAGACAAGAAGTTAGTGCCTAAATTTTGTAATTATTTGAAATTTGTATAAGAAAAATTGAACATACATTGAACATACTTTGCTGTACTACAAGCCAACAGTTGAGTTCAATTTTTTAAGAACTGTGCATTGAGCAGTGTTGTCAATTTTGTTGATGATCTTTATGTATGATCTTGCTTAGAATTTCAAACTATGAGCAATAGTGAGAACTAGACTTTAGATGATCGCAGTCATCATCTTCTTGCCCTGTTTTTCTGTTAAGATTCGCAGTGTCCTTTTGACATGGAAGATAAGTTGCAACTTATAAGCTACTCACAGCAATTGTGGCATGCATGAACTTTAGATTTGTTTGCTTTGTTGCTAAGTTGCTAACATGACATAGGAGGTGAACACAGCAGTCATTCTGCACTTGATTTATCAAACAAGCAATAGTACAATGTCTGGGAGATAAGTGCCCCCTTACAACAGCAAAAGATTGCTTAATAACATCTGTTCAACACCATTATAATGTTAAACTGGCATTACATTAATTATTGTGCAAGCTATACTACAACACCCACATCTCAGATTCGATTCCAATTGTTGAATCCCATCATTGCATGATGGTTTTCCTCTATAAATTCAGATAGGAACTGAGAAATGATAGTCGTTTCTCTGGACCTGTGGATACCTCCTACTTCATTGACTTATTGTAGATATAGCACTCTGAAATTTCCTCCTGTATGTACAATGTATAACACAGCAATATGAGATATGAATTCCTTTCAGCAACTACTAATACGAACTTACAAATAGACCTCAGAATTTATGATATTGTACTCACCTCAGCGACTACCATCAGCTACAAGCTTGCATAGGTCTTGCATGACTGAAGGCTGCTGAAGAATGCTTCAAACGGGGTTCATATTGCGGCACTGGCATGACTTTTTCAAAGCTTCAACAAGCAATGCCACCTTCTTCTTCCTAGCTGGAGCAAGTTTGGTGACAGCTTGTTGGATTGCAAAGTCGAGCATCCATTCCTCTGCATTTTTCTTTTCATCCATCATCTGATGCCTCAAGTCAACCTTCTCTGCTTCAGGGCCAGGAACCAACGGCAGGTAATTGGGTTTTCTCTGATTGTATTTCCATTGTTCTTCCTCATCCTTGATAGTTCTCTTGCAGTTGATTTTCCATTTCCGGTTTGTGTTTAAGAGTTCTTCGTCAGAATTGCTTTCTTGATGGGAAAACTTTCTCTTCATCCCTGGACTGATGCTACTATTGGCCTTACGAAAAGTTTCGGCTGCATCTGGCCCTGAATTGTTGTCTACTTCCATTCCATCAATGTCTCCACCACTGTTTTCTGCTACACCTATTTGCTTCAGCTTTTGATCACTCTGATCCTCACCTGCACTGGAATTTGAGATCTTTTTCTTCTTAAATTCACTTTGATCCTTCTCTGTGAAGCTATGATTCTCAGCTTTAGCATTATCCGTGTACTCCCCATTAGCCAGGTTATCTTTACTCTCAACAAAAGTGTTTTCATCAGCAATACCTTGGCCTGAATTACAATCTTCAGCAGTGTCCACATTATCACCAACCTTACTAGCATCTTCATCATGTACAACCATAGTTTTTCCTGAATCAGAAATCTGGGTATCTGCTGAGGATTCGGTGTCTTCAACTTTCTGTGCCTCTTCCATTTGATTTCCGGAAACAGAAGTGACAGCTTTTTGGTCTGTTTCTGATTTCTCTTTCTCTGCATTTGTTTCAGCTTCATATGTTGTGCTGATATCCTGAGCGGCATTAGAAATTCGGTTACTTGTCGACATAGTTGTTCCGTCATCTTGAAATTCATTCCTTGGTTGGCTATCTGAAGCTTCAGCTGTCTCACAAGCAGCAGTGTAGTGGCTTTCAACATCTCCAAGATGGGACACCATTCCAGTTTTCTCTTGAACTTCCTCACCAGTTGCTGTTAGGTCCTCCATTGGCTCTTGTATTGAAGATGAAGATATCTCTATTTCTGTCTCTGATAGTTCACTGTCTTCTTCAAATGAATCCTCAGAGTAAGAAAATTGGTCATAGCTCAATCTTTCAGATTCTTCAATGCCGAAATTCTGTTTTGAGCCATCATTTTTTAGTTGAGTTTCAAAAGATGAAGTTTTCTCTGTGAAAAGTTCTTGCAGTACTTCATAGTAATCATGAATGATGTCATTGCAGTTAATAACAATGGCATCAGACTTGATCACAGGTTCTTCATGCATATCACCATCTTGAATTGATGAAAACCCACCACTTGAGCCAGATTCATCATCATCATCATCATCATACAGCACTGCAAGGGAAAATTGCCCTTCCTCCCACTCCATGTCAGTTGCTTCAGAATTGGCATAATCTACTTCAACGCTCGAAAGTCCATCGGAGTCACTCTCACTCGAACAGCTTCGCATGGCAGGTTCTTCTTGATCCAAAGAAGGTTGGTATTCTTCATCAGCCACATCTTCTTTTTGCTCCTCTTCAGGAAAGCTATCTATGATTTCTGCTTCAGGTACATTCTCAACAATTGTTTGAGCATCATCTTCCTTTCTTTTAGCAAATATTTCAACAAAGAATTCGATCCCGACTTCTTCTTGAGCAGGTTTTTCATTGTCAACATACAACATTTGCTTGGAATCATTTTCCTTCATTCCCAAATTAGATGGCTTTGCTTTACGAGGACTTAGAGCTTGCAATTTCACCATCTTCTGGTTCTTCACAGACCGTCTTCTTGACGACAAGAAACACTTCAGTGGAGTCACAGGTGAATGATGATGTCCATTAAGAGAGCAGTAAGTATAGGGGCAGACCTTCATCATTGAAGTTCCCTCAGCTTCCGTTCCGCCAGGACTAATCATCAGATACTTAGGAAACTTTGAGTCCTTCAGTGTTGAAGAACAAGTTGCTTTCTGAACACTCACATCTTCACAAAGAGCAACCCTGGAAGTTTTCTTGGCTGAAGCTCTTGCATGCTTAAAACTAGGGGACTTTATTAAAGTTCTCACCAGCTTCAGACTAGAAGTCCTAGCTGATTTAGTGTTAGAGCCAGAGCCAAGTTTTGAATTGCTCAAATTTCTTCGGTTTTGATTCTTACTATCTGAAATAACCGGAGAACTTCGAACACTAACCTGTGATTGCTCCTTCCTTGCATCAGAACAGCTGGTGGACTTCATATAGTTTGGTGCTGAGCCATCACTTGTTTTGGTCAGCGCCTGCTTCAGAGGGACTGCTGCTGCTGTTGCAATGCTTTGAACATTGAGAGGCGGTGGCTTTCCGGGCTGGGACATGCTCTTTCTCAAAGGTAGTGATGAAGATGATGATGATGGTGATCTCAAGCTCTCAATATCTGAAAGCTTGGTTGATCTTGACTTCTTCATCTTTATCTTCAAATCAGCTCCTCCTCTATTTTTGCCATCTTGGAACTGAGAAGATGGTTTCAGGTTCACCAACCGCTTCTCGAATTTAACATTAGGATCTGCTTGTTTTGCAAGCTGGTTTTGTACCTTTCTTTGGACCATGTTGAAAGGAAAACCAGAAACAAAGACAAATAGGCAATAGGGAGAAGAGGGCTATGTCTTCCCTTTTGAGTTGGGGAATTCAAAGCTGAGAAAGATAAGTAACTACCTCTTCAGGCATGGTTTGTTTTGATGGAAAATCACTTGCAGAAGGAAAGCAAAGGAATTCTTGGAACCCAAAGAACCAGAGATTCCTTGGGGTTCCCTGTTTTGGTTTTTCTTTGGTTTGCAGTGGGTGGCCTTTTTGTTTAACTTTGAGCTGTGACTTTGCTGAGGGAAATGGAATTTGAATAAGGCTAAGACAAGAGTCTGACGCTGACATGCAATAACAGCTCAAGTTTGGGCCCTATTCTTATGCATTGTTTTTCCTATTTGGTTATGCTTTTTTTGAATTGAATTATCAGAAAAGCTTGTGACATGAGAAGTCCACATTAGGGCACTGACTTATTATTTGTAGTTGTGATTAGATATGGAACCAAACCTTATCTGGTGTGACAGAAATACCCTCCTTGATTTGGAAGAGAAGCAGCTAGAGGGTCATAATCCATTTGCATAATGTCATGCAATGTGTCATTACCTGCTCTCTCTTCCTTATAAGTATAGGATTATTGAGGCCCATTCAGATTCTCTTTCCTTATGTTATATCAATTTGCATGGTAGTGATGTGCTCAATGATAGCAGAGAAAAAAAAAAAAAAAGGGTTAGTTGTTAATAGTTGTTAGTTTTTATATTTATTAGCTTCTCTGTGGGTGTATTTAATAGATAGATACCATTCATAATCTTTCAAAAATTCAGCTAGTTGTTGAGCTCTAATTATGTTATTCTCCCCTAGAAAGATTGGGGAGATGATTAAAAGGTGATTTAGCAAAATCTAAGAGGACTAGCTAAAGAAAAAAAAAGGTCTGTTCACACCAAAACTACATAATAACTAGCCATACATTGATCCAAACATTCATTGAAGATTGTGAGATGATTAAGGTTGCCACAATCTAAGACGAATAGCTATGAAAATGGAGCGAAGTAAAAGGTTCCCTACTTGCTTCAATCTGCTTATAACAACTAACTACTGAATTGAAACAATTTTTAATTTTCTTCTCCATCTTTGTTATTTAGACTCTTTCCGATTAATGCATTAACTAACACGCATCAATATAGTCAACATACTCTAATTCTAACGTAGCTGGTGACCATATGTTGACTTCTCACACAAGGCACACCAAACAAACCTAAACTTGAAGCAATGTAATAGGATTTCTTTTGAAAAAACAACATCAGACAAGGAGTGCAAAATGAGGGTGGGAAAGGGTAGCAGCATCATAATTTTAAATATTCTTTGGTTTATTCTTATGAACTGTTTGACTGGGCAACCCAGAAAAGGTGGGTTGGGCGGCATCACTTTGCAGAAAGATCAGCCATGTGGTCGGCGTTAAATGGGCAGCTCGTAGGGCCCACGAAAGAGCCTCAAAATGATCCATTTTACAAACAACAAATAGACGCTCCTCCTCTTCTGAATTCCCAATGAAGCAATAAAGCTTTGCTGTGAGATGATGAAGAATGATAGGAGATGGGGGGGGGGGGGGGGGGGCCATATGTTATACTCGATTGATTTTTGTTGATATTGCACAAGGGCATGAATCACGAATGTGTCTTTTTGTGAATGAAAGGTAACACCAGTATGATTACGACTCGTGTGGCAAAATGCACTTTCACATTAAACCACATTTAATTCTCTACATTTTTATCAAAAAGTCCTAAACCATTTCTGAGGTTTTATTATTGTTCAGGACTACAGCTCTATGTGCGATCACTGGCTGAGAGGACGCAGTTACATAGGTAGCAATTTTCTGTCATTACCCTTTTTAAACAAGTCATTATTCTGTAATCTTCACTAGTAATTTTCGATTAAAATTTTTCTTTAAAGGGGGGTGTATTGTATTTGGATTTGTGCAGACTTTTTTTAAATGACAGACTTTTTGAAAAGTCCACAGACTCTTTAAAAAGTTGATAGACTGTTATGGATTTCTTAAAACCATTGATTTTAGCAACAGACTTTTATTGATTCATGAAAATCTATATACTTTATTATGAATTACTTATACAGATTTCCTAGGATGTACAAAATAAAAAATAAAAAAAATTAAAGCAAATGCAACCCAAACACAAAACAAAATAATTACTTATTGTCTCTTCAATGCTCCAGTATCTTCTAATAGAAATTGACTCAAATAAATGATTGTTAGTCTGTCTAGCGAGTCTGTTATCATTCCTAATCTCTCAACAACATAAATATACAATATAGATCACTTGATGTTTATGGTTAATAATTCTCATCAATTTTGTTTTCGCTGATTAACATATATTGTAGCAATATCGGTCAATGTCTTGATCTATAGTCAATCAATTGAAATTCAATTGTTCAACCTTTTTTTGAACCATAATATAAATTCAAATTAATGAGAATAATTAATTAATAAAATAAAATTTAGTATGGTTCAAGGTCTTAGGGTTAGACCACAATATTTGAGTTTTAGGGTTTCATAAATCATTTTTATTGCTATTAGGGTTCAAAGTATCACAATTGAAAAAAACAAAACAAAAAAACAAAAATCACATTCAACAACTACAATGAATATGTTGGGTAACAAAAAAAGTTGATATCATAAAAGATTAGAGAAAAGACAAAAAATTAAGAAAGATAGATGATGAAGGACAACATTCTTCGTGCGTAGAGATAAGAACTTTGATAGACCTTTTTTTTTTTTTTTTTGAAGAGGAAACTTTGATAGACTTTTTGAAATCTTTGGTCTGGAGGCTGGAAAATTATTGGAGTTTGGTATGTATAGTTAACACTACAAAGTCCATGATTATCAATGATTTTCTAATTCCATAAGTATGAATGATATTTTCAATACCCTCTGTACTTTTATTCATTTTTAAAAGTCTTAATTGAATACCCCTAGATTTTGGTGGAATTCATGAAGTCTTTAAAAATCCTAATTGAATACCTCAAGACTTTCATGGACTGTTAAAAGTCTATATTGAATACACCCAGACTTTTAAATTCCATAGATTTTTTTAAAAGTTCCACTAATTCCATATACAATACACCCCCCTTATAGTTCATGTGATGAGAGAATAATTTCCATCATGGAATAATTTTTCTTTTGTGTTTGGTAGAATGTAGTGCATAGAATAATTTCCATCATGTGATTTTGTACTTAATTTTTGTTTTTATGAGATGTAAGATTAAATTAAATTTTTGTATTCATGAGATGTAAGATTAAAAGAAATTATTAATGTCATTATTAAATCTGCATTATATTGATTTATCATATCAGTCCTATATACACTTAGTTGAATTTTAATTTTAATTAATGCACTACATTCTACCAAACACCACCCTATTTTTACATACTACTTATATAACATACCGCGAAATGAAACCAACATGATAGGAATTTCCTAGCTTCCCATATTTGGTGAAATTCTACTGAACGATCGTACAATGATCCATTAAGTTAGGCCTCATCAAAAAGCCCGCGGATCAAGTCGGCCGATGGAGGCCCGCTGGCCCTGATGGCTAAAAGCCCGGCCCGACCAGTTAAAAAACCCGCAAAAACCCTCCTCGGTGGGTAGTGGGCCGGCCCGCAAAAACCCAGCCCGGCGTAGGCCCAGCCCCGCCCGTAAAAGCCCGTAAAATATTATATATATATATATATATATGTGTGTGTGTGTGTGTGTGTGTGTTTATATATATATGTAGATATGTGTGTGTGTTTATAAATATATATATAGACACATATAGATATATATTTGTGTGTGTGTTTATATATATGTGTTTGTGTTATATATATATATGTGTGTGTGTGTTATGTACATATATATATATATATATATCTGTGTGTGTGTGTGTGTGCGCGCGCGTCGGTGTGTGTTTATAAACATATATATGGAAGGTTGTAGAATCAGTGAGAAAAAATGGCTAGTTGGGTCTTCTGTTACTATCTTCTTCTCCTTGAGCTTGCTATTCTTTTTTGCAATATGTGAAGCTTCCAAATGTATATATATAGAAAAGATATGTATGCATTACCGCATTATAAATATATATATATATATATATAGATATATGTGTGTGTGTGTGTGTGTTTATATATATATATATATATATATATCTGTGTGTGTGTGTGTGGAAGTTCTTATACTTCTATATAAAATATGTGCTAATGTGCATATATATATATTCTACATATCGGTTGACCAATCCGATCGGATTCGAAAATATGGTGAAATTGGCTAATTTTTTTTTTACCACACTCATAATTTATTGCAATAAACTCATCCAACAGTCGGTTTTTCCATTTTCTTTGAATTGATAGGGGTTGCTTTTTGGAGTGTATGATATATAAATATAGGTTTATAAGAGTAACTACATTTGACCTAGTTGATCGGATTCGAAACTAGAACTAAATTGGCTGGATTTTCTACAACCACCATAAAACATTACAATCTCTCCATCGAGCGGTTGGTTTCTCCGAATTCACTTTCTACTTTATGGCTGCTTTAGAATGAACCTAAACAATTTAAATGCAATGTATAAGTCATACAACTTTAGGAATAAAATTGGTATAGACCAATGTGTTTGTAATTAAAATTAATTTTTTTATCTTATGTCCACGCACATCCATTGATGGAATATATACAAACGTGATGTGAAAAAATAAGCACGTTTCTCGGTTGTCATGGCATCGGTCAACCAATAAAACATATAAGTGACTACGGTTGACCAATCCAATCGGATTCGAAAATATGGTGAAATTGGCTAAATTTTTTACCACACTCATAATTTATTGTAATAAACTCATCCAACGGTCAGTTTTTCCATTTTCTTTGAATTGATAGAGGTTGCTCTTTGGAGTGTATGATATATAAATATAGGTTTATAAGAGTAACTACGTTTGACCTAGTTGATCGAATTCGAAACAAGAACCAAATTGGCTGGATTTTCTACAACCACCATAAAACATTACAATCTCTCCATCAAGCGGTTGGTTTCTCCAAATTCATTTTCCACTTCATGGTTGCTTTAGAATAAACCTAAACAATTTAAATGCAATGTATAAGTCATATAACTTTAGGAATAAAATTGGTATAGTCCAATGTGTTTGTAATTAAAATTAAATTTTTTTTTATCTTATGTCCACGCACATCCATCGATGGAATATACACAAACGTGATGTGAAAAAATAAGCACGTTTTGCGGTTGCCACGCCATCGGTCAACCAATAAAACATATAAGTGACTACGGTTGACCAATCCGATCGGATTCGAAAATATGGTGAAATTGGCTAAATTTTTTATCACACTCATAATTTATTGTAATAAACTCATCCAACGGTCGGTTTCTCATTTTCTTTGAATTGCTATATGTAGCTCTTTGGAGTGTATGATGTATAAATATAGATTTATAAAAAATTAGTGTCTTTAAAAATTTATTTATCAATAAATTAGTATCTATATATAAATATAGATTTTTTTTGGTACAATATAGTTATATAGATCTGTTATCTTTGGTTGTATTTGATCATTATCCATTGAATTTCCAAAACTTGATTAAAAAAAAAAAAATACTTGTGTCTTTAAATATTTATTTATAAATAAAGCCTGCAAGGCCCGCTTTATATGGATGGGCTTGGATCCTTTGATTTTTAATAAAGCCCGGCCCGCAATTATTTAAAAATATAGCAAGACCCGACCCGGCCCGTTGACGACCCCTACATCAAGTGTTCAGCAAAACTCACTAAAAACATTCGGTAGATTTCTATTGAATACTGTCGTGACGTTTGGTAGTACAGAAGTATCTAACAAATTTGAAGAATTTTGCAAACAATTAAATTTGATAACGAATACTAAGAAAAGTGTTCGAGTTTAATGATGAATGTTGTTGTCGGGCCCACTTACTGAGCGTATTAACTTTAGCTCGTGTGGTGGTTATAGACAGGTCCCACATAGGAAGGATAACGAATCCATGAGAGAAGAGCGTGTGTCTGTACACGTGGATGAGTGCGATGCCTTCAGGTTGAGTCAGTTTGACAGCTGGCCTGGACCCCAGTCATCCTCAGCACCTATATAAGGAGGTCTCACTCCCACTCTCTAGGTACTGATCATTTCCTACTTCCACTTATCCCAAGGATGGCTTCCACTTTGCTCCCCTCTAACTTGAGCGTTAGAGGAGTGAAGTCCGGATAACTCTGTCCGGACTTCCTGTAACGGCCTCTCTCTCTATTTGCATATCTCAGTGGAAGTGTAGCTTAGCGTGCGGGTTCACTGAAGTACTCTCAGCTCAGTGTCCTCAGCGGAATCACACGCTAACAAATTCTAAGATAGAAAATGAAAGTTTTGTACAGGTGTGCAGCAAGTAATAACTACATGAATGCATCACTTGCATCTCACATTATGTGACCGCTAATGTAGCACAAAATCCAACAAATGAGAGAATTTCATTAAATAACGTAATTGTGCGCCATCAACGGTCACATAAGGTGAAATGCGACAATAATAATTTTATATTTATATTTATTTATTTATTTTAAATGGAATGACTTTATTAACTAAATACGATTAGAATCGTACATGAGGGCATTCAGGATAAATTCTGGAGCAGTATGGAACCATTCAAGATGGACATTTGAATCAAAACTATGACTAGCTAACCGATGAGCAACTGTGTTTGCTTGCCTGGGAGAGAAACTGATTGAGATCTCCCCAGTGGCAGGCATTAAATGAAAAACACACAACCGTGAATAAAAAATTTGATATTGTGGGGATGTTCATATTTCCTAGTCAATTTCTAGCCATTATTACACAATTCAGCTATAATCACACCATTTTATTAGCTCACATAAATGATATCCAATTCAGTTTCAATTTCGTCACGATTCAATTTATTTTACAATCACAAACAGATGAACAGAAATTGATCAGTTGATGTTCGTATGATATATACCCAGCATTCACGATTCATGTCCAACCTTTCCAAACATACGATTAGCCAATGCCACTTGAAAAGCTGACCAAAAACAGCAATACAACAAGCTCCAGCCTCAGATTACTCCTCATCTGAAGACCAATACCACTTGAAAATCCCAGGTGACCAAGAACAGCAATACAACAAGCTCCAACCTCAGATTACTCCTCATCTGAAGACTCTAAGCGAGTGATTCACGCACGTGAGTCCACCATCAATCATGAGATTATCCCCACTTATATACCTGGACTCATCACTTGCTAAGAAAAGCACAGCATTTGCAACATCATGAACTGTCAATTCCACTCCCTGCAAATTGGCATGTCTCCCTACGAAATCCCGGAACCCTGTCCAGGCATCTTCGGTTCTCTCTTCCTCAGCCAAGTGAGCCAAAGCCAAATTAGTCGCCACTGCATAAGGAGAGACACAGTTAACACGTATGCCATGAATTCCAAGCTCAGCAGCAACATTCTTGGTCAGCCCCAACACAGCGTGCTTGGACCCTGTGTATGCATGCGGTCCTAGGCCTCCTGTAGTGCTTGCAACACTGCAAAGAGAAATGATACTACCCTTTTTCAGGGGGATCATCGTCCTAGCTGCGTGTTTCATTCCGTGGAAAACTCCCTTCACATTAATATCGAACACCTTCTCAAATTCAGATAAGTCTGCATTGCGGATATCAGGACAGGGTGAACCTGACACCCCAGCATTGTTGACCATGATATCAAGTGTGCCATACTTACCGACTGTGAAATCAACTGCACCGCTAACATCAGCTTCTTTTGTGACATCACAATGGAAATAACAAACATTTGCGTCGCCGCCAAGAGACTCGGAGACTTGCAATCCCAAGTTGTCCTGCACATCAACTAAGCAAACTTTTGCACCTTGTTTGTGGAATAGGCGGACAATGCTCTCTCCAATCCCAGTGGCTCCACCGGTCACCAATGCAACTTTCCCTAGTAACCTGAGGAGAAGAAAAACATTGAACATGTAACTGCTGAGTTCTACAGCATCGAATTCAATAGAACGAGTTATAGCGATCCAGCTACTGTGAAAAAAGATGCTGTTTAATATAATGGATCAAATATTGCATAGCAAATACAAATGCAATTATTCAAGACATGAGAATTTATATTTCCAGCAGTCCAGCACCTTTGGCTTTTCTTGAGAGAACAGATTACTTGAATGAGTCAACAACAAGACATCATCAAGAGAGTCAACAACAATCAAAACATAGTAATACGAAGTCCAAATTGAATCGGGTAGGAAGCAAATAGCTGAAACAATAATCCTAAGCCGCCGGAAGGTAAATCTTAACACTCTCTGTGATTAAAAAATTCAGTAGCTCTGAAAAAGATTCCAGATTCCGATGCAGTCAAATAGTCTAGATTTCAGTTGACCACAAGCTGGGCGACAGGAGCTTTGAGCAACAACGTAGTTACTGGTTCCAAATAGATGTCAGATCATTTAGTATTTATTTTGCAAAAGCCCAGCTTCAATTCATTTAAGCATAAAGGAAGGTTGAGATTACTACTAGCAAAGGTGATTCAAGTTGGAAACAGAAGAAGAGAAGACCCAGATTAGTTGAACAAAACATGCAAAACCCAGGAAAGAAGATCCCTTGAATGAAGTATGAAAAGATGGCAAGTTGGTATATAGAATACCAAGCAAGTGATTTAGAAGCCAGATGAGAGAGAAGTGATTATTAAGAACAAGATGAGAGATTGAAACCCATTTCTTAGTTGGACAGTATGAAAAGGAAAGACAAATCTAAGATAAGAGAGAAAGATGAGAGGTTGTTACCTCCGGCTTGGAACTTCTTCATTATTCATGGTGGTGGACAGCCCGCGCTGTGTCGTTCTCTGCCACTGCCACCATTATAATGCGTGCTCTAGTTGCGAATCTTTAGGGGTGGGCACGTGATTGTCACGTGGATATCAATTGACGTGCGCTCCTCACGTGCTCCGTCTCAACTGAAATTCAAGCTTTGGTTTTTGGTGTTTTTGGTCCTCTGTTACGGTTAGGTTTGCTTCTTTGTTAATATAGCTCTGCGTGTTTCTCTCTGTTCAGAAATGTATGAACAAATGCATTGAGAGATGTTTGCCAATGATGAAACATCACAGACTTTTGTAATGTCACCCAGCATATTTGGCGTTTATACTCTATACATATATTGATAGCATTTCTCAAGTGTATTTTAACAAGTCTTCGTGCTCCATATCTGTTTGAGGGAGTGGAAATAGAAGAGAAAAGAGTTCCATTTTTCTGAGTATTTTTTCTCTCTCTTATTACTTGTTTTGGAGAGTGCTGTGTTTCTCAGCACAATATTCTGTATGAGGAACTTATTTTAACGGGACTACATGCATGGCGCATTCCTTTGTAATGTTATTGGCATGAATAATAAAAATGTCTCAAAAACTAAAAATATAAAAGATTTGAGAACTTCACAAATTTGGTGCAATTGTGAGGTTCTAAATGTATTGTATAAGTAAATGTTGTAAGATTTAATATTGTGATCTCTCCGTCTCTGTGAGTCTGATCCAGTTTTACTGTATTGGAATTTACGTCGTAATGTTAATTAATTGGTTAGGATTAGGCTAGATCAATAGTTCACTACTAGTTATAACAAGCTCTAAAATGATGGTTTTGAACAACTTCGCATCAGAGAAACCGCTGAGGTTTAACAAACACATCTAATGACTTCTTAAATGAGAGGAGCTCGACTTCAAAACATTTGACTCAGAGATCAACCATAAACAAGTATCAATTGTTTTAGTACATGGATTTTTCATAAGGTTCCCTGTACAGAATACATGCTCTATCAAGTTAGTCTTTTCCATCCCACAAACAACGACAAAACTGAAGTGTGGTGTGTTGACCTTCCTATCTCTAGCTAGCTGCCAAGGCAGATTAATCAGGGCGATTGTCATCCATACACTCTAGGAACTCAACTCGAATTCTATAGCAGATTTAGCAACTAACCAAAACAAATTCCCCACTACCGGGCAGACTACTCTTCCATTTTCACTTGATCCGAATTGCTTTCGGGCGCCACATGCGCATCATCCAGACTAGTTTCCATTTCCGTCACCCCATTTGAATGATTCTCAATTGACAAATCCACTTTTTGGCCATTTGCGACATCCAATTTTTCACCCAGTTCTGAATTGCTTCCATGCAGTGTATCGTCTGGCGCCCCATCAGCAGATACAGGGACATCTGCATCCATAGGAATGTGCCCAGACATATCAGTTTGCTGACTTGTTTGCTCTCCCAATGCATCCATGGATGGAACTAATTGACTTGAAGGAGCAACATACTGATGAAACTTCACCTGGCAAAGAGAAGATATTAACTGTGAGAAATCACATATAATGAAATTTCATCCACTTATCCGTAAATACAATTTCCATTATCCTTCCAGCAACAAGAGATACAAGAATGGATGCATAAGAAGCAATACAAAACAAAGAACTTGAGCAGATCCAAACATGCTCCAAATGGCACACTTAACTTGAATAGGGAAGATAATTGTTCAACATACAAACATAAACACAAAAACAGAAACATGCCTATTCAAATCTTTAATTTGTTTATGCTGCTCCAAATGGCAATCCACTCCAACTATTTTTGAGTTTTCATGCTCTCCCCATCTTTTCCAGATTAAATCATAAACAAATGCACAAAGAACTAGATGTCAACACAGGAAAGCTTACCGTATAAAGCTGCTGGTAGATACTGATCATCTCATCAACACTGCTTACAAGATGGACAGGCCCCGTTTCTTCAACATGGCGTTCTGTGTGTGGTGTAGTCTCATTAAAATTCAGAGCAAGGTGATCAGGTCTCTGAAGTAAAAGTTGGAAGGTAGGCTGAAGTTCGTAGCATTGCTCAAACAAAGAACGGCGGCAAAACACATACAGACCCAATCGGGCACGAGACATGGCAACAATCAATCTCCTAACATCACGAAGGTGACCCACAAAGCGAGTACGCACAAGAGAGAGCAATATAAAATCATTTTGCTGACCCTGAAATTTGTCAACTGTTGTAACCTGTAAACAGAACAGAACAAAAACATTATCTTACCAACAAGATCACAGAGGTCATTAACATCTGTGAAACTATAAACTGATCTTGTAACATACCTTACTGGGAGGGCCTATGAAGTCATACGGAGCACATCGTCTGTTGATAACATCACGGATTAAAAGCTTCTGGCCATTGTAAGTGGTCAATATTGATATCTTGTTTGCAGGGTACCCAAGTAGACGCATGTAGATATACACACTGACAATATATTCAGCTTCTCCCTCATTTTGGTAGAACCAAGGTGATGGGGCAGACTCACCTCTATCATGGTAATCTGGTACATCTACCAATTGATATTCAAAGGAGAATCCAGAATTTGCTCTATTGTAAACAGCATCTTCCTTTACATAAGGAAGGTCTCCTAGTTCTCTATACCTCCAGTTGTAAAGTTTGGCTATACTTGGCCTGGCCCTACCCTGGGCATTAAGTTCAATATAAGGAATGCCCAAACGGACGAACCTTGTAAAGAGACTCTGGTCCATGTGGCTATACTTTTGAAAGGCCATATTCTTGACAACAGGAGGCAACTGGTGATGATCACCAATCAGGATACAACGTTTAAGCCGTGCATAACCATCTTCCTGCCTCTGGAGCAACATTGGAATGAAAGTTTCGATCTCCAAAATTTGAGCACTTTCTTCCATCAGCAAGTTATCATACTTGAAACCTAACTGGAGAAAATCCTTCCTCTTCAGAGCTGCGTGAGTGCATGTCATGGCAACTATCTTTGCCTGCTTCGTCATCAAGTAGTTTGCTCGATCAGCTGTAGACTTCAGTAACTCAAAAGCCCTACACTCTTCAAGCTCTTGAAACACAGTCTTTAGATGACGAAAGCAACCCTTAGCTGCCCGCATATCTTTCTCAAATGACTCACCAGTAAAAACTGGCTTTGGTGCGTTGGAGAAGAATTCCTTGAAGGGAAATCGATCTTTAACAAATGATTGTTTATTTTTATTTTGGTTACAAGCAGCCAGGAATTGCTCCCAGCGCGAGTATACATGAAGCAACCAAAAGTATCCAGCAGTTTCACATGTATAACCAACATCCTCGGGCAATTGGAGAGATCTTGCCAGCCTCTCCACTTCACTAAGCAACTCCAACCGCCTCACAAGCATGGCATTGACACGGCCTTGCCGACTGAAGTCAAGATCAGTTGCTAGCTCTTGTTCTCCTTGCCCAAGTCGAAGAAGATAGCGTGCAGGTACATCCCTCTGGTATAACAAAAAGGAAAACAAAACAAATTAATTCCAACTTAAATCCGAGCTTAAGCAGAGAAACTTAACTTCAGAACATTAAGAATATTAATCAACCTGCATTATCTTTTCAAAAAGGTCATTTAGAGCCTGGTTTGAGTGAGTAATTATCAATGTTCTCTGAGATGGACAATTATGATACAGAACATTCAAAATTTGCACGGCTGTATCAGTCTTTCCCGTACCAGGTGGACCCACAACCATTGTTAGTCCTGGCTGAATACCTGAGAGGATTGCTCCAACCTACACAAAAAGGAATATCAGAAATAATATAACTAAGACATCGGTTTATAATCCACAGCTTGTTGATAATCTATCATAGCTTCATCAAGTAAATAAGAAATAAAAAACTAAGCAGTAATTTTTTTCATATACACCACCAAATGTTTAAAAGCTCAACATCTTATCCAAACAACAAATTATACTTTATTATATTACAATCATACTGTCTTCTTTTCCTAGTGCTGTGTTCTCTTGGGATTCATTGAAGACTTCTTGTCCTCTACTGTATGATTTGCATTTTCATTATAAAATTTCAGTTTCTCCTCAAACGTAGACATAAACTTCTATTTGTGGTGTAAGGTGTCGTATAAGAGTGAAATCGGATACTTGAGCATGAAAATGGCACATCACAAAAGAGTAAAAGAAGGAACTATACCTGAGTGGGTGTAAATCTAACTGAGTTCTGCCTTGGCTGGTCTTGCGGATAAGGACCTGGATCAGGAGGGGTGTATGCCTCAACAACAAATTTTTCTTTCTCACTATCAGAGTCCTCAATGGGGGCATCACTCATAGAATTAATCTTTGCTTTCTTATTGCCCGGAAGAGCATTAGTGCTGCTTTTGATCTTCTTGGGAAGCCTTATTCGAAAAGGAGGCCTTGGATCCATATTTTCTGTACCATCTGGACTAACAAAGAAAACCTAAACAATGAACATGAAAACAGGAATTATTGGTCAAAACATTCCAGGATACAAAAACCTGTTATGCATACAACACCTTCAAAATAAAGGAAATATATCAACAAACCTGATCATCTGGAAAACATTCCTTCAGATGGTCTGCATCAAGGAAAGTATCTTTGAAATCTACGGTTTCTAAGAGATCTGGCATATTAGTCCACTGTGCGGCAGAAGGATTACCATACCCCAGAAATGTTTTGTGCAACCAGTCAGGAACAATACAATATTCATTCATAAGATCTCTAATGGATTCTAAAATTGCTTTGAAATTATTTTCCTTGGGCTTTCTCCTCATCAAAATATTGAATGTCCCATAAACATCTTCTGCACCCTTTGCAGCAGTGTTGCTAACATCCATGTAGTACTGAGCGGTATCCAAAGCAACAGTCAAAGTTCTCAACTCTCCTTTTGGAGGCTTCCACTCATCCCGTTTAATTCTTCCAGTGAAATCATTCATTAGAGTTCCCTCCTCATCACGAACCTCAATGATTTCACAACCCCGTACATATTGAAGACCAAGCCTCTGAGGCACACTAGCCTTGGCACCCTCTTCTGCACTTAGAGGCTCAAAGGAAGGGCGTATGGAAAGTAAAAATAGAACATCATGCTCTTTAAGAGCATTCCATTCTGATCGTACCTGTGCTTTATAACTGGATATACTAAAAGTGATTTCTGCTGTCACAGCAGCTGGCTTAACTTCTCCAATATTTGGCTGTTTTACCTCACTGATCTTGAATTCTTTAATCGGCACAGCCATCCTTGACCAACCACGGAAAGCAGTTTCTCCCTCATTATTAATGCAGGCATTCAGATGTGGCACAGCCTCCTGAATATCCTCACGAATCTCATATGTTGATTCGAGGCGGAAGAGATCAAAATTTCTGAGGAGATAATCATGCAGCGTCAAAAATTGTAAATTAAGTTTTGGAAGAGCCAGACAACCTTCTCCAGAGTAATTAATGCTTGGCACAAGGCTTTCATCCCACATGATAAGCTCATTTGGATACAGTGGAAGAGCATTTATTTTTTCTTTTTGAGACTGTTGCCTCTTGAAAAAGGAAACCATCACTTCAGTAAGGAAATCAACCCTGGATGACCAAGGATCATTCTTAGAAATCAGTTTCAACTGCATGATGAAAAGAATATCATAATGAGTTTCAAGTATAAACTGAACTGCAAACACACCCAGTAAAACAAAGCAGAGAAAGATGAAATGGGAAAGTTGACAGCCCGAAAGATGCAGTTTATAATTAGATTAACTGGGAAAGGAATGAAATAATTGCAAGAAATATAAACACAGTTTGACTAGGGTAACAAACTCCAGTCAAGTGATTTACTTCAATTCTAACTTCCATAAACTTAAAGCTGAAAATCAAGCACAAATACAATTATGTCTCAATTCGTAACATAATGCTCGCAAGACTAGGCCTTTATTTTGTAAAGTTGAGTTACCTACACAAGTCATCTCTCTCTCTTTTTCACTGAATCATTTTAAATCACTAAATTCAACTTCTTTCCACCACTTACCAGTCTCCAAACCGCCTATAAAATGTATGCCTAAGTTCCTATAAGTATTTGTTCACTGAGGATCAAAATTCAAAAGCCTGAACACCCTAACATTTATATCATATCAGATTTTAAATTAAAATTATAAATCAAAAGTTCATGCCACCCTACCTATTCATCTGTCTTTTTTGAATAAAATAAAAATACAAAAAACTTTTTTTATCAAAGGACTGAAAAGCTAATTTCATTATGCACTCAGCTATCTCACCAAACCCAGTGTCACAAACTTTCTCCGTGTTTTTATCTTTTTCTCTGCCCTCCTAAAGTCGCGTCCACCATATCACTTCCGCTTCACCTTTTCTCTCACCCGGCTCTCTGTTTTTGGTTTTGTTCTATACTTTCATACAATGCTCTGTTTTTTATTCAACGTTTTCTTCGATTCATTAGTTAAAGTTTTCTTTCTTGAATAAAAAATACGTACCAATACTGGATAGTGAACACAGTTCTACAATGAAAAACGAAAAGAAGAAAGGAAAAAAGAAAAACAGAGGTTTCAAATAACAGCATTTTAAAAAGGTGAATCAATATTTTTCACATACCTTTGAACAAACCAAATCCTTCAATTCTTCAGGAGAAAGAACAGACAATCTCTTAGTGAGATCATTTCGGTTGTCAATTGAACCAATGTTGGCCAATGCAAGCTCTCGCAACTGCAAGAACAAAGGGAAAGAAACTTCAGGACATAAGTCTGTCCTCTACGAATTTAGAAACTCTTTTAAATTGAATCTCTTATGACTGCTTATATACACACCTTAGGAATCTTTTTAAAAGCAAGCAGCTGGAAAGATTGTACTCGATCATAATGAGATTGGAGCACTTCATCATCCGTCAATTGTTTCCCAACATTATCATTAATCTCAAATCCTTCATAAAACTGCAGCAAGTCAACAAGTTGGGTAAAGAGCTTCCCCTTTTCATGTCTATACAAAGCACTCAAGTGGCATTTCGGAACAACAGCAACATCAGCAACAAGTGGCCTCAAGTACCTGCAACAACAGCAATGGTCATGTAGAAACAAAGGAAAAATAAATGATATAAATTCTGAAAGGTCCAGCTTTTATAACAAAGAAAAATCCAAAGACTTTCCAATGGGTATAAATCTCAACATATAAACTTAAAAACAAAACCAATTTGTTACTTTTCTTAAACGATATCATATTTCCAGAAACTAATAAACATCCGCATTGTTAATAAAATTTAAAAGGAACTTGGATTAATGGGCAGATACACAATCAGAAAAATATAACATACACAACCATCCTTCAATACAGAAGCTAATATCCACAAGATGCTAGTATGAACTTTTTATTGCCAGAAGATGCTAAAATCAAACTTCTATATCCACAAGATACTAGAATGAACTTTAAAATAATTAAAATTAAAAATTAGAAAATAAAAAATAAATAAAAAGCTGAGGATAGGTTTTAGAACAGAGAACGAGACTTTCAATAACATGCTATGACTACAATATTAATTTCAGTATCAATTCAACCAAATTATGGAGGCAAAATGGGAGAGAAAAAACAGGTACTTAATGTGTTCAAACAAAAAATTAAATAACAAATCAGAAAGGAAACAAGATACGTACCTCCTTGTTGGTAGTTGACTCAAGAGGTCAATAAGAAATTCTATAAACCTCTCACAGTACAAAACACAAGCATCATCAATGTGTTCCATTCCATTGGCAGCAAGAAGTTGATCCTCTCCATTGACACCATAATTTGGCGGTAAGACTTTGGAATCAAGTATCTAGGAGAGGTAAAAGTAAAAATAAAATTCCATAAGTTCATTAATATCAACTCGCTAATGATAACAGACTGCAAGCATCGCTTGGTGGGGAGAACTTAAAAGCATTTCTAAGAATAAAGAAGTACAATTCACTACCTCCAGGAATTCTTCGATGAGGTTTCTCAAAAACTGGACTTCAAGTGTAGTTGAGGGGTTAAAAGACTCTCCATGTTTTGCAGCTTCCCTCTTTATCATCCTTCTCCATTTCTTGATCAAATCTGAATTTAAACCTAGCTCCATCTGCAGCAAATAAAATAAAATATAAAATAAATAAAGAGAAGCAATTATGCACCAAAAAGTTCAGGTCACATAGAACCTGATGACAATCAGAAAGTATTTGAATATAACCATATATGTTGTAGTACCTGAAAACGACCATACGATAAACTGTGCCAGGATTGGAAACTTGCCAACCTAAGGACAGTCTCACTGACTATCTCATCTTCCAAACTCTGTCAAAAATTAAAAAAAGATTAAGAATATATTACATTCAACTTTGCAACAATACTCGAACTTGTTAAAAGAATAAAGTACTTTCAGAATTTGTTCTAATTCATCAATCAGAGTGTACATGATTGACATGATAACATTGAATCCATATCAATATAATTGAATAATGTGTTAGAATCATCTTTTATCTTAGACAAAACCATATTTAAAATGTGATATGCCCAGGTCAAGTTTTGTTTTATTTTGATAAAACAAAGTTAAAAAACTTGATAAAAACTTTAAAGAGAGAAAAAAGCAGACAAGAAAAGCACCCTTGCATGTCAAACCCTCCACAAACAGCGCAGAGGAGACGCGCACTCAAGTATCAATAACTAGAAATTCCATAAATTATTCACTGTAAGAATATTTCATTAAGAAAAATAGTTTTGAAATATCACAATTTTACTAAAACTCCACCTAAGTTCAAGGAGATTACGTAAACTCCCATTTTCTAGGAAAATAAAGTTAGCTATCTGCAAATGAAGTATTCACTCACTCTAAAAGTTTAGAATAAGGGTTAAAAATTTTGGAATTACAAAAGTTTTGATTCTTTTTAGAAGGAAAAAAAAAAAAAAGATAGAAATAAGAACCTCTCAGTAAGACAAGACTGGTTTAAGTAACAAAGTCAACATAGATAGTTCTGGCCAAAATATTAAAAGTACAGATAGACAGTGATACAGCGATACATTATGAACAATAAAATTAGTAACTTTAATTAGGAAGCATGCATCGAACAAGTACTTATATGGATTAATCAGACAATAGTCTTAAAGCAAGCATTAAGATTCTACCATACCTGAAATGCATTTATCATGAATACTAGATAATTTGTCTTCTCTGCTATACTTAATTCTCTTTCCTGCAGACATAATGCAAACATAACAAAATCAACACAAACACATAAAAAACTATCAAATATCAAATTTATCTCCAGCATAAGAGAAGCACAAGTATATAAGAGCTACGGTCTCATTCTCATATTTGAATGCCAAATATCACATCTATCAGTTTCTGACTATTTGAAGATCATTGGACCATTTGACAGGATGCCTCATCATAAATCATGCAAACTCGGCACTATTTTCATAGTCATTTAATTTTCTTAGAAGTACTACTGTTTACAATGTCTCTGTGTACATGAGATTGTAAATAATAGCAAGGAATGAAACTAGGAAGTAGGCTTCATTTAACATGTCAATAAGCATGTCATCCATATTCGTAATAAAAACTTAGTTTAAAAATCCCACATGCATGTAAACATACATAGTATTTCCTAACTATACCAGGGCATCAAGATATAACTAACTAACCAGGGAACATTATACAGGCCCATTATAAATCATGAAAATAGTGTTTGAACTTTGAAGCACCAAATTACTTTTCATAAGAAACAGACTTTTATTGATAAGAGAGGACCAGAAACATGAGCTGTGGACAGGAAGTTTACGGCAGCAAGAAACAAAAGAAAGACAGATATTGGGGAAAAAATACAAAGACTTTAGTAACTAAGCAGTATTATTAGTTAATTTTTCAAAGCTAGGAAGAACAATTTTAGGAAAAATCCGACAGGTTTATCCTTCAAAATTGGTATTGTCTAGAATATATATCTATCTCGGTTTTGAGTTGTTCCCGACTAGACAGGTTCACAAGCTCAGAAGTTATAACACAACCAAGGATGTAAACTCTTCATAATTGTTTGGGCCTTATCAGCACCTCTGACACACCAATTTGCATGAGAAAAATACCCATAAGAGTAGAGGCATAAAAGACGGGCATATGTAAACCACAGGAGCAATCATACAGTTTCACTACACAAGGTTGACATAGCAAGGGAGAAGGAATAAAATGTTCCAACGGTATGAAAATACCAGTACCATATTCCACAGCAATTGACTATTGTGTTAATAGTTCATTGTTCCAAATGTTAAAACCCTTGACATAAAATAAAAAATCCGTAGCACATATATCATGCATTAAGGAATATGTTAAAGCAGAGAAATGGGCACAAACCGATTTAAGTCGAAGAACCCTCCCAAGGAATCCCTTAAACGCATCTTTCCGGCCATGAAAGCATACCCAAGCTGCCACATTCTCTCGAAACTGCAAGTAGGAAATAAAGTACACAAATTCAATCACAGTAGACATTTTCATTTAAATCCCAAAATTAAAAACTTAAAGCATTAAGGAAAAAAAAAATTAAAGCATACTACTTGGACTAGGTTTCTGACCCTAATGTGACCCAAAGTAAATAGTGCAATTCCAAAAGGCAATACCTTCTCATTGACCATGAGAATCATGGACATAACATGCTCGAACGTTGCCGTTTCGGGATCGAAATTGGGAAAGAGATAGTTCTCCAAATACTGGCTGACCTCCAAAATCATCACTCTCTGCAATGGCACCGTCTTCCTCTGCCCCTCCTTCACACACAACTCCGTCTCGTAAATCTTCTTCACCAGCTCCGGGTCGAACGCCTTCTTCACCTGCGCGGCGTCGCCGCCGGCTTTGGACCAATTCGCAGCTGCAATCATAGTGAGCTGGTCCCTCTGAATCTCCGACAGCGTTATCGAGCTCGGCAGCGCCGCGCCGGGTTTAGCCTCCACCGGCTTGTCTCCGAGCTGTTGGTTCAGCTCCACCGGGTACTCGGCAACATGGTGGCGCTTGAAATCGTACGCGCCTGTTCCGTACACCTTCGTCATTGCCGACGAGAACGACGAATTAGGGTTTTGCAATGCGGGTTTTGGAGGGAAGCTACGATTTGGGGGAGCGACGGGGGTTAGGGTTTCTGAGAGAGAAAGCTCTGTAACTTGCGAGAGTGAATTTATGTAATCATCAGGGTCGGTTCTTCGATTCTATTCGGGTTTTGGGTTCCTGGGTTTTCTTTAAGGTAATTATTATATACCCCTTGGGAAATATGACCTATCACTTTTAGTTTTTTTAATTACACGGATACATCAATTAAAATGCTAGAAGAGTAGAAGATAAAGGATTCATTTACGTTAAAATATTAGAGAAATTTTTACACGTATGTGATTTGTAGGGCTTTTTAATCAGTGAACATGCAATAGGTGTTTTGGGTATTTTATTTTAGAGAGTTTCTATTGAGACCTCCAAATCTGCTCACTTGACCTCACTCTATTATGAATTATTAAATAACATATATAACCTACTATAAAATGACTATTAGGGACAATAATTATATAAAAAAATAGTTATATTTATTTTCTCTAGACTTTCCAATTCAATAATATTAGATTGCATTCTTTATTATTTTCCCTATCTATTTTCATTTTCTAATTTCACTACATACTCATTAAAGCATTCATATATATATTTATTAAGAAATAAAACTATGATTAAGATAAAAATGTATGATATGCATATTGAACGCATATTGGTCACGGAGAACAAAATAAATTGTGTTATGCCCTAAATCTAAATCTATCCATTATATTTGTAAAAAGAAGAAAAAAAAAGAGCTAGCAAATAAAAAAAATAAAAAATATTTAAATAATTAATCATGAGGTACAAAAAATAGAGAAACATTAAGAAAAAATGATTAATCTTTATTTTTTTTAACAGCTAAAAAAGAAAAAGTAAATAAAAAAATCACATAATAGTTCAAGTTATTTTATTTTTATTAATTTTTAAAACTCAATACCTTGTGTTTTACTTTTTTTTATTGGATAAGAGATTTATGTTGTCAAATCAAGGAATGGAGATGTAATTAAGATTTATAGAGTAATTAAATCATTGAAATGACTAAGTTTTTTATTATAAAGATCTTAGTTTGTTTGTAAATTAATTATATGAGTGAGGTTATTTGAGGCACTTTAGTGAGGTTTAATGAGCAAATTAAGTTTTGAAAATTTGATAGGAGGTGTAAAAAGCATAGAGGTCAAGTGAGTAAATTTGAAGGTTCCAATAGAAAAACTCTTTATTTTAATAAGTAAGGATAGTTTCAGAATAAATTTAAAATTTTCTGAATTTTAATTAGACTGCCTCAGAAATTGAAATGGAGATCCTAGATTAGCTACTATTCTTCATGGTTTCAAATAGCTTGAAGTGGAAGGCGATTTGAAGATGTTATTATATACCATACCGGGTTTCATTACTCCTACTTGACGAATCGAGCTAATTATCAAGGATATATTTCTTGCAAATCAGCTCCACAATGTCAATTTTAAGCATATCAAGAGGGAGACCAACGTCTTAGTAGATGCAATTGCAGACACAGTTCAAATGCTCAAGTTCGAAACAATTCTCTTCCTCATTCTACCAATAAATGCTTTAAAAAAAAAAAAAAATTGGTAAGATGGGGGCCTAAAAAGAACCAAAAACAAGAACACTAACTCAAAGTTAAAGCATTGATAACTTGAGGAGGATGTTGCTCCATGTAGATAATGTCTATGTCAGTGTCCAAACTACACTTAGATAGCACATCTACAACCATGTTAACTTCTCGATACACATGAACCACAATACATTCTTCAAATTCAACTTTCATATATAGGTAGCTACTGATAACACTCTTAAGAGGATAAAGATTATCCACACCATTGTTCATCAACTGAACAAGTAATTTTAAATCGCATTCGACTATAATTTTAGGAATATTCAATTGATAAGCCATCTGCAAACCAAGAAGCTCCCCCAAGCCTCAGTCTCAATGACTTTGCCATATCCCATGTATGAAGAAAAACCTTTTATCCAAGTTCCATTCTGATCTCTAGGCACACCCCCAACACCAATGTTACCAGAATTGCTAAATGCTTTTAATTTTGATAAATTAAGTCTTGATTGTAGTAGAGGTTTTTTGTTGTAATTTCTTCTTTTATTAAGCTGAAAAAAAAAAACAGAAAAAAAAAGGCTATGTAAACACCAAACATGCTGGGTGACATATAGAGTCTGTGATGTTATGCTCCCCCGTTAGTGCCTGATACTATAAAACACAGCCAAAGATGTATTCAGGCGTTGCTCTCCTGCAGTAAGAATTTCACATTATTCACTGGAAGTGGGGAAAGTAAAGGCCAAACTTAGGTTCGCATGTGAATTCTCTGATGATTGGTCAATGATACTTTGACTCAAACAGAGTGCCAAGTTAGGTTTTTTTTTTTCCTTGATATGAGTGCCAAGTTAGTATATAAGCGATATTACTGATCTTAGGAAAAATTTTATTTTTAAAGAAAAATCCTGCATATGTTTAGGTAAAGTAATCTTGACAACGGAAGCAATCTTTCACACTAACTACTATAAATAGACATGAACTATGGTTAAGAAGATTTTGTCTATGAAAAGATAAACAATTAGTGATTAAATAAAACTTCTGTCATATCTTCAATAAAGTAGCACAAAAAGAAATGCAGAAGTACTCAGTTCTGAACTTCTGATTAATAAAGAAAAACAGAACATCTCAATGGAGGCACCTTAGGGGCAAATCAATAAATTGATTGGCTTTAAACTTTTTTGTACAACAAAGAATCAGCTCCGTGTAGAAAAGGAGTTTTGCAAAAGGTGTGCATGTGAAATAAAAGGTGTGCATTCCTCTGCCCATATTTGAGTAACTCAGAGACATGCGTCTAGAATATACATCACAATGCATCAAATGCAAAACAATTAAAGAAAAAAAATATACAATCACACACACGCCTACACAACTCAAGTTGGAAAGGAAAAAATACTGCATATGAATATCACAACGATGTCTCTTTTATCTTCTTGTTCTCCAGCAGAGAACACCAAATACACAAAGTACACTCAATCTCAATTTCACTCTATTTGTCACTGACAAGAAAAGAATTAATAGAAGATTGATTTTACCAAAAAATTTGCTCCTTTAGTTCTGAAGCCTGCTCTGTTCCCACAACCGTGCTCAAAGAAGCTGACCTTCAACACGCATGCAAAATCCCACAACAAGCTTCAAAACTCCAGTTTTATGCGGAGTCACTTTATTCTTACCAGAAGTTCAACACCCTGAAATGGTAGCGGCATGCTTAAATTCCTCATCGGCTATCATAATCTTGACTGGCAATCTTGAGCATATATAGTCAAGAAATGCCTGAGCTTCTGACCTGATAAAAGAAGTTATTACTATTTGTATACAGTACATGTACACAGTGTAGTCTATCTAACTAGTTATCAACATTCTATGAATTTATGCCCTAAAACTAGATCAAAATATGTATATGAAATTCATAAAGAGAGGACAAATCATGCATGCTCTTCTGCAGCAAGCATGTGAAATTTCAACAGTATTCATTGGGAAAGGTTGCCCTATCAAACAAAACTTTCAGATACAATTTTCCAATATAAAAGATACGTCAACAGAAAAATTAGTGTAGTGCTTTATATACTTCTTAATATTTGTCAGATTTGTTTGATTTACCTAAAACAGAAAAATCTAGTAAGGAACGTGATTATAACACTACAGAGACTTGAAAGACAAAAGTTAATGGAGAAAGGTTATCCGTCATACTAGATTAATTCAGTCCCACATACAACAAATTTATTGTTCACATTACTCGTAACTGAAGCATATATCAAACAGAATGCATATCAACGCACCATAATTGGAATTACTTAAGTGGACAATACCTTGAACCGAACTAGAAAGGCAGATCAAGATTCTTGAGGTGCTCTCATTGCAAACAACTTTCTCCACCTTTTACTTGCTGCTGCCCTGCAAAATGCAAAACAAGATTCATGAGCAATTCATAGATAAGATTGATCGGATTGCTTAGCCACCAGAGGCCTCGAAGCTCCAAGGCAAGAAAGTGCCAGCTCGGTGTAAGGGAAGAGATTTGAAGTGGTATGAGCCAGTACCTTAATCCAGGATTAGAAGGGTGCGTGGATCAAGACTCTTGAGCTGGTCCATTGCTCAACCTTGTACTTCTTGCGGCTCTATAGTCTGCAAAACATTCACAAACAGAAACTTAACAGATGAAGGGTTCAAGGTCATAGTGTTAGGGTTCAAGGTCTTCAATTGGCAATCAGTGCAAGTACAATGAGATACAATGAAATCGGAAAATAGGTAAAAGTTGACTTACTTGATATCTATGCCCGGCGGTCGGCTTCAGCTTCGGCTTCGTCCTCCCAGTCTCCAACATAAACGTAAGGGATGTGGGCAATTTGTTTGGGCCAGTGTCGTCCTTTACCTGGTTTGTATTTCTTTGTGAGCAGCAGACAGCCCTCACGGATGCGAAGCTGTGTAAGCGAAAGAGGCAGATGATCCTCTTGTTCTGGAATAATAGATGCTAGCTTTGGGCACCCAAGAATGTCAAGGGATTCAAGAGAGGTGAGTGATTGAAAAGATGATGACAGGCGCTTCAGATTTGGGAAGCCTGCAATGGTGAGTTTAATGAGAGATTTAGGGAGCAGCACCTCCTTTGGCGGAAAGGACACCACATCTGGATTTATACTGAAGATAGAAAAGGTTTCAAGAGAGGTGAGTCTGTCCAAGTGGTGAAGCCCCCACTCTGAGAGAGAATTGCAGCTTTCGGGATGGCCAATTTCCAGATTAATTAGGTTGGGTGGGAAACCCTCTTCTAGAATGGATGCCAAACCTCCACAGTATCTCAACAACAAAATCTGAAGAGAGCTGAGGTTGTCCATGCCTCTGGGGAGGGCTTCCAATTGAGCACAACTGCAGATAGACAAGCATGCCAGGTTGGATGGCCACCCTCCTCTTGGGAAGGAAACGAGACTTCCACATTCCTCTATCCATAAAATGCGAAGAGCGGAGAGATGGCATAGCCCCTCTGGTAAGGATTTGAGATTTGCACACCTCTCTATCCTAAGATCTTCAAGACAAGTGTCCTCGTGGAAAGTTTTTATTATTGACTCCAATCGTTCACAGTCACTTATCCTAAGATATTTGAGCCGTCGGCCTCCTTTGTCAGCATCCTTCACTAATAGTTTCAAATTTTGACATTTTTCTATCTCTATTGTTCTTATGCTTGGCGGTACTTGATACCTTACGAAATATGTCAAAGAATTACACGACTCCATCTTTACATATTCAAGACAAGGTGGCCAACTAGCTTCTGGAAAAGAAATTAGGTTTGAGCATCCAGTTAACTCAAGTACACCGAGTGCTCTTAGCTCTTGAATAAAGTGAGAGGGGGAGTCAGATATGTTGCCTCCAATAATATTGGAAATTCGATGCTGCAGCCACCTATCCTCATTCTCCCATAAACATGTCAACTCTTCACAACCAGTAATCCACAATCCTTGAAGCTTTGGCAATCCTCTGATGAACCCGTCTATTTCGAGTCTGAACTCTGAAATATTATAAAGCCCTATGGCCTCCAGTAACTCAAACTTAACTCCACTTCTATGCACCACCCTTTTACAACCGTCGATGATCAGCATACGAAGATGTTTATAATTGGCTATTGAAACCACTAACTCTTCACATTCAGCAATATACAGCTGTGATAATGAATCCATGTTCTTGGGCAACCAACCTTTCAATTTGGGGCAACTAAAGATTACAAGATCTTCCATGCATGGGAAAACTCGAATTTCTTCATCTCTTTTGCAAGGAAGCCACTCCTTCCAATTTTGCATATCCTTGAACCTCAGGACTTCCAACACTGGAAAAGGCAAGTTGCACTCTCCATAAAACTCAGCACCCACACTTTCAACATTGGCCAGTCCTTGTATCTGAAGTTTTTTCAGAAAAGGTAATTGGCCAAGAGGAGGTAAGAATCGACAGTTTTTACAATTCTCCAATTTCACAGACGTCATATCAGAGAATGAAGGATGTCCAATCCATTTTGAAAATTCGAAACCATTGTAGCCCTTGATGGTCAGCTCCTTAAGCTTTTTATGAGGTTCTAAACTGCACAGCACCTCCAACTCCTTCTCGCTTGTGCCGCTCCATTCCAATTGCAAGATTTCCAGCCCTTCCTTGTTCATTATTTGAGCCGTCTTCACATCCCCAACATCAATCACATTTTCCAATCTTCCAACACTCAAGGTCCCACGAAGATGCAATGACTGTATCTCTCCAATCCCTGATGCACTACCTTTCCCCACCACAAAATTAGGCAAAGTTCGCAGATGAGTCAACCGACTTACTTTGGGAGGCATTTCTTCCAATGAAGGCATGTTTGAATTGTTGAGATGACGTAAATTAGATAAATTGCTCAAGTTTGAAGGTAGTGTCTTCAATTTTGAACAATTCTCTAATATTAACGTCTGTAAGTTGTAAAGCATGCATGTTGACTCAGGCAAACACGTTATTAATGTGTGAGAAAGATCAAGGTACCGTAGATGTCTCAACTTACCTACGGAATTTGGCACCTCGGTCAGTTTATAGCCATTGAAGGAGAGCACCCGCAAGTACTTCACTTGTGGCAATAAATCAGAAGTAGCATAACGAGTTAGATAATTCTCATAACCGCCGGAAACAGGAAGTGGTAGGAAAGTCCGCAAGCGTTTGGCTTCAGAAAATGTCTCAAATCTTTTTACCCCATCGAACTTACTAGAAATGTAAGCCAGATGGCGAGTCTTTGCAGAACATCTACCATGCAGTTTATCCTCCAATCTGCAAAATGTGTCTGCAGCAGCCCATCGTGCCAAGTCACCAACAAGGTCATGCATTACATAGCATGAACTGTTTTTGCCCGAGGTTTGAAATAATGACCGAGACAATAGCTCCCCAAAATATTCGTCACCGATATCTTCCATTCCTTTAGTCCCTTCTGTTTGCTCAAGGAAACCCTCTGCCATCCACAGAAGGATTAATTGGGTTTTCCCAAATTCATAGTCATTGGGAAGTATTGAGCAATAGGCAAAGCACCTCTTCAAAGGTGAGGGGAGATAATGATAACTCAATCTGAGTACTGGGAGTATATTACTCCCATCTGATATACTCCATAATTTATCATTCAGTATTTCCTCCCACTTGTCAGTTTTGTTACGACGTAAAAAGCCACCAAGAGTTTTTGCAGCCAATGGCAATCCATTGCAGTTTGTTACAATTTTCTTCTTAAGCAAGTCATAATTCGGTGGCCTGTCATTGCTAACATGCTGCTCAAATAGTTGCAAACAATCTTCTTCTGATAGAGTATTTAAATGATAAACATCACCGGCTGGGGCTCCCATAAATGCAGCTACTTTTTCATCACGTGTTGTCACCATTACCTTACTTCCCTTGGCTCCGCCACGGAGGGGAGCTTGCAGTTTTGTCCATGAATCATAATCACATGTGCTCCAGACATCATCTAAAACAATCAAAAACTTTTTACCATCGATCTCCTTGCTCAGATTATCTTGAAGTCGACTGAACTCATCCATATCACATGGCCGAGATGTAACTTCCTTAAAAATAGCTCTCGTCACCGTTTGAAGATCAAAGTTATCGGATACTGAAACCCAGATCTTGAGATTAAACTGTTCCACTGTAGCTACATCATTGAAGACTCGTCCCGCAAGCGTTGTCTTGCCGAGTCCACCCATACCAACAATGGCAACAACTTGATAATTTGTGGGAGAAGAAGGATCAACACCTCTGGACAACAATTCCACAATCTTTCTTGTGTCTTCATCTCTCCCAACCACAGGTCCATCCAACACATATGAACTTGGTGTCCTGTGCGATGACGATGTTGAAGTAGAGGTATGCTCAATATATTTCAAACCGAGTTTCTCTTTCCGGTCAACTATGTCTTGCAACCGATTAGCAATCTCGTCTACTTCAGAGTTCATATTGAAATTGAACTTAACTTTGTGAGGAACTTTGGTAAAGAAGCCTCGTACCTTGCTTGTGCCAGTTTGGTGAAGCTTGAGCTGCTTTCGTGCTAACATCTCAGTGGAAAAGGTGTCGAGTAGATCGTCCATATCAGAGGCCAAGTGTTTGAGGTCATTCAGCCACAAATCCACTGCCTTGTTAGTCAGCTGCTTCTCCTCCGCATCGTAAAGCACTGCTGCAACTGCGGAAAGTGTCTCTCTCCATTTCTGCAGCTTTTTGCCAGCTCCTCCCAAGCTTCCAAAGTAGCCCAGGATCTCCCGAGGCGTTAACCTCTCCAGCAGCAACTGAAGGAATGCCGCAAGAAAGATCTCTCCCACTGCCATAGTTACTATGTTAGTGTAACATGTATTGGCATTCCTTACTTTAACAAAACACTCTACCCACTAAGCCCAAGAGTTAGAAGCCCTTGTTTGCAGCCCAAGACCATAATTGCTTTGTTTAATTACCATTGCTGCACTTGTGGTTGTCTTACTGTCAAAGACCCACGTGAAGATTGGAAGATAAGATTAATTTGCTGTCAGCTTCCCCATCTCAGCATAATTGTTTAATTGCAATTGTCTCTCTTTGGGCTGCCTTGCCGTCAAACACCAAGACCAAGTTTGAAGAAAAGTTCAATTGCAACTTGCAAGCTCATCTCAGTTTGCTGCCTTGTTGTCGTGGTTCCCAATCCCATCTCATCTTGCTATCTTGTCCAAGGTCAAGCTTCAAACTTGAAGATCAAAAGAAGACCCCTCTTCATCATGGCTCAAGTAAGCTCATACATGACATCTCTTTCAAAAATTCAATGGTTTTTCATGGGTTCCCTTCGTATGTCAGTTTTGATTATGGAGCTTGAGTGTTTTGGGTTCTTGAATTGGTTTCCCAATTGAAATTAGGAGCATGGGTTTACATGGGCAATCTGAAATTATGGGTATGGGTTTTCGTTCTCAAATTGAGTTCAAGGGTTCTTTGAGTGAACTGTTCTTTCTCTTCCTCCTCTATATATATTGGTTCTCTATTCCTATTCGGGTATTGAAAATACTTTTGTGTTTCAGTCCCTTTGTCTATCAAGAGTTTATCTCTTTGGTTTTCTATTTTTCAAAATGTCTTGTTCCATGTTGAAAACAATTTGAAAAACACAAAACCATTCATGCATATTCATCTCTTGCATCCCATGAGTTCAGTTGGGAATTGTAAGCTTCAAAGGTGAAATCTCCAAGTCGAACTTGCTGCGTTCATAGCTTGTGTCATAGTTGAGATTTCTGAGTTGTTCACTTGTGTAAACAATTAGCAAGGAGTGATTACAACAGTCTAGTGAGTGAGTCTAGAAGGATTGCCGCGTCAGTGCAATCCAAGTGTTGTAAACTTGTAATCTGTTTCATTAGTGACTTGGTTTTGGTCTTTCAAGAGTAAGGGCCACGCAGATGTTTTCCCTTGATAGGGTTTTACTGCGTCAACAAAACATGTGTTCTTTATTGCTTTAGTTGGTTTGTTGAATTTACAATACAATCTGTTCATTACCAGTTCTCAGGATTGATCACCCTGTTGCAATCCCTGAGAAAGGTTTTTGAACGAAAAAATTGGCTGTGAGCCTATTCACCCCCCCTCTAGGCTCCTTCTAGGATCTTCAATTGGTATCAAGCGGGTCACTAACCTGTGTTAGTGTGTTCCTCTGGGCTCCTAGAATGGACCGTGATAGAGTCTCTAGTTCCATTAACTCTCCTCCATATTTTGATGGGAAAGATTACTCTCAATGGAAAGTAATGATGATGGCTTTCCTGCAATCTCAAGAGGATAAGTTATGGAACATTATAGAGAAGGGTTGGATAGAACCAACTAAAAGGGAAACTGAAACTTCTAGTCCTATTCCTAAACCGAGAGGTGAGTGGACTGTTGCTGAGCAATCTGATCACAAATGTGATACTAAAGCTCGCTATAGCCTTTTCGCTGCCTTGTCGGATAAGGAAAGAAAAAGAATTACAAATTGTCCAACTGCTAAAGCTTCTTGGGAATTACTTCAAACCACTCATGAGGGTAACAAAAAGGTGAAGGCACAAAAACTTCAAAGCCTTGTGCTTGAATTTGAAGAAATGACTATGAGAGAGGATGAATCTGTTGATGACTTCCATAGTCGCCTCATCAATGTTACAAATCAATGTCATGGGTTGGGTGATTCTATTTTAGAGCATAGAATTGTGAAAAAGTTTCTTCGAGCTCTTCCTCCTAGTTTTGAGGCTAAGCAAATTGCCATTGAGGAAGCTCAAGATCTTGATACATACTCATTAGATGAGCTTGTGGGAAATTTGAAAACTTTTGAGTCAAAAAGGAAAAAGGGTCGGAAAGAAAAAACAATTGCTCTAAGCACTTTGAAAAAAGAGGAAGACCCTTCTGATTTTAATCTAGAAGAATTTGCTCTTCTCACAAAACAGTTCAAAAAATTTCTTAAATCTGGAAGGTCATTCTCTTCTAACTCTAAAAATTTTTCTGGTTCCACTTCTTCCAAAAGAAATCAAATCGATGATGCTTCTAATGACAAATACTCAAAGTCTTCCAAGCCCTTTCAAAAGAAGTTTTTCGGTGATAAACCAAAATGTTTTGAGTGTCAAGGATATGGTCATCTTGCTGCTGATTGTGCAAACAAAAATTATAAGTCTCAATCAAATAGAGCTTTTAAAACCTCTTGGAGTGATAGTGAATCTGAAACTCAGTCCGACCATGAAGAGGAAAATGTTGCTCTTGTTGCTACCACCCAAAATGAGTCCTCAGATGAATCTGATGATGATGAGCACTCCGAGGAGCTAGCCTCTAACAAGTTCCAGCAACTATACAAAGCCTCAAAAATAATGATTGGAAAGACTGAGGAATTGAAGGATCAACTTGCTTTTGTGAAAAAGAAAAATCTGGAATCTCTGAGAAGTTGCAATCCTGCAAGAAGAAGTGGGAAATTGAAAGAAATGCATTGGTAAGTCAAGTGGAGACTCTGCAAGAGAACTTGAATGCTCAAATCAGGTTAGTCAATTCTCTAACTTCTGAAAAAAACTCTCTTGAAAAATCCTTACATGATTCTCAAGAAAAGTTTTCAAAATTTTCAATTGGATCTGATAAAGTTTCCAAAATGATTGGAATGGGCAAAGTTGATACGGACAAAAAGGGTCTTGGTTTTCTTTCTGGAGAAAGCTCCTCTAAAAAACCAACTATTTTTGTAAAAAGTAAGTTGTTGCCTAAAGAAAGTGTCCCTAAGTCATCCAAAAGATTCATTCCCATTTGTCACCATTGTGGTATTTCTGGACACATTAGACCAAGATGTCATAAACTCAGAAATGGTCCTCAAAAGTCTACAAAGTCTCATGAAAACTCTTTGCTTCTTTCTTTACAATCAAGTCTGGAAAAATCTTTGAAAGAATTTGGAAGGATTGCTAAACTTGTTGCAATCCCGAGAAAAGAAAAATTTGTTTGGGCAAAGAAAAATAAGTCAATTCATCCACCTGTCTCCGCTGATTTTAAACCCTTTGACATTTGTGGAACTGATTCTGAACCTTCTGAAATGTGTCTTCTATCCTCTTGTCGTTTCTCACATGTTGAAGAATATGACTCCATTGCTACATGTTTGGTTGCTTTTACTGCTCTTTCATCTAGAAGAGGTGATACTTGGTATTTGGATAGTGGGTGTTCTAGGCACATGACAGGTGATAAAAACTGGTTCTCATCCTTCTATGATGAGGTTATCAGCGGTTCTGTCACTTTTGGTGACGGAAAGAAAGCAAAGGTTGTGGGAAAAGGGATTGTAACTGCTCCTGGTATCCCAAATTTAAAAAATGTGTTGTATGTTGAAGGACTCCAAGCTAATCTTATTAGTGTGAGTCAATTGAGTGATGACTTTGAAGAGGTTAGATTCAATAAGCTGAGATGTCTTGTTCTTGATGGTAAGGGTAAGAGTGTCATGGGTGGACTACGATCCAAAGATCATTGTTATTGTGTTAATGCTAATGATTCTATCTCTTCTCAGATTTGTCTTAGTTCCTCCTCGACTGAAGATACTCTCAATCTTTGGCATAGACGCCTCTGCCATGTGAACTTCCAAGACTTGGTGAAGCTCTCCACCAAAGAAGGGGTAAGAGGTTTGCCCAAATTGAGTGGGAAACCAACCGGTATGTGTGAGGGTTGCAAGCTTGGTAAGCAAACTCGTTCTTCACATAGGGTCACTAATTATGTGTCTACTTCACAACCCTTAGATTTAATGCATATGGATCTGGTTGGACCTGTTCAAACTAAAAGCTTAGGTGGTAAGAAGTACATGCTTGTTCTAGTCGATGATTTTTCTAGGTTCACTTGGGTGAAATTCTTGTGTGAAAAATCTGATGCTTTTGACAACTTTCAAAACTTGTGCAAAATGATTTCAAATGAGCAATACTCTTCAAATAAATGCATTGTAAGACTTAGAACTGATCATGGAACTGAATTTGAAAATGCTTCATTTGATGAGTTTTGTAATGATATGGGAATTAAGCATGAGTTCTCGGCTCCCATAACTCCGCAACAAAATGGTGTTGTGGAAAGGAAAAACAGGGTTTTAATTGAAATGGGAAGAGTTATGTTAAACTCTGCTGGTCTTGCTCATACTTTTTGGGCAGAAGCGATTAGCAATGCTTGTTATACCATCAATAGAGTCATCTTTAGACCCGGAACTGAAAAAACTCCTTATGAGGTTTTGAAAGGAAAGAAACCAAATGTGAGCCATTTAAGAGTGTTTGGCAACCCTTGCTACATCTATAGGGATAGAGAATATCTTGCCAAATTTGATGCTAAAAGTGACAAAGGAGTATTTCTTGGTTATTCATTGAATAGTAGAGCTTATAGGGTTTATAACAAGAGAACTTGTTCTGTGATGGAAACCATTAATGTATCTATTGATGACTCAATTGTGCTCTCACATACTCCTTGTATAAGTTTTGATCAGGTACTTTTCGAGAGAGAAAAGGATGATGATGTTGCTGCTGAAGGCCAAGAAGATGAGGAAGCTTCAGAGAGGATTGATGATACATCTGCAATCCAGCCAGTTTACAGAACTGGACAGCAGCAAGTACATAAGGATCATTCCTCTTCTGACATCATTGGTGATGTGAATGATGGTTTGAAAACAAGGAGACAAGCAAAAAGGGTTGTAAGCGATCTCTCTATTCTTTCATGTTTCATTGCAAAGCATCAAGAAGATATTAGCATCATTACATTTTATGGTTTTGTTTCTGTTATAGAACCTAAAAATGCTAAAGAGGCTTTGTGTGATGATAATTGGATAAATGCCATGCAAGATGAATTGAGTCAATTTGCTAGAAATGATGTGTGGTTTTTGGTTCCTAGACCGGACTCTTCAAATGTCATTGGAACAAAATGGATTTTCAAAAACAAATCTGATGAAAAGGGTCAGATTACCCGCAACAAAGCAAGGCTTGTTGCTCAAGGGTATTCTCAAGTTGAAGGTCTTGATTTTGATGAAACCTTTGCCCCCGTTGCAAGGCTTGAATCTGTTCGTCTTCTCTTTGCCATTGCATGTCATTTGAGGTTTATTCTTTATCAAATGGATGTGAAAAGTGCGTTTTTAAATGGTGTTCTTCAAGAAGAAGTGTATGTTGAACAACCTGCAGGATTCATAGATCCTATCCATCCCGACCATGTGTATAGACTTAAGAAAGCTCTCTATGGGCTGAAACAAGCCCCTAGAGCTTGGTATGAGAGACTTTCCTCTCATCTTTTGGATAAAGGCTATGTTAGAGGTTCAATTGACAAAACTTTGTTTGTAAAAAGAACTTCTCATCATTTAATTCTTGCTCAAGTCTATGTGGATGACATTGTTTTTGGTTCAACTTCAGATTCATTGATTGAAGAATTCACTAATATCATGAAAAATGAGTTTGAAATGAGTTTGTGTGGCAAATTAAATTATTTTCTTGGTCTGCAAGTCCAACAAAGGAGTGATGGTCTCTACATCTCTCAAACCAAATATGCCAATGACCTTGTGAAAAAGTTTGGTTTGGATGCTGCTACTGCTGTCCGAAATCCCATGGGAACTAGTTCAAAACTTGATGTGGATTTGACTGGAATTAGTGTTGATCAAACCTTGTATAGAAGCATGATAGGAAGCTTGTTGTACCTTACTGCTAGCAGACCCGATATTTCTTTTAGTGTTGGTGTTTGTGCTAGATATCAAGCTAATCCTAAGGAATCACATCTAAAGGCTGTTAAACGCATCATTAGATATGTTTCTGGAACTTCTAACTATGGGGTGGTGTACACCTTTGATTCCAATGTTGAGATTGCAGGTTATACTGACTCGGATTGGGCAGGAAATGTGGATGATCGAAGAAGCACCTCGGGTGGATGTTTCTTTGTGGGAAACAATCTTGTTTCATGGCATAGCAAGAAGCAAAACTGTGTGTCTCTCTCAACTGCCGAAGCCGAGTACATTGCAGCTGGTAGTTGTTGCACCCAAATGTTATGGATGAAACAAATGTTGAACGACTATGGTTTCCCTCAAGGTAAGTTGTCAATCTTTTGTGACAACACTAGTGCCATTAACATTTCTAAGAATCCTGTTCAGCACTCACGCACAAAGCATATTGATATTCGATATCATTTCATTCGTGATCTTGTTGATGCAAATATCCTTGAGCTGGAATTTATTCCCACTGAAAATCAATTGGCTGATTTGTTTACAAAACCTTTAGACAACCTTCGTTTTGAGTCTCTTAGGAAGTCTATTGGAGTGTGCTCTACTGTTTGAATATTCTCACTCATATATGCAGGTTGTTTGTTATATATTATGTGTGATGCATTTAGTGTATGTTGTGAATTATTTCCTTTGGGGATTGCATGCATTGTTTCAATCCTGGAAAATACTGATCATGTCTTGATCTAAGATCAGAGGGTAGTGTGTTCATAATTTCTTCTTCCTTGGTCACTCAAGGTTCTCAAGACTCTTTGCATCAGCTTTCTATTGTTCACTGCTCTTTTTTGTTTGAAAACTCTATTATCTTAAACTCTTGTACCTAAATCTCTTGTGGGGTTTTATATTGTGCTAAGGTTTTATGATGGTTTGAGATGAGTAGTTTATGCTTCTTTGTGAAAATATTTAGAGAAGCTTGGCCAGGCTATTCCCAAAGTAAACGGACCTCGGTCGTGGTGAACGATATGAGGATTGGGAAGAAAAGGGAATGGTTTGGTCACCCCGGTGGTATTTTCCTGTTTTGATATCCTCTTTTTGACTCGAGTTGAAATGTCCTTTGGAGTGTCCTTGTTACACTTAATGCCTTAAAACCAACTGGTTTGAGAGCCATTGACATAAGACTTGTTACATGGGTCAAAAATATGGTTTATTTCGGAAAGCTCAAGCTTAACAAAGCAAATGATGATGAGCTAAATAAATAAATTAAAAAAAAAATGGAGAGATAAGGATCAATGAAAACAAATAGGACTTCATCTCATTCCTTTGTAATCTCTTGTGTATCAATTCTTATCCCTTGGATGGTTTAGCTCAAGTTTCTCAACAAATTCAAGAATCATGAAATGCTACAAGTCATCTTTGAGCTGTGTTTACAAAAAGGAACTGTCAAATTGTCTTGAGTTTCTTTGTGGGATCTGGAGGGATTCAAATGTGTTCTGCAATCCTCTGTGGCTCTTTGCCTGGCTTGTCAAGATAAATCGAGGATTGACTATGTCCTTCATCCTTGCTTGCTTGCATTTTTAAATTCTCAATAATCCGCTGCATATATTGAGGGGGAGTATTCATTGATACATGTGGTCTTCCTTGTGTTCTTCAAAATTGAAGGTTGTTATTTCAAAAATGTTATCCAAGTTGGCCATTTGCATTTTTCTGCAGATTTTGTACTCTTGAATGGATGTTTTCTGTTCTTGTTGATAGCATTTTCCCTTTGTCATTCCTAGACAAAAAGGGGGAGAAGTATTAGGTGCCTTTGTGGCTGTTCCTTATTGCTAATGCTTCATGTGATCTTAAAATGCTTTGCTTGGCTACATTGTTTTTCTTGTGCCTTTATTGCCCATGCTTCACTTGGTATGTCTTGTGCAATTGTTTCAGGTTTGTTTTGCAGCTGCTGTCTAAGTATTAGGCTAGTATTGTGTTGCAAAGTAGTGTTTTGTTTAGGAATGCCAAAGGGGGAGATTGTTAGTGTAACATGTATTGGCATTCCTTACTTTAACAAAACACTCTACCCACTAAGCCCAAGAGTTAGAAGCCCTTGTTTGCAGCCCAAGACCATAATTGCTTTGTTTAATTACCATTGCTGCACTTGTGGTTGTCTTACTGTCAAAGACCCACGTGAAGATTGGAAGATAAGATTAATTTGCTGTCAGCTTCCCCATCTCAGCATAATTGTTTAATTGCAATTGTCTCTCTTTGGGGCTGCCTTGCCGTCAAACACCAAGACCAAGTTTGAAGAAAAGTTCAATTGCAACTTGCAAGCTCATCTCAGTTTGCTGCCTTGTTGTCGTGGTTCCCAATCCCATCTCATCTTGCTATCTTGTCCAAGGTCAAGCTTCAAACTTGAAGATCAAAAGAAGACCCCTCTTCATCATGGCTCAAGTAAGCTCATACATGACATCTCTTTCAAAAATTCAATGGTTTTTCATGGGTTCCCTTCGTATGTCAGTTTTGATTATGGAGCTTGAGTGTTTTGGGTTCTTGAATTGGTTTCCCAATTGAAATTAGGAGCATGGCTTTACATGGGCAATCTGAAATTATGGGTATGGGTTTTCGTTCTCAAATTGAGTTCAAGGGTTCTTTGAGTGAACTGTTCTTTCTCTTCCTCCTCTATATATATTGGTTCTCTATTCCTATTCGGTATTGAAAATACTTTTGTGTTTCAGTCCCTTTGTCTATCAAGAGTTTATCTCTTTGGTTTTCTATTTTTCAAAATGTCTTGTTCCATGTTGAAAACAATTTGAAAAACACAAAACCATTCATGCATATTCATCTCTTGCATCCCATGAGTTCAGTTGGGAATTGTAAGCTTCAAAGGTGAAATCTCCAAGTCGAACTTGCTGCGTTCATAGCTTGTGTCATAGTTGAGATTTCTGAGTTGTTCACTTGTGTAAACAATTAGCAAGGAGTGATTACAACAGTCTAGTGAGTGAGTCTAGAAGGATTGCCGCGTCAGTGCAATCCAAGTGTTGTAAACTTGTAATCTGTTTCATTAGTGACTTGGTTTTGGTCTTTCAAGAGTAAGGGCCACGCAGATGTTTTCCCTTAATAGGGTTTTACTGCGTCAACAAAACATGTGTTCTTTATTGCTTTAGTTGGTTTGTTGAATTTACAATACAATCTGTTCATTACCAGTTCTCAGGATTGATCACCCTGTTGCAATCCCTGAGAAAGGTTTTTGAACGAAAAAAATTGGCTGTGAGCCTATTCACCCCCCCTCTAGGCTCCTTCTAGGATCTTCATATTAGTTTCAGGAAGATCACAGAGGAGCAAGCAAAGCAATTAAAACAAGTGCAGATCGAATTGTTTTGTGAAAGCTTTGCAATGTTGAAGATTCAAGAATGAGTATTGCACAGAGTCAAACCGATTCGGACTGAATAAGACTATTACCTCATCATATTCTTGTGTTTTGTGTTAGATCGGTCATGTGATGACAAAAACAACGAGAGAGGCACTGGCAGTCATTTAAGACTTGATCGAATCATTATATTATGTATTATTGTACATGACAGGGTAATCTAGGAATCTTTCGTACTTGATGATAAGAATAATTTAGTCCCTCACCCAACATCATCAATAATGCAGCAAAGAAGGATAAGAAGTATGTGGGCCACATATCTTATCTGTAGATAAGAAGCATGTGTACACCCAGACCCCTTTACTGTTTTGCAGTTAATTATATCTTATCTGTAGCCCAAGCCCCAAGGGGACAGAGATTGGATGGATCCCAGATCAAGTCTCAATACTTAATATATGTTTCTACATGAACCAAGTAATATTTCTTTACAACAGAAATAAATAGATTAAATGATACATGAAGATGAACTTTGTGTCAAGATCAAGCAAACCGCCACCATATTCTGAAAAGAGTGACAATCTTCTGTTCAGGCACTACTCTAATCAACTGCAAAAGGATCAATAAAGTAGAAAAGAATAAATCACAATATTGAAGGAAACGTTTCCGTGCTCCGAGCTTGCGGTGCTCGAAATTTTGGGGTCCACCTACGTGATTTTCACGTGACTGTTTATTAAAACAAAATGCATATAGTAAAGGTTTAGCCGGTTAGTCGGTTCCCAGTTCCAAGTTTTACAGAGACTAGCCATTCTTCCAAACTCATTTTCAGAGACTAGATTTTGTGTTGAATGAAATTAATGCAGACCAGGGTGAATTGATTTATGAATTTATCTAGGTAGAAATGGATCTTGAATTGAGTTCTCTTGGGAGTGTTCATCACCATGCTCCTCACCGTCCATTCTTCCAAACTCATTTTCACCGTCAGCTGCAGAATTCAGCCGGGATTTGACCGACTCAATCACTCTGATCTTGAATTTTCACACCAAATTCAATTCCCTATTCAATATTTGACCTGCAGATCGAATTTCGAACAGGCAGAGGGAGAGAGAAAATTAAACGTAGATCGATGCTGCCAAGCTTGTTTAATCAACATTAGTTTGATTCATCCGTTGTCCATGATCTCCGATAATGTTCTGGGTCCTTTCATTTAGAGCAAACTTTTTCTCATTTTCTATTAGTGTTTTTGGGTTTCTTTTTTCCTTTTTTTTTTTTAATGGTTGCAAAATGTGCTTCTAATTGCTTGCAGAAATTACTAAACATTTAGTGCGTTACCGATGCTTGAGAATTGGTGCGCTTCCCCGAGCAAGAATCCACACGAGTTTTCACTTCTCCTTCATCTGATAAAGATCAAAGAAAATCAACGTAAATTTATTTACTAACACTCACACCCAGTAAAAAATTTGCAGACATTTTCACTTAAAACATAAAGCTTGATGATGAAGACCATTGATCTTACAGATCACTCTTAATATATAGTTTCTGAAAAAATTTAGTCAATTTTAAAACCATGTAACTATTTGACCCAATTTTACCACTTTAGTTCTACAACTACTCTACGGTTTCTACCCGACACTCTAATGTTTCACCATTTTGGATGGAGAGAGAGAGAGAGAGAGAGAGAGTCAGAGAGATCTAATTACTTGGATTACATACTTGAGTAGGGAGTAGTTTATGACCTCCCTCTCGAGTTCCCCAAAAAATAATAATAAATAAAAATAAAAATCTTGCTCTTTATCTTACTTCTCCAAACCATTTGTTGTTTCTAAAATCTCAGTTAGTAATGTTATTCTTTTAATAGATATTCGTAAAAGAGTGGTGCTAGAGACACCAAAATATTATACCAAATTTCAATCCCAAATGATGTGGCATTGCCACCTCATTCATAGTGAATTCCAACATGTAATTATGTCAATTAATTTTCATTTATATAGTTTCCATTATATAAGCAATTACTTAATATTATATTAAATGAGAAAAATAATGTTTCTCTACAATCCCAAAAATTGATCTTCAAATACCAGGGATATTCTTATATACCACCTATCATCATCATCCTCATCTCATGCTGCACTAAAATTTGGAACTCAAGAGACGAAAAATCATCTAGGATTTGAATAAATAAATGGTCTTGCGTATGAAAATCCAAAATAAAAAAGATGATTATGAATATAGCAACCACAAGGCATAAATTGGCTTTGTAAATCATAATCACAAGGGATTATGATGAAAAACTGTGAGTTAGCTCTTAATAAAATATTAAGAAAGATACAAATCAATACAAAAGTTAATTTAACCAACTTGTTTTGAAATTTGAATCCACTAGATTGGTTCAAGAAATTAAAAGAGAGAACAACAAATTTACTTATTCTTCTTCTTCTTCTTCTTCTTCTTCTTCTTTTTTTATTTTTTTTACTTTTTTTTTTTACAATAGAACAAAGAATTTACTAGTTGTGGATAGATGGCTGCGACATATGGAGGATGAGTTTTGCATTTTTTAGGGTTTATCAAGAAATGAGTTTGTGCGCTTGTTGGATTGATTAACTTCACCGCATTTTCTTCTTCCATTTTTTAATATCTTAGAGATAAATAAACTAATTTAAATACATATTCTAAATATATATAAAAAATGACAGCTTGAATATTTTGAGGTTCATTAGGGCTGATGTGGTCAATGCCATGTCATTTGGGATGGTTTTTTTTTGTATGAAATTTTGGGATCCAAAGCATTTTCCTTCGTAAAATAGATTAAAGAGTTACTTAAGAGAAAAAATAAAATAAACCATTATAATTTAGAACTTTGGGTCTATTGCAAAGGAATAAGGCTTTAGACACTGACTATTGGATGTGAAAATTAATTACATTATTGTAGGCTTTCTGTCCAAATAGATCCAATTTGGTATATGTTTTGACCACGATCCCCTAGGTCAACCGAAAGCCTTTATAGTCATATTTTTATTAACTAGACACTTCAAGGGGCAAGATCGTTTAACGGATACAAGGCTTGAAAAAATGACTGTTGGATGTGAGTAGTACATAATTTTAGGCTTCTAGTGCAAAACTAATTTGATTTCATATATGTTTCGAACCTGATCCCCTAGGTCAACCAAATAAGGCTTTATAATCCTATTTTTCTTAACTACACCCTTCAAAAGACAAGACCATTAATGGAAATAATGGATATGAGAATTACATTATTTTAGACTTCCGATCAAGATCCAATTTCATATATGTTTCAACCACATTTATAACCATGCCCTTCAATTGGCAAGACCGTCAACAGAAACAAGGCTTGGGACACTGACTATTGTAAGAATTACATTATTTTCAATTTCGATTTTTTGGATCGCACAAAATTCTTATATGTCTACTAATGGCTATAACTAAATTATTAGTTGTAATGAAAAGTATACCTTCCATGAGCACCAATGTTTAGGAAATAGAGTTTATCAAAATTGACCGTGGGATGTTATCATGATAAGAAGAAATGATCATGGTCAAAATTTCAGCTATTTTCGTCGTCGTTTGGGTCTCGATCTAGTAGGTCAACCCTAAACCTTAAATACCACATAAAGCTAATATGCTCATAACCACTCACTCGTAACTTATTTTTTTCGATCTATTAGCTATCACGCTCTCGTGTGTAGAAGCTATATCAAATAATGTAAAAATTTTAAAAATTTTATCTCCTCAATGGTCGGCTCCCCTTAGGGAAGTAGAAATATTGAAAGAGTTGATCGGTTTATTTCATGTCAAAGTGACGGCGGATTGGGTTATTTTTTTTACACAATTCCTATTAATACACTATAAATAGATGGGTAATATTAAATTTATTAATTTTTAATTTTAATTTTAATTTTTTAGATCGCACAAAATTCTTATATGTCCACTAATGTGGTATAACTAGCTTATTAGTTGCAATGAAAAGTATACATTCCGAGTAACAATGTGTAGGAAGTAGACTTTATCAAAATTAACCATAGGATGTTATCATGATAAGAAGAAATGATTATGGTAAAAATTTCAGCTATTTTCGTCGTCATTTGGGTCTCGATCTAGTAGGTCAACCCTAACCCTTAAATACTACATGAAACTAATATGCTCATAACCGCTCACTCGTAACTTATTTTTTCGATTTGTAAACTTTGACACTCTCTTGGTTAGAAGCTATATCAACTAATATAAAAATTTATGGAATTTTATCTCCTCAAGGGTTGGCTCCCCTTAGGGAAGTAGAAGAATTTAAAGGGTTGACCGGTTCATTTCATGTCGAAATAACGGCGAATCGGGTTAATTTTTTTACACAATTCCTATTAATACTCTATAAATAGATGGGTAATGTCAAATTTATCGATTTCCAATTTCAAATTTTTGGATCGCACAAAATTCTTATATGGTCGCTAATGTGGTATAACTAGTTTATTAGTTGTAATGAAAAGTATACATTCCATGAGTAACAATGTGTAGGAAATAGACTTTATTATCATGATAAGAAAAAATGATTATGTTCAAAATTTCATCTATTTTCGTCGCCTTTTGGGTCTTGATCTAGTAGGTCAACCCTAAACCTTAAATATTACATAAAACTAATATGCTTATAACCGCTCACTCATAATTTATTTTTTTGATCTGTCAACTCTCACTCTCTCGTGGGTAGGAGCTATATCGACTAATGTAAAAATTTCCTGAATTTTATCTTCTCAAGGGTCGGCTCCCTTTAGGGAAGTAGGAGCGTTTAAAGGGTTGACCGGTTAATTTCATGTCGAAATAACGAAAGATCAGGTTAATTTGTTTACACAATAAATTGAAAGATCAGGTTAATTTGTTTACACAATACATATTAGTACACTATAAATAGATGGGTAAAGTCAAATTTATTGATTTCGAATTTCGATTATTTAGACTGCACAAAATCCTTATATGTCTACTAGTGTAGTCTAACTAGTTTATTAGTTGTATAGAAAAGTATACCTTCTATGAGCAACAACGTGGAGGGTTAATCAAAATCGACCGTTGGATATTGTCATGATTAGAAGAAATAGTTATGGTCAAAATTTCAGCTATTTTTGTCATCATTTGGATCTCGATCTAGTAGGTCAACCTTAAACCCTAAATACCACCTAAAACTAATATGCACATAACCGCTCATTCCCAACTTATTTTTTCGATCTGTCAGCTCTCACACTCTCGTGAGTATGATCTAAATCAACCAATGTAAAAATTTAGAAATTTTTATCCTCTCATGGTTCGGCTTCCCTTGGGGAAGTATAAGTGCATAATCGGTTGACCAAATGGATCGAAGTAAAAATAATAACAAAAATGGCTGAATTTTTTACAACATGCATAAAATATTCCAATCCTCATATCCTACGGTCGGTTTTCCCAAATTCATATATCTTGATGGGGTTGCTCTTTGAGGAATTTGATATATAAATATAGGGTTATAAAGGTAACTATATTTGACCAAGTGGATCAAAGTTGAAACGAATACGAAATTGGCTAAATTTTTTAAAACAACCATGAAATATTCCAATTTTCCCATCCAATGGTCAGTTTCTCTAAATTCATTTTTCACCTTGTCATCGCTTTTGATTGATCCACATCATATGCAATTTACAAGTTATTCACCATTAGTATGCAGTTAGGCACGTTAAAGTGGAATAAATGTGTAAGGTGGTATCAAATATTACTACTAAGGTAATGTCAAATACAAGGTTACATATTACTACTTGAAAAAAATTTAAGGAGTGTTAAAGTGGAATTATTATGAATCGAGTCTATGGTCTCGGTGATTATTTAAAGAATTCGGTAATATTTTCTGAATTTTTCTTGACGCGAAATCTTCAATTTATGGATTCAATTAAAAAAGTATGGGACGAGATGAGTCCGTGAGAATTTTGGAAAAAAAATTTCGGATACCGGAGCTATTTATTACAATTTTTGCAAAGTTTTAGAATTAGAAATTAAAAAAAGAAAATTATCGTAGTGCAATGTTAACCGTTGATAACCCACCGCTTGATCTCTGCCATTGATCAAAATTTAATTAAAGGGTCTAAATACCCCATTCAGATCGAAGGGGCCAGAAGCACTGGGCCTCTCGACCCGTTACCAACAAAGCGACGACAGTGAGCCGAAGGTATCTCCGCCGCCATGCCATGTTGTACCGGTCCCATCGAACTTGCCCTCCCCATCACCGACGTCCCTGTGGTCTTGGTTTATGCATTGGTTGAGTTTGGATGTGGAATCGACGGCCGAAAGCTTCTGCAGCTCCGGCGGTTCATCGATTCAGTTTTTCGGCCACTCGATCACCGTTGGCGGTGCTGCTGTGCTCTGGTAGCAGCCAGGCTTCTTCTATTTCTTTAATTTTCATAGATACACCAAGCGAATTAAATTGAAACAAGTAGAAAAGTCCCATCAGTAATTTCACTCTAAACATCTGTTTCCCCTCTCTGCAACTCTTTGCATTCTCAGACCCAAAAAAACTTTTCTCATTCAAACTTTCTCCTCAAAATCAAAACCAAAAATTATTTCCTTGTAATTTGTTCTGCTATCTTTGGCTCAATCAGATCCAATTTGTATACCGGGTCTGTGTCCCCCTCTTCATGAGGAGAATGCCTAATACAAATCGAGTTGTTAAATCATTTGAGCTCTTCTGTTAGAGTTGCAGCATGTTTCTTTTTTGTTGATCTTATTTCATCTTCTGTTAGATCTATATAAAATAATTCAATTTGTTGGTCTTATTTAATAAAAAGCATGTTTCAGTTTTAGAGAAACTGAATTTGGGAGGAATTTGCTGTGTATTCTCATTGATAATAGGGGCCTCTTTATATAGAGGATTACAATGCATAGAATCTCAATCATACAAGGAAAGTAATTCTACATTGATTAGGATTCTAGATCCTTCTAATTAAATCCTATTACCACTAGGTCAAGTAACCTAGAGTTTGGGCTAAACACAAATTAGGTTTTCCTTGAACACTCCCCCTTGTGTTGCCCAAACGCGATGCTTCTCTCGTTGCCTCGTTAAAAACCTTGCCGAGTAACAAAAACCGAGTGGGACAAAAATAACCTCGGTCGAAGGGGAAAAAGAGCACAACACACCCTTCACAATTCGAGACGAACATGTAGACATCTCCCCCTGATGACTACGATCATGGGAGTTCAGATAATTTCTGCAAGCCAATTCTTGCCACATGTTTCTCGAACGTGGATTTGGGCAATGACTTAGTAAACAAGTCTGCCTCACTGTCCTCAGATCGAACCTAGTTCACTTTGATCTCGAGGAGTGTCTGTTGTTGCTGATTATGCTTGGTGTTGTCGCTTTTGATGTAGCCTTACCTCATTTGTTCAAAACAAGTAGCATTATCCTAAATGCTCGTAGGCTCATCTGTGGTAGACTTCAAACCACAATTGTTTGAACATGCATAATTATGGATCCAATCCATATACATTCACGAACCACTTCGTGAAGAGCAATGATCTCTGCATTGTTCGAAGATATAGCGACTAGGGTCTATTATGTAGACCTCCAAGATGTCACAGTCTTTTCCCATGGTGAACACTTAACCGGATTGGGGATGACCATTGTGTGGGTCAGAGAGATACCCAACATCAGCAAAACCTTCCAAAACACATGTCGTTTTGGGATGGGGACAATGGACGCAGGCCAGTGTTGGCGGTGTACCTGGTGTGTGATGGGTCCGAATCTATCATCTCTTTGTAGGGATAGAACAAGTCCATATCATTCATACATCTCAAGTATCGAAAGATATCTTTTACACCAATCCAATGGCGTCGCGTTGGCGCAGAGCTATATCTAGCTAACCAGTTCACAACATATGAGATGTCCGGTCTTGTGCATTGAGATAAGTACAATAATGCACCTATTGTACTAAGTAAGGCACTTCTGCCTCTAGCACATCTTCGTCATCATCCTTTTGACGAAGAGGATCCTTTTCAGGATCAAGACTACGGACGATCATGGGGGTGTTTGAAGGCTTGACCTTGTCAAAAATGCCTAAGCATCTATCGACACGATGCTCAAGTTCCAAACAGAGACATAATCGTGTTCTCCCAAAATCCTTCATCTCAAACTCGGATTTCAAGTGTTCAGTGGTTTCCCTTAACTCTTTAAGGGCTTCTAATGAAGATCATGTCCAACATGAACCGCGATAGAATCTGAAACTTTTCATAGAAATGCGTGGTCCCTTCCCAATCAAGTAGTCACTTTAGTGAGCGTTTCAACCTCTTTGTAAACGCGCTCCATGGTCTAGAGCCACTTGACTTGGGTAAATGAAGTTCGCCATGAACCTTCATGTATATTCCGTATCTAGATCCCTATAGAGATACGTAGTGACCATATTTGTAAGCTGCATGTTCAGTTATTCGGAAACTACCAAACTGACAGGGTAGTGGAGTGCAATGACATCCATTACGAGAGAATATGTCTCATCGTAGTCGATTCCAGGGCGTTTTGTGAGAAGCCTTGCGCCATAAGGCGAGATTACCATCTCTTTTTCTCACTACGCTTTCTAACGAAGACCCATTAGTCAACAGGTTTTATATTAGGAGGTGTTGGCATCTCTAGCTCGAAAACCTTCCTCTTCGTTAGAGAATCCATCTTAACCTGGATCGCATCTTTCCATTTATTCCAAAAAACTCTCTACGTTGGCATTCATTCATCAACGGAGCGTGGTTCGATATCATCTAACTCAAAAACTCATGCGCAACAAAATACGCAACTACATCATCAATTCTGATGGAGTTTCTATCCCACGTATCATGTACACTAGTGTAAGTTTCATAGAGCTCTATATTCTCAGGAATAGGTTTTGACGTTGAGGCGTTCCCTAACGATAACCATAACATGGAAGATTCTCATGAGACGGATTTTGAGTCTTGATGATCAAAGGATTGGAATGTGCCAAAGTATTCTTCGAAACCACGGCCTCTCCACGCATCCTAACTGGGGCCATGGCCTGTAACGCCAAAGTGCCACTCTCTTTGGCATTGGCGCCATGCCTACCTCCGTGTAGGGTGGCGCTACGTCCTCTCGTAGGGACGTCCTTCCTTGCAGGCATGTTTGCAGCATATTTGTGTGATCTCGTCACTTTAATAGGGATCAAGATAAGACATAGTGGGGACAGACTACGACAATTCATGTCGTTCCTATTGAACATTCGTGTTCTTATCTCCCCCTAACGACGGGAAGAGACTGTCTCATCAAAATGACAACCCGCAAATCTAGCGGTAAAGAGATCGCCTTGCAAAGGCATTAAGTGGCGGACGAGTGTTGGAGTCCCAAATCCAAAGTAGTTGCCCATTCGTCTGTAAGGACCCATCATAGAGCGCTGTGGCGGTGCAATTGGCACATAAATGGCTCACTCAAATGTGCGTAAGTACAAAATACGTGTACCCAGTCACTAGCTGTAACGCAGAGGTACATTGAGTGGCGGTAGGTCGTAGACGAATTAGCATGGCTGCATGCTATATCGCATCACCCCAAGCGGATGTAAGAAGATTGGTGCGCATTACCAATGTTCGGACTACCATCGTAGTCGTGTCCGCTAGACCAATTGGGTGTGTACATGGGAATGTGATGTCCAACATCAAGCCCATTGCAATATCCATCAAAAGTCTTCGATGCAAACTCACTAGCATAGTCAAATCCAATTGACTGAATAGGATGATTTGGGGAGTGAGCCCATTGTCATATGATATGTGCTAGGAGTGTAGCATAAGCAGCATTTATAGGTGGACAATGGCACAACACGTGACCAGCGTGTTTGCGTGTCAACCAACATCATAAAATATTTAAGCGTCCGCAAGTTGGTTGAATCAATCCACAAAATCCCTACGGATTCTTTGTAAGAACAAAATGAGTATTGTCATATCCTTTGCATAGGACGGTCTCAGTCCTAATTTCCCTAAGGAACGGGCTTAGTAAAATGAGCGAGAGACTTTAGAAGCAACCAATGAGAATTTTTGTTAGGCCTGAGCGTCTGAAACGCTATTTTGAAGCAAGTTGGTGATTGTGGCATCACCTAGGGTGCCATCACCATGATGGACGCCATCCATGGAGTCATGGATAGGGACTACGCCAGCCCTAGGCTGGTGGTGGACGGAGGCGGTGCCCTAGGCAGCAGCGTCGGTCACACTTAGTCCAAGAATCATCTTTTGATTCATGCTTCATTTCGCTCGAGAGAAAAGATGTCCGTGTGAAGTCTTTTGTAGACGGATCATCATATCATGACTAGGATGATCTATCCTGTCGTGACAAAGCCAATATGTGTCTAAATCCAAGAGATCTTCTCTCATAACTTTATTGGATTTAATAGCTCGAATAGTGACATAAAGTCCACTAGAGAGACACATAAACTTCTCTAAGTTCGCAATCATTAAAGGTAATGCAAAGGAACTCATTTTCGTTCTCTACATGCGTCTTCGTTGGCTATTCATAGGGTACGATTTTCCCTAAGAGCGTATAGAGTTTCTGTGACAGCTGTAATCAAGGTGCCATTGGGCAAGTGGAACTTGGGCTATTCCATGTCCTTGAATTAATATTGATGGCCCAGCCATCGTAGTCACAAAGTAATATGCTCAGAATCAAAATTGAGTCATAATGAAAAGAACTCAAAATTTTATTCATAAGCCAACGGAGTACATCATTGTTTCTATGATCAAAGAAAATCTAATCCAATAAAAATAATATGGCAATCGCCTACATCTCTTGGAAAATAAAAAGACTTAATCAAAATCGCCAGTTTCTGGGTCTTGATCCTTGTAGTCTTCCACCCTTAGGTCTAGATCGCCATCTTGATCTTCTTGTGCCATGTAATTTGCTTCCCTTGCTTCACGATACGTCTTGTATGCGTTTGCAACATTTTGGGGTGCAGTACATGTTTTGGCCCAATGTTCAGTTGATCCACATCGAAAACAAACATCATTATGGTCAGGCTCCCTTGATCGAGGCGCCATTGGGGTGCGATTTGGACGACCTATCCTCTTGGTGGCGTTACCACCATGGTCGGAGGCTCCGCCTCTCTCTCTCTTCACACGTTGACCTCCACGGTTCCGTGCACGCCTCTCTTGGCGATTTCCTTCCTCTTTAGGGCGAACATATGGACCAGAATGTCCATAATTGTCCCTATCCTTAGGGTTTCGCTCCTTGCTTCCTCCATTGGGGGCGCGACTATAGTTAGACTCCGAAATAGGCTTAGTTCCCACGGGTCTAGCATTATAGTTCTTCACAAGGATATTATCGTGCTTTTCAGCTACGTTCATGGCGCCAATGAGCTCATGAAACCTTGTGATACGTCTTGCATTTACATCAATCCGATAATTCTTTGAAATCATCAGTGCAGAGACGGGGAAGGTAGAGAGAGTCTTCTCGATCAACATCGTATCAGTTATGGCTTGGCCACAAAACTCCATCAGAGACTTGATACGAAGAGCTTCCGAGTTATAATCAAGCACAGACTTGAAATCACAAAAGGGGAGGCTATGCTATCGCACTTCTAAATCAGGAAGCAGGGAGTCACGAACGTTGCCAAATCGCTGCTCAAGTTCTACCCATAGCTTTCTTGGGTCTTCCTCATTGAGGTATTCATTTTGGAGCGCGTCATTCATGTGCCTTGTCATGAGAATTATGGCTTTAGCTTGATTTGCTTCAAAAGCAGTAGCTTGCTCAATGGAGAGCACGTTCTGACTAGGCTCTTGGATGGTTTCCAGAAGTCTATCAGCCTTAAGATGTTGGCGCACATCTCGGAACCACCTATGGTATCCTGCGCCAGTTGTCTCGAGTGGAACAAAGTTCAACTTGTTCAGGTAACTCATCCTGAAAAACAACACAAGATTAGGGTTAGTTTCGGAGTGAAAAGGCTACCACGAAAAACTATTAAATTTCTGAGCGTAGTCGCTTCCAAGAAATTAGGAATTTTCTGAGCGTAGTCGCTTCTAAGAAAATCCGATTCCAAGAGGGGTTTTGGATTAGATCGAAACAACGATGTATGTGGTCGATCGTTTTCTTCTCAACAAACTCTAAGTTTGGAGGACTCTATAAGCTCCAAGCTTGGAGTGAGCACGAACCCCCACAGTTCGGCCTTTGGTCTCCCCTATGTAGAGAAAGGGGGGTAGAAGAAGGGATGTCGGAAGTCCCCGAGAAGAGAAGAAGAAATAAAATAAAAACTTCAAAAACTGGAACTTTTAGAAAAGTTTACCTTAAAAGATGGCCGGAAAAGTCGTCGTCGGAAGCACTGTAGCTGCCGGAAGTTACTGTAGCTGACAGGAAAAGTCACCTGAAAAGTACCGAAAAATGGCCTGAAAAATCGTCCAAAAGTGGCCGGAAGTTGGCAGGAAAAGTCGCCGGCGGTCGTTGACCGGAGGGTTGACCGGCGTTGACTGTGGTTGACCGGCTTGTTGACGTGGCACTGTTGGCTGACGTGGCTGGCTGACTAGATGCCTGCGTGGTGCTGACGTGGCAGAGCTGTTTGTAGCTCGGCTGCTCGGCGGCTTGGCTGGGGCCTGTTGCACGTGGGCTCAACTATTGGGCTGCAACAAATGGGCTTGGGCTGCAGCAAGTGGGCTGCACAGGATCTCCACCCTTTTTTTTTTTTTTTTCTTTCTTTATGCCGGTTCAGGTTAGGAAGATTCCAGTGGCCGGTTCAGTTGAATTTAGGCCGGTTCCGGTGGTGAAACTTCCTGTTCCGGGTTTATGGGGTGGAGATGCTGCAGGGGGTCGAGTATGGCTGTAGGAGGTGGTGAGGAAGGCTTTGAACCGGGCAGGAGAACTTTTGCTACTTCCGGTGGCCGGTCCGGTGGTTGGCCGGCCGGTTCTGGTGGTGGGGCCGTCGGTTCTGGATTCCTGGAGTTGAGATCTTCAAGGTGGGCAGCGGTGGTTTCTGGGATTTGAAGGCTACGAATTTAAGATTTCAGGGTTATGGTTTCGTGCTGATAACGTGTTTTAGAGAAACTAAATTTGGGAGGAATTTGCTGTGTATTCTCATTGATAATAGGGGCCTCTTTATATAGCGGATTACAATGCATAGAATCTCAATCATACAAGGAAAGTAATTCTACATTGATTAGGATTCTAGATCCTTCTAATTAAATCCTATTACCACTAGGTCAAGTAACCTAGAGTTTGGGCTAAACACAAATTAGGTTTTCCTTGAACAGTTTCTGTTTTGTTGGTGAAGAGATAAGAGAGAAACTAATGATCGAACAATTTTGAATTTGATTTTTGAGTTATAAAAAATACTTATCTGTTGATGGTGTGAATCGAAGCTTGAGAATTTGTTGATGGAGACGAGTTGCAGAGTGAGAGGAAGGAAACGAAGCAGGTTTTGAGTGAGAGAAAAAGAAGATGTGAATCCTGACCGAGAGATTGAAATAGAAGGCTAAGATTGAAACGTTAGGCAAGAGGAGGAAGGAGAAGGTTCACAATCCTTTTAAAACTCTTAGCCGGTTACCCGGTTTACCGAAATATGCGGTCACGATTACACAACAATTGCTGACCGTTGGATTGGCTGCTTATGTGGCCGAGCATTCCATGCTTGGAGCATGGAAGAATTTTCCGAGAATAGCTGAATATTATAGACTTTTCCAAGCAAGTCAGAGGCAGCAGCCATAAGCTGATTCCGCGCCCAATTGTCCCACTCATCACATAGGGGCACTTCTAGTGGCAACGAACACCTTGGCAGCCCCTCCAGAGGTCTAGGGTTTCAAAATTCTCAATTGAAACCGAAAATTGGAAATTGAAAAAAGAAAAAAGAAATATAATTTCACAGCACTCGGACTCGAAGGCAGCTACGGCAATGCAGAATACGATGACGCTTTGCTTTTCCTCCTCCGCGTCGTACAGCAGTGCTTCAATTGCAAGGGAAAACATCACCAATGATCACTGAGTTATGACTTATTCGACACTTAACTCACTGTATTTTCAACAATATCACTTAACTCACTCAGTTTTACATCCGTCTTTCACTTAACTCACTGTCGTTAATTTTGCCGTTAAAAGCTATTAAAATTGAGGGTATATTTGTCTAAACACTAAAAAAATGCATTTCTAACTTTTTTTTTTATTTTAAAAAGACAATTTTTTTTTTCAAATTATATTTAAGTTAAAAAAATTATTTTTTATTAGAAATCTCAGAAATTTAAAAAATTGAAAAAAGTCTAATAAATGTAAATAAGAAATTTTTTTTTTTCAAATTATATGTAAGTTAAAAAAAATCATTTTTTATTAGAAATTTCAGAAATTTAAAAAAATTGAAAAAAAGTATAATAAATGTAGTTTTTTTTTTAAGTTAAAAATTATTTTTTTAAGTGTTTTGACTAGAGCTGCCACTTGGTTTGGTAATTACCAAACCGACCGAATACCAACCGATATTTTAAGTTTGGTAAACCGACTTTTTGGTAACCGAGACCGATAAAACCGAAATCGAAAATTACCGAAAAAGTTGGTTTGGTTTTGGTACATACTGAATCTACCGATTATCTAAATATTAGCTTTATATACTATGGTTTTCAATACACATACATGTATATTAAGAAATAAACATAAAATTTTTCATAATAGTATGAACATTACTACATTAATAGTACATTATTTTAAGTAACCTAGTCAAAGATAGTTAAATAACCTAGTTTTATTGAAAATGACTCAAACTTGATGTCATATATACAAAAGAAAGCTATAATTAGGAGATGAGTACTAAGTTTACGACTAGAAAATTGAAGAACCTAGTTTTGTTCGTTCTAATTTTAATTACAAAGAATTAGTTGTTCTAAAGTTGGTAATACCGAAAACCGAAATACCGAATTTGGTAGTGTTGAATTGGAAAAAATACAGACCCAATGGCAATGAATTTTGTTCATTGAAGGAAATATGAGTGCTTTAATTAATAATATTAAAGGCCTTTTATTTCGAGAAAAATAGGGGACGAGTTTAATAGCTAGCGAAACTCTAAACAAAAGAAATAATTAAGCTGCTTATATCGAAGCATCTGACTTCTAGCTTGTTTGAAACTCTAGACAAGCAGTTACAAAAAACAAGTTCCAACCTTGACGTCAAAAGAAAAAGGAGATAAGGTGTCCAACCATTTCACTTCAAGTTGAACTCTAAAACTCTATGTTTTATACAAACCAAACTCATAATCGGTGCAATATAAAAAGCACTGCATAAAGAAAAAAAGGGGGACGAAAATATAGAACATAGCAGCATCAGGAGACCGGGAAGAAGCAGAGGGAGAGCAGCAGAGGAGAGGAAGAAAGCAAGAAGGAAGAGGGTGAGACTTTCAACGATCTGCACCTTTTCCTTTGCTGTTCTCAAATGATGCAGGCCTCCAGCGATACCGTAGGGTATCAATATCATGCTCCGACACGGCGTGCCTTAGGGTGCCGATATTGTCGTTGAGCTTCGACTCGGCGTGCCTTAGGGTGCCGAAACTACTTTCAAAGCTCCGGTGGCGGTGCCTTACGGTGCCAATACTGTTTTTAGAACTTTGAAACGGCGAGCCTTAGGGTGCTGATATCATCCTCAAGTTTCGGCAGTTTAATAAACCAGAACTGACAGAGGGCCCTTTGTGGATCACCATCCAGACCTTGCTTCCATATAGGGTCGTGATTCAACACAAAAATGATAACAGGAACTCTGTCAACTTCACTTAAACACCAGATATAATTACCCCCTGCATCCTTTCAAAACACCATAGCAAAAAAGAGCCAGTCCCGATCTCCATTCCAAAACACCTATTCTCAAAATAGCCAATGGGTAAATAAAAGAAGGCCTCACCCTTGAGTTTAAATCCTGGAGTTCTGATACTTGGCTACGGTATAGTCGCTGTTCTTGTCTCCGGCCACCTGTATAGCCAGGGAGAGAAGTTGTCAAAATGAATCCAATTCTGCAGCAGACTGTAAACTTAATGCCTACAAAGTACAAACAAGTTGATATCAAAACTAATACTTTAAAGAGGAAGCTCACCTTAAAGAAAAATAAGCTTCAAGAGACCTTTGAGGCTTTGATCATTGCCGCTTTTGTTTGCACCTGCACATTAAGCTATTTTGTCAGAACCAAATACAAGTTATGCTCAGAAAGAAGTTGTTCCTGTCCAAAGTTTAAAACCAAAGGTCGACAGCTGTGTACTTCTGGGAGCCACAGGTCAAGGTGCACAACATAGAGAAAGTTGAAAGCCTGGCGGTGGAATGGCAAAATAACAACTTGCAACACTAATTAAGTGCACGAAACAGAGATGTGTTGAAATGCAAGGCATATGTTAGAACCAATTTCAACTTATTCCAAGAGATTGCAGCAAGTGTTGATGCAAGAATTTGAAGCTTTGCTGACATGAAAATTAAAGAAGAAAAGTCTCTGGCAATGGCATCCATGTGCAAAGGAGTTTTAATCCAAGTTTTGGTCAATGTCAACAAGGCAATCCCAGAAATCCATAAAAGCACAAAGTAATATATAAAACAAAGAATGAGTGCTATGGTGATGTGCAGGCCACGAGATTGATTAATTAAGCTATGCATAAGACAAAAGGGCTTAATTAACAAAGTGTCCAACACAATTGCAGAAGCTGACAAAGTGGCATTGCAGACCATCAATTCATGCACAAGACAAAAAGCTCAAATCTGGAGGTCTATAGTGCAGGAACAAAACAAAAGAGAAGTTTACCACTCAATATGCTTGTGCAATGACGCATTCAAGCAAAGAGTTGGTTACTGCACAAAGTTGCTGATCTCTGCACACCCACGAACAAGCTTCGGCAAACAAAGGCTAGAGTTCCTTCAAGATTCAGTGCCCTGAAATCACCAACGAGGGGGACCATGAGGAAAAGTTCAGAAATTTGGGTTCTCCTAATTCATAAATCAAACAAAGGAGTTAAAAACCCTCACCCAATCTTCTGTGCAGAAAAGCGAGAGGATCAATCACAAGCTCCAGATGATGAAGTCCTCCTTGCTAAGAACACGAACGCGATTCTACCCAGATTAGATTGGGAGAAATGCATTTCGTCTCCGAAGCCCTTCATTGATTAACATGGGTATCCTTATTCTTGGAGCATTCCACCAAATGCTTCGAGATCGTCTGGGTTTGGTGAAGAGAAGAAAGAAAGTGATTAAACATGAAAAAGAAAACAAGGGGCAGTTGTAAGCAGCTGGGTCATTACGGGTGCCCATAGCAAATTTGGGGCCCAAAAGCCTTAATTGGTATAGACCAAACAACATAACTCACAAGCAAAGCCCACCTCAAATTTTTGGGCCCATTTGACGAATTCGACGGAGCTCGGTGCTTCGGGTGTCCACATCAAAATACACAAACTCTGGTTTCGTAAGAGAATTGCTCCGAAACCCAAAATGAAAATTGCTTTTGGTACAAAACCAAGAAAGCTCATACAAAACCCATCATGAACTACAATGGTTTGATCCCTTCACAGGGTATGTAGGCAATCTAGTGACCCACTAGGTGCAACCACAAATTCAAATCGAATCCCTGACTCCACAAGTCAAATTCACCCAAACACCAGAAAAAATCCCATCATTCCCAAATCACCCAAAAACAAATTCAAGGGCTCTAAACCCTGAAAAATAACCCAAACACAAATCAAAAAAATAAATGGGTCATCTACCCATTTAAATCCCAAATGCTGGAACTACATGTGGTTTGATCCCGCAAGGGTATGTAGGCAATCTGGAATCAAATAATCTAGATGCAACCGCATCCTAAACACTTTTCCTATTCCAAAAACCCAAGCCTTCCGATGGGTCATCCACTCATTGGAACTCTTGAACTACGAGTGGCTTGATCCCTTCTCGGGTATGTAGGCAACCCATTCCAAAATTCGGGTGCAGCTGCAAAAACAAACAAACACACATTGGTTTCTTTATAAATGGAATCAAAGGGTGTTCTCTTGTAACAAGAGATTGTAATTAAGAGACACATTCTGTCTTGAATGGGTCGAACCCGAAATAATTAAAACTCTATTCTATTAATGAATACGAGTGAAATTATGTTGGGTGACATTTTCACTTTGTGCGATTTTGACACCAACAGGTAGTTATGATTAAAAACCGAAAATTTTGGTTGGTAATTGGTAGCTCAATTTTGAAACCGAAAGCTTTGGTTTTGAAGTTGGTAATACCTATAACCGATTCGAACCGACCGAGTGACAGCCCTAGTTTTGACAAAAATACCCTCAATTTTAACGGTAGAATTAACGGCAGTGAGCTAAGTGAAAGACGGATGTAAAATTGAGTGAGTTAAGTGATATTGTTGAAAATACAGTGAGTTAAGTGTCGAATAAGTCATAACTCAGTGACCATTGGTGATATTTCTCCTCAATTGCAAACATCTTTTCTAGTTAGGAATATCTCCCGCCCTCACTATCTGTTTCTAGTTTGTGCTTCGCGCTTACTCCAACTTTGATTTTACTAGACTTGTGCCATTTTTACCATAAATTTCAATTAATTGAAATCTTCTGCGACCTTTGGATATAATATTTTTTTTTTAAGGTCATATTAACGCAAAGCACTAAAAATGAGACAAAGTTATCTCAGTAACAGATTTTTATTTCCACTTATCCAATTTATAACAAAATAACAATTATGTCCTTCTTATAATTAAGAAATTGCATCAATGCCACTATTTCCTCTCTCTCTCCTCTCACTTGACGCCGCCAGTTTCTCTTTCTCTCTCCCCGATCTCCACCCACTGCTTCCCAGATAGTCCAGCATCATAGCTCCACCTCCACGCTGATGCTCGAGAACTCTGTATCTCTGAGGAGATTCGGCGCTCGACCTCAAGTGCTTGAACTGGCTCTCTGGCACTCGACTCAGGCCGATGGCAGAGGAGAATGATAAACCGGGTGCCCAAAGAAAGAAACCAAATCAATTTCTTTCTTTCTTCCTTTTTTTTTTTAGTAAAATGGGGGCAGAAGGTCTAGAATAAAAGAAAAATGAAAAAAAAAAAAGGAGTTATATTGGGGCAATAGAGGTCTATTAAAGGTCTATTGCAAATTTTCAGCCAATTTGATGATCATTAAAGTATCGAACTTGATTAAATCAATGAACAAACCAAATATGTGTTTATAATGGTAAATTGCAGTTTTAGATGCTTTAATGATCATCAATTTGACTGAAATTTTGCAAAAATGATCTATACATTAGGACCTAAAAACTGAACTGTTAGGATGTGAATTTATGATCGAAAAGTGGTCAAAATATGAAAATCCGTTCCTTAGATAAGGAATGGACCTCCATTTTTGAGAAGCCCTTATATATACATTATACGCTACCACCAAATACCTTAATGTTGTGCAACCTGCATTCCACAAAACCCACCACATATAGTAGTACAAGGCTCATCATTTTGTAAATTCTATCCATTAAGAAAAAAAAGTTTGTTCATCATTTGAAGCAACACAACCAAGATATATACCTTGTGTTTTTGTTTTGGAGTATTTGTTTCCACATTAAATATTTATCTCAATATTCTGGAAGGTTTTCCCTCCAACAGACATTTCTTTATTTATTTATGGGATCTTGAGTCTTCCAAGTTTGTTCGTTTTGGAATAATGTAGGTATCCTTCCTAAACTTTAGAGCTGTTATTCTCTAAAGTCTAAACACTAATGTGTATATCATGTTTTTCAGAGCTTCGGGCCACGCATCTTCCAAGCCTGCTAAACATAATTGAGCCCGGCTCGTATAACCGCATGTTAGGACCTATTTTGTTAGATGCCACAAATCCATTGCACTCTAGTTGGTTAGGATACTCGGCTCTCACCCGAAAGACCCGGGTTCAAGTCCCGGCAATGAAAATTTTTATTTTATACCCATGTTTATGCAGTGCAACCACCTTCGATTTATTTGTTTTCAACCACCTTTCAGAATAGAGATAGTATTTTGTCCACCATCAATAAGCGACAGTGTTTGCTTTAAGAAACTCACTCAACTAAATTTTGTAAAAACCTTATAACCATTTTGAAGATATCTGATTAACTGATTTGATTGTCTATAAAGACTACATATATCTCGTGATAAGCTTATTGATAAATTACAATGGCCCATTCTATACCTTGCAGGGTGTTGTTGATCCTGGCTGCAAACAAACAAGAACAACAATTATCAAAGTTGTTATCTTCATAAACATATTTTTGCTCACCAAAAAATTAGGCCAGATGATGAAATGGAATATATGATGAAGAATCATATTTCACAGCTTACCACACATGCATGGACATCGTTACATCCACATATGAGTTCTCCATTGAGAGTGTCTGTAGCTTGAAATGATCCCCCTCCTCCACTCCTCTGCATCACAAAACCAACAGAAATGTAATTAATTCCAATTACATTGTCAAGTTTCCGGTGGTTAATTACTAAACCAAGAGAAGAAGTATGTGAATTACCTTGTAAAAATCAACCGCAACAAAATTTGCCCATCGATTTCCAGCAGCACCATAGCAAGTGTTAAGCATGCTAACCAAATCCTCAGAATTGAATTGACATGAGAGCTGCTTAATGGGAACTGACCCAAAATAGTTAACCAACACCAATGATTTAGTCTTGTCATTTAGAGGCGACGATTCAGCTCTGTTTGAACAGCTTCCCGCTTTCATTCCATCATTTCCATCTGCATAATTGTGTGCTCTCCAATAATTAAGAGACAAAAATAACACAGCATTTATGAAACAACGAAAAAAAAAAATCCTATGTTGCTTAATTTAGTTGGTTCTTACATTGGTTTTCAACCATGTAGTTCCACTGGTATGCAATCCCTTCGGATTGTTCCTTCTCTTGTTTTGAAGTGAATACAAGTAGCCTTTGGTTCTTAGTGACCATATCGCTAACCAGCGGCCAATCCTGACCACTTTTGGGCATGTTTGATACCGGAAACCAGTATTTCATCAATCCGGCAGCTTTGAAAACATTTGTCAATCCGTTTGGAGCTTCAACATAGTCCTCTAATATCAATGTCACAATTTCTCCTGGGTTTGCTGATAAAAATACTTGGATTTCATTCAAAGTATCTATAGCTGGCTCCTGCAATTTTAAGGTAATAGGTAACACATTTTGGCAACATCTGTAATGAAAAGAAGTGAAATAGGGAAGTTGGTTTGCTTACAAATGCAGTGTAATCATGGCATTTTCCTTTGAAGGAATGGCACAACCAGACATCTCCTTGAAAATCATAGGTATCAAGCATTAGGGCTCTAACTCCATTGTTAAGTTGTTGAGTGACAGTGTCTTCTTGATTCGTGAAGGTAACACGAGGGACTCCGGTATGAGATGGCTCTCCTTCGATAGCAAAAGCATTGTGGGTTGTCAAAAATGCATATTTGTTGAATGGTAGAGAATTATTCTGTAGAACCACAAATAGGCAAATCTTACTTAAATCGCATTTGAGATTAGCAATGCTACTGGAAAAAAAGTACCAAGTTTGTGTAGCAAATGATGAGGTGACATTCCATGTCTTCATATCTCACAAATCAATTTCAACAACGAAGTTAGATCGTATACACTATCATAACATTTGATAAACAAATTCTTATCTCTATTTGACAAATATATCATATGAAAGCACAATTTAACTCAAACGTCACCCTGTGATGAAACAAAACAAGTGACTGCAAAATCCGCAGTTTTTATTTTAAAGTTTAAGGACTATATAAACAAAACAAAAAAAAGTCAGAAAGTCAGAAACTCTTCAATCAGGGTGGCCTAACAAAGATGCTTGTATGTGATTGTCAATTCTACCCATATAGAGTTCACGATTTCAAAGCATGAGAGACTGAGAGAGTATCTTAGGTCAGTTAGGTGTATGGCACGACAAATATGAGAATCAAATTTGCTCACCACCAATACTTTGGTGGTGATACCACCACTCAATATCAAATTGCCACGTGTTATAAAACATAATTATAGTTTATCATGATGTTTTATTAAAAACTTATATTTTAAGTATTCAATTAATTCTATATGATGTGGCAAGTTTTAATAGGGTGGTGATATCACCACAAAATAAAAGTGGTGAGCAAATTTGAATCCACAAATATGAGGTAGTTTAATTGTTAAACTTTATGGAAACTTTATACTTATAAAATCTAATTGGTAATTTTGACGTGTGAAAGTGTGAAATAGTGGCTCACCCAAGATTTTGAGTCCTAATGGCACAACAAATATGAGGTAGTTTAAGGGTCTTTCTAAATGTACTCAGCAAATAACTAAATAAACCCAGCATTTATAAAATTATCTTAGACTTTCCAATTATACCCTTATGATAAAAAGACTCTTCTAAATACACCCAACATCGATGTAGCTCTCTGCTTCCACTCCTACCCCATTTGCAATCTTCAACATTACCGATAAATATAGATTGATATTGAAATAAGAAATCTGAGGGATATGAGGATCTGAGGGGTATGAGAGCAAACCCATATTAGGTAGCAAGGCTGTGCTAGAACCAATCAACTTTCTTGTCTTATGCATGCAAATGATACAATCATACCTCGCAGGTCTGTGATTCATGTTTTCAATTCATTTAATAGTTCCAAACATACATTTTAGTTAGTGGGCAAACTCCAAATGAAACCTAACTAGATAATATTTGCAATTAGTTCAGAAGAAAGGATAAGTAAGAAGATACATATGTAGGCTAGGATTCAAACAATAGCATAACAATCAGCAAACCCACTATTCGCGAACTGGCTGAAGCAATTTGGGATCGGAAGGGAGTTACCTCCCAAGAGAGACTTGACCAGATTCATTAAATTGCAAGGCTCTTCAGATTCAGAGGTTGAAGTTTCCTCCAGCTTTGAATCAGTTCACTGAGACCCTTAACAAAAACCTTGCCACAAGCCTATTCCAGATGCTATTGAAGTAGAGGCCTGAGGACAAAGCAGTGAAGAACGTCTTTTGAAAAGTCCCTAATTTTCCTTCATATGGGGCTATGGTACGATAAGGTTGACCGCAAAATCTAATGCAGAGTTAGAGAATGATGGGTGCTGGGATGCTGGGGGCGTTGAAATATAGGGGGAGACTTAGAAAAGTAAGGATATAAAATGAATGCTGGGTGTGTTTAGATTTTTGCTGGGTCTATTTAGAAAGACCCTAGTTTAATTATTAAACTTTATACTTATAAAATCTAATAGGTAATTTTGATGTGCGGAAGAGTGAAATAGTGGCTCACCCAAGATTTTGAGTCCTACTGGATTTAACACAGATGACTACGAGTCAATTTCCATCAAGGCCTATATGATGAGAAGTCGTTACGACTCTAAGCCCAATAACAGCAGTTAGCCCTTTTAAAATTACTGGCGGACACTTCCCCAAAAAATTGCTGTTTCGTCACGGGGAGTTGGAAACTTCACATGGTAAAGTGCGTGACTCACTGAGTCGTGTGTGTCTGTATCTGAGGATAGAGAGAGAGAGAGAGAGAGAGAGAGAGACGGTAACGTACCAAAAGCTGGAATTGGTTGGTGGTGGTTGATCTCACACATTTGGAGCCAGAAAACTCCGAAGGGCAACCGAAACAGTAAAGCCCCGCCTCACAATCTCCGTCCGTCGAGCACTGATCTAAGAGCTACGTACACCACATTCGAACAAAGTTATATCCTCTGAAAAATTATCATTACATATGATTGATACCAAGAAGAATAAGAAGATCGATTAGCTAGGGAGACGTAAACCTTGCACTGTCCATCGGAGCAAGCTATGACGACACATGAAAACACAGCAAGAGCCATAACCAGAACTAGAACCAGAAGGAAGCTGTGCCGAGTCGTCTTCATGTTAGAAGGGAAATGATAGGGAGTGGCTGCTGGCCGGGTTTTGATTTTTGAAGCGGCCAATTAATTAACTTGGGTTTCTCAGTTTTTGATATGGCTGAGAAAACGAAGGAGCTAACTGTACTGCTCTGCAGATGTTTATTTGAAGTTGACAAATATAAAGTGCGAGCTAGCTAGAGAGAATCCATATAAAGTTTATGGATAGAAATGCTATAAGCTAAAGGAGGAGTCAAAATTCAAATACGTTGACAACAGAAGTGTCGAAGACGTTTGGTTTGGAAGACGGAGATGAAATTTTATGATTAAATTAGAATGTTAATTAATAGGTTTTGATTTTGGCCATAAGGGATATTACCAAAAATCAAACGGAATCATTCCGTAAATCCATCGCTCCCATAGCTTCATTATTTGTTTTTGACTTTTAAAGTATAAATTGAATTCATGAATCCAAATTTTAGAGGATATGCAATTTATGAAGATATTCTCTTTTTTTGAAAGGAGGATATTCTTTACCATTTGTAAATGGATATATTGTTTACATTAACTGAGGATATATGCATAAAGACCAAAAATAAACTCTACCAAATCAAAATCAAACCCAACTCTTGCAATCAAACATGTATATACGCAATTTTGATACCCGTGGAATAATCTGACCTCTCCTTCCGGAATTTGAGTCCCTCAATGAGTCCCATTTCATCTAAACACATGTTTAATCACTACCCCCCAAAAAAAAAAAGAAAAAAAAAGAGGCCATAAACTACGAATTTGATTCTTGGATATTGGCCCACTTAGGGTGCGTTTGGGGGGGCTTTTTTGCTCCCCTGCTTATAAGCACCTGACCTGGAGGTGTTTGGTAAACCTGCTCTTTCCCTGCTTTTGGCAGAAGCCCCTGCTTCTTTTGGTCGAAAAGCCGAAGCCAGCACCCCCATGCTTTTAGAAGCAGGCCTGGCTTTTTTCACTGTAGCGGGCTTTTTTCACTCCAGGTCAGGTGCTTATAAGCAGGGGAGCAAAAAAGCCCCCCCCAAACGCACCCTTAGCCACGGTTATTCGTGTGCATTGCGTTACTGAGAGACAATTTAAGATTACATGCATGCCCATAATAGCCATAGGTGTAGTGACTATTGGCCCCTTGCTCACGTTTCACAACATTCATGAGACCCTTTACCCCGTTATGTGTCCCGACCATCATACAAACATCTCACGAATAGACTTGATAAAATACCGTGTTGTATCCTGTTCGTGTCGTGTTAAGTTTGTTTTGTATATTTTGTCATGGAACATGATAATAAACCATTAAATTAACATGTGGAAGATGCTATAACTAAAACCGAACTATTAAATTTCCTGTCAATCGTTAAAACCAATAAGAAAATAATAAATCTTTGCTTACAACATTTTTTAGACTTAGAGTAACATAAGAAACACACATAAATCTTATACAGTCGAGGTACCTTTTCTTTTTTGAAAATTGAGATCGTTGAAGTTATTGCCGTGAAAATTGAGAAAGAGATTACGATGAATTAGGGAGATGCATTAGAGATTCTAATGTATATTAGATAGAGAAACTTAAAATTTACAAGAATACTCTTATGTTAATGGTTTTTATCATGTTAACAGATTAACACTAAACCGAATCATTAAAATTCGTGTTCTTATCGTGGTGACCCTATATGGAACCAAACCAATAAACCTCAAACTAAATCCTTATAATTCCATTCGTGTTCATGTCGTGTTATCGTATCGTGTGCAATTTGTCAAGTCTACTCACGATTCTAGTATGTTTGTGAATGACAAACATATATAAATAAATAAAAAATCATTGAAATTCTTTTTATATTAAATTCCTTACAAATTATTACTTTTACTCTGCTGTGCTATATCAAAACTCCCAGAACTCAGTAGTCATGCTATTTTAAAGAGACAATAACCAAATAAGAAATTGGATCATTGACCCAAAGCACCAAAATAAGCAAAAATTATCTCACTTATCCCAACAACAAATTTTTGTTTCCACATACACAATTTAACATCAAATGACCATTTTGCCCTCAACCCAATTAAAGAATTACAACCACTACCACTCAACATCAATCTCTCTCTCTCTGTTTCTCTCTCTCTCTCATCCATCTCATCGTAGCCACCACTCTCACCGGACCCTTCCTTGGAGGATCCAACAAGCCCAGCCCGATTGCAAACTCGATTCCGATTTCGGCCCGCTCCGCATCCGAGGCTCCCAGACGGATTCCAACGAATCGGAGGCTCCCTAAATTGGAGTCCAACGCCTCCGATTCTAGCCCTCAGACGGAAGCTGAGATTGAGAAGATCGGCGGCAGCGTCATCGTTCAAGTCACGGGTTAAAATCCATCTTTGGACAACACTGTGCCAAAAAAAACTATCAGACGACAGAATGCTGATTTTCTGTCGTCTAAGATTTTGAGACGACAGATAAATTATATGTGTGGTCTGAATACACAGAAAAACCATACTTTGAACTTTTTGAAAATATGGTCAGATTTAGACAACAGTTATATGTTGTTGTAAAAGACGAAGATTTTCTACATTGAACCCTAGCAAAAATTTTAGAATTCCCCCTAAGAAATTTATGTCTTTCCCTCTCAAGTGCCCGTTTGTAGCTGACTAGTTAATGGGGTGATATTGTGTTGTCTGAATATGGTGAATTTAATATAAACAAAATTTCAATGGTTTATCAGTCGAGGTGATATTTAGACGACACACATCTACTCACGTAAATCTTATACAGTCGAGATACCTTTTCTTTCTTGAAAACTGAGAGTTGAGGTTTGTTTCTGTGTGAGAATACAGAACGGGAACTAAGTATGAGGCAAGGTAGAGAGAGAGAGAGAGAGAGAGATGACGCAAGCATGTATAGTGGTTCACCTCGCCCTTGTTTAGAGATTCCACTAGTAGTGAGGCCAAGTAGCCTTTGTAATGATACAAGTGTGGGGATCATGGATCCCATCCTCATTTAAGAATGGGAGGACTTCCCTTTATAGCTAAAGGAAGTCCTATTCTATTCTATATTTCCAATGTTGGACAATAATATACATATTGCTTCTCTTGAACCCTTTTGGAGAGCATGGGAGGGTGGCCTCCTAGCAACGTACCGGCTGACCTCCACCATACCGAGGTAGCTCGGGTGTCGGATACCCGATGCATGTCGTAGGCGGGACTAACCATGTCACGGGACCCATCTACGAGGTCGTTGCTTATGCTTGGCGGTATGTGGTATAAGTGATATCAACAAGGTTTTTGTCGTGAAATTGAGAAAGAGATTACGATGAATTAGGGAGATGCATTAGAGATTCTAATGGATATTAGACAGAGAAACTCAAAATTTACAAGAATACTCTTATGTTAATGGTTTTTATCGTGTTAACAGATTAATACTAAACTGAACCATTAAAATTCATGTTTTTATCGTGGTGACTCTATATGGAACCAAACCAGTAAACCTCAAACTAAATCCTTATAATTCTATTCGTGTTCATGTCGTGTTATCGAATCGTGTGCAATTTACCACATCTACTCACGATTCTAGTTTGTTTGTGAATGACCAACATATATAAATAAATAAATAAACCATTGAAATTCTTTTTATATTAAATTCCTTACAAATTATTACTTTTACTCTGTTGTGCTATATCAAAACTCCCAGAACCCAATAGTAGTGCTATTTTAAAGAGACAATAACCAAATAAGAAATTGGGTCCCAAAGCACTAAAATAAGAAAAAATTATCCCACTTATCCCAACAAAAGATTTGTTTCCATATACACAATTTAACATCAAATTATCATTTTGCCCTCAACCCAATTAAAGAATTACAACCACTGCCACTCTACATCAATTTCTCTCTCTCTCTCTCTCTCTCTCTCTCTCTCTCACACACACACACACACACACACACCGGAGCCACCACTCTCACTGGTCCCTTCCTTGGAGGATCCAACAAGCCCAGTCCCGATTGCGATTCTGGCCCACTCTACGTCCGAGGCTCCCAAACGGATTCCAACGAATCGGAGGATCTTTGAATCGGAGTCCAACGCCTCCGATTCTAGTCCGCAGACGGAAGCCGAGATTGGGAAGATCAGCGGCAGCTTCGTGGTTCAAGTCACGGGTTAAAATCCATATTTGGACAAGAGAATTAATAATCATCTCTATGTTATCTCTTAGAGTAAGTTCACCCATTGGGTCACCAGGTCACCCACTATTCACTACTTTTTAGTGTTAATTTCACCATCTGGGTCACGGGCACAGTGTATTTCATGCCTTGGGTCACCATGTACAGTGTTCTAGGTCACCATGGTGACCTGCACAGTGTATTTTGTACCCTGGGTCACGGGCACAGTGTATTTCGTGACCCAAAGAATGAAAAAATACACTAAAAAGCAGTAAATAGTAGGTGACATGATGACACAATGGGTGAACTTGCTCTTACATCACAGGTCGTTGGGCATCCAGTGAGCCTTCTTCTCTCTATATGTTCATTAATTGTAGCACGCGCGAACTTGCTGGAATTGAGAAGTTTGTGGTATGGTCTCTTCCTTGTTATTCCTCTCACCTATTTCGAATCCATTAACTTTTGTTCCATCCTTTCATGAGTTTTACGCTGGATATTGGTGTACTTGTATAATTGTGGTTTTACAACTTCAATTTGTCAATGAACTTTCTATCTTTGTGATAAGTTTTGGATGTTAATTACAAAATTCATTTTTTTGTTGTTATATTTCTGCAAAAATGAGTTTCATATCAGCTAGCTGATCTTTTTAGGCCATACATTTGTTTATTGGAATCTAAAAACTACGGTTGTTTTATCTAGAAAGTCCAGAAGTCGGGAGACTTGTGAATGGATGTATCAATATGTACTCACATATATGGTTTATTGCCCCTCTATTGGGGCAATATACGTCCTTATAGACATGTATTGGGAGGTAGTAAATCAAATTTTTTTTTGGTATAATGGGGCAGAAGGCCCAGAAGCAAAGAAAAATGAAAAAAAAAAAAAAAAGTTCTATTGAGAATTTCTTCTCACTTGGATTCCACTCCTCACTCAGATTTCTCTCAAAGAGAATACTCCTCATCCAAATTCTCTTTGAGACTTTGAGGAGATTTCTCCTCACACAGATTTTCATTTAGAGAAGTAGCACGCTCCTCACCTGGATTCACCTTGAGGGGATTTCTCCTCACCCAGATTTTCCTTGAGGAGATCTCTTTTCACACACATTTGCATTTAGAGAATTACTGGATCTTCATTTCATTAGATTTTACAGATAATTCTCCACTTTATCGGGGATATATCCCAAATATCTAATATATCAAAGATATTTGACGATTTCGGATAAATTTCAGAAGAAACTGTAGAAGATAAGATATTAAACCTCTAAGATATAACAGCTCATCCAAAAAGGGAGATATCGGGGGATATATTGAAAATATTGCAGATATTTCAACCCTTGAGGTGAACAATCGAAGTAAGCAATGAATTGCCTAGATAGGTACCCAATCTACATCGCCATAGTGGAAGTCTGATGATATCTAGCAAGGAGGTTACCTACCCATGCTCTCTAAAAATCTTATCCCACATCCGAAACATGTCATGGAGAAGAGACTTCCCTTATCTATAAAAGAGACCCTCTCCCTCTCATCTAGGGGGCTTGATCCATGTTCTCGTCATACTTGTAGTATGACAATGGCTACTTAAACACTCTTATATTGAAACATTCTAAGTGGACATCTTGTGTCACTTTCCATCTTTCTTGTACATCTTACTTAAACTCCATCTTATGACATAAACATTTGGCGCCGTCTATGGGAATCCCATACATGAAGTCATCTTGTTTGTCCAAGCTCTCTTTGTCACTTTACCGTGACACCATGGCACCTCTGCATGATCTCAAGGCCTTTGTCTGTCTCATCTCAAGCCCTCCTTTGCGAGATCACGGTGCCTCTCGTACAGAATTAAGGTCTCATCTGCATGATCTCACGACCTCCTAGATCTCATTGCCTTCCCGGCAAGATTAATTGCCTCCCGAGCGAGATTAATGGCCTATTATCCACCTTTACATGATCTCATTGCCTTTTCGGTCAAGATTTTATGGCGTCTCGGTCAAGATTTAAGGCCTCTCTGGCATGATCTCAGCAGTTCCTTTTCAAGATTCATGGTCTCATGACCACCCTTTGCAAAAGCTCATTGACTTCTTGGCGAAATTGGCTCTCGGTCAAGATTCATGGCTTCATGGACACTTTTACATGATACATGGCCTTCTGTGTGAGATTCATTGTCTCTTGATTGAGATTCAATGGCCCTCCTGACGAGATTCATGGCCGCCCTAGTGAGATTTTTGGCCTCATGCCCACTTGTCAGTTATTTTTTATCTACTTCTATCATTTTGCTTCATTTGGTTTGTGGAAATGAATTTTTTTTTTATCTTTCTTATGGACTAGTCTTCCACCACAATCCACACATCACTACTAGAAAAATTGAATCAGACGACGCCACTCAGACGACACACTAGAGTTTTCCGTCGTGTGATTGATTTTTATTTTTTTAGACGTTGTTTTTAGAAAATCAGTCGTCTGATATGGAATTATGAATCAATTCAAAAGACGTATAAGGACAGAACTGTTGTATGACCCTAAAAAAATTTGAGCGCCAAGTTTGCCACCAAGTTATGTGGTGCCAAACCCATCTGAAGCCCTAAATTTTCCCCAACATGTGTCAGTCATACGACGATAAACAAAAAACCTGTCGTCTAATAAATATGTCTGACAGAAAGGAGGGAAATTTCCCTCCTCCATCTTTCTCCAGCTCCTCAAGGCGGGAAGTCCAATTAATAAGAGACGAGGCTCAAATTTAAATGGTTGTATTCAGACGACGTTCTTACGTAAACCCATTGTGTGATTCCTTGTCCAAATTGATAGGGCCTCACAAATCCGGCTAAAACCCCAACACTTGGAGAAAAAAACATAACAAAAAGAACTAAATAATAGCAAAACGTACCCCTCTTTCGACAGCTAGCCCTTGCTCTATGTTAATTGACTCACCTCACTGTCGACAGATCCAAAAACAAGACCTAGCTAGCTCTCGCCAGTGGCCTCACTCTCGACACACCTAATCCAAAGCCGGAATCCTCTCTATCTCAACATACCTAAAGCCAAACGAAATTCCTCACTCTGTAGCCTAGACCTCACTCTCCCAAACTCTCTCTCTCTCTCACACACACATTCTCTCTCTCTCTCTCTCTCTCTCTCTCTGCGTCCTCCAAAACCAAAACCTACAACCATGACAGCATCGCTTCAACCACATCTCTCTGTTCTCCATTGGATCCCAAACCTGGACCTCTCTCCTCTCTCCCTCTATCTTCTACACCTATTCCCCAAATCTATCATATTGAAACCCTAGACCTCTCTCCAACAACCAAACCAGTTTCCACATCTGCAAGGAGCTTCTCCAGCCCCAAAGATGATTCTCTTGGCTCAAATTGAGCCCTCACTTTCCAGCACCGATGGGTAAACAGTTTATCCAATTTATCTTCCTTTCGATTTTGAACTAACTTTTTGATTTTTTGAATTTTGGGGATTTTGATTTCTGATGCGATTGTTTTCTTTGTTGTAGTAAGGGGACCAAGAGGGATTTCAGCACTACAAGCACTCCCCAAACGCGCCGGAGCAACCCCTCTCCTTCCTCCATCCCCCTTCTTCGAAACCCCTCTCGTCTGCGTCTATACCTCATCGAATGAACTAAACCAAATTGAAGCTCACATTCTTTAGCTTTGGTAAAACAAATTCATTCACTACCTATGGGTAATTCTCTCTTGTTCTCGATATGTCTATTGCTTTTTGTTTTTGCCCAGATCTATATGCTTTTGATTCTGGGTAAAACAGTTGTTGGCACCGGTTCATAATTCTCCGTTGGCTTGCTTTCACTAGTATTCTAAATTAATGAAAGATTGCTGCTGCCTCTACATCCTTGTACTAACTCTGTTTTCTAATTGAAATGCCCTATTTCACCCAAACCCTTGTTTTCTCCCGCAACCCCTTTCTCTCTTTCTTCGATCTCGATGTCACACACCAAATTGCATTTCAAAGAACTTGGTGGTCACTGGGTTGACCTGGGTTAGGAATTTTTTTTCTTTTTGGTATCTCAATTTAGTCTTCTCTATTGTCGAACCCGATTCAACGGCCGGCTCATTGGTGTTAGGCTAGTCCTATGGCATGGGAAGCACTTGATTGAAGCAGCAGTTGCAACATGCTCCCCTCCACATCTGTCCCTCAATCTGATGAATATGGTGTGTAACGTCTTTTGATCTTGAGAATCTTCACCTCAAACTTGGGGTATAATTGGTGCATTGTTTAACACAGGTTGTGTTGGGGAAGCAACTTTATAAAGATGAGGTTCGTATGTATTAAGGAACATTAGAAATACTGGTATTAGTGTTTCATTGTTTAATTGTTGTTTCATTTCATGGTAATATTGCAGGTTCTCAAAATATGGGTTGGAGGTGGACAAGATTGACATTTGAGATTGTGGTTTCATATCGTGGTGGTTCCTTTGATGGGTGGCAAAAGCGGTTGGACCTTTACACTATCCAAAGGTGCTAGCTTTGATAAACTGTCATGTTGTTTTGTGCATTTGAGAATTACTTAAGTTCAGTTAGCTGTGTCTGTGTATGGTTTTGTATTTGTAATTGAAGCACTTAGTGTTTGCTCTTACTGTGTTTGTCTTGGCTCTAATTTAAGTAGAAAACTAAGGGAGGGAGGGAGAGCAAATTGGGTCAAACTAGATCATGGAATGAGCATAGAGGAGCTTAGTTAGCTAAAAGGGTGAACGTAAAAGGAAGCAAAGTTGCAGAGATAGATTCATAAAGTGTGTAACTATTGGGATGGAGCTATTGGAAAAAATTCCATGCTAATCTCTTATACCAGCAATAGCTTCCCCACTGTAAAAAGAAAGGTGTTGATTTTGTCATAATTGATAACTATTATGTTCAGTTAGTTTCATTAATTTATGACATATTTATTCTGTTTTCTTTCTCCAAATTTTGTTATAGGATTATGTGCCTACAGTGTTTGACAACATCAGTGCTAATTTGGTGGCGGATGCACAGTTAACCTTAGATTGTGGGACACTGCAGGTAATTGCTCTGTGTGGGTGTTTGTGATTTAGTTCTTGAAGCTTAATATGTGAGATAACTAGCTGGAGCTTATGTGTGATACTATAGGTCATTTAGAAAAGATAAAATTTAATTTTAAGCTCTCCAATGTAGTTAAAAGTAGAAAAGATGACTGGCTTTTGTTTTCGGTTTTCTTTGTTCCCCCGACACAAACTCTACCTTTTGTCTGCTTTGATTATGCTGAATTCATCAAGGTTTTTGTTTATCATTAATTTATAATATGTAGTTATTGGATTGTACAATTACTGCTAGTTTATAATTGTGCCTCAGAATATATACATGGGCATATATGGTTCAAAATTATTTTGTTGACATGCTTACTTTTCAACAGAGTGTGGTTGGAAGTGTTATTACAGCCACAGATCGCTGGCTAAAACCCAGAGGTCTTGTACTTCCTTCAAATGCAATGGTAATTTTCTGTCTCTTTGGTCTTTCAATTGTTGTGGCCTGTACATCTTTAGTTATAAATACACTGTTGCTGCTTTAATGTCATTGAATTGACAATCATATCAACCTCATATGTCGTTAACTTGTGGATTATGAACTAGAGTACGTATGCGGCTTCGTCAATATATTTTTGTACAACATTAGATGCTAAATGAATTTGGTTCTATCATGCTGATTTTGTTGTTGACTGCTTGCAGTTGTACATAGCACCTATATATTCATGTTGCAGGTTTCATATCTATGTATGCTACACTTGCTAGTCGCGATGTGGACTATTGTTTGATTCCAGAGCTTGTAATCCATGAACCAGCAAGATGCTTCAAGAAACAAGTAACTTAAAGATATTGGGTTATGGATATCTCAGAGGATTAGGGTATTACTCGCAATCCTACAGAGTTAGTGCTTGGAAACTTCCAAAGCTAGACTCCAATGAGGCCATGAGAGCAGCAAAGCTAGACACAAGTAAATTTCTGGATGTATTTTGCTAGGAGAGTACTATTAGATGTACTCCTTTTGGGGATAAAAGATTAACTTTGCACAATCCATTTGGTGCATGATGTGAATTATAACAATTTCTTCTATAATATATATTTATATATTGATCAGTTAATATGGTCTTTTTTGATTCCACATCCAGCAAATATAATGCATTGAATCATTCTATTAGGACAACAATAATCACAAAAAAACTGTCGTATGTGCACAATAGTCACAATGACTCAAACATAAAAACTGTCGTCTGAATGTAAAATAGATAATGGATACTTTGAAAAACTGTCGTCTGAATGAAAGTCACACAACGACCATAAAATAAAGCGACCTCTGAATTGCCTTCACACAACAGTTTCTAAAGTGGCCCGTCGTCTGAAGAATAGTCACGCAACAGCTAATGCTGTCGACAGGCTGCCGAGCCCTTCACACGACGGTTCCCTACAATCGATCTTCATCAGACGGCGCCTCGATAGACGACGCTTTGCCTCCGTATCAGACGACGGTTTTTAGCCGTCGTCTGATTCAATTTTTGTAGTAGTGCATGCTTTGCATATGCAAATTTTTTTTTTTTTTTTAGAAAGAAAAAAGATAATGGAAAAAAAAAACAGTTATTGTAGAGAGAAGTTAGTAGGAGACAAAAGTGGGTTGTGAGATTTTTTCTTGTTTATTTTTTTAAATAAAAATATAATTTATAATTTTCATAATTGCCCTTATTTTACTTAATTCTCAAATTTTTTTAATATTTCAGGGTTATTTCTGTCAAATTTTTTAGTTTTGGCTAACAAAACCTATTTTCTTAATAATAGTATAGATTAGGAACATAAAATTAAAATTTTATTTTCCATTTTGGTGTCAGTAAACACTTAAAAAATGTTGGAAAAGTTAATGAAAAAATTATAATTTTTTGAGTAAAAACCGAGTGAGAAAAAAAAAAATTTCTTTGAGCAAGAAAATTCACTCTCATCCACTTTTTCCCTACTCTACGAAACTTGTTTTTACTTTTGTGCTAATCAAGCACAGAAAAGTAAAGAGTTTCCTTTCCTGAAGTCAAGTAGGTAAATTGAAGTTGGCGCTTCCGCCCCCCCCCCCCCCCCCCCCCAATTTCTAGGCTTTTCTTTCACACCCATCAAAACAAGCTTCAGATGGTTAGGAAAAAAAAATATATAAGATCTCTTATTTGACATGTAGTTTCAGGGAGACTATTTTGACACCCGCTTTTGTCCGGAAATGGAAATAAAATGAAATCTATTGCAAAAAAACAATCATACAGATAAGTTGTTATGAATACATGCTTATATCAACAAACCAAAAAAGAGATAAAAAGGATTGGTCACCAAAATTGTAACTAAAAACTTAAATGCATCAATTCCCTATAAAATTATGTTTCTTGGCTGTGTTCATGTACGGTTTGAGGACCCATTCATTCTGATCCACTGTTCCTAACTTTATATGCAACACAAAGCCAGAGTGTAAAGTTGAAAACAAAGTTATATCAATGAAACTTCCCAAGAGAACATTGATATCAAGAAATCTCAAACAATGTGACACATAAACAAAGAAAAGTGTTTGAGCCCAAAAGCATTTTTGGCAAGATCCTTTGGTGGGTTCAAGCCAGTGGGCCGATACCTGCGGCCCAAAAATAAAACTACTCGGGTCTGGGTTATAGCTTCGCCCATTCCGTGACTCATAAGGAGACGAAACCTTCTTGAGTTTGAGTAATAGAGATGAAATAGGAAATTACAATTAAGAATCCTTCCAAGGCAAGGAGCAGTCGAAACCCTAGGATATAAGTACAGGGTTAAGCGGCGAAATAAAGGACCTTTCTCAAATCAACTAATTCCAGCGATTACAAAGCCTCCCCGGAGCAAACCTTCAACCTCGTTGAAACCCGGTGACCTCCCGCCAGTCCTAGTCTCCTCGCGAGCCGACTGTCAGCATCACCAGATCAACCCGGCGACCTTGCTTCCAGTCCTAGTCTCCTCGCGAGCCGACTGCCAGTACTGCTGCCACCGTTACACCCAGCGAAGCAAGGGTAACGCCCTCGCAATCCAGCGAAGCTAAAGATACGCTTTAGCAAACCCCGTGCTTTCTCAGAACTTTCCAGTGATTGCTCTGCTCAACCTATAACGTTGAGTATCGATTTTGGTGACCGAAGAGATCACAACCAAAGTCCTTACCCGTAAGGCAAAAGCCCTTTCCCAAAAGGTAAGAGAAGAACCCTATGACGAGGTTGATGCTCTCCTCGTCCACAGCGCTTGAAGAAGAAGTCAGGACAAGGGACTACCCCAACGACTGCACCCCACGGTGCTGGCACGCCTGCGCAATCGCACGCTCAAAAGAGACTGTTTGCACACCAGCTGGCTTTGGAGCCAAACATTTTGGCACGCCCAGTGGGGCCACAGTAGTGTTTCTTTGTGAACGCAACCATTGGGAAGTCTAGCGATAACCCTTATCAAAAAGGCTACGCTAACTGCTCAAAACATAAGACCTCCAGTTACAGACCGCATCCTCGCGCGGACTGTCGTGGTCTTTCTGAAGAACAAGTGACGCAACGATTCTCTCATCAGCCCCAATCACTCGGTATGTCAACTGGACAAGATGAGAATCGCTCGACTGCTACTGAGGGTCAGAGCGTCAATGTTAATCAGGCCAGCGAGCCTGTTATCCCCACCACTGTCAACACTGCAGCTGGAGGTGGAGAAGGAGAGGCTTTCATTGCGAAGCCTATTCCAGAAGAAGCGACCTTCGAGGAAAGGTGCGCGATTATCATAGAAAATATCGAGAACCATCGCAAGAAGATGGACGCTGATTTTGCTAGGGAAACCGCAAAGGCAGATAAGCTCTTACGCGAACTGGATCAGCGTATGACTCGACATACAGAGGATACCCGACAGCAGATCACACAATCAGAAAGTGCTGTGAAGGCACATGCCGCAGGTATCGCTAGCGAGCAGGATCAGCGTCAAAAGGCAATTTTGGAGGCTATAGCGGGTCACACCAAGCAGACCGCGTCGGATATGGCAGGTCTTCGCAAGGATGGGGCCAACCTAACAACCGAGGTGGCTATGCAGAGAGCAGAATTGAATCAAGCAAGAGAAGTATTGAACAAAGCTTTAGGGGATCCTAATGCTATCCTTGGCTCTCTCGACCAACCATCCGGTTCAGGCAAGTACGTGCCGCCAAATCAGCGCGAGAAGACTAACAACCATGTTGTTTCTTCCTCAGCTACTGTTGCTGCTACACCGACGAAGAATAAAGAACAAGCACTGGTTATCAGTGGCAGCAAGGAAAAGACTGCTTCATCAAGCGGACACACCACCAGACAAAGGCACCAAGCCTCAAAGGGCGCGGGGACTTTCTCCGAACCCGTTACGTTCGTTCAGTATGACAGCGACGGGGTAGAGATGGTGTATCAAGAACTGTCGGGAAGTTATTATGGGCTCGACCAGACCGGCACCTCGATCAAGATAACAGCTCTGTCAAAGGAAGAGATTACGCCAGCGGTAACTCTCCAACAACAGGCTACTACCCGCGTTGTGCATGTCGGGGAAGGGTCGGCAATGGTAAACCAGGCAGTACCTGTGCAAGCAACCCACCGGACTGCGGCGACACCTCCTGCGGGCCCAGATTATGTCAGACGTGATGAAGTAGAGGAGATGATCAGATTGGCCAACCCTAGGGCCCAGCCAGATAGGGTCTATGAAGGACCTTTCCCTCCACACATCATGCTCGCACCTTTCCCCTGGGGTTATAAGAATATCATTTTTTCTACTTTTTCAGGGGAGGACACTGAAGATGCGGCAACGCATCTGGCCAGGTTTAGGGTACAGTGTGGCCAATACCAGAATGATGATGTCCTCAAATGCAGGATCTTTGGCACTTCTCTGTCGGGCGCCGCCTTCAGATGGTTTTCTAAGCTTAGGCCAGGAACAGTGGCGGATTGGCCGGCAATGGAACTGCTCTTCCGAGAGACGTTCGGGACTATTGAGCCAGAAGTAGACTTAGCCTCTCTCACTCAGATGGCCCAGCAGCCTACAGAATCAGCAGTTGCCTATCTTCAGCGCTTTCAAATCCAGAATGCCAAGCTGAATGTCATCCTGCCCGAGAAGGAGTTAGTCAAGTTGGCGGTCAAGGGTTTGGAGCCCCGTCAACGAAAGAAGCAGCATGGCATCATGATTCAGTCGATGGGAGAACTCATCATAGAGGTGGGTAGTTTCGAGCATCTCTTCAGAGAAATAGATGCGAGGAAGAATGCCTCTAGAGGAACATACGTGCCAGGTAAACATCGTACTGTAGCAGCCCTAAGCTACCAACAGGCCACCTACGACCCTTATTACCATCATAACGCTGAAGAAATGGTCCAGGATGATGAAGAGGACGAGGATATAGCGGCCTACGAGTTAACCGGGAAAAAGAATCCGTCCTTGAAACAGTTGAAAATTTCCAAGGAGCCCGTTAAACTCAAATCGATGGCCTTTACCAAACCGGAGTTTGCGACATATACTTATGATGCCAATAAGGCTCACGAGATCCTTGACGAGATGATCGCTGCGAAGATGGTGAAGACTGATTTTGGACCTTTTCCGCGGCCAGAGCAGTTGAAGGGGAAGAAATATTGCAAGTTCCATAATCTGTGGAATCACAATACCGCGGACTGTGTAAAGCTCAAAGACCAGATTCAGGTATGGCTTAATAACGGTAGTTTGCAGGTAGAGGCTCCAGTCACAGCGGCGGCACTAGTGGACGTAGATCCCTTTCCAACACTGGGATCAACATGGTCAATGTAGACTGGACCAAACAGCAGCGACGGAAACCAACTCTGGATTTGGGTCCGAACGAGCAGAGTGAGAAGTCCATCGCGGATGAGACGCCCGCCAAGGGTAAATCGGATCAAACAATTAGGCCTCACCCGTGATCTTGTGCTCGCGATATAAAGAAGAATGCGGTATCCAAGTGTCGCACGAAGAGGCCGAGCAGACATTTCACTTTGGCTCCCTACCACCAATCAAGTGGGCTTCGTCGTCGCGGAACTATCAGCCTTCCAGTCCAAGAGAAAGGGAGAAGACGGAATCACCACCATCCCCCAGAGACTCCAACTTATTCATGAAATTGAAAGCAGCCGTAGGCGATCTGAAACAAGAGAAGACCAGGAGCGAATGCAAGAATATTCTGACCAAGCCCTACATACCACCTGCTTCAGCTAACCTATCAAAGAGGGCAAATGGTACACCAGGGAAAAGGGCAAGGCGGTGGAGATTAGCCCGTCCAGAAAAAGGAAGTTACAGCACAAGTTTGGTGAAGCCAAGTGTACTCTAGAGGCTCTAGATCAGGGCCTGATCAAGCCTTCACAGCTAGTCAAGTCGCCCGAGCAATACCAAGAGAGATGGAGGCGCTGGCTGCTAAACCGTTGAGACCTCCTCGTGGTGTTAACAAACAAATAGATTCACCAACAGGGGCCTCAAAGCCCAGTGTGTTTTGCAGGATTACAGAGGAGCGCTCACCTTTTCTTGCACGAAAGGAGAACTCGCCAGCTCGGCTGACACATGTCCGGCGCAAGCTTTTCCGTGAGGAGCCAGTGGTCAAAGCTTCGGTCTTTGACAGACTGGGGGGCAAGGATAGGGCTAGCGACATCCTACAGTGGTGACCCAAGAAAGTCCAAAGTACAGTCATCTCTGCCTCAGAGGAGCACATGAAACCGGAGAGTCCTAAGCCAGCTGCCGTGACGCAAGAGCTTGAACATTGCGAGGTAAAAGGCCTCACTGAAGGATCGCTGGTGGATTGTTTGGCTAAGCAATTCCAAACCGATATCCCGGCCGCGGAGCCTAAGCTTCACTTGGAAGACGACATGGAGGAAACAGAAACAACTGACGTTTCCTGCAATATGGTCTACGTGCTCCTCGCGAGGTATGCATTACCAGTCGCTGCTCAGGACTGTGTGGGGGCAGAAGAAGAGAGTGTACAGCCATTGCAGGTTATATCAGCAGCCGCGACACCTATAGAAGATAGGGTCCCTCAGGAAAAGGAAGAGGCTCCGAACAAAGGGTCACTAATGAACTTCTCCAATCCAACGCCAGCTATGGTCCAGCACATGCGACCGCTATATATCACGGCAGACGTCGGCTGTACCAAAGTTAGTAAAATCATGATTGACCCGGAGCTGCCGTTAATGTCGTCACTACCAGGACCATGCACTTGCTTGGGATCAAGCGGGAGAAAATCCAGTCCACGTCTCTCGCACTTAAAAATTTCGCGGGTATTGTAACAAAAACCTTGGGATTATTGTTCTTACGTATTAAGGTAGGACCATCAGAGGGGGTTTATGCCTTCTTTGTGACGGATTTCTATGCGGCCTACAGTGCCATTTTGGGCAGAGACTAGATCCACAGGAGTTACTGCGTACCCTCAACACTTCATCAAGAGCTGGTTATGTGGAATAGGGAAACAGATACGGCGAAGGTGATCAAGGTGGATCCTCATCCATTCCCGGTCTCCGCAAACTATGTAGATGCCAGATACTATTTAGAGCATATCACTCCATTGTAGGTTAGTGGCATTGATGATAAGGGCCGCCCCACAGGGGTGACGGCCTCTGAACTGGCACAGTGGGGGCTTACGCTTGTGAAAGAAGGCTTGGAAAGGCCTGGCCACGCTGTGCCCAAACCTTTAACCGATTAATGGATTACGATCTCTCGGCGGAGGGGATAGAGGCCTTCCACTCGATACACCAACGACTATCGTCATACATGGTGGAAAAAGAGGCTTATGATCGCATCGCGACCTTAGAGGTCTTTAATGAAGAACTTTCTGACCCGGAGGGCGAAGACGAAGTCAGCATTCAACTTGCCCCGGCAGCGCTGGACGATACACCTCCTAAAGTTAGAGATCCTATTGAGAAGGTTAATCTGGGAACAGTAAGCGAGCCTATGGAGGTGTCTATCAGCGCTTACTTAGAGCCTAGCGAAAAACGAGGCTCACTGAATTGCTATTGGAATTTAAGGATTGCTTTGCGGAGAAGTATGAAGACATGCCCGGCCTGTCACCAGATTTGGTTTGTCATCGACTACCAACTCTTCCTGACAAGAGGCCCGTCAAGCAAGAACCTCGACGAATGAATTCGGAGACCCAGATTCTAGTAAAGGAGGAGGTAGAGAAAATACATAAGTCGGGCATTATCAGGGTTGCCAAGTATAATTAGTGGCTATCTAATATAGTGCCTGTCCGAAAAAAGAACGGCAAGATAAGAGTCTGCGTAGATTACAGAGACTTGAATCTTGCTACACCTAAGGATGTTTACCCCATGCCGGTCGCGGATATGTTGGTGATGCTGTGGCAGGACATGAGTTGTTATCCTTCATGGATGGCACTGCAGGATTCACCAGATTCCAGTCGCTGAAGAAGACAGACACAAGACGCTTTCCGCTGCCCTGGATTCGCGGGAGTTTTTGAATATGTGGTCATGCCATTTGGCCTAAAGAACGCTGGTGCGACGTATCAGAGAGCCATGAACTTGATCTTCCATGACATACTGGGAAAGGTTTTAGAGGTGTACATCGATGACGTGGTGGTCAAGTCTCAGAAGAAGGGGGACCACATCGCAGATCTCAGGAAAGTATTTGAGCGCATGCGACGCCATAGACTCAAGATGAACCCGGCCAAATGCGTGTTTGGGGTCCAGGCAGGAGACTTCCTGGGGTTCATAGTTCATCAGCGAGGAATTGAGGTCCCCGAAGACAAGGCGAGCGCAGTCATTAACCCATTTCCCCCACGAACGAAGAAGGACTTACAGCGTTTGCTAGGTAAGATCAATTTCCTAAGACGATTCATCTCTAACTCTGTAGGTAAAATCCAACCTTTCTCGCCGTTGCTGAGGTTACAAGGGCAGAATGAGTTTGTGTGGGAGCCTAAACATCAAGAGGCTTTCGACAGTATCAAGGCCTACTTGGCAAGTCCGCCAGTCCTGATTCCACCCAGACCGGGATCCCATTGAAGCTATACATTTCAGCAGCTGAGGCCTCCATTGGCAGCTTGCTCGCTCAGGATGATGAGGGAGGTATCGAGCATGCTATATTTTACCTCAGCCGGACATTAACAGATTGCGAGACGAGGTACACTCCTATGGAGAAGCTGTGCCTAACTCTGTATTTTTCAGCGTGCAAGTTGCGGCACTACTTGTTATCCTTTACCACCTGCATCATCGCTCAAACTGATTTGGTCAAATACATGTTGTCACGACCTATCTTGAGAGGTCGCATTGGCAAATGGGTATTGGCTCTCTCAGAATTTTCGCTCCAATATGTACCTCAGAAAGCTGTCAAGGGGCAGGCCATCGCGGATTTTCTCACACATCATCCTACGTTAGAGATACCCGCACTAAAGGAATTAGAGATAGCGTCCACCACTACGGCTCGTCCAGATTTGGCCCGCATCCCTGAGTACACGGTTTGGCACCAAGCCACAGTCTCATTGCAGCCTTGGGTATTGTTCTTTGATGGCTCAAGAACTGACACACTGGCTGGTGCAGGGATTGTTTTGGAAAACCCAGCCGGTGACCGTTTCTCTTATTCTTTCCAACTAGAGTTCCAATGTACTAATAATCAGGCCGAATATGAAGCTCTTATTATTGGACTCGAGGTCTTATTGGAAATGGGCGTAAAGGACGTTCAGATTCGCGGCGACTCTCAGCTCGTTATAAACCAGCTCCAGGAAAAGTATCGATGTGCAAGTTGGTTACTTGTACCATATCTGAATCGCGCCATCGAGCTTCTGGACCAATTTGACGACGTCGATCTGGAACATATACCCGCGAGCGCAACTTCGCAGCTAATGAGCTCGCTCAGCTGGCCACAGGCATCACATTAAAGTATGGAGTGCGGGAACGCATTTTGAAAGTTGAGCGTCGCACATTACCTTTATGGCTTGCACGACCTGATCCACCAGATGATCCCGTGGTCGGTGCTAGAACCTATCGATGTGGATTGGCGAATCCCGCTGATTGAGTACCTCAAACAACCAGACCCAAGAGCTGACAGGAAGATTCGTTTTCTCGCGCTAAATTACTTCCTTAGAGGTGATGAGTTGCGGCGACGTGGGGAGGATGGTATAGACTTTCGGTGTGTCTATGGCCGCGAAGCTAAACGATTAATGCGCGAAGTACACACGGGGATATGTGGGGCCCATCAAGCGGGACCTAAGATGCGCTGGCTTCTGCGACGACATGGCTATTATTGGCCCAGCATTTTAAAGGATTGTATCGCATTTGCCAAAGGCTGTGAAGATTGTCAAGCGCACGGTCCAGTCCAGCATGTTCCTACCATTCCTATGCAGCCTATTATTAAGCCTTGGCCTGCGCGAGGCTGGGCACTGGACTTGATTGGGATGATCCATCCCCATTCTTCTCTTCAGCACAAGTTTATCATCGTCGCCACTGACTACTTCACCAAATGGGTCGAAGCAGAGCCTTTGAAAGAGGCCTCCGGTGCCACCATTCGCCAGTTTATTTTCCGTAACATTCTCTGCAGGTTTGGTATCCCCGAGGTGCTGGTTTCGGACCGGGGGGCAGCGTTCATGGGAGGCCCGTGCGGAGCTTGTCAATGATTTTGGCATCCAATTCATCCACAGCACTCCGTATTACGCTCAATCTAATGGTCAAGCGGAGGCTAGCAACAAGACAATCATTACCTTACTGAAGAAGATGCTGGTAGAGAACCCTCGACAATGGCACGATACTTTGTATGAGACACTTTGGGCCTATCGCACTTCTAAACGGAATCCCACCGCGACAACGCCATACGCACTCATGTTTGGTCATGACGCTGTCTTACCGTTAGAAATTAACGTTCATTCCCTACGCGTGCAAGAGCAGCATCATTTGATCGGTGAAGATTACGTTCAGGCAATGTGGCAGGAACACGAAGATTTAAGCGGGCAGCACGCTTGGCGGCTTTGGACAATTTGGTAATGGAAAAACGGCGTATCGCCCGCGCCTATGATAAGAGGACCGTGGTCGTAGTTAAAAAGGCGACCTCGTCTGGAAGGCTTTTTACCCCTTGGCAAAAGTTGACCGGCCGCGGTAAATGGACCCACGATGGGAAGGACCTTTTGTTATCCACCGGATCTTGGAGCGCGGGGCTTTTCACCTCAGAGACGTCGATGGCGACATCCATCGCAACCCTATTAACGGCCGTTTCTTGAAGAAATATTACCCTAGTGTTTGGGAGTTTGAAGATCCTCCTGATCAATCTCTTGCCCAGGCTGGGGGGCAAACATAATCTTCATCGGCTCGCATCATTTCTCTATAATCATCTGGCCTTTTCTTTGTGGCCTATGATTCATGACTCTGCTTCCCCGATGAACATTGGGGGGCAACTCAATATCTATTCAAGCCTTATTTGAGGCCAGATGTATGTGATAGCCTATACATGAGGCTTCATTATTGTATTAAGTTTTCAAATTTTCACATTTTAAGTCTACTTGTTTATCCCTGGCAAAATGTGTTAAGCCTATACAAGAGGCTTTGTTTTTAGACTAACAAATTTTTGCAGACTTCTGCTCAAAGTAAGAGTTTCATTCATAAAGTGGCTTTGCGGCCAGAAGCATACAACAAAACAGATCAATACAATTACACATGCAACTACAAGGCCAAAGGTGGCTCTGAAAGGAACATAAAGCTTAAAAGTGACTGGATCTGGTTGCGGGGAGAAGGATCTGGGCGCTACCACTAGCATTCTTCCTCTCTTCACTCCAGATCCTCTCCGATCTAAGTCGCCGCTGCTGTCATCGGTACCGGAGGAAGAGGGAAGGAAATAATCCATCATACCCCCTCATTGGGCCTTTCCTCGGGCAGGAGTTGGGGTCCAGAGCGAGCGCGACTCACAACCACATCTACCTCCTGGGGAAAAACAAAACCTCGTAACCGGGCCCCGGAGGTAGACCGCGGAAGAAGAACAGTCGACCTAAAGTGGCCTTCCGCCCTTCTTCCCCATACTCCTCGCGGGCAGTCTGAGGAGACAGGCTCCTCAGAATCTAGTTCTGCCGCGTTAGGAGCGCGGCATGTTCTTCGGTTTAACTGAGACTGGCAAGTTCATCCAGATTTTCAGAAACCAAAGACATGCCGCCGGACCTGAGATTAGGCCATGAGCCTACCCAGGTCTTGAGATTAAGCCATGAAGCCTATGAATTTGTGGCTAAGGGTGAAATCACAGAAGGAAGATTTTAGAAACTGAAGAAATAGCAGCAGAGCTTGCGAGGTTATCTTTGGAGAAGACATGATGGTTTGGTTACTTATGTTCTCTGAATACCGATATTTATAGTGCCAATCCTATGCCCGCGATAGGCCGTTGAAGTACTTTCAACGCCATCAATAAGAGAATCAATGGAGTTAAATGCTACAATCTCGGAAATGGAAGATATTGAAAACGCGTGGGAAGCGGGGCAGTCTCCAAGGAGGTAACCGCCCAAATTGGGGTTATCTTTTCAACGGTTTTGCCTGTCATTGACTACTGGAGTTTAAATGATATTTGGGCCAAGCAAAGTGGGCTAAATATTAGATATTAATTTTAATGTCGTTCATACAAAGCGAAATGGGCCTGAAGTAAGAGGCCTAGAGTTTTCGACCCGCATGGGTTAAGCGAAGTAAATGTTCATCCAGACGAAAACTAGCGTCGGCCGCAGCTCGCTCGCTTGTCGGACTGCTTCACGTGCTTGAGCTAAGTTCTGAGACATCGCTTCGAAGGCTGCTAGGGGTTGCTCTAACTGAGGTTCCTCTTGCTCAAGTTGGGCCGTCACCACAACTAACTGGGCCTCTGCTTCGATCAATTGGGCCTGAAGTTCTTGAATGTGGGTCCGAAGGTAGTTCTGCGAGATCCGCAGGTCCCTGACGAGAATAGCTCTATCGCCTAAAGAGTCCCGGGATGCTTCTGCCTGTTGTGCAAGCCCCCGATAGTGAGCCTGAACCTGCCTAGCTTGCGCAGTCGCGGTCGTTCTTTCATTAATCCGCGTAGGGAGATTTTGTAATAGCTCATATATCTCGATAAACTCAGCCTCAGTGATAGTTCGTTCGCGGCGAAGCACCATCAAATATTCTTGAGCTCTGGCCGGCGCGCCCGGCAATAAAATGTCAGGACCTAGAAGTCGCTCCAGCCCATCCCTCGCTTCATCTATGACTCCTGGAGGAGCCACTTCAAGTACGCGAACCAGCCTTTCCAGCCTGTTAGGAGGCTCGGGGGGGAACATTAGTGTTAGTGTTAATATCGACAGCGGCCGCAACAGGGGCTTCTTGAGGCTCGACGATGGGCGCCGCGTCTGGTTCCGGTTCCGCATTTATCCCAGCTCTACTTCAAGAACGTGGGGGCAGGCTCTTGAGCCACCATGTCTTCACCAACGGGCTCAGCGGGATCAGCGACAGCGATTTCCTCAGCAGGAACGTTACTCTATAATTGAGGAAGGATTATCAGATAC